>JAPTOF010000023.1:6715000-7915000 GCA_028554755.1 Cordia subcordata
GGTAAAAAAACAATAAATTGAGGAGAAGATGGTACCAAAATCAATGCTTGGAAACAAGAATAGTATGGCTAGATAAATAGTACTAACAAGGTCCAGCTCTGATGGTATGTTAAGTAATCTTCTTGGTGCTATTTTACTAACAGTTAGTGTTAGGTGAAGTAACAAAGTAGTAGTAGTAGTAAATGAATTTTTTAAAAGATACGTATATATAGATAGACGACAGTTTCAAACTGTCAGCAAATACTATAGGCGGTGGTTTGAAACTATCACCAAATATTATACGCAGTGGTTTCAAACCATCGCCAAATACTATACGTGACAGTACTTAACTGTCGCCTATTTGAAATGAATTGTCGTCAAATTTGTAATAAATAGCGGTTAGGAGCTGTCACTAATTTATATGTGGAATTGGCGATACCACCTACTACAACAGTTATTTTGGCATTTGCAAAATCATGACTAAGTAATAGGTGGCGGTTGGAAAACCATCACTAATAACTAAAAAACTGTCACCTTTTGGCTAATTTTTTGTAGTGTCATTGTCTTATATATTTGTCTTGGTTTTATTGATTTATCCATGATAAATAATTGGATTTACGAACAAAATTTCCTTAGCTTGTAATAACACTAATCTTGTACATGTAGTTCTTGTTTTTATTCATTCAGAAGAGGTCTAGCGGTGACAGTGACGGAACTAGAACTTTCATTAAAGGGTGTTAAAACATTTTAAAATTTTAAATAAATTTGCAAATTTATGATAAAGTTACCCATGTGTCTTTTAAATTTTCATATTTTGAGAACCTTACATAATTATTTCATTCCTAACATCGTCAAGTATATACTAATGTTGTCAACTATATCACTTTCAATTTATGTATTTCAAGCTTAGCAAAGGGTTTTCTCGAACTTAGGAGCTTAATTGATATGGTTCGAAAGAGAGAGCAATACTCAAAGTCTGCAAAAGTAGAAGAGTCCAGAGGATTAAAACTAGTTTATTAATTATTACTAGATCGGTTATAATCTTATTGTTTGTAGAATTGGTTTATGAGTTATTTCATTGTTTTTGGAGCATTTATAAATTTTAAGATTGGTCATATACTTAAATTAATTTTAAAAACATTTTGAATTATATGTATTAGTATTGATTTTCCAAATGTTAAGGGGATCATTTGACCCCTCTTGTAATAAGGTAGCTCAGTCTATGAGTGGTGAAGTATATTATTTTAGTGATCAGAAATGCTAAATATAATTTTTTTTCATCATTTATTATTATTTTTTTATATACATACTTAATTGACATGTCAAATGAAAAGAGATAATAAATAAATTTGTTATCTTTCGTATAACATATAAGAGGTGATGGTGTAATAATAGATAATGAAAAAGGAATAATGTCTAGCAATGTTAAGCACTCCCCAATCCCAATATTAATGTTATTTTCGTTATCCAAAAAAGCATAATTGAAAGGAAATAGCTTCTCCAATAAGCTGAAATATTACCTTTTGGCCTAAGTCGTCTTGGATATCGGCTCACTGGTGAGGGGGGAAAAAGTTAATTGGTCTTCATTTGTGTGGTGAAAGAAAATGGAAGCAATCCTCGTCCACCCAGCAGAAAATGGAATTTTGAGAAAAAATTAATGGAAGAGGAAGTCTTGAAATCGAAGTGATCTTCAACTCTTTCTTTGTACTTCTTTTTTCTTTTTATCAAGATAAATTTATTTTAAGTATGATTATATTGAATTTATCATAAATTACAAATCTTGTGATGTGAAGTGTACCCAATGTACTTTGAACAATACTTCAAGACGAGATAATACTTTAATAAGAAAAGAAATAAATCGAAGTCCTTTCTTTTGTTTCTGCTTTCTTGGTTGGATTGACATCCTATATTACTGCATTGGAGATGGAAAAGGTTTCTAAGTATTTACAGAACCTCAAAATTTAATATTTGTTGCAATAAATTATAGGCTAAATAATTTCATGGTCAATAATTTATCATATAATCGTACTATATATATTGATTATTAGAAATTAATATTTCGCTCTAAAATAATCACTATTTAATTGAACAGGTCTTATTTAATTTATAGTTTTTCTCATGTTTTCCACCAGAATAGGTCAATGACACAATAACTTGTACAAATGCAAAATTGGATTTAACTATTTGAGTAAGTGATAGTGGTTTGGATAAATGATAATTATTACATTTTAATAATAAGTGAATAACTGTTTATGTTGTTAATTTAAAAAAAAAAAAAAAACATTGTATGTGTGAAGCTAGTTTTTGAGTTAGGTGAAAAGTGTAAAGTGCTAATATAAGAGTACGAGGTTCATCTTAGCTTCTCCACTACTTGTGCTTTTCAAAACACAAGTATATTGAATCATATTTTTCACAAGAAGTTACTAAGCGCTTTGCCAATGTAATGCAAATGCATTTCCTCTCACATAAAACACAAGTAATTGCACCCAACTCCCCTATGTGCTTTAGTTTGCCATAAGTGCATGGTAGACATTTTCTTTTTCACTTAAGAAAACCAAAGGTGTTAATTACACCAATCAGGGCACATGTGCTGTAATTTTGAAAAGCACGGGGAGTATTAGTTAATTTTAAAATTATAAGGGCCGAGTAACATATAGTTATGACAAAATTTAAAAGGGCCAGGTTGTGTGCAATTTAACCTGAAAATAAATTACTAGGTAGAGTAACGTGTAGCTAAATTTCTATATCCACTACTTGCAGCAGAAGACTAGACTACTTGTAGATGAATAAAATTGTACTCCCTATTAATGCACGCGTTGTATTGGTAGAGGAAGATTTTTCAGAATCTAACAACCGTGAATTATATACAATTTGATTTTATTCATATTCATTCCCATATTAATTTGTATAGTTGGTTCCAATTCAATTGTCATTTACTACTCTTCATAAAGTATGACCAAGTCATTACTTGGCATGGTCTAAATGAGTTCCAAAGGTACCAATTAAGCTCAGTAAATAAGCAGCAGGGAAAATCACTACAGCACCAGTGATTTTCCTCTAACATGAAGAGCTGATCACCATTACCATAAGCAAATGCAAACAAATTTAAGATAGAGAATTAAAATATCTTTATTGCTTCATCATAAAGTCATATGATCTCAATGATGGTCATGATCAAGCAGTAAAGCCACCATCAATTAACAAGTCATGCCCAGTGATGAATGCAGAATCATCTGAGGCGAGGAACAAAACAGCATCAGCAACATGCTTAGCCTTTAGCGCAGTGTCTCTCAAGCTAGTAAATGGCCGAAATTGCTTCTCAATCTCCTCTGCCTCCATGTTGAGAGCTTTACACATCATAGGTGTAGCAATAACAGATGGCGACACAGTGTTCACCCTAATTCCATACTCCCCGAGCTGCTTGCTCGCGCATCGCATCAGCCCCAACACGGCGTGCTTAGACATGAAATAATCAGTAAGCTTATCGTAACCCTTTGAGCCAGCCAAACTGGCTGTGCACACTAAGCTACCTTTAATATGCCGTTCGACTATTGCACGGGCAGCATGCTTTAGACAAGCAGCCATCCCACGTGCATTGATGGCAAAGTTCCAGTCCAGCTCCGATAAGTCAAGATCAAGGATCTTTTGATCGGACCTACTCATGACTCCAGCATTGCTGAACATGATATCGAGCCGGCCATAAGTCCGGTTTGTCCAGTCAACCATGGCCTTCACTTGCTCTTCATCAGATACATCACAATGAAAATAACTGCAAATACTTGAGCCAATTGAATCAGCCACTTTTTGGCCTAAGTCATCTTGGACATCGGCTATCACAATGGCTCGTGGACCATGGTTGGCAAAGTGACGTGCCGTCGCCTCCCCGACCCCGCTTGCGCCGCCTGTGATGATCGCAACTTTGCCTTCTAATCTTTTCATGGTAATTGAAGATTCAGCCATTTATGTTTTAGTAGAATTGCTATGTCTGCTTCTTCTACTCTGCATATATATCCCTTTTGCTTATTATGCTGTTCTTATAGGAAGTAAACGATGATATGCGTGAAAAAAGTAATAGAAATAGATCAACTTGTTTACATTCTTTATTTGATTTTTCATATTATATTGTATGACGAATTAGAAAAGGGAATCAATCCTCCTCCACCTAACAGGAATGTGAAAGAAAAGGGGGAAAAAAAACCACTAATGCAATTGCTCAAGACTTCAATAACTCCAAGTCTTTCATTTCTAATATTTTATTTCGTCGTGGACCACAAACCATTAGGGCCAATGGGTTTGATCATAAGAGTGTACAAGAAACTATCTAGGATAAAATTTGCCAACAATCACAAACATATACTTAATTTTGAATTGGGTTAATAAATCCCTCATCTTTGCTCCTTTTGTTAATTAAGTCTCTTATCTTTAAAATACAATAAATTAGTTTTTTTGTCTTTGCAATATACATCGTCCTTAGTTCTCAGGTAAAATTTGTCAAATTAACAATTTGGACATATAAAAAGATCATCACGTATAACTTTTTTTTATTTTAAACCTGCTGACTCCTCTGTGTGTCCTTGCATAATTAATATTCTATGTATAATGGATTTATTGTCCAACGGATTATCGTTAATCCTTTTAAATTGCTTACTAAGTTACTTTCATTTAACCGCCCCTAAACTTTAGAACTGTTTTAGGTAAGTCATCTTTTTATTTTTTATGTTTAAACCAACTGTCTAATGCCACTTTCTTAAGCTTTTATTTGATAAGGTCATGTTTCATTTGTGTAAATATCAAGTAGCACAAAAATCTGACAGAAAGAATAAACAATGCAATGTTCAGAAAGAGTTTGAAATAAAAAAGAATCTAGTTGAGAACTTTATATAAATTAGTTTAATATCTAAGAGCATGCACAATTATCCAAGTAAATAGACAACTCAAAAAATGGGTAGTTGACTTCAGATCCACCTGCAGCACGAGAAATAATTCGTCATACAGATAAACAAATGCTACACCAATTAAAACCTCTGAAATATATATATTCCTATTCCAATCACTTTCCACCAACTACTCCTTAGAACACTTAGAGCCTGATTGGTTCTGCTTATTTTACAGTTTATAGACTCATAAGAAAAAATACTTTCTTACATATTCTTTATTATTTACAGCTTATAAAACCTAAATAAACTTAGCCGAACAGACAATTATATTGGACTTTCCCACGCAAAAGGGATAAAGAAAAGCTCACAACGTTGAAAAGAAGAGAAGGAAAGGTTGATCTTTGGATGGTTGATGACCTTAATTTGTTTGGATCTTTGTTTTACTTCACTTTAGTTGATATTATTATTTTTTGTTGGTCCACGCTTTTTGATTTGTTTGTTTTAGTGGTCTTGGACCCCAATTTTGTATTTTTTATTTTATAAATAAAATTTGAAATGATCTTAATGCTTATTCTATTAAAATGAGGAGATATTTCAAATGCTATAAGATTTAAGATATCTTATACGATTCACAACATGCATGTGATTCAATGTCTTAAACCTTATAAAATATCTTAAATCTTATAACATATAAATCTCACAAGATGTCTCTTAATTTCAATAAAATAAGTATTTTAAAATAAAATCATTTAACTGTATCATCAATACTCTTTAATAGTTTAAATCTAAAATATAGATCATGTTAATATGATAAGTATTTTAAAATAAAATCATTTAACTATATCATCAACACTCCTTAAATGGTTTAAATCTAAAATATAGATCATTTCAATAGGATAAGTGTTTTAAAATAAAATTATTTAACTATATCATCAACACTCCTTAATGGTGTAAATCTAAAATATAGATGTTTGTTGCATTTTAAATAAATTATAAGAGATCCAGCGTATTTCACCCAAATTATTTATAACCAAAATGCTTTACGGGAGTGCTATTCATAGTTGATCTTTCTGTTTCCGCCTAAAATATGACAGCAAGTCTTGTTGTAACATTACATCACTAAGAAAGAAAACTCAAATAATAAGCTAAAGAAACTCAAATAATAAGCTACTTATACAAGTATAGTTAAACTAAATGTTGATAGTTCATTACCATTGATACTCCCTAATGGTTTAAATCTACATTTGGTGATAAGTATTATTTAGCTGTATTATCACTTCACTACTATTGATCTCTTTCATAATGTTATATAATATCAAGTTGCACTTTTTCATCATTAGAGAATTAGAGATTTGTTAGTCCCAAATATCTTCAAAGTCAAAGGCCAGCAATGTTGACCTATAATATACAAACAGGAAAAGCCAAAAAAAAGAAAAAGAGAAAGAAAACAAAGGATGCAAGAGCATGCACTTTTTCATCGTTAACTAGTTTTGGGATTTACAGCCCTCAGAGAGGAGGGGAAAAGGTACCAAGAAAAAAGTGATACGGAGCGTTAATTCTTCAGCTATCTTTTGTTTATCTTTGTGTTTAGGGGAAAAAAAAAAAAAAAGAGACAAATCTCTGCTGACCTTTTGCTTGCATTCTTCCGATTTTCGCAATATGCAAGTTGACTTTTTGCTTGCATTCCTCCTCTGGATGTCGTTTTTACACGTTTCTTCTTGATTCTATCTCTCAAAACCATATCGGAGTTTGTAGTGGCTTGTTTCTCGAGTTATATATATATATATATATATATATATATATATATATATATATACACACACAGGCGGCTAATTCTGTTATCTCCAAAGTCCAAAACCATCACTGGATGCTATATCCAAACTGGAATTGGGAGATTAAACACATCCCACGAGATGAATTATTCTTATTTTCTGGTGGCTAAAAAGTATACATTCATACTTGTCTGCAATCCACATACACACGCCGCTTATTCTCTCTCTCACTCTCTCTCTCTCTCTCTTTTTTTTCTAAAACTTAATTGGCCAACTATGTATTATATATATATAAAAGAGAGTGCGGTAAAGACCAAATAACCAAACGCCAACTCCAATCAGCCACACTAATTTGATAGTTGATATATAGAGAGAGAGCACTGTTGTTGTAATTGAAAGCATATATACTATATACATATATATTATTGTAATTTGAATATATACACACACTATAAAAAGAATCTATAGATTTTTTGAAAATTCTATAAATTTTTGTAAATAACCTACATGTTAGTGTAAAGAAGTTATAAATCTTTGTAACGAATGTATAGATTTTTGTTCTTGACCTTATGAAATTTTTATAAAAACTTATAAACTTTTGTAAAGAATCTACAGATTTTTTTTTTCTTGTCCTTACAAAATTTTGGTAAAGAATGTACAAATTTTTATTCTTGATCTTACATATTAGCTAAAGAACTTACAGATTTTTGTTCACAAAAAGAATCTATAGATTTTTGTTCTTAACCTTATAGATTTTATTTTGAAGGACCAGTTGATTTTTATAAAGAATTATAAATTTTTGTGAAGAGCCTATAGATATTTGTTAAGAGCCTAAAGATTTGAGTAAAGAAGGTACATATGTTCTTAAAGATACTATAGATTTTTGTTATTCGGCCTACAAATTTTTCCTATAATAGTTTGATATTTTTTTACAAGTAAATTGGACTGTAAAAGGCGTTCATGTTTCCTCAACAACCTATAAATTTTTGTAAAGAATTTACAGATTTGTTTAAAGAAGTTAGAAGATTTTGTTAAAAAGCTACAAATCTTTTGAAATAACTTATTGTTATAAAAATAATTACAAAATAAAAAAGAAATATATAAACAAGAGAAATAAAGAGAATATAAATAATGAGATAAAGAGAGAAAATATAAGAGAGAGAAGAGGAGAGAATATTTTATTACTTCCCTTGCCAGTTGGTCCTTTTGTACATGATACAATGCAGAGGCCCCTATTTATTGGAACAATACAAGACTAGTTACATAAGGTTAGAATTTACATTGAGATAAAATATCTAAACTTATCCAACTTTATCTTGTAAGAGTCAAAATAATTATGAACCATATCTAGAGTTTAGATAATAATAAACCAGCCTTAAGATGAATATCCACTATAACTAATAATTTTTTAACACTCTACCTTGGATATTCATCTCTTAAAAATATGCCTCATTAAAACCTTACTAGAAAAAAAGTGGGACAAAAATCTAGTGAAGGAAAAAGTGTATAATATTCTTGTTATACGCTTCATGTTGCCTCATTAAAAACCTTGCTAGAAAAACCCAATGGGACAAAATCTAGGCTAAGAGAAAAAGAGTACAAGGCATGTTTGTCTCCCCTTATTTAAACATATCTCGAAATCTCCGAGTGTACATGCCAATCTTGTTGTTTCTCAAATATCATTATAGATGACATAAATGAAGATAAACTTGCCAAGTTCTTGCTTTAGAAATATGATGAGCTTTTTCTCGTATTTCTTAGGGAGTTCATACATATGGATTCAGCATTATATTCTAGGCTCAATTACTTTCAATATAATCTCCTTTACTAAAACATTCGTACCATTTGTTCACTTATTAAGTAATAAATTGGCATGCTTTGAGGAGATAACAACAATAATAAGTTTTTACAAGCATCAATATGTAATAATTTCAGCATATTGTCCTCATCCATGACTAGGACAAATATTGAGACCTCTCAGGAGTGCACTAAGTTCCATTTTGAGCACACTTGAAATCTCGTGAGGCTTAGCAAAGTCTACCATTAATAAGTTACTATCATTATCATGCACCACTCCCTGGCCACTACCAACCTTACCATCGCGTAAACTTCCATCAACATTCATCTTAACGTGGCTAGGTAACGACGGCATCAACATTCATACGACAAACATACTACTGTGCTCTGCAAATAATTCCCTCACTCGAACAACCAACACCATGATGCTTTGCAATATTACACTCTATCCATAAAAACCATACTACCAAGACCCGAACAACCCAGCGAATATGACCTTTGCTGTTAAATTTCCACGATAAAAACCACTTGGCAAACATGTTTGATACATATACATAAATACAAATATATACATATACATATATACAAATATATATATATATATAATAATTAAAAACGTTTACCAAGAAGTCTGACGTAAGCCATTGGCATTTCTCTAAAGATTCTTTTGTCTTGCCTTTTAGTCAAACTCAATTACTTGAGTTTTTTAGTGGAAACTTGGCTTGTTTATCATATAAATATATTGAACGTTATTGAGGGTATTACTCCTCGAAGGCTTCATCGGTGAGCCTGTTTTCACATTCAATTCTGTTTTTTTTTTTTTTTGCTTTTCTCTTTTTTGTTCATTTATTATTTAATGCAAATCCTATCAAATATTATTTTATTTATTTCTTATAACCATTGTCACTGTTTATTTCTTTAACCCAAACCAGAATTCATATCACAATCTGTTAAAAAACTATTATTTATTCCTTTAATTAATTTATTTAAAATCTTGTTTTATATTCAATTGTAAAATCATTTAATTACTATCACTATTATTATTGTTGATGTTGTTGTGAAATATATATATATATATATATATATATATATATATATATATATAAATACATATTAAAGACTTTTTCATGCTTGCCGGATAAATTTGGTTTCTTTTCCTCTTCTTTAGTGCTTCCACATGATCAAGTCCTACTTTTGTAACTAGCTGTTGAGTTTCTTTTATTTATTACTATTAATATTAGTATTCTGATATTTGATACACCAGACTAATTCTAATATTTTATTTTTACAAGAAGTGTCTACATTACTCTGAAATATTAATTTTCATGTAAACGTGGGACCTATTCTAGATATATAGCAATGACTTTTTTTTTCCATGATATTCTTTTTCCTTGACTTGGCCATTAGTAATTCAGTGCTCAATGTCCATGCCAGGTCTCTCTTTCACCTTACATGTAGAGTTCGTTATCGCCTCATTGCAAGCTCTTATAAAGAACACAAGTCTTAATTTTCTAGCTTGCTTCCTCATGGGTACTAAATGCCTTGTGCTTTTGTTTACTTGATAAACTCAAAAGGCATAAGTTGTGCTATGATGTATTCATTTTGACATGACAAGATATGATCTGACATCACATGACATGACTTGATTGGCAAATGCTTTCCTTATCACGATATATGGGGATCCTATCTTATCTTTACTTGTAGTTGTTGGGGCACATATCCCGTATCACGTGATCCCGTGGGGACCTTGCACTCAAACCATGATACACGATATAACATGACTTGATTGACAGATATTTGTCTTCTTGTGAAATTTTGGAATCCCACTTCTGGTATATTTGTGCTTGACAAGGGCCTATACCCCTATCATGTGAGCTTGTGGGGGCCTTGTACCTACTTATGATTTGTGTCGCTAGGGGCCTTATACCCATTACTTGATATGATCATTATTGATTCTTGATTGTAACATGAGGGCCTTGTACCCTCACCATGTTTTTATTCTACAGTATAGTCACAACTCATGTCACATGACACTTGATATACTTTCTTTGTCTAAATTCATTACGAGTTAATTGTTGTTATGATTAACATAAATCCTAATTCTGCGTGCTCCCATATTTTCTTATTGTCTTTCCAGGAACGTGTTTCTTGTTTCAGCTTTCTTATTATTCTGAAATTCACGTTTGTTCTATCTTGGGGGAAAGACTTTTACTTACAAAACATTTGATTTGCTCACCCTTATGTTAATTTTCTTACAGATGATTACAAGTAAAGGTGCGTATGCTAGTGATAAGGGATGACCTTACCTTTACTAGTATTTTGAGAATTGGATTCTAGTGATGAGACTCTGCTTTGTTGATATTTTGATTTATATTAAGTGTGCCGGTTTGGCAATGACTTGCAATAATTGTTTGGAGTTTCATTATTATATATTGGATCTCACAGTTTTATCTCAATAACTTATGGTATTTTGTGCTCTGTTTCATTGTTGAGGTTTTAGTAGCCTTGTGGTTCGAGGAATTTACTTCTCTTGGTCCATGGCATATCATGTCTTGAGCTGTAAGTGTTTGAGGTGTAACAATTCTAGTGCTATTGCTCTTATAGATTCTACTATTATGCAAGTGACAAACTCAGATGGTTGCTGAGACAGTGAACCTAGAAGATAGGCCCTGGCTGGAGTTAATCCCAAGAATAGAATTTATAAGGTAACTTCTTAACTAGGGCAATGTATCCTGTTTGCTTTGTTAACAATCAAAAGATAGACCTTGTACTATCATAATAATATGTGAACCTTCTAAGATTTATAATAATGTACCTCATGACCCCCTGTTTTTGCTATTAGTGTGAGTTTTTAATCATATTCTCGTGACTATACAGGGTTATGAGATAATTATGGTGTCATGGGCCTTATTAACATATGATGTCAGGAAGATAAGTTGCTAATTAGGCTCTATACCTGTACAAGAGTTTCCACTTATAAGTAAACTGGATCCTGAAGAATATGGTCCTCCAAAATTAGGAATCACTAGAGACCTAAACAAGAAACAACTCAATGGTATAAATTTTAAAGAGGTACACAACTTTACTCAATTGTGTCATGTTTTAATATTTATATATAGTATGTCAAATGCTTTAATTATGAATTGCTAGGATTGCTACTTGTACAGGCCATGGAGAAAACGAGATTATTTATCCTTGACTATCATGATATACTTTTGCCATATCTGGAAAGGCTAAATAATTTACCAGGGAAAAAGCCTTATGCCTCGCGAACAATTTTCTTCTGTACGGATTCCGGTATTTTATAACCAATGTTATTGAGCTTTCGCTCCCTCCTGCACCCTTCTCAGCAAGGAACAAAAGCGTGTTCGCCCTTGAAAATGATACTTCAATCGATTGGATGTGGTGACTAGCTAAAGCCCATGTTTGCTCCCAGGACGCTAACATCCATCCAATTGGTAAATAAGAATACATTTAATCTGAAAGTCCCTTTGCATCAGATCTCACTGACACTAGCCACCCTCTTGGATTTGGATCTCAAGGTTTAAAATGGTATAAAGGAGACACAACATTAGAGAACTCATAATACAACTAAAATAAAATTGGAATGTGTTGAGAACAAAGCCAAGAAGGTAGCTTATGCCAACTCAGCTTAGCTGAGCACGTGATTGTTGGTAATGGAATGATAGAATAATAACCAACTCAAAAGTTAGTTAGTTATGATTGCTTAGCTGGCAAGTCACATTAGTCTGCTTAACATCACTTTATATTATAAATAGAAGTAAGATGTACTAAAAATGATAAGTTTCATAAATGAAAATATCTCTGTCTTCTTCTATTTCAACGGAATATTATATGTTACAACGGGATCCATATCTGACCTCCAAAACAGCAGATGGAATACTCATATGGTTTGTCGTCAAGGAATTTGTAGAATTTTATGTTAAATCACTACTAATCAGATCCTACTTACATTGCAGATGTTGATGATGAGCTCTAAGCATGGTGAAAAGAGATTCAAGACAAGGGACACCCTCGAAAGAAAGATAAGCCATAGTGGCCTAAGCTCACCACAAAAAACAGTTAGGATTACCATCTCATCTAAAAGTTTAAGCTTGTAGGGAAAATATTGGTTTATTTATTTATTTTGTTAACAAAAAGGACTTATCCAACATACTCACTATAATTATTTGGGTTGCATTAGGTTATCATTCTGTGGTAAAACTTGAGTCAGTATCCATTAGAGAGTTATTCACTTCATCGGCCTATATTTATGTGACAACTCACACCAAAAGAAGAAGATCTAGAGTATGAGAAGTTTCTTCTTGTGATGAAGAAGTTCTGAAGCTAGTCCAGAATTTCTCCACCAAACTAGAGAAGATAGAGATGGTGATTATTCAAAGAAATAAGGATACACTCAAACACCGGTGTGGTCCTTAAGACAAGACTTCAATTTTTGGCTTTCAAATGCATCTGGTTTGCAATTATGATCTTTCTGTAATCCCAGAATAAGAAATAGCAAGTGTAATATCCCAGAGTAATAATATTACAAGATGGATTGTTTGTTTAGTTACCCGAAAAGTCATCCTTCAAATTTCTTGTTTTATGTTAACATAGTGTTCCTTACTGCGCAACTACTTCGTGTTAAAAATCAATTTCTTCTTTAAGCTTATTTTTATACATACAATTCTTTATTGTGACACTGATTTGCAAGCAAATACAAAAATGTATCGGTAAAAATCTCACGACAACACTATGACCGTAATCCAATGACATGAACCAGTGGCGGACTTTAAACAAAGCATTTAGGGGCTAATTATCAACGCTATAACAGAAGTATGAAAATGTATTTAAAAACTATTAAAATACATATTTATTTTAAA
The DNA here is from genome assembly GCA_028554755.1 of Cordia subcordata. Lineage (NCBI taxonomy): Eukaryota > Viridiplantae > Streptophyta > Magnoliopsida > Boraginales > Cordiaceae > Cordia > Cordia subcordata. Next base: position 6,728,309 of record JAPTOF010000023.1, read on the forward strand.
ATGTCATAAAGTATGTACAAATACAAATAATTTTAAAAAATAAACACAAATCATGCTAGTATAATAATATACAACCTCAGTTATAATACTTCTCAATATTCTTTAACAAAAAAATAATAATGGATTCAGACTTAAGAAATTTCTATGTAAATTTATAACAACTTTGATATATATGTAAAGGAAAATTAAATAAGATTGATATTCATACAATTGAATAGTTCAATTAACATTTAAATTAGATTTATTATAAACAATAATAACTCAACTTATACAAATTAAATTAGTTGGATTGGTTTTTTTTTTTTTTTTGGGAGGGGGGGGGGAGGGAGGGGAGTAGGGATTACAAATTTTTTTAGTATTGTTTTTAAATAAAAGATCAATTATATCATATATGTATCTTTTTTCTCGAAAACCCTCCTTGTCTTAATAAAGATCCGCACTGAGTTGAACTATTTTTATTATTCATTTTTATTGTATCGACGTAACAATTCATAATATGAAATGGATGTAGATTCCATATGAAATAATTTTAAAAAATAAACACAAATCATGCTAGTATAATAATATACAACCTCAGTTATAATACTTCTCAATATTCTTTAACAAAAAAATAATAATGGATTCAGACTTAAGAAATTTCTATGTAAATTTATAACAACTTTGATATATATGTAAAAGAAAATTAAATAAGATTGATATTCATACAATTGAATAGTTCAATTAACATTTAAATTAGATTTATTATAAACAATAATAACTCAACTTATACAAATTAAATTAGTTGGATTGGTTTTTTTTTTTTTTGGGAGGGGGGGGGGGAGGGAGGGGAGTAGGGATTACAAATTTTTTTAGTACTTTTTTTAAATAAAAGATCGATTATATCATATATGTATCTTTTTTCTCGAAAAGCCTCCTTGTCTTAATAAAGATCCGCACTGAGTTGAACTATTTTTATTATTCATTTTTATTGTATCGACGTAACAATTCATAATATGAAATGGATGTAGATTCCATATGAAAGTTTTCATGAATAATGAGGTATAAGGAGCTTTCAAAGCAAAATGACGAAACAAATTCATCATGACCTCGTCTCACTTCATTACTAGATCGAGATTATTTTATGATTCACACGTTTAGACTTGACCATGCATCATTAGATCTCCCACGTAGCATGATGTTGTTAAGAAAATAACTAAATGCTCTGAGAGGAAAAAATGCACCAATATTTCGGTTTCAAGTAAATGAAAATGCAATACCATCTAAATTCCAATAGTACTACTATTTTTGCCATCAAATTTGCTATACTTGAATATTTCAGTTTCAACGTAAATGGGTTAATCACATCTCTACAGATGTCATTCACCCTTTAACTAGAAAAATTAAGGAAGCATTTTGAACGATCAACAAAACTAAGGATATAACATAAAATATCTTATCAAGTAAAGTTGAAAGGACTGAGACCATCCACGTCTTCCTGGACTAAGATTCCTGAAACCTGAAGATTATTCATTATGAGTCTATGAGCAATAGAAGACATTTTTGTATATATACAACTAAAAAATACTTAAGTATACTAGGGGCAACAATACTTTAATTTGTATATATGCGTGACACAGCCACTCAAGAATACTAATACCAGTATAAAATTCAATATAGCATAAAAGGAATCAAACTACCTCAATATCAGTCCATCTTCTGCATTCCAAGCATCAGATCCATGGCTCAAATTCACGAAAAAATTTTTAGCACAAAGGCCTTGGATGACGAAACTACAACATTTTAGCTATCTTGCAACACTCAAATTGAACAAGTGAAAAAATTGTTGCCAAAAGTAATGTAGTGCAACAGTTTTCATTACCATCACCTATATCAATGTCTTTCTACAACAATTTTGCTAATATTTCAATAAACCATTCTAATATTTATAACATACTACATTTTTTATTGAGTGTTGCATAATGTAATGAGTATTTTGCAGTAGTTTATAAAATTAAAAATATATTTGTAATGATAAAAACACCATTGCCATACAATACTAATGATATGCAACACTTTTTGTTAAGTATTGCTTATTATATTTGTTTTCTTGCAAGTGCTCACAAAATTATAGTTTATTTATAACACTAAAAAACCATTGCCAAATAATAAATTTTATTATGTGCAACACTTTTTGCCAAGTGTTTCTTATTATATCAATTTTGCAATGGTCTTACAGAATATTTTATTACAATACTAAATAAACAGTTGCAATACAAGATTTTTGTATGTGTTGCTTCTAACGGTTGTCATATCTATTATATAATGCTTTATTTAGATATTTTGTACTCGAAAAAAATTTTAGTGCATATGATTATAACGAGAAACTATTACAAGCCATGATTTGAAAAGATTATAATTTATTATTTTTAAAATTTGTAGTAAAATTGCTAATTATTAAAGGCAATAACTAAATAAAATAAACCTTATTTTTCAATAAATGCTTTAGATGAGATGGTCACTTTAACATGATAAAAGAGTTAATAATCAAGAGGTCGTAGATTCGAGTCTTACTCTACAATAAAAAAGAGGTATGACATTCGTTACATAATCGTTACAATAAAAAAGAAGTATATTGTCGCAAAAAGTATATGTTTCAATGGTTTTTCACCATTACATTTAATTTGTAAAAAGTTGTTGCAATATAACATTTGCAACACTAACTTTACACAATGGCTAAAAAATTGTTACATTTGCAACGGTTTACAGCTTTTTTAGCAACAATTTTCAAGTATTGCAAGAAGACAAAAATGTGGTAGTACAGCTTTAAGACGAGCCTCCATAGCTGACTAGACACTTGCCTCAACCTCATTCGCAATGGCTTTGCCTTGACCAAGGGTAGTTTCGAGAATAGCCTTCAGCTTGGCCTCCAGTTTATCATCCCATCTCGCCCCAGTATATCCAACACCTTACTCACAGCCAATGTCCTCAGCAGACATCTTTCCCATGACCTTTCTAAGTTGAGCAACCACAATATAATGTGGTTGAGTTCTGTCTCAACCACCGAAGCTGTAACTTGTCTCTTGTCACCTTAAACATTAAGCAAAGCCTCGAGCATTGTTTTCGCAGCCACTTCTTCTTCTTCTTCTTCTTCATTTGAGGGTACCACTATTTTAGCCGATGTTGACTCGTGAAAAATCATCATCAAACTACTTGTGGCAGTCGATACTTTAATCTGCACTAAGGTACTTGCTGTAATCATTGCATTTAAAGCATCGATGGCATCATTCTCACCACATCTCAGCAGAACCTTGGTTAAATCTCTCCACTTTGGGCCTTTTCAACCAAAGTCCCTTTTTTTCTTCATCTTTCAAAACAAATCTACTACTGGCTTGCTCTTTCCTTCCCTCTTCCACCTCCTTGCTTTCTTTCTCCTTCTTTCGCTGGCTTGTTCTCTCCTTTCTCTATCGAATTGCTCTCTCCTTCTGTCGCCGGCTTGCGCTCTCCCTCTTCCACCAGATTGCTCTCTCACTCCTTTGTTGTCTTGGTCTCTCTCTCTCTTCCCTTTGCCGGCTTGCTCTTTCCCTCCTCTACCTTCTTCTACTTCATTTGTCATGCTTTCGGCTTTTCTTGTTAAAGAGAAGCTTGTTGAGGAGAAGGCCAAGAATGGAAATCATGCCAGCTCAGCTCAAGTAATTAAGTAGACCAATGAGAACAATAACTAACTAAGAAGTTAGTTGAGCATAGTTAACTGTCAATATATGGTAGTTACAGTTATAATGAGATATGTCTATAAATAGAAGATGTACCGTGCAAAGAAGAGTAGAGTTATCAATGAAAATATCTTCTTATTCTGTTCTCATTTAACATGGTATCAAGAGCTCATGTTCTAGAAATTTTTCTTGAAAATAACTCATTTCTTCAGCATTGAACTTCATCAATAGGGATTTTCGAGATCAAGCTTCCTTGCGTAAGAGCTGAAAACACTTTTAATCGGTACAATTTTCTGTAATTTTGTCTTCATCGTGAATTAGGGTTTTTCTTTTGTACCTATACTTCTATCATTTAATTTCTTCAAGTTTATCCACAGTTCAATCTTCAATTATAGATCTTGATGGTGATGTTAAGCTTCTTTCAGCCTTCAAAATGTTTCTTCAAAATTATACCTCTATGCTTCATATCAAATTTGATAATAATAATTTTGTTGTGTGGAAAACACAAATGGAAGCTACGTTTCGTGCATATAATCTGATGAAATATGTCAATGGCCATGTGCTTTGTCCACCTCGAATGGTGCAAAACACTGATGGTGCTGAAGTCATAGACCATAACTACATGCTATGGCTTACTATTGATAATCTCTTAATCAATTGCCTATTTGCGTCGCTTCAACTGGTAGTATTTTCATAAGTAGCAAGACTCTAATCTACTTCAGTGATTTGGTCTGTGCTACACAACAAATTTCAATCTCCTAGCAAGTTTCATGTTCAGTAATTACGCCATTAATTATATGTGTTTTGTAAGGGATCCTTATCCATACAACAATACCTTGACAAAATCAAAGAATTGGCTGATAACATTGCCATAATTGATGAGCCATTACGAGAAGAGGATCTTGTATGGCACATCTTGCAAGGTTTACCTGAATAGTATACCTCAATCAAGGCATATGTGAGAGTTCAACCTGCACGAATGACAATCATAGAGCTCTGTGGCATTCTTCTTATAGAAGAAGTCAACCTCAATTTCTAGAGTGTAGTCACTCTTCAGGGTAATGCCTTAATTGATTCTCAAACTGCATTGTATGCTAATTATGGTGGAGGAAATGACAATGCCAATAATACTCGAGGTCGAGGAAGAAATTCAAATCAAAGAGGAAGAGGAAGAAATCCTACTTCCAGTGGTGGTACTTAACTACAGGTTCTACTTCTAGATAGCCTGCTAATATTGGTGGTCAGACTATAGTTATAACTGGGCCTTCTGGGCAGTTGTTCATCAAGATTCCATGCCAGATTTGTGGCAAGTATAATCACTCAGTGTTGGAGTGTTGGCATCGCTTAGACATTGACAATTACACCACTCTGAAACCAAGTTCACAAGCTCACATTACTCAAACTACAACTACCTCTACTACTTCCAATTGGTATATGGATTCTGGAGCTTCAAGTCACATTACCAATGACCCTAACAAAGTGTAGCAACAACAACCTTATTAAGGGCAAGGTTTTATCATTATTGGCAATGGCAGTACACTTCCAGTCACAAGTATTGGCCATGGTAATATCTCTACTCCTCAAGACTCCTTAATCTTGTTTAATGCCCTGTATGTCCCTAGTATATCCTCTAATCTTATTTCATTATACCAACGAACTAAAGATAATGACTGCACTATAATCTTTGATGTTAAAAGGGTCAAAATTCTAGACAACACTACACATATGGTGAAGTTCCAGGGTCCCTCTGTGATTATGGATTGTATCATCTTCCCACTTCAGTCATCTCTAATTTTGTAGGCATTTCTCCAAAAGCTCTACAGTGTGCTTGTCCATCACAAGCTTTATCACCTGACAGACTGTGGCATATGAGGCTAGGGCATCCATCAAGGAATGCAACAACACTTGTATCATCTCTATTTTCTGTTTCAATTTCTTTTAATACTACACACTGCTTTGATTATTCTGTTTCTAAAATTCATCAGCAACTTTTTCCTAGTTCAGAAAATACTACATTGGCTCTCTTTGATCTCCATTCATTCAAACATATAGGGTCCTACTGGTGTAACCTCATGTATGGGATTTAGGTATTACATTGTATTCTTGGATGATTACACAAGGCATTCATAGTTGTACCCTTTTAAATGTAAATCAGATACTTTTTCTGCCTTTGTTGATTTCAATTCTATGATTAAGACTCAATTTCATGCAACCATTAAGGTCTTTAGATCTGATAATGGGGGTGAGTATTTGAGCAATTAATTTAAACATCTTCTAACTAATCAGGGCACCATTCATCAAACTTCTTGCCGTCATATACCCCAACAAAATGGAAAGGTTGAAAAGAAGCATATGTATTTGGTTGAAACATTAATTGCCTTGTTGAACCAAATTAACTTGCTTACCGAATTTTGGTTAAAAGGATTGTTAACTGCCAATTACTTGACCAATAGACTTTTTACTCCTATCCTTTCTAAACAATCACCTTATCAAGCTCTTTTTCACAAGCTACCTGATTATACATTTCTAAAAGTCTTTGAGTGACTAAGACCATACTTACCACATAAGCTTGCAAACCTATCAGTGCCCTGTGCATTCGTTGGATATTGCCTCTATACAAAAGGTTATAAGTGCATGCATCCACAGTCTAACAGAGTCTATATCTCAAAAAGTGTTTAAGTTTTTTTAAACCATTTTCCCATACTCTAGTAACAATAATTCATCACTGTCTGTAGAAAACTTCTCTCTATCCCTCTCTCATCTTTTACAAAATCCATTTCCCTCCTATACTCCTACTCAATCATTAGTTCTCACTCCTCTAACTAATTTAATTGATGAACTTCAACAGCACACTCCTACTCAATCCGCTTTGGAGCATCTATCCTTCACAATTACTGCACACAGTTCACTATCATCACCTTCATCATTCTCTGAGAAGTCTCAATTCCTTACTAGTTCTTCAGTTCCATTCTTTAATTCTTATCTATCATCCTCTCAACCAGTGATCAATACTCACCATATGACCACTAGGTCGAAGTCTGGTCTGCTTCCTTTACCACCATCAAGATAAACTACCTTTACATCCAAATCTTTTTCCTTCGATCCTTCACAAGCTAAACCAACCTCTTTTACTGAAGCATTACACAATATACATTGGCTTAATGCTATGAAGGAGGAGTTTACTGCCCTGTAATAACAAAATAGATTGACCCTTGTTCTTGCACCTGCTAATAGACAACTTATAGGTTGTAAATGGGTATACAAGATTAAAAGCCACTCAAGTAGCAGTGTGGCTAGATACAAAAAGCTAGATTAGTTGCAAAGGGCTTCCATTAAGCGCAAGGTTTATATTACAATGAGAAATTTAGACCAGTAGTAAAATAACAAACCATAAGACTTGTTCTTGCTATGGTAGTGCATTATCAATGGCCTTTGAGACAATTGGATGTCTTAAATGCTTTGCTTCGTGGTTTTTTTGAAGAAACAATATATATGGTTCAACCACTAGACTTTATTGATCCTACCAATCCAACATATGTTTGCATATTACAAAAATCCCTTTATGGCCTTAAGCAAGCCCTGAGGGTGTGGTATCACAAATTGTCTTCATTTCTCTTAGAACAGGACTTTCACTGTAGCACTGCTGACACTTCTTTGTTTGTTATGCATACTGCTACATCTATCCTACATTGATCTTGTGTATATAGATAACTTGATAGTCACTGGAAGTTTTATTGCAGCTATTTCTAACCTCATTATTGCTATGGGATATCACTTTGCAAGGAAAGACCTGGGTCAACTATCATACTTTCTTGGGATTGAGGTCTCTTACTGTGGAAACACCATGGTACTCCATCAGACTAAGTATGCTTCTGACCTGCTAAGCAAAGCTGGAATGGCAGAATGCAAGCCAGTCCAAATCCATCAGCTAAATATGCTCCACATTCACAAGATTCCATATTGTTATACTCTAATCCTACTGAATTTCGCAACTTTGTTAGAGCATTACAATATCTTATAATAACAAAGCTGGATATTCAATATGCTGTCAATTCCATTTGCCAAGCAATGCACAATCCAACAAATGGTGATTTTAAGGCACCTAAACGTAGGGGTGAGCAAAAATCGAACCGAACCAAACCGAATTGAGTTCGGTTTATTCGGTTCAGTTATTCGACTTATTCGGTTCGGTTCGGTTTTTTAAAGGAAAAAAATCGATCTATTCGGTTCGGTTTAGGTAGCAAAAAAATTAACCGAATAGATCAAATTAACCGAATAGCAAAAAAATTTTATATATTAAAAATATTTAATATTTTATATATGATAATATGATATGCATTTAAAAATTTTATATATGATATGCATTTAAAAATACTATATATATTATCATTTTAAAATACTATCTATGAATTAAGGCCCAGCAATTATTAATAAACTAAGCGCAAGCAGACCAACGAATTGCTTTTTTTTTAAACGATTTACTACACGCATATGGGCCATATAGTATTTAAAAAGAAATATTAAATATTTTTAATATATAATATGGCCCATTTCAAATGATATATAGTATTTTTAAATGCATATCATATATTATAATACTATAATATTTAAAAATACTATATATATTATCATTTTAAAATACTATATATTATAATACTATATATATTATCATTTTAATATATATAATATGGCCTATTTCAAAATACTATAATATTCATTTAAAAAAAAAGAAATATTTAATTTAACACTTTAACCCTAGATCTAGAATCTCCTCTATCTAACGCATCACACACACAGACACAGACACTCTCCCTCTCGGCTCCCTCTTTCCTCAATTCCTCTTGGCTCTCAGAAGACCTCAGTCACTACCTCTTTCTTCTCTATTCTCTAACGGCTAACGCATCACTACCTCAGTCACTACCTTTTTCCTCTCGGCTCTCAGTCACTGCCGCAGCCCGCAGTCGTTTCTCTAACTCGGTAACTCCCGCAATCGACCAATCGCTGCGACGCCGCCTCTGCTTTCTCTAACGACGAGTCGACGACCAGGACACCAGGTAAGAAATTTTTTTTATGGGAACGAGAGTAAGAATTTTCCTGTTTATTAACGCTACAGCCTACAATAGCGAAAAAGGGAAAGGCACATCCTATTATTTAATGATTTGTGATTATAATTGTGTCAGCTTGGTGAAAGGAATTTCTCATCACCACTTCATAGTTCATACGCAGAAAGAGAAGCCCTATGAAAATAATGTCATGTCTGTATTTTTTTTTTTTTTTTTGGTGTTAGAGACAAAACTGGAAACTATAATCTGTGCACTGTGCGCACTTATTATTGCCGATTCAAAAGTCGTAGATCTTTTTTTTTTTTAAGTTATCTTGTAGATTTTTATTCTTCAATTTCTCTGAAAGCTTTTCTTCAATACTCGCTGCTGGATGTTATCTTCCCCCATTTTTTGTTGTTTTCTTTTTTTTAAGGGAAAAAAATTGAATCTTTATATCTTGTTTGAAATTAATTTTTATATGATAAAAGTAGGCGGCTAGGATCTGGGTGTTTGTTTTCTGTAAAAAGATTGAGAACATGTATATTATATATATACACATGAAGAAAACAACGAGCTCTAGATCTGCCTTCAAGAATAATCGTTGCCCACACACAGACTTTCATTAACTTCGTTGAAGGATTTATACCACTTCTTTCCTTTTCCTGTAATGAGAGGTTTACTTTAATTTTGTAAGCACTAAAGTAATCTGATTCACTTTGAAGAATAGCCGTGTTGCACTTGTAAGTTGTAATGAGGGGTCTCTACTCTCTAGCTCTCTGCAGACAAATAGAATAAAGAGTATTGGCATAACAATTATAAAAAGAGGACCCTTCATTGTCTGATGATGTCCATATGATAACTTCTTAATGAATTAAGTTAAAGAGCTGCGACACATGTAATTTTGCAGAACCCAATATTGTGTCTGTTCTGTACATTTGTACATCTGTACATCTCTCTATTGTTGAGTAAGACCATTACTTTTATAGAAATAAATGGCTGTATTCATCCTATCTTATTGTTGCATTTGATGTAGATGTCACAAGTCAGATAACATTGAGGAGAACATGGAAGGCAGTCAGCCTCAACCCACAAGTGAAGCTGGCACAGTAACTTCAAAACCAAAAAGAAAAGCCATGAAACCAAGATCGGAGGTGTGGGATCACTTCACTAAGTTTACCAATGATGAAGGAGAGATAAAAGGTAAGTGCAATTATTGTGCTAGAGAATTTTGTTGCAATCCAAAGAAAAATGGGACTACTGCTTTGAGATCTCATATGTCAAATTGCAAAAAATTTCCTCATAGTGTAGACACTAAGCAAACTCAATTGAGCTTGCAAGCCTCTTTGACGGGTCAAGTAGGGGATACTCGAGAATGTACTTTAGGAGCATGGAGATTTGACCAAGAGGGCATTAGAAAAGATTTTACTTTCATGATTATTGTTGATGAGCTGCCTTTTAAGTTTGCAGAGGGTTTTGGTTTTAGACATTTCATGTCTCAAGCATGCCCTAGGTTTCGTATTCCTTCACGTTGGACAGTGTCGAGAGATTGTTATGAGCTTTATTTTTCTGAAAAATTAAAGCTGAAAAAATGTTCAAAGAGACTGATCAAAGAGTGTGTCTCACTACTGATACTTGGACATCGCAACAAAGAATTAATTTTATTTGCCTCACAGCCCATTGGATTGACAAAGGATGGAAATTGCATAAAAAGATAATTAATTTTTGTCCAATTTCTAGTCATAAGGGGAAGGACTTGGGTAGAGAAATTGTGGGTTGCTTGAATGATTGGGGAATTGATAAGGTGTTCACAGTGACAGTTGATAATGCAAGTTCCAATGATGTTGCAATTGGGTTTTTAAGGGAAAAGATTAATCAATGGGGAACTAGCATTATGAAATGTGCCCATCTTCATATGAGATGCATTGCTCACATAGTTAATTTGGTGGTTCTTGATGGATTGAAGGAGATTGGGGATTCGGTCAAGCGAATTAGAGATGCTATGCGTTATGTTAGACAATCTCCAGCTAGGTTGAGGAAGTTTAAAGAGTGTGCTGAAAATGAAAAAGTTCAATGTAAAAACTCATTGTGCCTAGATGTCTCTACAAGGTGGAACTCAACTTATTTGATGATAGAGACTGCTGAAAAATATGAACTTGCATTTAGAAGTTTTGAAGATCAAGAACCTGCATTTAGATATGAGTTGGAAGATGAATTTCATGGAGTGCCTTCTAGCGATGATTGGAATAATGCTAGACGAATGTTGATTTACTTGAGAGTTTTTTATTCACTCACTTTAAAAGTTTCTGGTTCCTTGTATGTTACCTCTAATAGATTTTTTCAAGAAATTTTTGGGGTTCATACACTATTGCAAGAGATGTTGGATGACGATGATTCAGATGTAAGAATGATGGCATTAAGAATGAAACAAAAGTTTGACAAATATTGGGGGGATCCTAAAAAGATGAATCCGATGATTTATTTAGCTGTTGTACTTGATCCTCGACAAAAGCTGGACCGTGTGCAATTTGCCATTTGAAAAATGTATAATGGTGAAATAGGAATTGAAATGGGGAATAATGTTAAAGAGTTGATATATTCTTTGTTCTATGAATACAAGAACAAGCTAGCACCTAAAGAACATGGTGAAAAAAGAAGTGATCAGGACATGGACTTGAGCATAGAAACTGATGATGCTGCAAAGAAAGCTTGGATTAAGATGCAATTAGAATACAAGAGATGCAAAATAGAGAAGAATGAAGAGAGTAGTAGTAAATCAGAATTGGATAAGTACCTTGGTGAAGACATTGAACAAGAAAATGATGAGTTTGACATATTAGAGTGGTGGAAGATTAATAGTTCTAGATTTCCCATCCTTTCTGTTATGGTTAAAGATATATTGGCCATTCCAATCTCCACTGTTGCATCAGAGTCTGCATTCAGCACTGGTGGCCGTGTTCTTGATGCATTTATAAGCTCTTTAAGTCCTAAATTGGTACAAGCTTTGCTATGCGCACAGGATTGGCTTCGTCCATCATCAGTACCAATTAATGTTGAAGAAGATTTACAAGAGATTGAGAAATTTGAAGAAGGTGATATGTCATGTATTTAGTTTATTTTCCCTCCCTTTTTAGTTATATACTCTTTAGTTTCATTATTGATTTATAAATTTGGTTTCTTTTCAGGGTTGCAAAATGTTGCTTTGGAGCCGGCACTTGAGATTGTATGAACAGTTGTCGCATTTTGAAGAGAAGCAGAGAGCCACTTAATGTTATTGGGACTTTTATTGTTATTTGAACAATTGAAACTATTGAGGCTTTGTAATGTTAATATTGTTAGAACTGTTAGTTTAAACATCGTATTTCTTGTTGTGGGAACTTAAGCATGTTGTTGACTTGCTGTTGTGGTCACTTGTGGGGACTTTAGTTTTAATATTGTATTTCTTGTTGTGGGATTTTATGACTTTATGTTACATTTTATGTTGTTGGGACTTTGAAAATTTAAATGTTGTATTTCATTTGTTGGTGTTACATTAGGTGCCTTTACACTATATAAATTTAGAATTATATAGCTTAATTGAGCTTTTTAATTTGTAACAGGTTTTGTTGTATTTAATACAAAATGTATTATTTTTCGTCTTTAGCTTTTTCTTGCTCATATTTCGGTTTTCACCGAACCGAACCGAATAGGCCAATATGTATTTTGATTTCGGTTTTTTCGGTTTTCCAGCAATTCGGTTCGGTTTGGTTCGGTTTTTAAGATTAAAAAAAAATTCGGTTCGGTTCGATTTGGCCTATTCGGTTCGGTTAATAACCGATTGCTCACCCCTACCTAAACGAGTATTAAGATTTGTCAAAGGAACCATTTCTCATGGTTTACTCTTTTGGTTGAGCTCATTTATGTTGATAGCTTATAGTGATAGTGATTGGGCAAGTGATCCTCTCACACCTGGGTTTTGCATCTACTAAGCCTCAATTTGATCTCTTGGTGTTCAAAAAAGCAACCCACAGTGGCTCGCTCCTCAACAAAGGTTGAGTATCGTGGATTTGCTCAGGCTGCAGCAGAGCTTAAATGGACTAATTTTCAATTTCTCAACCTTCATATTTCTCACACAATTCTAAGCCTTACCAGTGATTCAGTTTCAGCACTTGCCTTAGCCACAAACCCAGTGTTTCATGGGCGCACGAAACATTTCGAGATAGATTATCATTCCGTTCATGAGCAAGTGGCATCTAAATAGCTGCAAGTCTAATATATTCCTACTTCAGATCAAGTCACTGACATTTTTACAAAGGTACTACCAAATGCAAAGTACTCTGCCTTAGATGCAAGCTTACCCTCGTAGTCCCGAGGCTTCACTTGATAGGGGATGTTAAAGAGAAGGCCAAGAATGGAAATCATGCTAGCTCAGCTCAAGTAATTAAGTGGACCAATGAGAACAATAACTAACTGAGAAGTTAGTTGAGCAAGCTTAACTATCAATATATAGTAGTTACAGTTATAATGAGATATGTCTATAAATAGAAGATTTATTGTACAGAGAAGAGTTGAGTTATAAATGAAAATATCTTCTTATTATGTTCTCATTTAACATTTCTCTCTTTTTCGTTTTGGTTTATGGTAGTGAAGTATATGTGTGTTTATGTGTGTGTGTACATATATATATATGTATGTATGTATATATATATATATATATGTATATATAGAGTCTGTCTTGGACATAAAAATGAAATGGTGATGCGTGGCAGGACGATGTGTTCCACAGAATGCTTGTTATTCACTGTAACAATATGTTAAGAAGTCACATCGTTTTCATTTTGTATGTGGAAAGGAATTCCTTATGCTTCAATTAATCGTACCAAGTAAAATGCATTTTGTGTCTTGACTTTTGGTTCTTTGAATATGATTTTACGATTGTTTCTTTGAGTAATTTTTTTTTTTGTGTTATATAATGACTTCAAACAACAATTTCTCATATCAATGTCTTTCTTATTTGATGATACCCATAATATGTAAATATATAAATATCAGTTTAAATAATTTTAAATTTAAGCACCTAAGGAACCAAGGGTTTGAATGGTTCCTGAATAGTGCCTAAGATGAAGAAGGAGACGAGGGAAAGAGATAGAGAGAGATACGAACAGATAAGAAAGAACTCAAGATATTATTTTTCCGCTTAATTGCATTACATAAGTTGTTCTTGCTTTTATACAACTAATTGCATGAGTTGGATAGTTAGGTAATTAGCTGATTAACTACCTCGACTAATTTGTACACATAACAAAATTATTCACTAAACCCACATTATCTAAATCTCTATCAAATTTTGAGTAAACGGATGTTATCTAAATCTCTATCAATTGATCTCAATTGTAGATCACTATTATATTCCTTTACATTTATTAAATCTCCATGCCATCTCAACAAAGGCTCAATGCACCCCAACACCAACTTTGTATTTAGAAATCACTAAATCAGACCGGATGAGGCATGCCATCTCCGTGCATTATAGGATGAATTTCACTCTAAATGAAAATTCATGTTTTCCTTGCTTTTGAAGTTTTTTTTTCTTTTTCATTATTTTCTTGGTTTCTTTGCTACTTCTCTAATTTAAAAGCATATTTGCAGATCATATGTCTACAAATACTATTCATGAAGAGATGATAAAGAAGGAAGGTCGTCTTGGCATGAACATAGAAAGTATTAGTGCTTAGACAACGAGAATTATATTGGTGTATTGATAAGGTTTTTTTTAACGCATTCTCGAAGATATATACAAGGTTTTTCTTTAATGTGTGCTCCTGCATATTCATTTTGGAATTATCCATTCCCAAAATGTGAATGATTTCTCCTGTATACCTCCAAAGGGTGTAATTTTCTTAATTTCCCATTTTTTGTCTATCGAAATGTATTAATATTGGATAAAGTGACTGTACTATTTTCTAGAATTGTATGTAGCCTATGCAATTTAATTTGTTGCAGGTTGTAATGTATGAATGCGGTTGTACACCACTATTTTGATGTAAATGCTACGAAGCATGTTTAAGCTATATTTTGTAATCGTGTGTTATAATATGATTGTATCTTCTTTTTTTGTTGGCTGGGTAACAAGCTTAAAATAATATATGTGAAATTACCCGTTTTGTGCCCTTACTTTGAATGCTAGCTATTCCTTCAGATATTTAAGATATAATAGTCTTTTTGTTGATAAGCATCATTACCCACGTCACATCTGTCTGCACTTTTTACTTCAACTCTTGGTCATCTTGCTTCTCTATTCTCAATTTTTTTGACTTAGGAAGTGTTTTGTTTTGTTTATTTAATATTTATAATTATTTAAATAATAAAAAATATGTAAAAAAATATTTTTTAAAGTGTTTACAAATATCCTAATTTCCTAAATAAGCAAAGCCAAGCACCCTCTCAATTCAAAAGGGAAGAACAAGCGATTTGCTTGTGGTTTTTGGCGAAATATTATCTTCAATCTTTTAGCATCTACCCATTAGCTTTGCTGTTTGCTAAGTGCCAGCATCATAAACTTTAGAGTGATTTAATTGGTTTCCTTATTATTTCTAATTATGGTGGTTGTGTCTTTCTAAAAGATTAGTTATTTTTTTTAATTACTTTTTTGGTTTTTTTTTTTGTTCGTTTGTTTAGCAGCAACGACAGAAGTCAAGTGATTGGGACCTACCCAAGTACTGGTGGCACTATAAAGAGAACTGTTAATAATGCGCTTTGAACATTTTTTAGCCGAGGACTGTAATTAACGAAGAGAGAGAAAACAAATGGTTCGTGACATACTTTTTAAGACCAAACAAAATCAGTTCGAGTTTAATGCTTTTGTTATCTTGTGACCAATCTGTTCATTTTCCCTGATCAGTGGTTGGCATGAAAATATATACAAATTTTACTTTTCATGCTATATGTTACGAAAACATTTTGATCCATCAACGTATCCGCGAACAGTTAAAAAACAAAATTTGGACTCAAGCCCCCAGGAACCAATGTTGTAAATTCCTACAAGTGGGAAAAGTGGCAAATATCCTTTATACAATTAAAAACAATTATTAATTGGATATCCAAACAAAAATAAGTTATACTATATAATTATTTTATATTATGTGTTTGGATTTGGATATAAACTAGATATTCTGCATTTGGATTTGGATTTGGATTTGGACACAATTTTTGGTCAAAAAAACTCCTAACAAGTGTGGAGTGATGTCTTTTGCTCCTATTCTGATACAAAAGCGAGTAGGGGTGCACAGGGGTTAACAAATTCTGTCCCTACCCTATTCCATTGTAAATATTAATTAAATGTTCTATTATTTTTATTATTTAAATGTTATCCTTTATATATACATCTAATTAGTATGATAATTTAATAAACCTTTTAACTTTTCTTTCTTCTTTTATTATAAACCCATTAAGCATATAAAAAGTAATATCTAAGTAATTAAAATAAGGTGATATGGTTAATAGGATGTATGACCATATTGACAATTTGTTTTTCTGTGCTTTCGCTCTACATGCATGGCCATTCTTGGACAAGAAAGGTCAGGCTGTTTCAGTTGTTTTTTATATAGTAGTGACAATCGATGCAATCTAGATTTCGTAGATAGGGTTAGGCTAATATATCTCTTTACGACCAACAAAAAAAAAAGAAAGAAAAAAAGAACAAGGTTCTATGCATGATTGACAGGACGTGTGGAAGTGGGTTCGGTTGGGTGAAGGCCAGAAATTTATGGGAAGTGAGTTGGATTGGGCCGGAGCCCAGATAAATATATATCTGGGCCTGGCTCAACCCATGAGCCCAGCTCACGAATTTGAGGATTAGGTCAGGTTAGGTTTGGACATTTCTTTTCTTTTGGTGATTGGCTTCATAGAGTGTTTTTTTTGGGAGGCTAACCCGAAATAAAATTATAGTGCAATTAGCCTTTGCATAGAAACTCCACGCGTGTCATTGCGGAATATTCTTCTGGGTCGCTAGGGAGGATCCTCTAACAAATGAACACCAAATGAAAATTATAAATTATGATTTGCCATTTAATTTGCACTCTAATTAGACTCTCGATATACATGTTTAAGGGAGTATCTCTGTTGGGAGGCTAACATCCTTTTACATTTCTCAATCATTGGTCATAATATATTATTGGGGCAATGATTTTTAACCCAATCTGTGAGAACCTTCCAATTAGTTTCTCTCACCAATTTTAACTTTAATTTACTTATAAACAAGTTTTGCATGCCCTACTAAACATAATATTGAGTTGGCCATAAGTCCCGTTTATAGTTAAAATTGGACAGAGCTTATTTAATTTATTTTGATTATTAGAAATTAATATTTTGCTCTAAAACGATCACTATTTAATTGGACAGATCTTATTTATTTTATAGTTTTTCTCATGTTTTCCACTAGAATAGGTCAACGACACAATAACTTGTACAAATGCAAAATTATATTTAACTATTTGAGTAAGTGATAATTATTTGGCAAGTGATAACTATTATATTTTTTTTAATAAATGAATAACTATTTATGTGGTTGATTAAAAAATTGTATGTGTAAAACTAGTTTTTGAGTTAGGTGAAAAGTGTAAAGTGATAATAAAAGAGTACGAGATTCATCTTAGCTTTTCTGCTACTTGTGCTTTCTAAAACACAAATATATTGAGCCTCTTTATCATAGTTTTCACTAGAAGTTATAACGCGCTTTGCCAATTCAATGCAAATGTATTTCCTCTTACATAAAATAAAGAAGTAATTGCACCCAACTCCCTTGTGTGTTTTAGTTTGTCGTAAATGCATGGTAGAAATTTCCTTTTTCAGTTAAGAAAACCAAAGGCATTAATTACCAATCAGGGTGCATGTGCTATAGTTTTGAAAACCAAAGGCATTAATTGCCAATCATATTCATCCCCATATTTTCAAATTCAATTTTCATTCACTACTCTTCATAAAGTATGACTAAGTCATTACTCGGCTCACTAAATAAGCAGTATGGAAAATCACTACGGCACCAATGATTTTCCTCTAACATGAAGAGCTGATCACCATTACCATAAGCAAATGCAAACAAATTTAATATAGAGAATTAAAATATCTTTATTGCTTCATCATAAAGTCATATGATCTCAATGATGTTCATGATGAAGCAGTAAAGCCACCATCAATCAACAAGTCATGCCCAGTGATGAATGCAGAATCATCTGAGGCGAGAAACAAAACAGCATCAGCAACATGCTTTGCCTTTAGCGCAGTGTCTCTCAAGCTAGTAAATGGCTGAAATTGCTTCTCAATCTCCTCGGCTTTCATGTTGAGAGCGTTACACATCATAGGTGTAGCGATAGCATATGGTGACACAGTGTTCACCCTAATTCCATACTCCCCGAGCTGCTTGCTCGCGCATTGCATCAGCCCCAACACGGCATGCTTAGACATGTAATAATCAGTAAGTTTATGGAAGCCCTTTGAGCCTGCCAAACTGGCTGTGCATACTATGCTACCTTTGATATGCCGTTCGACCATTAGACGGGCAGCATGCTTTAGACAAGCAGCCATCCCACGTGCATTGATGGCGAAGTTCCAGTCCAGCTCCGATAAGTCAAGATCAAGGATCTTTTGATCGGACCTACTCATGACTCCAGCGTTGCTAAACATGATATCGAGCCGGCCATAAGTCCGGTTTGTCCAGTCAACCATGGCCTTCACTTGCTTTTCATCAGCCACATCACAATGAAAATAACTGCAAATAGTTGAGCCAATTGAATCAGCCACTTTTTGGCCTAAGTCATCTTGGACATCGGCTATCACAATGGCTCGTGGACCATGGTTGGCAAAGAGACGCGCCGTCGCCTCCCCGACCCCGCTTGCGCCGCCGGTGATGATCGCAACTTTGCCTTCTAATCTTTTCATGGTAATTGAAGATTCAGCCATTTATGTTTTAGTAGAATTGCTATATCTGCTTCTTCTACTCTGCATATATATCCCTTTTGCTTATTATGCTGTTCTTATAGGAAGTAAACAATGATACGCGTGAAAAAAGTAATAGAAATAGGTCAACTTGTTTACATTCTTTATTTGATTTTTCATATTATATTGTATGACGAATTAGAAAAGGGAATCAATCCTCCTCCACCTAACAGGAATGTGAAAGAGAAAGAGAAAAAAAAAAAAAAAACTAATGCAATTGCTCAAGACTTCAATAACTCCAAGTCTTTCATTTCTAATATTTTATTTCGTCATTGACCACAACCCATTAGAGCCAATGGGTTTGATCATAAGAGTGTACAACAAACTATCTAGGATAAAATTTGCCAACAATCACAAACATATACTTAATTTTGAATTGGGTTAATAAATCCCTTATCTTTGCTCCTTTTATTAATTAAGTCTCTCATCTTTAAAATACAATAAATTAGTCTCTTGTCTTTGCAATATATATCATCCTTATTTCTCAGGTAAAATTTGTCAAATAATTAACAATTTGGACACATAAAAAGATCATCACATATAAACTTTTTTTATTTTAAACCTACCGACCCATCTGTATGTCCTTGCATAATTAATATTCCATGTATAATGGATTTATTGTCCAATGGATTATCGTTAATCCTTTTAAATTGCTTACTAAGTTACTTTCATTTAACCGCCCCTAAACTTTAGAACTGTTTTAGGTAAGTCATCTTTTTATTTTTTATGTTTAAACCAACTGTCTAATGCCATTTTCTTAGCTTTTGTTTGATAAGGTCATGTTTCATTTATGTAAATATCAAGTTGCACAAAAATCTGACAGAAAGAATAAATAATGCAGTGTTCAGTAAGAATTTGAAATAAAAAAGAATCTAGTTGAGAACTTTATATAAATTAGTTTAATATCTAATAGGATGCACAATTATCCAAGTAAATAGACAACTCAAAAAATGGGTAGTTGACTTCAGATCCACTTGCAGCACCAGAAAGAATTCGCCATGTACATAAACAAACTACACCAATTAAAACCTTTGAAATATATATATTCCTGTTCCAATCACTTTCCACCAACTACTCCTTAGAACACTTAAAGCCTGATTGGTTTTGCTTATTTTATAGTTTATAAATTCTTAAAAAAAATATTTTCTCACATATTTTTTATTTTTTACAACTTATAAATCTCAAATAAACTTAGCAAAACAGACTATTATATTGGACTGTCCCACGCAAAAGGGATAAAGAAAAGCTCAAAACGTTGAAAAGAAGAGAAGAAAAGGTTGATCTTTGGATGGTTGATGACCTTAATGTGTTTGGATCTTTGTTTTACTTCACTGCGTTTGTTGATAGTTTTTTTTTTTTTTTGGTCCACACTTTTTCATTTGTTTGTTTTAGTGGTCTTGGACCCCATTTTTGTATTTTTCACTTTATGAATAAAATTTGGAATGATCTTATTTTAAAATACTTATCCTATTGAAATAAGGAAATATCTTATAAGATTTAAATGTTATAAGATTTAAGATTTAAGATATCTTTTGCGATTCACAGCATGCATGTGATTCGATGTGTTAAATCTTATAAAATATCTTAAATCTTATAACATTTAAATCTCATAAGATATCTCTTCATTTCAATAGGGTAAGTATTTTAAAATAAAATTATTTAACTGTATCATCAACACTCCTTAATGGTTTAAATCTAAAATATAGATGTTTGCTGCACTTTAAATAAATTATAAAAGATTTAGTGTATTTTACCCAAATATTTATAAGCAAAATGCTCTACGGGAGTGCTATTCATGGTTGATCTTTCTGTTTCTGCCTGAAATATGACAGCAAGTCTTGTTGTAATATTACACCTCTAAGAAAGAAACTCAAATAATAAGCTACTTATACAAGTATAGTTAAACTAAATGTTGATAGCTCATTACCATCAACACTCCTTAATGGTTTAAATATAAATTTAGTGATAAATATCATTTAACTATATCATCACTTCACCACTATTGATCTCTTTCATAATGTTATATAACATTAAGTTGCACTTTTTCATCATTAGAGAATTAGAGATTTGTTAGTCCCAAATATCTTCAAAGTCCAAGGCCAGCAATGTTGACCTATAATATACAAACAGGAAAAGCCAAAAAAAAAAGAAGAAGAAAGAAGACAAATCTCTGCTGACTTTTTGCTTGCATTCCTCCGATTTTGGCAATACGCAAGTTGATAATATGGATAATTAGCTTATTTAAAAAAAAATTGTTTATCGAAATGTTTAAATTGAGACCACAGCTGAAATTCTCAAACTAAAATTTCATTTCTGAGCGTGTTTGAGAGACGAGAGATCGCATGTAAAATTAAGGTGTTACAGAGATGCTTGCAAATAGTCCTTGTTTGTAAAAGGTTCGTCAGGATTTGCAAACTTTAGACAAAGATAAGCGGTCGAGTAGCTGCAAGCGTTGTAATATCAAATCAAGGAGACTCTCAGGAAAAGCTTTCCAAAAGTCACGAATTGTGTTTTTGTTATCTTCTCCTCCTCCTCCTCCTCCTCCTCTGGATGTTCGTTTTACACGTTTCTTCCTGATTCTATCTCTCAAAACCATATTGGAGTTTAATTTGTAGTGGCTTGTTTCTCGAGTTTTATATATATATATATATATATATATATATATATATATATATATATACACACACACACACACACACAAACTCCAAAACCATCACTGGATGCTATCTCCAAACTGGAATTGGGAGATTAAACACCTCCCACGAGATGAATCACTCTTATTTTCTAATGGCTAAAAAGTATACATTCATACTTGTCTGCAATCTACATACACACGCCGCTTATTCTCTCTTATTTATTTATTTTTTTAACTTAATGAGCCAATTACATATTATATATATAAAAGAGAGAGCGGGAAAGACCAAATAACCAAACACCAACTCCAATCAGCCACACTAATTAGATAGTTGATATATAGAGAGAGAGCAATATTATTGTAATTGAAAGCTTATATACTATATACATAGATATTATTGTAACTTGGAAATATATATATACTATAAAAAGAATCTATAGATTTTTTGAAAATTCTATAAATTTTTGTAAAGAACGTACGTGTTAGTGTAAAGAAGTTATAAATCTTTGTAATGAATGTATAGATTTTTGTTCTTGACCTTACAAAATTTTTTATAAAAAACCTATAAATTTTTGTAAAGAATTTACAAATTTCTTTTTTCTTGACCTTACAAAATTTTGGTGAAGAATGTACAAATTTTCATTCTTGATCTTACATATTAGTGTAAAGAACTTACAAATTTTTGTTCACAAAACGAATCTATAGATTTTTGTTCTTGACCTTATAGATTTTTTTTGAAGGACCAGTTGATTTTTTTAAGGAATTATAAATTTTTGTGAAGAGCCTATAGATATTTGTGAAGAACTTACAGGTATTTGTTAAGAGCCTAAAGATTTAAGTAAAGGAGGTACAAATATTCTTAAAGATACTACAGATTTTTGTTATTCGGTCTACAAATTTTTCCTATAATAATTTGATATTTTTTAACAAGTAAATTGGACTGTAAAAGCCATTCATGTTTCCTAAAGAACCTACACATTTTTTAAAAGAATTTAGTTATTCTATTAAAGAACTTACAAATTTTTGTAAACAACCACAATTTTTCCCATAATAATTTGACATTTTTTGCAAGTAAATAGGACTGAAAAGTCTTTCATATTTTACTATAAATATTTATTTTATAAGTACAACTTTTTGTAAAGAACCTACAAATTTTTTCAAAGAATTTATAGAGTTGTTTAAAGAAGTTACAAGTTTTTGTTAAAAAGCTGCAAATCTTTTGAAATAACTTACTGTTATAAAAATAACTACAAAATAGAAAAGAAATATATGAACTAGAGAAATAAAGAGAATATAAATAATGTGAAAAAGAGAGAAAATATAAGAGAGAGAGAAGATGGGAGAATATTTTATTGCTTCCCTTGCCAGTTGGTCATTTTGTACATGATACGAGGCAGAGGCCCTGTTCATTGGAGCAATGCAAGACTAGTCACATAAGGCTAGAATTTACATTGAGGTAAAATAACTAAACTTATCCATCTTTATCTTGTAAGAGTCAAAATAATCATGAACCATATTTAGAGTTTAGATAACAATAAACCAGCCCTAAGATGAATATCCACAGTAGTTAATAATTTCATAACACTCTACCTTGGATATTTATCTCTTAAGAATATGCCTAATTAAAACCTTACTAAAAAAAAACTCAGTGGGACAAAAATCTAGTGAAAAAAAAGAGTACAATATTCTTATTATATATTTCATGCTGCCTCATTAAAACCCTTGCTAGAAAAACTCAGTGGGACAAAACCTAGACGAAGAAAAAAAGAGTACAGCGCGTATTTGTCTCCTCTTATTTAAACAAATCAAGAAATCTTTGATATACATGCCAATCTTGTTGTTTCTCAAATATCATTATAGATGACAAAAATTAAGATAAACTTGCCAAGTTCGTGCTTCAGAAATATGATGAGCCTTTTCTCGCATTTTATGGGGAGTTCATACATATGGATTCAGTATTATATTCTAGGCTCAATCACTTTCAATATAATCTCCTTTACTCAAACAATTCATATCATTTGTTCGCTTATTGAGTAATATATTGGCATGCTTTGAGGAGATAACAACAATAATGAGCTTTTACAAGCATCAATACGTAATAATTTCAGCATATATGATAACTCTATGTGTTAACAAATACTTCACAACTTTTATGCTCAATCAGTATTGATTTTGAGCGTCTTGATGATAACAAAATTTGTGCGTAATTCCTCCAAGGCCTTTTTATTGGTACAAAACCAACTCTTGCAAATAAAATAATAGATAATTGTGTCGGCACATATAGTATAGCAAGATGTAATGAGGTTTGACACTTTAGAATCAACAGTTTTCCATTATCTTCACAAAATCAAGTTGGCCCATCAAAATATTAGAGACACTCAATGTATGGGCTCTTTTGATTCCAAAATTTCTTTTGCTGAAGTGATTGATGGATAATATTCCATCTAAGTAATGATTGAACTTCAAGTTGAGCCAAAATAATTATTTCAAAATTCTATATGAAAGCTCTTCCTGAGTCTCTTATATATGAGCTATTAAATGCTTTTCTTTAAAAGATTTGCATTCAAGCAAATATTTCTCAATTTTCGAGATGTTTCAGCTCATATAAAGAGCTTTGAATATATTTCTTCGGAAATTTATAATTCAAAAATCTCAAGTCTTTTTAGGACTTGTATACAAATATCAAACTTATGAAGCACATGCATATGTTATTTTATATTCATAAGACGTATATGAAGTCCTTCCAAAACTTGCCAGGCTAATATAATTGTATCCACCACATAAAAATGTTTCTCTTATGGGATTGGTTTATATAATACTCCCCTCAATCCCATTTGCAATATGTGTTGACCAATGAGGGTTAAAACATTTAAATATGCCTGGATTACGTCTTTTGTATATTTGGCCAAATTTATGTCGATATCTTTAGATGGACTTCAGTTCATGATCCTTGCTTTTTCATTATCATAATAACTATTGCATATGCATATATTTGATCATGATTATTTTTCCTTTCGATTCCATTCTTTTCAAGAGTAATATAATTGAGCGAGATCTCTTTATTCTCAATAATTTCAATCATATTCAGGTACCTGATACTCTTCTAAAGCAGAGCAGTATTTCTCAGTTATATATATTCTACTTGCACAAATAGCTTGATATCTTCAGGATATAAAATATTCAAAAATACCAACTTACTTATTTTGCTACTCTATAATTGGAACCGATAGGTCTACTAGTAGACACATTTTTCAATACATTTCTTCATTGATATATCTAATAATAGGAGCATTGAAAGCTGGTACATGTGCGTACATTGTTCATATCAATAAATGCATCTTTGTAACTATAATTTTTTGAATGTTCAGCTCATTTTAACTTATGCGAGGATCGGATGCATTCTATAAAACTTTTATATTTCCAGCTTTTGTCTTCCCCTAATGTTGAGAATATTTTTTAACAATTAGCAATATATACTATTTCAGTATTTTCAGTCAATGATACAACATATTTAATAATTTACTGAGATTCAAATTCTATATTAATTCCCAACTCATTTTCATAGACCCATCTCAATGTGCTGTGGTGGAGCATAAGAATATATTTTGCGCAACAAAAATGTTTAGATGAAAATTTTCGACTAGTGGGGAGTAATTATTGATAAGTAATTGGTCTTCTTTAATAAATGCTGCAATATTTTACATAACATGTTTCCAAATAAAATTAGGTAATTTTTTAATATCATGAATGCTGGTCTAGGAATATACTCTTTTTAAGCATTCAATAGAAGATTTTACTAGACTAATTTATTTACCCGCTTTTGAATTCATTATAGACATTTAGATGATTTAACGTCTTTAGAGGGGATTGCCTCTTGGGAGCAAACAGCACATGTCCAAGCGCATATTTGAATTTTCAAAATTTCTTGTCATTATTATTGCACCAATATGACCATCATACCATCAATATTTCAGTAATCACATCCATAATAAAATAATATACCATTCTCTTCAAGGAATGGTTTTCGAGCAAATTGACAAAGTCCATAACAACTAATCATAAATTATTTTGCTCACCAGATGTAATTATGCCCAGAATAAAATTTTCAAATCATGCTCAATACTGATAATGTTGGAGTATATTGAGGGCTTCATATTTTTTCACATAATATTTGAAAAATTTTGCGTGTTTGTACATGCTTTCAACTTCAAAATTCTACAATCGCAGTTAAATTTATTCATAGCGAGTTTTTAAAATATTTTCTTTAGATGGTCATATTTCAAGATCTAAAAATCCTTTATCAATTGAATACAATCTTAAAGCCTCTATGAAAATAGTGATGGAATATTATTAATTTATCTCAATCCTTTAGGGATGCGTAATTTTCCTTGCATAAAAGAACTTCTCTATAATTTTTATCATCCATATGGATTTTTAACCTCAAAGGGTATATATTATATTTATTATCTAATAAAGCGACGAACTTTTAGTTCATGACTATATGGATGTCAATCTTAGCTTTTCAGGCTAATTATAATTGCTCAGTATTTTTAAATCGAACTTTTTAGTTCATGATATTTGACATCATGAAATATGTAATTCAAAATAAAATAAAAAGACTAAAATAAAACTTTATTGATAATCGCAATATCACTTTACCAAAAACTACGGTATGAATATCCTTATATTATCAAGAATTCTTTCTCTTTAGATCTTTATAATAATCTCTTCATATCTCTTGATTAGTAGAGACTAATCGTGCTGATAACATATTATAAAAACAACTACAAAATAGAAAAGAAATACATAACCAAGAGAAATAAAAAAAATACAAATAATGAGACAAAGAGAAGAAATATAAGAGAGAGAAGAGGGGAGAATATTTTATTGTTTCTCTTGATTGTTGGTCCTTTTGAACATGATACAATGCAGAGGCCCTTACTTATAGGAGTAATACAAGACTAGTTATATAAGGCTAGAACATTGAGCTAAGATACCTAAACTTATCCAATTTTATCTTGTAAGAATCGAGATAATCACGAACCATATTTAGAGTTTAGATAACAATAAACATGAATATACACAATAATTAATAATTTCATAACACTTGCATATTTTTGTAAAAAATATATAGATTTTTGTATAAAATATAGATTTTTGTGATTTGGTCTACAAATTTTTCATATGCAATTTTTACATTTTGTACAAGTAAATAGGACACACATTTTTTTCCTATGGAACCTACAGATTTTTGTATAGATATTACAAATTTTTGTTATTAGGCTACAAATTTCTCTTATGATAATTTGTCAATTTTTACAAGTAAATAGGACTATGAAAGTCGTTCATATTTTACTATAAATATCTATTTTAAAAGTACAACTTTTTTAAAGAACCAACAGATTTTTGCAAAAAATCTATAAATTTTTTGTAAAGAACTTACATATATTTGCAAAGAACATAAAGCTGTTTTGTTCGTTGGCCTATAAATTTTTATATGAAATTTTTACAATTAAGTAGGACGTACATGTTTCTCCTCTGGAACATGGAGATTTCTAAAGAACCTACAAATTTCTACAAAGAACTACATATTTTTGTGAAGAGCTTTTAAATTTATTTACAAATTTTTATTCTACGACCTATAATTTTTTCTTATGAATTTTTACATTTTTCACAAGTAAATATGACCCGCAGATTTTATGCTAAAAACTACATATTTTTCTAAATAACAACATATTCTTGTTCTTCACCTTACAAATTGCTTTTATGAAATTTTTACAACTAAATAGGACTATAAAAGTTATTCATGGTTTATTATAAATATTTAATTAAGAAGTACAATTTTTGTTAAAAAAAAAACCTACAAATTTTTATTAAAAACTTAAAAATTTCGGCAAAGATCCTATAAATTTTCCAATACAAATTGATTAGACACTCGACAACGCGGATCGAGTCCAGTGGCGGCGACTCATTGAAATATTGCGGCCGTTTTGGATTTCCACGCCCGTTGGTCCTCTCCCTGGTCGGGCTGCTACTCACGCACATCCCTCGATTAACCTCTCGCCTGGTTGCGGGGGCTGTTGCTGGATTTCCACGCCCGTTGGTCCTCTCCCTGGTCGGGCTGTCACTCACGCACATCCCTCGATTAACCTCCCGCCTGGTTAAGGGGCCTCTGGCCAAGTGAGAAAGGGGTTCTCCTTTGATTAACCTTTTTTTTAAAAAAAAAAATTGATTCAAGGACATATTCGGAAAGAACAACACACTCTTTTCTCCAAGCAAACATAAATTGTGGTGGGCCCATCGGTTAATCGGATTTGAGGAATCCTCTTTCCCTATCTCCTACCCGTTTCCTTCAACCCCTACAGCCCTTTAGTATTTAACGGGTTTGTGTTTGTGTGGTGGCCAAACGACGTGATTCGCCAGATAAGGAATGCGGCGGCGTCGGCAGTCAGGACTCCGGCAGACAGGTACTCTATATAGTCTATATATGTTTTCAGTTACAATAATATTGCTTTTTCTCTCTCTATGTGTGTGTGTATATATATATATATATATATATATATATATATATATATATATATATGCATGTGTGTGTGTTTGTGTTATCTAATTAGTGGCTGCTTGCAATTGGTGGTTGGTTATTTGATCCCTCCCTGTCTCATCTTTTATATATAATTGACTAATTAAGTGAAGAGGAGTAATTGAATAAGCCCGTGTGTGTATGTAGACAACTATGAATGTATAATTTTTTAACCACTAGAAAATAAGAGTTTATTCATCTTGTGGGAGGTGTTTAATATCCCAATTCCAGTTTGGAGATAGCATCCAGTGATGGTGTTGGAGTTTGGATATAAGAGAAGTAGGTTATGTTTTATTTTATTTTATTTTTTGTTTTGCATCGTAGAATGCAGATTTTGTTGCGACCAAGCTGGATTTCGAGAAACAAGCCACTACGAAATCCGATATGGTTTGGAGAGAGAGAATCAGGAAGGAAGGCATAAAACGGACATACAGTGATTTGCAGCAAGGAGGAGGAGAAGATTACAAAAATAGAAGCGGTGACTTTCGAGACTGGGCAGCTCTTTCCGGGGGCCTCCTTCATTTGATATTACAACGCTTGCATCTGCTTGATCGCTAATCTTTCGCTAGAGTTTGCAGATCCTGGCGAACCTTTTACAAGCAAGGATTCTTTTTTAATAATCAACAAGGTAGGATTCCATGGCTCATGATGGTGGACCAAAATCGCAGCGCCTTAAGAAGAGGCTACAGCATCATGGAGGACCTATGCTATCAGTTGAAGCATCCAGAGGTTCTTGGGTGCACACCATTTGGGGATCTTTCCAAGATTGGCTGATACTACTGCCCAAGAATAGACTTTATATTTACAAGATGTTGGGTGTCTATTTCAATTTACTTTTATCAAGCTCTCCTTGCGATGAAAACTGTGTTTTCATGCTAGTCGGTCCAAGACAGGCATTTTGGATTCGAGGAGCCCCAACGTGGCGTGAACTTGTCGTGGGCGGCGGGCCATATAATGATGGGGTCTTTTCTCAAGGATGTTTTTACATTCAAAACAAACAATTTAATGTTACAGTTATTAATGCTCAACATGTTCTCTCAGCAATGAAGGCAAAAGATACTGGCATGGAGATTAGGACAAGGAGTCTTCGAATAAAATTGCTTGATGAACCAGTTGCTCGTGTGCGGCAAAGATATATGGTGCAATCTTGTAATGATGTTCTACTCGTACGTCAATATTTTAGCTCTCAGCTTGAAACAAAGCATATTGATGTATACAGGTTGGATATTTATCAGGAAGCATGGGTTAAAGTAGAGAGTTTGGGTGACCGGGTTCTGTTCATTGGTAGAAATTGTTCTACTTCCTATTCAGTAGAAGAATTGGGGATTGGAATGGCCAACTGCATCTTCTTTAATCTTCAGTATGACATTGTGAGTGGTTCTAAGACTGATGAGTGGGGCATATTCAACTTGGATAAGCAAGATGTCAAAAGCTTTGCATCACGTCCAAGTAGCAGGATGGTGGAAGCTACGTGGCTTAGTGCGCCCGCATGGTGGTATAGCACAAGTAGCCGGGGTATAGCTATGAGAAGGCAACTTAAAAGGAGCAGTGGAGTTGGAAGGGAGAAAACACCGCAAAATTGAACTTTCTTCTGCTGCTAGATTTCAGTCTGCACAAGATTAATTATTGTTGGCATCTATAGCTACTGCGACTTTTAAGCTGTGACTTTCATTTGGGCTCTTATATATATATATATATATATATATATATATATTGGACTACTGCAGCTTTTAAGCTGTGATTTTCATTTGGTCTGTACATATTTTGAGTCGTGAACTTTTACACTATGTTTGGATTTGGAGGAAAAAGTTTAATAAAGGAAATAAAATGAAAATATCATAAAAGAAAGGAGAGGAAATGATTAATCTTTATTTGGATTGAAAAATTTTTACACGAGGAAAGGATAATAAAGGATTATGAATTTTTTTTGTTTGAATTGGGAAGGAAATGGAAGGAAATGATTAAATTTTATGTTAAAATAGACCTTTATACTCTTATATAATTTTATGTTTAAACATGAGAAGAATGATAAAAAAGTAAAAATTTTTTCCTTTCCCTCCCTTTCTTCCCAAATTGGAAGGATTTATTTTTAAGGATTTGGAGGAATAAGTTATATCTTTCCATATCCCTCTCTCTCCATATCCTTCCACTCCAAATAGAGGAAAAGCTTTAAGAATCTTTCCAAATTCTTTCCGTTCCTTCATTCCCCCCTATCCAAACAAGGGGGTAAGCTAGTCATGTAATGACCACAAAAGTTTTCTCTTATTTGGGCTTTTCTTTTTTCTTTTCAAGAATTAGCCTATGTGAGCTTTTAGTTAACAATTTTAAATTTATTTTTAATTTTTAATTTTATTTATTTTTAATTATAATTGTAATCAAATAAATGTTAATAATAAAAATAATGAAGATAGTTTTGTCTATTCTTTGAACCTTCTCGCAAATTGTAAAAGAACTAAAAAAAAATTTTAAAAATAATGAAGAACTGGTGTGGTGTGCGTAACATGTGTAGTGTGTCTAGCGTGTGGAATGTGTGCAATTTGTGTAGTTGAATGGAGTGTGTCTGCAGAGTGTGAGAGAAAATTTTTGAATACGTGTTCTTGAGAGCTGTGTGTAGGAGTGGGGGTGTATTTATGAGAATGTGGGTATAAGAAAGAATATGTGTGTATGCGTATGGTCATTGAAAAATATCATTTGAAAACTAGTGAAAGCATTTTTTTTGGTGTTTTCTAGTTTCTTGATTTTCAATTTTTTTTTGAAAACAAAAACAAAAATAAGCTAAATAAATAAATCTTTCAAAAATTTTTTTTATTTTGATGAAAATGAAAGCATAAAATAGGCAAATCAAATGCACAATTTCCTCATCCTCAGATTAAAATAGGTGCCGTGTATACGTAATGGTGTCACCCGACGAATTTTTAAATTTGAAAGAAATTTTTTTTGTTTTCTTTTTCTCCTATGTTTTTAAACGGGAAAATGTCACAACTAGTTCTTATTGTTTCCTCATTTTTTTTTTTTCAAATTTGTCTCTATTATTTTAAAATGTTAAACTTAGTCATTAATGCTTTGCAAAAAATATTTAAATTAATCTTCAATGTTTTGCAAATATAGTCAAATTAGTGTTTCACAAAATAGTCAAACTAGTCCCCTGGTATTTGAAAGAAAATTCATATTAATCTTTAATGTTTTACAATTTTACTCACATTAATTCCAGTCTTTTTTGTTTATTTTTCTTAAATGGGAGACTAATTTGAGAAAATTTATAAAATATTAAGGACTAATATAATAAAGAGTAATGCTATATATCATCTTTTTTTCTATCACCTCCTAAGTGGGATCTTACTTGTCAAACCAACTAAATAAATCTATTTATTTCTTTTTTTTTTCCCTCTTTTAATTTTTCTCTCTCTTCCTAATTTATTTTTCTTTCTCTAATTTAATTTTCCCTCTATTGTTTCCTTCTTTATTTAACCAAACGACCATAAATTTTCAACCCTCTTTTATTCCTTTTCTCATTCCCAACTCCAATACAATTCTTCTCCTTTGATGATTGTCGTCGAAATTGCCACCTTGTTCTGGTTGTTTGCAAAAGTTACAAACTCACTATTATTAAAATACCCTAAAAATCAAAGAATAAAAGGATGCATGTTGAGATCTGACACAATATAGCAAATTGTACCACACTATTGATCAACAATATTACTATCTATCTTACATGACATTTTTTCTTGTAACTCCTATAGTTCTTTTTTTCTCATGATATTTTTTCTTGTAACTCCTATAGTTCTTCTTTTCTCCTTTCCTAGCTAGGTGATATGCTTCTTAAACATCTGATAAAAAGAATGCTCGATTAAATATTCAATTCTTCCATAATAAAGCGATTTTGAACCTTTTAGTGTTACAAAAAAAAAAAAAAAAAAAAGAGTACCGAGCACAGGTACATTATTATAGGAAATATCAAAATTTTAAATTCTTTTTGAGTTTTTAAATGATTGATAAATAAGTCTCATCGTAGAATATTCTTAATTTCGATATACTAACTTCCTGTACAATTAAAACTTGTAAAAAATAAATTAATTATACCTGTCAGAAAGTATAAGAAATTTAAACAAAGACACAATAAAATAAAAAGAAAAACTTTATGGCATATGCTTATATATATATAAAGAAGTTAGCTTTTCAGAAGGTTAAAGGAAATTTGTTATCTGACTAATAAATTAATAACATTTAAGAATTATTATCTTATGGTGTTTTTTAAAAAGAAAAAAGAAAAAGAAAAGGAGAGTTTCATACTAATTAAAGACTGAAATATACATTTGATACGAATGAAGTAAAGAAGAAAAGATTGACCAGAAATTAAATTGGAAAAGAGAGCAAAACAAGGAAGTGAAACAAATAAAAAAAAATTATTTAATTGGCATGACAAGTTGGATGTCACAAAAGAGGTGATAAATGGATTACAAAAAAAAGGACGATATATAACATTATTCCATAATAAAGTTACTAATCTATCCATCTATCTATAATATATATAAAGCAATGTCAAATCAGCTATTTTTGTCAAGCCTATGTGTTTATCCTAATATCGTGTCATTTGAATTTATGTGTACAAGTTAGTTGTCTATCATGTGTACGTACACCAATTGGATGCCACATGTACTAATTAAAAAATCAATTTACAAAAAATTAGCAACAAAGAATTAATTTCCTAATTGAGAATAGACATTCTTCTTCAGCTATTTTTCTCAAGCAATCCGTCGCGAATGGAGATTTTAGTTTGTATTTCTTTAAATTTTAAATTCAATTCGTCTATAGGCAATTCTCTATTTTCTAAGTTCCATAATCTATCTTTCTTTCTAATGGTGAGATTAGCTTTCTTTTTCTTTTCGCCGAAAAAAATATTTTTCCATAAAAATATATTTTCCAACTGCATTTGAATTGATTTTTCAAAATAAATTAATTTTAAAAAATATTTTGAATTTTTCAAAAAGTAACTTTTCAAAAATTATATAATTATTTTTATAAGTCAATCTAAACTGACCTTAAATACAGCTATAGATTGACACGTGAGTTGCAAAAAGCTTTGCTTAAACGCACGCATAAGGGCATGAATATTAATCTTCCATTTTGGGCATTTCAAACCAAAAAAAAAAAGGAAAAAGAAAAAGAGAAAAAATAGATCTACTTTAATACGATCACATGCAAATCAGAGACTGATTATATTGTTTCTGATTCATGCTTCGTTTACAAAATATTATTATTTGTCTATATTTGTGTAATTTCCATATTCGCTTTTACTGATTTCGTTTCGGCCAGTTTGCATTTTTGGTGGGGAGTTTTTTTAATGGGTTTTCAAAAGAAAAAGAACACACACTATGTTAGGAAGTCAATTATGCAAGCGACACACCATGAAAGTTGTTCAATCGTTCAACTGACAATTTTGTGTTAAATTAATAATAATTTCATAACTTCTAATAAACATTTTTATGTGATAACAATAAAGGGATGAAAATACTAATTATTGATGAAAAAGGTGTTAGCTCAAATAAAAATATAGTGTGATTTATAAAGAAATTTTTCAAAATATATGTTAAAATACTTTTCAACTTTCAACAGTTATGCTATTTGTCTTTCTATTTTAATTGATGTGTATAGAGTGTAATTTAATATTTACATTTTAAATTATTTTATTGATATATAAAATATGAATTAATTTAGTTTATCTCATATATCAAAGTATTAGTTATATACAAATGTTATGATTTTTGTTTTTACATAAACATATTTATTTATGCCCTCACCCCGGGCAAACAACGCACGGGGGTTAGAATAGTTAGGCTATATACTTCTACCAGAGTTTCCACTTATAAGTAAACTGGATCCTGAAGAGCGTGGTCCTCCAGAATCAGCAATCACTAGACGCCTAATAGAGAAGCAACTCAATGGTATGAGTTTTCAAGTCGTACACAACTTTACTCAATTGTGTCATGTTTTAATATGAGTTAAATTCAAATAAGTCCCTACCGTTAATATTTTTTTTTCATTTTAGTCCTTATTGTTACAAATAATTCATACAAGCCCTCAATGTTTACTTATTATAGTCAAATTAGTCCATGCAGTTAGAGTTAAATTCAAATAAATCCCTAATGTTTACATATTTTTTAATTTTAATCCCTATTATTTCAAATAATTCATACAAGTCCCCAATGTTTAATTATTATGGTCAGATTAGTCCCTACAATTAGAATGGACGTTAGTTTTGACGAAAATGTCCCAAATGACCTCAAACATAAAAGCAATTGACAATCTTACCCTTTGCGCTATAAAATGAAATCCGATTATCTTTTTTTTTAAGCAAGAATTCCTAGCCAAAAAGAAAAAAAGCAGTAGGAATTTAACATTTTAAATGATAGTTATTGCATTCTTTGCATATTTGGATTTATTGTGAACTTTTATAAGGCACATTAGACATCTGATTGAAAATTTTTAATGAAAATTAGGAACTTTTATTGTCTAAAAATTATTCCATAATGAAATTCACAGTACAAAAGTTCAAGGTATTATAATCAACTAAGAATTAAAAAAATAAAAATAAAATTAGTTCCAATCTTTTTTATTCATTTTTTTTTAAAACAGGGACTAACTTAAATAAGTTTGTAAAACATTGGGGGCTAGTATGAATTCTTTTCAAATAATGGGGACTAGTTTGACTAATTTTGTGAAATATTGGGAATAATATAATTTTTTTTAATAATAAGGACTAATCTGACTACATTTATGAAACATTAAGGACTAATTTGAACATTTTAAAACAATAGGGACCACTTTAAAAAAATGGAGAAACAATAGGGACTTATTGTGAAATTTACCCTTTTAATATTTATATATAGTATGTCAAATGCTTTAATAATGAATTGCCTTGATTGTTGCTTGTACAGGCCATGGAGAAAGGGAGATTGTTTATCCTTGACTATCATGATGTACTTTTGCCACATGCACAAAGGAGACACACATTAGTGAACTGATAATACAACTAAAATAAAATTGGAATGTGTTGAGGACAAAGAAAAGAAGACAGCTATGCCAGTTCAGCTCAGGTTAGCATGTGACTATTGGTAGTGGAATCAATATCTATACTATAGTATAAAGCTAAATCGAATGTCTAAAATTGCTTCCCGCCTATTTTGTTCATATCTTATTATTCGCCATGTGGCATAGCCTTGATGCATTCTTACTTGCTTTATGCAAAAAATGTTCAATACAAAAATATCTTTTGGAATTGGGATTAAAGATGCTTTTGCCCATTCTGAGTTGCTACCAAAACACTGCTTCCAGTGTGGCATTTCAGACTTTTTATGTGGTGATACCCTATTATCCCTAATTGATCGCCCACTTCTTTCTTTCCATCTCTATTTCGCCATCTGTAGCAGATGATTATTTCCAATATCTCTCGAAGAATCTTATAAGACAACATTGCCCAATTCATTCTTCTCTATTTCAATGATTATGCTTTGGTATTTCAAACTTTTCCATTGTGTCAAACCCTAGCGCCCTATTTGAAATTTCCACTCAATTTTTTCCATTTTTATTTTGGCAACTACGATCTCGAAATACCATCTAAAATAAATAAATATTATATATATATATATATATATATATATATATTATAAAGCATACCCTAATGCATACCATGCTGCCATGTAGCGTTGCTAAGTTGCTGCCACGTGTTTACTATTTAACAATGTTAAAAAGATACGTAGTTGTCCTTTTTTTTAAAAAAAAAATTCTAGAGTCTTTCTTTTTCATTATATTTGATTCTTTCAACATAATTCCTCCGCAATTGTAGAATCTTAACTTTTATGATTTTCAAAGTTGTAAATATATATATGGACATTATAGGTTTGTTGCCTAAATTATACAATCAACTAAATCATTTAGTCGTTGTTCATTTCAATTTTTCCTTTTCATGCACTCAAAAATCTTTTCTTTTCTTTTTCATATATTATTTACACTTAATCAGTAGCCTCAAATCATGGTTAAATGATTATTTTCGTGTCATATTCAAGCTCAAACATTCTAATCTCACGCATTGCAACACATATTTGCTTCCTTTTTATTTTACATGCTCGCAACTCGATCAATTCCTTTTTTATCACCACAATTTTTCCGTAATTCCAGATTGTGATATCTTGCAAATTTCAAATTTGTGCATATGCAAGGTAATTACATGTATGTTGTGAGATGCATTTCGATTTACACACTAATTGCCGCCAAAATCATTGCTGATTGGGGATTTCCCTTATATTAAACCTTTTTGTATCCATGTGCTCACATTGTTATGACCTATATTTCATTCATCTTTTATTATCTATATTCTTTTTGTCTCGGTATATGGCTTTTCGGGAAGAGAGGTACAAAAAAAATTTATTTATTATTCTATTATCCTACACATCTATTTAAATGTTAATTGCCTATATGTGTTTTGGGTTGTGTTTATTCATCTCTATTATGGTATTTTATCTCTGTTTCTACTCTTTATTTATGTTTTTGTTATCCATTTAAGCTTCCCCTCTAAAAATACCCTTTTAAAAAAAAAATTTATAATGTTATCTTAGTCACTGTTAGCATGTTATTTTTTTAATTTATATTAACATGTTGCTTCTTTTTTACTAAACCAATATGAAACTTATGATAGTTTATTATATTTAAATATTAAATATATTTTTAGAAAATAAAGACAAGTCTTCCTTCCGTTTTAAGAATAATATGTGAAAATGGAATATTCTTCAAAATCCTTTTCTAATCTATAATTTAATTTTAGACCTTAAATCTAATTCTACCAATTGACAAATATATATGAACTTGACTACTTAAAATGTTATCATATATATTACAGTCTATTCATTATATGGTATTTAAATTATAGTGGCATCGTTAATTTCTATTTACTTTAATAAAATATAGCAAGTTATTATAAATCATCTGGAAAAGTTGGTTTTGATACTACTCAAATATATGTAGCAATAGGTTTTCTACCATATGGTTGCAAATCTCTTTATTAGGTAGGTCTAATTTTTTTTCTTCAATACAAAGTTATATTATTAAACGTATGTGTTTTAATTTTTTCCCCAATACAACATTACATTATTAATCGTAAGTGTATTATTATTGTTTAATCAATTAAAATTATTTCATATAATTTGTTTGAAACATTTAGCTGGATAAAAAACTAAATCGTCCTAATACATCATTATGTATTGCGTTTAAGGACATGAGGATACAATATACACTCTGGGGCAGTTATGTAGACCAAGTTGAAACATATATGATGAATCAATCAAAAGGGCCTATTATTGTTGTTATTCTGTTGGCTAAGTTGAAGATTTTTTATGGTCTCTATTTAAATTCCTATTATATTTATATTTACACGTATTATTTGTCATGAAATGTTTGTTGGTTTATTGACTACACGATTTTAAAAAATTTTAAATAATATTACGATCACTAATGCATTTAACACTATAAAGCTTCTCTTCAACTCTAATATGGAAGCAGCTGCTCAATTCAAAAATAGGTATGAAAAATCCAATTATTTGATACTTAATATTTGATTGATCCCTATTTATTTGATACTTATTATTTGATTGATCCCTATTTACTATATTATTTGTACATGTATAGCTTAGATTATGATGCAAGTTCCTTATCCCAATCGGTTAGCCATTTGCTTTCGAATCATTCGGGCCTTTCTAATGACATGTTTTTGTCCCCAAGCACCTTCAATACACTTGAAGAGATAAGGTCCATCACAAAGGTAATTATCGGTTATAGTTATTGTTGTTCATTCATTTATAATTTCTTCATTTCAGATCCTTATATTTCTAAAACGACTGCTTACATTTTATACAGAAAGGAAGGTACGTAGTTATGGTTGATGTTTTAACCATACAAACTAATAATGGTTGGTCATACATTTCATGTACCAAGTGCAAAAAGAAGGTTGTGCCACAAGGTGGCAAGTTTTGGTGTGACAAATGCAAGTTTTCTTTTAAGGATGCTATGTTATGGTATAATTTAATTTAAAAATATATCTTCTCATTTTTATGAAATGTCCGTGTACAAATTTATTTTTTGCCATACATGTGGATCATCTTATTTAAATTGTGGATCTCCTATTATTGTTGGTTTTAGGTATAGGTTTCAATTGCTGGTCTCGGATCATACAGGCATAGCCTCTTTTGTCCTATTTGATAAACCAGCACTTAAGTACATTGATCGTTCTGCAGCTAATTTGCTCAATAAGTTGATTGAGGTTTGTTCCAAAAAATGACAATCCTTTTTTGTTTATGAACATTTTATTGTGGTTTTCTTTTTCTTTAAATATTAAAATAAAAAACTTTGTTTGTATAGGACGGTGATGAAGATTCGTTTCCTCAAGAGCTCGAAGTATTTGTTGATAAAAAGATGTTGTTCTAGGTCCAAGTAACTGGATACAATATAGACCTTAATAGCATGAATTAAATGGTTGCCAACCTACCGATAATGAACTGTTGATCTTAGCTTGCATTAAACATTACAAGTCTATAGAGGTAATATGAATATTAAATTTTATGAATTAAATATAGCTGATAAAAATAATTTTTAATCTAATTTTACTTACCTTATAGGATAATGCTGATGTGGGTCGAATTTTGCCCCCATGTGATGCATCGGTAATCCTACTAATTTTATATAATAAAATTTTGTAGATAACAATAATATAAATTGCTATGCTTAAGCATACAATATATATAATTCAAAAATAATATTAATAATATTGAATCCAATATTTATATAATAATTGTGGCTAATGCTGATGTTGGGCAAATTTTGACCAGCATGGTAATGCAAATCGTGTGGTGATGGTTGCTTCCAACAGCATTTTTAGAACTGTTGTAAGTATATTACTTCAAACACGAGTGTACCTATGGTCCATTATATCTTTCTATTCAACTTTTTGTCATCTTAACTCATATGAATCCTGTTTGTATTTTTTTTATGGCATTCCCTATCATTTTCTGGAGATAATGATGTTGATGTTTCTTTAGCTAACAGCTTGACTCCATCAAAAAGATGTTTTTCAGATTCTGTTTCAATTGCTGTCGATTTCTCTACGACCCTGACCTCCCCCTTGAAAAGTGCTAGGAAGCTTGATCTTGAAGATGTTAAGATAAAGTTGGAGGATGCTTTTTCTGAAAAATAAGTGTTTCAATCGCTGGCACCATATGATGTCTAATGGAATTTTTTTTAGTGGTTTTTTGAAAGTATTGTTTTGGATGCAGTGTTTTATGTTTTACACATAATTCCGTGAATTTTGTTCTGATTTTAGTTGATGGATAGTTTCAATAAATCTAATATTAGTATTATTCAATTTATTATTTCCTTTTATAATTGATTTTTTTATTGATTTCGGCTAATTTTCTCGAAAACATATTTTTGCCAAAATTCTTTAAGCAAGCTTAATCCATATTACAGACTTATTTGATTTGTGCATAACAATTTAATACTTATAACATTGTTGGTTTTAATAATTCTATTAATGAAAAATTAATATTTCCTAATAATTTAACAAATATAACTCTAATTTTGAAAAGAAATGTATATCCCTACACAAAATCGTAAAAGTTTATTCCTTCGATTCAACAGACCAACAGTTTTTCCAAAAAATATTTTAAAAATGGGCAATGAGTTTGGTCTTGATTGATTGATTAGTGTATAGCCTGTGAATATTATCAATTTAAATAAGACCACCAATACTTTGACAAATATTATCAATTTAAATAAGGCCACCAATACTTTGACAAATAGAACGTATTTGCTTCTTAATCACAACATTCATGTAATTGGGAGGGCTCCCTATACATATCAACAATTTAATCAACCCCAACTTTATCTAATGCATGTAAATTTATGTCATAGACACAAAAGTTTGCATAAGGGATATGGCCCTATGCCTAAAATTGCTATTAGCCCAATATGATTTATCTGGGCCCAAAACAACCTTTTAATTTTTTCATATGAATTGATCTAGCTATATTGGGTACATCTATGCTTTTGGGTATATTATAAAATTTGGCCACAGCTACATTAAGGTTTAATGCAACCTTTGTCTTCCCATTTCCTTTTCACCCACTTCTTTCCTTTCATCTCTATTTTGTCATCTGCAGATGCAGATTATTTTCAATATAAATCTCTAAATTAGCATAGATACTTTGGGAAATTAATTTTGGCACTCTTAATAGCAAACCCTAGCGCCATCTTTAAGATCTCCATTTAACTTTTTCCATTTTTTTGTTGGCGTTTGTGATCTTGAATTATCAACATCGGGTCGTATGAATCTTACCATATTTAGTTTGTTTAGTGTGATATATTTTTTGTTTCCATACTTATATCGTAACGATGTTTCTCTCTGTGAATGGTATATGAAAATCCACAGCGCAATCTCCGTGTATGGTCTGATTCCATTTAATTATTTAGTTAAATGTATATATGTACCGAGTACTCCACGATTCTTGTCACTGCAGGGTAAGCAATTTGCTATCATATTCTGGAGGTAAAAATTCTTTACTGTTTCTATTCTTTGCATTTTCTTTTAATCTCAGTTTGATAAGGTTTTTATTTAATTCTTTGCCTCACAATTGACAAGTTGCCTCACAAGTTATACGGGTGTATATAATTCCCCTGTTTCGAGATTTGCTGATCTTCTTTAGTTTATTTGGTGCGATATATTCTAGGTTTCCAAACTTATACTGGATTGATACTTTTATAGTGAATTGTATATGAGAAATCATGGCGCAATCTCTGACTATGGTTTGTTTCCATTTAAATTGTTATTGTCCTGTATATATGTACTAACTACTACGCCATTTTTTTTTACTGGTGAATAAGCTATTTCCGATGATACTCTAAAGGTATGCAATTTATCAAAATTACGAATCTTGCATTATTTAATTGTCTTAGATTTATGAAGTCATTTTATTCTTTTCATTCCATAATCACTATATCTTCCTAACTAAGCGTTTGTTAATTACTCTATCTTTGTTGTTAGATCATAATCTGTTTGTTCTTTTTGGTGCACTATTTGCTTAGATGAGAAATTAGATGCTTTATTAATTCAATTCATTTTCCAAATAGTCGGTGCCATTTTAAGTTTCTGGGTTATAATAGTTTCTACCGAATATTACTACATTCTCTTTAATTGCATGTATTGTTCTTCCAATATCATTTATTTTTTTATGATGAAGATTCCAGATTAGCATCCATTAGTTTTCATCGAAATGGATGTTGTTGAGAAGTTGCAATATGTTGATCTGTTGTTCTTCTTTGCCTCATAATTCCCCATCTTTTTCAACATTATCTCGAGTACTAAAAGATTTCTCAATTAGTTGTTCAGTTTAGTTTCTATATTTTCTTTAATTTCATGTATTTTTCTACCAATATCATTTGATTTTTTTTATTATGAAAATTCCAGCTTAACATTCATTAGTTTTCATCAATTTGGACGTTTTTGAGAAGTTACACATATGTTGACCTGCTGTTCTTATTTGCCTCACAATTCCCTATCTTTTTGTACATTATCTCAAGTACTAAAAGATTTTTGGATAAAAATTTGCCTTTAAATTTTCTTCAATATTTTTCCTCTGTTCTGTATTCATGATTCCCCCTTGGTTCTATGGTATACATATTATTTTCTATATTATCTTTTTATAATATTTTCTTTTATGCTTATAGTGTCACTTCGTATTGCATATAAAAGGTATGAAATGTTTTACTTAAGTACGTGCTCAACTGTAAATATCTCAGGTCAACTAATTTTAATATCATAAATTGAATTCTTTAAGGGTTTTAATATATGTTGTTTATATTTTGGTAATTAATCTTATGACAAACTTAATTATTATTAATTAGGTTACATTAATCCATTGATTAATTTGTTAGATTATATTCTATATTAATTAGTGTGTATTTGTTTATTAATATTATGATAAATTGCCTTTTTTAATTTAGTACTGTTAAAAGAATTATGATACAATTGCTTTTGTTTTATTGTTTTGAAATATCTTTTTTAGATTTAATTAATTAACATTTATTTTAGATATTTTCTCTTTGCTGTCTTTACGTGTGGTTTTTGAAATTAATTTTGTAGTGTCAATTACTTTTCGGTCTGCCAGGTACGATATATTAATGCTTATGCATATTGTTGTTTCTTTTGTTTCGACATCACTAATGCTACCTTGATTGAATTTTTTGATTATCCTTCTGAATAAATAATCCCGTTCTCTTTACTGTATTTACATGTGTTTTCTAAATTAAATCTTTTATATTCTCTTTACTGTCTTTATGTGTGGTTTTTGAAATTAATTTTTTTTCCAATTTAATTAAGGCCTTCAATGATGGTATGTAAATATTTTCATTTTGATATTATATTTTTGTTTCCATATGTTATATACATCCACTGTCTTATATTAACTATCCTACTTATGTTAATTTAATATTGTTACACTCATTTTTTGATATTAACTACCATACTTACGGTAATGCATTTTGTATTGTTTTCTTCTTATTGTAGTATCGGCTTAGGTGCATTATATGTTATTCTACTACTAAGAAGGCCATTACATTATTCATTTATTTTTTTAACAACTTTTATGGTAATTATTTTGGTTTTATATGGTTTTTATGACTGTATCGAGTTTCAATTTCAAAGTGGGAGTCTTTTTGATCCTTTGTTATTTTAGGATTGGTATATATAATTCGATCCATTAGTATTAGTTTGGGTAGGTTAATCCATGAATGAATTAGTTAGATTATATCATGCCTTAATTAGTATTTATCTTTTGTTTTTTTTTTCTATATGCTTTTTGATACTCACTCTGTTAAATAATTTTTGTCATGTTTGTAGTGTCGATTGCTTTTTGAGCAACCAGGTACGTAATATTAGTGCTTATCCATATTGTTGCTTCCTCTATTTCGGCATTGTTAACGTTGCCTTGATTGAATTTTTTTATTTTCCTTCTGAATAACTAACCCAGTTCTCTTTACTATATATGTGTTTTTGTGATTAAATCTTTAATATTCTCTTTATTATCTTTTATATTTTGTCTTAAATAGTATTCATCTGTTGATTAATCTTATGATAAATTGAATTTTTAAATTTATTATTGTCAATTAGAATTAGGATACATCAGGCTTATGTTTTATTATTTTACGATATTTTGTTTAGATTTAAATAATTAATCTTATGGCAAGCTTAATTAGTATTAATTAGGTAAGGTTAATCATTGAAACTCGGTAGATTTCATTTTAGTTTTCGCTCACCAAATGTTGTTCGACATGTCAATTTATGTAAACTACTTAACATAAATTTTTCTCAATTACTTTTTTTTGCATTAAGGCATTCAATGATGGTGTGAAAAAGCATTTAACCTTGACATCATGTTTTACTTTACAAATTATTTGCTTTTACTTTTTTGATCTTATCTGTCCCATTAATGTTGATTTATAATCAATCATTCTTTTGGTTTTTATCTTTATATGTGCTAATCCCAGATCTAAGCTATACGCTATTCTTATACTGATAAGACCATTCAAATCACTAGTTATTCTGCATTCATTCGCTATATTCTAATTATATTGTCTTTGTTGTTTTTTTTCTTTTTTGTGTTGTTTTAGTTTTTTATGCATCATGTTATTAATTTCATTTTAATAATTTCACTACAAACCAATATTACTCTTACTCCTTCATTATTTCATAATTTATTTTGTAGGAAAAGTTTTAAAATGGAATCATCCGATCTAAGAAAGAAACGTGAATTTAGGAAGTCTGTTCTTGAATCAAGGCGGCATAAAGGTTTCACTTGCAAATAATGTTTTATTTCATATGTAGATAATCTCCATATAAGCGGATTCTATTGTATTATTTTGTCTTAACTTTTTTCTTGACCAAAGGAGTCAACACCTCCTTATAATGCTGAAAACAATATTAATAAAAACTGAGTTGGCGTTCAGATTGGTCATAATTCAGATGTTTTTAATACTCCATCAACTGATTATTTACCAATTGAAAAATCAAGAGTGTTGAATTCACCATATCATCCATCCCGTGCACAAAATAGTTGTGCAGATGGTTCAATAATTTCTTTTTAAACTGCCAATGCTAACAACTCAATTACGCCACCATTTTTTGAAAATAGCCATTGTTCAACATATCCATTGATTGGATCAAAATTTGCCTGGATGAGAAGAAAACAAGTTACTATTTCTAAAGACTCAGAAGGTCTAATATTTATGTAATCTAATATATTATTAATATTGGTATTTATTATTTATCATTTTAAATAACAAATATATATTTTTATGGATTAAAATTTAACTTTGATTATTTATTTTGATAGGTTCAACTAGCGACGTTGGTGTTTGTGGTTTGCCTACGAATGGTATGGCAAATAAGGGGGAAAATGTTATACCTGATATCCCAGAAAGTATCGTGACAAAAGATCAACCTAAGAGGATTCCATTTGGAGATATTTCAATTTTTGC
Organism: Cordia subcordata; assembly: GCA_028554755.1. Classification (NCBI taxonomy): domain Eukaryota; kingdom Viridiplantae; phylum Streptophyta; class Magnoliopsida; order Boraginales; family Cordiaceae; genus Cordia; species Cordia subcordata. The sequence continues at coordinate 6,772,799 of JAPTOF010000023.1, forward strand.
GATCAATCTTACAAATGAATTTGCGAACTGCGCTGATAACAATTCAACATTGTCCACCTTGGTTAAGAATTCTGATGGTTTATCTAATGGATTGGTTCAACAGTCCATGGCTCGGAAGAGAAGAAAACAAATTATGCTTTCTAAATGTGTACAAGGTCTAATTTTATTTAATAAAATATTGTGACGTAATTTTTTGTTTAATAATTCAACTTATTTTTATGCGCATCACATTATAAATTTTGTAAAACCTTTTTGTGCAAGATCAACTAGTGCATCTGGTATTAGTTCAAAATCGCCAATGACTATCTTGGATGATCGACATGTTGTTCAGAAACAATCAATATCCAAAATTTTCGGGGATTTAATTGGGTCAGCGTCCATTAGTCCTTCGTCTACCAATGCATTATTGAATCCCTAAAATACTATCATATTTAATAACCCATTACATTTTGTCACTAAAGACAAAGTTAAACGGCCTACTGGTGAAGGAGGTTCGAGTAGTGCTAATAATCTATCCAATGAATTTTCAATTGTGGTGAGAATTGTAATATCAGTCTTTCTAATATAAATTTGAATTCCCAACCTTCATTGTGTGGGTCAAGATTCAATTCATTATCCACAACAAATGTTGAAGATACCAGCATACCTGAAATTTCGACTTTTCGATTGACACCTGGTAGGTATGTAATTTCAAAAAATGTTCGTGTTGTCACTTGAGGTTGGTTTTCCGTCTTTACTTCTGTCTTACTAATTGGAATATTTTTTTTTCCAAATAATAATGTGTTCCTTTAATGTAATCATGATTGATGGTTCTTTAGGCCATAAATAATAATTTCACAACTCATTATTGGGACAACGGTTTCTACGTCATATTAACAAAATGAGTACAATTGCAACTATTGCACTACTACTAATGTTTATATACGTATTATTGTATTGTTGTTGCCCACATTAAGCTTCTCTTTATTATAAATTTTATCTTATAGCCTAAAAATGATTTTTAGTTCAAATTCATACAGAAGAAATGGCTAGAGAGGAAGAAATAGATATAGAAGAAGTAGATGCAGAAATCAATATTCAAGAAAGTACGTTATATTTACAAATTTGGCTATTATATCAGTTACATTATGGGCACTTCACCTTTGTCAAAATCCAATTTTGTGATTTCTTTTGCTATATAGGTTTTGCATATATTGGTGATCCTATTCATCATTGTGGGCATTGTGGTGCACATATGTGGTTTGATGACAGACTTGAGAAGGACAGAAAATTGCCACCATATAAGTTCTCATTATGTTGTGGTCATGGAAAAGTTCAACTACCTTTTTGAAAGATCCACCCGAATTTCTTAAGTCCTTTTTATTTACAAGGGACAATCCATTGAGCAAACATTTTGCAGATAATATACATGCATACAACATGATGTTTTTGTTCACTTCAATGGGAGGTACAGTGGAGTCAGCCTTAAATGGAAAACAAGCTCCTTATGTTTTCAAGTTGCATGGTCAGAATTATCATCGAATTGAAAGTTTGCTTCCTTCTGATGGATGGAGACCAAAGTTTGCACAATTATACATCTATGATACTAATAATGAAGTTGTAAATAGGTTAAATGCAATGAGGTAATCAAAATAATATTTGCATAAATTGCTTGCCGAACATTGTTTTAACATTGTGTTAGCACCCTTACTGAAATTATTCTATATAGTTTTGTGTTTATGCAGCTGTAATAAGGATGATGGACCATTGGAAAAAATCATTGTTGAGAATTTGCAAAAGCTGCTTGATGAGCATAATCCCATAACAAAATCATATAGATTAGCTTCAAACCCCAATAAGGCTTTAAAATTGAGGTTGATTGGGAAGCGAAATAAGGACTGTAGAACTTATAATCTTCTAATAGCATCGGAAGTTGCTGCGTTGGTTGTAGGTGATGTGGTTGGATTAAATAAATTAAGAGATATTATTGTTGAAACATGTTCTGGGCAGCTGAAGTGAATTAATGAATTGTATCCTTCCTATTAGCCCATGCAATATCCACTTTTGTTCCCATATGGAGAAGATGGATATAATACAGATGTGTTAGATAGAGAATTACATGCAAAATCAAGTAAAAGGCCGAAGCTATCGATGCGAGAATTCTTTGCATTCAGGATTCAAATGCGACATGATGAAGCAGCAACTATTCTAATGTCAAGGCATCTATTCCAACGATTTGTTGTTGATACCTACACGATGATTAAAAGTGAGAGGTTGTTATATTTCAGAAATCATCAACCAAAATTCAGAACAGAGATTTGCAAAGGTTTAATCAATGTTGTATCTTGAGGAGAAACATCCCTCGATCACTTGGCAAACGTGTAATACTGCCATCTTCACTCACTGGTGGACCGCATTATATGGTTCAAAACTATCAAGATGCCATGGCCATATGCAAATGGGTAGGATATCTAGATTTTTTTATAACGTTTACTAGCAACCCAAAATGACCAGAAATCAAAAGAATTGTTTCGGACTTAGGATTGCAACCGACTGATAGGCTAGACATTGTTTCTAGAATATTCAAAGTGAAGGTTAACCACTTGCTTTGTGATTTGACCAAAAATAAGATTTTGGACTCGACTCGAGTAGGTTGGTTATTCAAGTTTTGGTTCTAATATAATTCAAATATTATTTTTTTAGTTATTTTGTATAATAGTTCGAATATATAAAATTTATCATCTACTCTTTGAAAGTATCTAATTTTTCTCAATTGATATTGACCATTATTTTGTCTTAAACCCATGGTGTATACGGTGGAATTTCAGAAGAGGAGGTTACCTCGTGCTCACATTCTTCTTTTCATGGTGCTAGAGGCTTAATGTCCTTCACTTGAATCAATTGACAAGATCATGTATGCTTAGATGCCCAACAAGGACAAAAAAATCCAAAATTGTTTGAAGCTGTTGAAAATTATATGATCCATGGGCCATGGTCATGTAAACATGAATGCCCCATGTATGGTTGATAAAAAATGTTTAAAGCATTTTCCAAAAAAGTTTGTTGACAAGACAACAATAGATGATGATAGGTATGCTGTGTATAAAAGAAGAAATGATGGAAGAATAGTTCAAAAGGGGATACATTATTGGATAACCGATACGTAGTCCCTTATAATGCAAAGTTGTTGCTAAAATACCGAGCTCATATGAATATTGAGTGGTGCAACAAATATCGATCCATCAAGTATTTTTTCAAATATGTTAACAAAGGGCATGATCGGATCACAGCAACATTATTCCAGAAGTCCACGGATGATAATGATATCGAGGTTGATGAAATTAAGATGTATTATGATTGTAGATATATTTCTCCATGTGAAGCAATTTGGAGGATATTTTAGTTTGAGATTACTAAGCGTGATCCTTTAGTTGAGAGATTGTGTTTACCTCTTCAAGATGAAAAATCTATTTTTTTCAAGGATTGAAACTGTATTGATGCTGTTGTCAACAAATCTTCGAATAAGGATACAAAGTTCACATTGTGGATGAAATGTAACAAAATATATCCTCAGGCAAAGTTGTTGACTTACGCTAAATTCCCGACTAAATTCGTATGGGACAAGGATAGCCGTAAATGGAAGCCAAGGGTAAAGGGATTTTCTATTGGCAGATTGGTTTATATACATCTTAGCTATGGAGAGTTGTATTTTATGTTGCATTTTGTTGAACAAGGTGATAGGATGCACCTCTTATGAGGATATTCGAACTATTGATAGAGTGTTTTATCCGACTTTTAAAGATACATGCTACGCACTTGGTTTGCTAGATGATGAAAAAGAATATATAGATGCAATTGTTGAAGCATCGCTGTGGGGTTCAGGAAATGTGTATGTTTTGTTCTTTGTTAATATCCAATTCTTTATCAAGCCCGGAGATTGTTTGGAATAATACTTGGAGAATTTTAAGTGAAGACATGCTGTATAGACAACGAAGAATCCTGAATTACGATGGTAAATTATATAAAGTTGACAATAATTACCTAGTATATTTGTTTTACATTTGAAATTCATTTAACTTATAATGGTTTTTTTTTTTTTAAAGATTTGTAGCTTGATGATGATCAATTAAAAAAAATTATGTGTGAAATTGAGAAGCTTTTGAGGAACAATAATCAGAGTTGAAAGGATTATCTTACACTTCCTTATCCAGCGGATATTCACCTATCAGATTTTCAAAACAAGCTGGATTGGATGAACTCAACTATGATCGTACAACATTTGCTATTGAACATGCTCGATTATTTGTTGGATTGAATGTTGATAAAAAAAGAATTTTTGAAACTTCGATTGACTCAACCAAAAAAGATAATGGTGGTATATTCTTTGATTATGGCCATAGAGGGACTGAGAAAACACATCTTTGGAAGACATTGATGTCAGCACTGCATTCAAATGGACAAATTACTCTCATTGTTGTGTCAAGTAGGACAGCTTCTTTATTAATCCCTGGTGGAAAAACAACACATTCGTGCTTTGCTATTCCGTTGTGCATAACTAAAGATTCAACATGCAATATTAAATAAGGTAGTCCCTTGGTTGATTTATTGGTAAAGGCAAAGGTTATTATTTTGGATTAAGCTCCTATGGTAAGTCGTTTGAGTTTTGAAGCACTGGATTGAACTTCCGTTTGGAGGTAAAGCTCCTATGGTAAGATGTGTTTCGGTTTTCAAATCCCAAAAGTACTAAACTTTTGTTTGGAGTTAAAGTTGTTGTCTTCAGAGATGATTTTAGGTAAATTCTCCCAATCATTCCTAAAGGAACTAGAGCCGATATTGTGGATGCTTCACTCAGTTCATCATTTCTTTGGAAACATTGTCAAGTGTTACGTCTTACCCAAAACATGAGATTAATGTCATGTTCTTTGAAGGACGATGCACAGGATTTGAAACACTTTTCTGATTGGATATTAAGTGTTGGAGATAGGAGGACTCTTGGTTACACAGATTCTAACACTTAGATTGAAATCCCTGATGAATTATTAATCAAAGATTACGTAGATCCATTGGTTGCAATAGTTGAAATCACATACCCCATTTTTCAGGAGAAATTTAAGGATTCCAAATATCTTCAAGATCGTGCCATTTTAGCTCCAACACTTGAAGTTGTTGAGAAGATAAATGATTTCATGCTTTCCATCATACCAGGTGAGGAACATGTTTATTTAAGTTCAGATAGTGTCTGCAAAGCTGATGGAAATGTCGATGGCCATCATGATTTGATTGCTCCAGAATTTTTGAATAGTATTAAGTGCTTTGGGATGCCAAATCATGTTTTGAAACTTAAAATTGGAACACCAGTTATGTTAATAAGAAACATAGATCAAAGTGGGGGTCTGTGTAATGGTACAAGATTGTTTATCACTCAATTAGGGAAACATGTTCTAAAACTAGAATTTTTGACAGGTGCGAAAGCTGGAGAAAGGGGTGTTTATTCCAAGGATAGTACTAACTCCATCAAATTTGAATCTTTCTTTTAAGTTACAAAGGCGACATATGCAATGACGATCAACAAAAGCCAGGGTCAATCACTGTCAAATGTTGGATTATACTTGCCGCGACCAATATTCACACATGGACAATTTTATATTGCTGTTTCCAGAGTAACAAGGAAAAGGGGCTTGAAAATATTAATCCATGATGAAGATGATATACCATGTAACAAAACTGAAAATGTTGTATTCAAAGAAAAATTTATGATACATATTTGTGTTCTTTTGAAATTTATCTCTTGTCAATGTTAGATTATATGTTTTGATTATTCCACTACTATAATATACACTATATTATGATTGTATTATTGTTAATAATATGATTAGATTTGTTTTTTAAATTAACAAATTTTATTTAAAATTCTGAATTAAAAAACTTTATAAGTTAATACAATAAACTACTTTATATATGTGCTCTCCGTGCATGGCACGGGTGTTAGACTAGCATATACTAAAGTTGTATCCATTTAGAGAGAAATTTCCTCTAGCTCATCTTTTGTATCATATATTCTTGCCATGTGTACATTTGGCGCACCATTTGGCATATGGATCTTATTTGAGATATTGCCACGTGGATTTTTTTTACACATCAACTTTAACAATTAATTGGATATAAAGTCTTTCTATTACTTTTCTGCCTATTAAATACTTATTATCAAATTCTCTACTTATTGGACTTCTCTCTTCTAAATTCTCTCTCATTACACTTTTTTTGCCTCCTCTATTCTCAACCACTAAATCCCCCTTCCTCTCCTCATTTATCTCTCTCTCTCTTTATTTCTCTCTCATTAAATCACTCAAAATCATTGTCACACAACATATATTCTTTCTCTTCATTTATCAAATGTATTTTCCATTTTTTTCCAAAAATCATTTGACTTTTATATTTTGAAACTTTGATTCTATACTTTTATATAAGTTGTCCTCCAAAAAATTACTTATGAAATAAAAATAATATCACATAATCATCCATAATGAATCATGGTGCTCAAAATTTATGTTGTAAACCTTTATGTAATTACAATATTTAAATCATAAGATCAATTTATAAAATGTTAATATAGTTTATAGAAAATAATTTAATAGATAAATGTTATAACGTTTATGTTGTTTTGAAAAAAAATTTATACTTAAGTTTTTAGACATGTCACTTTTTTAATGGTTCTTTAAATAGAGAAATAGATAAAAATCAAGCATAATCATATTCCACATATTAAAAGTGTGAGAAATAAGTGGAGTCATCTTTTTCAATAATAAAAGACAAAGCTATGCATAGTTAAAAACAAAACTAGAAATATTTTTTCTTTAGTGTGAGAAGTAAGTAGAGTTTATCTTTTTCAATCATAAATGTAACATTAATTGAAATATTGAGAGATCATATTCTTAGCAATAAAATTTAATGTTATAAAATTTATTTGTACCTGTGATAGAATAATAACCAGCTGACAAGTTAGTTGTGAGTGCTTAGCTGGCAAGTCATGTTAGTTAGCTTAGCATCACTTTGTATTATAAATTGAAGTAGGATGGACTTTTTTTTATTTATTTTTACCCTACTTTTTCAAATATCTATTAAAAATCCCTAATTTGAAAAGTGTTTTTAAAATAAATATTGAAATTTGGATTTATTTTAAATTTTAAATTTATTGTCACAAAATCACCCCGAAGAAATTGGTTTTTCAAATACTGAACGCACCGTTTCCAGCATAGCTTGTTCTCCCACGTGCTTGGTGAAGCTTTGCCTTTGTTGTAGTTTTTTTTCTTCTTCAAAGAATTGTTCTTTCAAGACCCGAAAGGAAGGAAAAAAGATATGCCTGAAGCTTTACGTATCTACCAGAGAAGAAGTGAAGGAGATCATTAATGGCTTTGACTAGGGAAAAAAAAAGGAGGAGGTCGTCAATGGTGGCAACATGGTTGAAGAACAAGTCGCTGCTGATGAGAAAGCAGCAAATGAAAAATAAGGAGGTCATTAAACGGCTCTACTCTCCCTATGATTCTTAAATCTGACAAATTTAAATCTACACTGCATGTGGTTCAAACGATGAGGAAGTGAATGATTGATGCAGCTGTGTGAGAAAAAAGATTTTGTATGCGTGTTCTTGAGAGCTGTCTGTGGAGTGGGGGCATATTTATGAGAATGTGTATATAAGAAAGGATTGTGTGTATACATGTATGTTCATTGAAAAATATCATTTGAAAAATAGTGAAAACATTTTTCATTGGTGTTTTGTAGTTTCTTAATTTTCAACTTTTTGAAAACAAAAACGAAAATAAGCTAAATAAATAAATCTTTCATAATAATTTTTACTTTGATGAAAATGAAAGCATAAAATAGGCAAATCAAATGCACAATTTCATCATCGTCAGTTTAAAATAAGTGTCGTGCATACCTAATGGTGTCACCCGACGAATTTTTAAATTTGAAAGAAATTTTTTGGTTATAAAAAAAGAAAATCTTGTTTTCTTTTTCTCCTATGTCCTTAAAGGGGAAAATGTCACCACTAGTTCTTATTGTTTGCTCATTTATTTTTTCACATTTGTCTCTATTATTTTAAAATGTTCAAATTAGTTGTTAATGTTTTACAAAAATATTTAAATTAATCCTTAATGTTTTGCAAATATAGTCAAATTAGTCTCTATTATTTAAAGAACATTTATATTAGTGCTTAATGTTTCACAAAATAGTCAAACTAGTCCTCTCGGTATTTGAAAAAAAAAATTCATATTAATCTTTAATGTTTTACAAACTTACTCACATTAATTCCAATCTTTGTTATTTATTTTTTTCTTAAAAGAGAGACTAATTTGAGAAAATTTGTAAAATATTAAGGACTAGTATGATTTCTTTTCAAGCAACGGGAACTAGTTTGACTATTTTGTGAACATGGAGAACTAATATGAATGTGTTTTAAACAGGATGGACTAATTTGTAGCAAAATATTAAGGACTAATTTGTAGCAAAATATTAAGGACTAATTTAAATATTTTTATCAAATAATAAGGAACAAATTGACCATTTTAAAATAATAAGGATCAATTTAAAAAAATGAAGAAACAATGAGAGCCTATTGTGAAATTAACCCTTCTTAAACATCTGAAGTAGTTTGACTAATTTTATTTTGTCTTCCTTCTTTTGCAGTTCCTGTTGGAATTCACAGATAAGTCATACCGCATGTTAATAAACTGCGACACATTTTAAGAATCATAACAATTTCATATAAGATCATTTTATTATTCAAAGGTTAAGACTTGACCATGCATATCATTAAATCTCCCACGTAGCATGATGTTGTTAAGTAAAGAACTAAGCGCTGTGCGAGGGAAAATGCAATACCATCTAAAATGCCAATAGTACGTAATAGTGTTTTTGCCATCAGATTGCTGCACTGGAACGCTTGAGTTTCAACGTAAATGAGTTTGGACCTGTTTAGATTGACTTTTTTTTAAAGAAAAAATATATTTTTTTTTGAAAAAGTTATATTATTTTTGCAATAACCACTTAATTTAGTTTTAAAAAAAACTGAAACTCTAAAAAAAGCTCAAATATTTTTTTTTTTAAAAGTCAAAAATTTTAACTCTAAAAAAAAGTTATTTTTCAAAAAATTGTTAAAAAAAATACTTCTAAAATAAGTCAATCCAAACAAGCCCTTTGTGGCATCTCTACATATGTCATTCTCATTCACCCCTCAACTAGAAAAGTTAAGGAAGCATTTTGAATGATCAACAAAACTAAGGATATAATAACATCAAAAATCTCAAGTAAAAAGTTGAAAGGAATGAAAACATCCAGGTCTTCCTGGACTAAGATTCCTGAAACCCTGAAGATCCGATCCGTGTCATTCGCTATGACTATGAGCAACAGAACACACTTTTGTATATATACAACTCAAAAATACATTCGTATATATGCGTGAAACAGCAACTAAAGAGTTAGTAACACTAGTATAAAATTCAATATAGCATAATAAAAGGAAGGAATCATACTACCTCTCCTCAATATCAATCAGTCCCTCTTCTGCATTCCAATCATCTCCATGGCTTGATTCACGGAAAATTTTCCAGCACAAAGGCCTTGGATGACGGCTTTGAGACGAACCTCCACGGCTGACTGGAGTCTCGCCTCAACCTCGCTGAGAATGGCTCCGCCTTCACGAAGGGCAGAATACAGAATATCCATCAACTTGGCATCCAGCGCCTCACTCTCAGCCAACTCCCCAGCGGACATCCTCCTTCTAAGTTGAGCAACCACAATGTGGTTGAGTTCTACCTCAACCACCGAAGCCGCAACTTGTCTCTCGTCACCCTCAACATCAAGCAAAGCCTCGAGCATTGTTTCCCCAGAGGCAGCTGCTGCTGCTGCTTCTTCTTCTTCTTCTTCTTCTTCTTCTTCTTCTTCGTTTGAAGGTACCACTGTTTTAGACGGTGTTGACTCTTGAAAAATCTCTACCAAGATACTTGCCGCACTCATTGCATTCAAAGCATCGACGGCATCATTCTCATCACATTTCAGCAGAACCTCGGTTCATCTTGCTAAACAAATCTATCCCCGACTAGCTCTCTCCCTCCTTCACCGGCTTACTCTCTCCTTCATCCGCAGGCTTACTCTCTCCATCCTCCGCTGGCTTTGGCTGGTTCTCTCCTTCCTCCTCCGCCGGCTTAGGCTTGTTCTCTCCTTCCTCCTCTGCCGGCTTCAACTTGTTCTCTCCTTGCTCCTCTGCCGGCTTAGGCTTGCTCTCTCCTTGCTCCTCCGCTGGCTTAGGCTTGTTCTCTCCTTCCTCCGCCACCGGCTTAGGCTTGTTCTCTCCCTCCTTCACCTTCTTCCACTCCATTTGCCGCGCTTTCCACTTCTCTCTTTTTCGTTTTGGTTTATGGTAGTGGAGTGTAAGCGTGTATCTATCTATCTATCTACACATATATATATATATATATATATATATATGTAGAGTCTGTTTTGAATTAATAATGAAATGGGAACGCGTAGCAGGACGATGTGTGGCACAGAATGTTTGTTATTTGGCTGTAAAGACGTTACATCGTTTTCCTTTTGGATGTGGAGAACAGTTCCTAGGTTTTGAATTAATGGTACCAAGTAAAGTGCATTTTGTGTCTTGACTTTTGTCTCACTGAATATGATTTTAAGATTGTTCCTTCGAGTAATTATTTTTCCTTTTCGTGTGAGATAATGACATTCAAACAACACTTTCTCATTACAATGTCTTTTTTATTTGATGATATATACCCATAATATGTAAATTGTTCTAACATATTTGTCACATTATATCACACACACAACAATACACTAACACCACATGTGCACAAGACAATTAAAACACACACACACACACACTTCATCCATCTATATATATTGCTCTACATAATATACTAAAACTCTTCCTCCTTAAATGAACTGTTGCCAAGTATCACTCCAATAATCATTTTAGTAATTAACATATAAAGTTTTTCTATCTGTTAATATATAAAGTCTTTCTATCTATTTCTTTAATTCTTAATGTTGGGAAAAAACATGCAAACACGAAGAATACGAGAAGAAAAACGGACACGAGAAATTACGTGGTTTGGCCTTAAAGTCTACATCCACGAGCAGCAGAGAACAATTCTATTATTGATCACGAATACTACAAGGCTTACTTTGGTTTCTCTCACACTCCTAACACCATGAGTATTGCCACATATTTATAGTGCAAAGGTTTCCTAAAACCTATTTAGCAGAAAAGACAACTAATTAATTATGTGCTAAAAAGGTAATAAACTAATAAGGTAACGTGCACAAAAGGTAATTTACTATTCTTGTTGCCCAAAAATACAAGCTACATTCAACAAATTTCTACCTTGGCACGTATTCTCTCCAATCAACACACCATCGTCCCTGCTACCAACTGTCCCTAAGGGTTCAATGCTCCGCACCGCAAATAGCAACCAGGTCTAAGCAATGCTTGAACTTGCTGACTAGAACCACCTTAGTCATCATATCTACTGGATTCTCATAGGTAGATATCTTCTGCGCCAATATGATACCCTGTGATACAACATATCTGATAAAGTGATATATGATGTCAATGTGTTTAGTCCTCTCATGATACATTTGATTTTTCATCAGATGGATTGCACTCTAGCTATCACAAAAGACTGTATTTGTATCTTGTTGTAATTCAAGATCACAAACCAGGCCTTGTAACCATATGGCCTCCTTCACAGCTTCTACAATTGCCATGTACTCTTTCTCAGTAGTCGACAATACCACAGTAGACTGTAATGTCGCTTTCCAACTGATAGCACATCCAGAGAGAGTAAACATGTAACCCATTAGAAATCTTCTCTGATCAAGGTCACCCACAAAGTCTGAATCATAATAACCTACCAACCTCGCGCAATCTCCAAGGATCTTGCTAAACAGCAAACTTACATTCGCAGTGCCACGCAAATATCTCATTATCCATTTCACTGCTTCCTAGTGTACTTTCCCAGGCGATGCCATATACCTGCTCACAACACTAACTGCATGTGAAATGTCAGGACAAGTGCACACCATAGCATATAGCAAGCTGCCAACAGCATTTAAGTATGGAACATGAGACATAAGCTCTATCTCCTTCTCGGTTTTATGTGACAAATCTGCAGATAACTTGAAATGAGCAGCAAGTGGCACACTCACAGGCTTTGCTTTAAGCATCCCGAAACGCTTCAACACCTTCTCAATATAACTCTGCTGAGACAAGAACAGCTTCCCAGTGTTTCTATCTCTATGAATCTCCATGCCAAGAATCTTCTTCGCTGCTCTAAGATCTTTCATCTCAAACTCATCACCCAGCTGCTTCTTTAATTCGTCGATTGTAGACATGCTTTTGGCAACAATAAGCATATCATCGACATACAACAACAAGTACACAAATGAACCATCTGGAAGCTTCTTAAGATACACACAGTTGTCATAGGCACTCCTTGTGTATCCAGCACCTATCATGAATGTGTCAAATCTCTTGTACCATTGCCGAGGCCACTACTTCAACCCATACAAGGACTACTTCAGTTTGCAAACATGGTTCTTCTTACCAAGATCTACATACCTCTCCGATTGACTCATGTAAATCTGCTCTTCAAGATCACCTTGCAAAAACGTCGTTTTCACATCTAGTTGCTCAAGCTCTAAATCATGAAGAGTAACCAAGGCAAGTAAAACCCTGATGGAACTATGCTTCATAACCAGAGAGAACACTTCATTAAAGTCAACACCCTCCCTTTGTGTATGACCTTTTGCCACTAATCGCGCCTTGTATCGAGGACCTTCAACCCCTAGAGTACCTTCTTTTTTCTTGTAAACCTATTTGCAACTAACAACTCGCTGTCCCTCAGGCAATTTAACAAGCTCTCATGTTTGATTCTTCTAAAGAGACTCAATCTCTTCACTCATGGCACCTACTCACTAAGTAGAATTGTTTCTAGATATAGCCTCTTTGTATGAATTCGGCTCATGTCCTTCAATTGTTTCAACAATAGTCAAAGCATAAGCAACAAGATCAGCGTATCCATATCTTTAAGGCTCTTTAATCTGTCTCATTTCTCACCCAGTAGCTATGATGTACTTCTGTTATCCAGGCACATTTTGATCATGCACCTCAATTGGTTGAGTCAACTGAATTGGACTGCTACTACTGCTAGATGGAACATTTGGAACATCAGCAAATACCTCCACCTACTCTTTGACATCATAGTCTAAACCAGCTACCGCTTTCTCCTTTTCTTAGTCTAATGAAGCAGACTCATTAAATGTGACATCCCTGCTTATGAGAAAACCTCGAGCTTTGAATCTGTGCACCAGAACTTGTAACCTTTCCTCTCAGACGCATAGCCTAGGAATATGCATTTCTTTGCCCTCAGCTCCAACTTACAATTCTTCAAGTGAGTATATGTAGGGCAACCGAATACCTTTAATCGACAGTAGTCAGTAGGCTTACCAGACCATAACTCAAAAGGAGTTTTCAATTCAATAGCTTTAGATGGATACCTATTCACCAAGTAACACGCCGTATTAATAGTTTCAGCCCAAAAGTCTTTACTTAAGCCAGAATGGAAGAGGATACAATGAGCTCTCTCCACTAGAGTTCTATTCATGCGTTCAACAGCTCCATTCTGTTGTGGTGTCCCTACACATATGCTGTGTCTCACAATGCCATGTTTTCTGCAAAACTCATCAAACTCTTTATTGCAGTATTCCAACCTATTGTCAGTCCTAAGACGCTTGATCTGTTTACTAGTTTGCTTCTCAATCAACGTCTTTCACTCAACAAATCTAGATTTCGTAGATAGGGTTCGGCTAATATATCTCTTACAACGCACCATTCTATACACAATTACAACCCGAAAAAAAAAATGAAAGAAAAGAAAAAGTTCTATGCATGATTGACAGGACGTATGGAAGTGGGTTCCATTGGGTCAAGGCCACAAATTTATGGTAAGTGAGTTAGATGGGGCCTGGCCCAGATAAATATATATCCAGGCCTAGCTCAACCAATGAGCCCAGCTCACAAATTCGAGGGTTAGGTCAGGTTAGGTTTGGACATTTCTTTTCTTTTGGTGATCGACTTCATGGAGGTTTTTTTTTTCTTTCTTTCTTTCTTTCTTTGGAGGCTAACCCGAAATAAGATTATCGTGCAATTAGCCTTTGATAGAAACTCCATGTGTGTCATCGCGGAATATTCTTCTGGGTAGCTAGGGAGGATCCTCTAACAAATGAACACCAGATGAAAATTATAAACCATGATTCGCCATTTAATCTGCACTCCTATTCGCTTCTCGATATACATGTTTAAGGGAGCATCTCTGTTGGGAGGCTAACATCCTTTTACATTTCTCAATCATTGGTCATGATATATTATTGGGGCAATGATTGTCAACCCAATATGTGAGAACCTTCGAATCAGTTTCTATCACCAATTTTAACTTTAATTTACTTATAAACAAGTTTTGTGTGCACTACTAAACATAATATCGAGTCAGCCATAGGTCCCATTTATAGTTAAAATTGGACAGATCTTATTTAATTTATAGTTTTCTCATGTTTTCCACTAGAATAGGTCAACGACACAATAACTTGTACAAATGTAAAATTGGATTTAACTATTTGAGTAAGTGATAATTATTTGGACAAGTGATAACTATTATATTTTAGTAATAAATGAATAACTATTTATGTTGTTGATTAAAAAATTGTATGCGTACAACTAGTTTTTGAGTTTGGTGAAAAGTGTAAAGTGATAATAAATGAGTACGAGGTTCATCTTAGCTTTCCTGCTACTCGTGCTTTCTAAAACAAAAGTATACTATGCCTCTCTACCATATTCTTCACAAGAAGTTACAACGTGCTTTGCCGATGCAATGCAAATATATTTCCTCTTACATAAAATAAAGAAGTAATTGCACCCAACTCCCTTGTGTGTTTTAGTTTGCGCCAGTGCATGGTAGACATTTCCTTTTTAGTTAAGAAAACCAAAGGCATTAATTACCAGCCACGGCACATATGCTATAGTTTTGAGAAGCACGGGGAGTATTAGTTAATTTTAAAATTTATAAGGGTCGGGTTACATGTATTTATGACAAAACCTAAAAGTGCCAAGTGTGTAATTTAACTTGAAAATAAATTATTAGGTAGAGCAATATACAGCTAAGTTTTTAGATCTATTACTTGCAGCATGAGACACGATTACTTGTAGATGAATAAAATTGCACTCCTATTAATGCACGCATTGTATTTGTAAAAGAAGATTTTTCGGAATCTAGCAACAATGAATTATTTACAATTTGGTTTTACTCATATTCATCCCCGTATTAATTTGTATAGTTGGTTCAAATTAAATTTTCATTAACTACTCTTCATAAAGTATGACTAAGTCATTATTTGGCTTACTAAATAAGCAGTATGGAAAATCACTACGGCACCAGTGATTTTCCTTTAGCATGAAGAGCTGATCACCATTAGCATAAGCAAATGCAAACAAATTTAAGATAGAAAATTAAAATATCTTTATTGCTTCATCATAAAGTCATATATATGATCTCAATGATGATCAAGATCGAGTAGTATATCCACCATCAATCAACAGGTCATGCCCAGAGATGAATGTAGAATCATCTGAGGTAAGATACAAAACAGCATCAACAACATGTTTAGAGCGTTACATGTTGAGAGCCTTACACATCACAGGTGTAGCGATAGCATATGGTGACACAGTGTTCACCCTAATTCCATACTTCCCGAGCTGCTTGCTCGCGCATCGCATCAGCCCTAACACGGCATGCTTAGACATGTAATAATCAGTAAGTTTATGGAAACCCTTTGACCCTGCTAAACTGGCTTTACACATTATGCAACCATTGATATGTCGTTCGACCATTACACGAGCAACATGTTTTACACAAGCAACTATGCCACGTGCGTTGATGGCAAAGTTCCAGTCCAGCTCCGATAAGTCAAGATCAAGGATCTTTTGATCGGACCTACTCATGCCTCCAGCATTGCTGAACATGATATCGAGCCGGCCATAAGTCTGGTTTGTCCAGTCAACCATGGCCTTCACTTGCTCTGTTAGAAACTAGTAATAAAATAAAGCAGAAATAATAATAAGGCATATAGAAACTGAACTAGAAATAATGAATAAACAAGAATAAACGAAATTAGTCGAGGCTCGAGATACACGATTTCCTTAAAGGATTTACGCCCCTTCATACGGTGCTAAAGGTTATGGAATATCTTTCCCAGGATACAACGACTATACCTCTTGACTATGGTAGCACACCGAAGTAAGAGCCAGCAAACAAGAAGCGTAGGACTCTCTCTGTATGAAAGAAATAAGACTAGCAGAATGCTTATGAAAGTACGCTATATGCTAATACGAGAATGCTCGGTATATAGCTCATTCTAGACACGGCTATATTTAATGGAGCAAATAGGAGCAGCCAGCAAAAAGCAATTAAGGGAGCCATAAACCTGTCCCTCCAACAGTCAAAAACGTCCAAGAAATAAGCTCACCTGATGCCAATAAGCAAAACGTGCTAAAGAGTAAATCCCGAGCTTTAATGTATCATCTTCAAAATCTTCAGGTGTTTGAGTTTTTCCAAAAAAATACAAACCGGAGTGAAAATCCGTGCCACACCCACGTCCCCGGTCGGGCCGGGCCGGGCCGTGCGGGCGGGCGCGCGCGTGTGTGGTAGGTTTAATACCATGGCCACCATGTATAGTCTTCCCTCCATATGCCTCGCTGGCACACCTCATAAAGGAATCTATATATAAAGTGAGAAAAGTTTAATGGTTTTCCTATGTGGGATACAAACCCACAGACAACCAAATCTAACAACCAAACTAGTAACACACTCAACTTTGGTTGCTAATTTCTCATTCACCTTTAATCCGTTTCTAACATGTAAATATATCATGTTAATCTACTCAAAACAAGGAACGTAACGATATCAACTACTGACCCTTTTGACGTGCGGGACCTAACTCAAAATTGAGTCAATATTGCTTTGACCTCATGTTAAACCTTTCTAAACTAACATGCTCTTCATCAGATACATCACAATGAAAATAACTGCAAATAGTTGAGCCAATTGAATCAGCCACTTGTTGCCTGTGTTGTGTTTTAAAAACAAAAGATTTAACTGTCAAAAGGGCAAAAAGTAATAGACTAAATATACAGATCATTAATTCTTTTAAATTTCTCGCTGATTAAATTATTTTCATTTAATTGCCCACTAAATTGTACAACTGTTTAAATAAGTCATTCTTTTTCTTATTTTTTATATGTTTAAAAATACAGGTTCAAAACATAATTTTCTTAAGCTTTTATTAATAAGGCCATCTTTAATTCATTTAACGTTAACGTGCACAGAAATATGACAAAAAGGATGAATGCGATGTTTAGTATTTTTTTTTAAAAAAAAGAGAAATTAGTTTAAGACTTTTGTATAAATTCGTTTCTTAAATCCACTTGCAGCACCAAAATGGACACGTGTTAGATAATCAAATGCCACAAAATAACCTTTGAAATTGTTGGGAAATCAGGACACGTAACACACACTCACGCAGCGAAATTAATAACGAGAAAAGAAGAGGCACAATTAAACGTGATTCGGCCCTCTGCTTACGTCCACGATCCCCTCTGAGATAAATTCCATTATTCAACAATAATGGATTACAACTCAGGTGATGACTTTTTGCACGGACAGAAAAGTCTAAACCCCCCCCACAGAGTTCTTATAATGGTTCTATTCTCAACAGGACTAGAACGAATATAAGACACTCTCGATGCTCTTAGGCTCTCTCTCACACCCACACCCCCCATGGGGTGTGGTCCTAAGGCACGCCTTATACAACTAATACAAGAGTCCTATTTATAGAGGAGATTTCCTTGTCCTCCAAGACAAAGGATTTCCTCATCTATTAATCCTACCATAATTAAGACTCTTACCATAACTAGAATTTTAATTCTCATTAAAATTCTTTCCTAATTTGTATAGGTTTGGACTTTGAACCATAACCCAACAAATTCCTCCCTTCGTGAAAAGTCCGAAGCTTCTTTGCCGCAACTGGAACCTCTTCACAATCTTCGTGCTGGAACCCTCGCTTGACAATAATCTTCACGGCAGCAGCTACCAACAAATCCTAGCAGGTTTTCGGAGTCATCCTCAACATCTCTCTTCGTGCCATCTAACCTCGACCTCTTGAGGTTGTTTGCGTCCCCCCTCAACACAAGGCATCTCAGACGTGGTCTTCTTTTCCAACAGTAGCATTCCTTATCAGTCGTCTGGCCAGGACTCTGATCGTTCAGCTACGTAGACTCTCTTCGCGTGACTCCTCCCTTGAATCGAACCTTCTTCAACTAGTCTACTCATCCAAACTTCTCTCCTCTAGAAGTTTATTCACTAGTCGGCTGAATGTGTTTGCTCGTACAATGCTTCAAAGACTTTCGCAGAATTTCATCACCACTTCATTTTTTTACCCAATTTCAAGGCCCACCCACAATACATTAAGAAATTTGGCAAAACGGACCTCAAAAACGAACTCAAGACGTCGAAAAAAGGTGAGGAGACGCTCGTCAACGCGGTCAAACCCCTGCAGCCCTCTGGTCAAACCTTCTATTTGACTGTTTGACTACAAACTCACAAAACTTGACCTACTTGTATCTCACAATCCGACCGTCGGATCATTACGAAATTTTAGCAGCTTACTCTCCTCTCCAAGACAAAAACATAGCAACAAACAGATCGTCGATCAGACTCCAACAAGGCTGCCAAACGTGACCAGCAGATCAGCGAACTTTTTTTTTACTCCTCTTCGGCGTTCCTTTTTTCGTTTTTCGTGCAAACCAGCGTCCTCCCTCCAACCAGGCTCTGATACCACTTGTTGAGAAATTAGGATGCATAACACACACTCACGCAACGGAATTAATAACGAGAAAAGAATATGCACAATTAAACGTGATTCGGTCTTCTGCCTATGTCCACGATCCCCTCTGGGATAAATTTCACTATTCAACAATAATGGGATTACAACTCAGGTGATGATTTTTTGCACGGATAGAAAAGTCTAAACCTTCCCTACAGAGTTCTTATAATGGTTCTATCCTCAACAGGACTAGAATGAATATAAGACACTCTCGATGCTCTCAAGCTCTCTCTCACACCCACACCCCCCCCCCCCATGGGGTGTGGTCCTAAGGCATGTCTTATACAACTAATACAAGAGTCCTATTTATAGAGGAGATTTCCTTGTCCTCCAAGACAAAGGATTTCCTTATCTATCAATCCTACTATAATTAAGACTCTTACCATAATTAGAATTTTAATTCTTATTAAAATTCTTTCCTAATTTATATGGGCTTAGACTTTGAGCCATAATCCAACAGAAATATATGTCCCGATCCAATCACTTTCCACCAACTGCTTTCCGGGATCACTTTTCATGGGACTGTCCCACGCAAAAGTGATAAAAGAAAAGCTCACAACATTGAAAAGAAGAGAAGAAAACTTAATTTGATTTTCAGATGGTTGATGAACTTAGGGCCTGTTTGGGTTAACTTTCTTTTATAAAAAAGTACTCTTTTTTTTTTTTGAAAAAGTATCTTTTTATAACAAGTATTTGAATTAAATTTAAAAAAAAACTGAAACTCTAAAACAATTCATTTATAGTTTTTTTTAGAAGTTAGAACTTTTAGCTTTTCAACAAAGTATTTTTTTTAAATTAAAAAAAAAACTTTTGAAAAAAGTCAATACAAATGAGCCTTAATGTGTTTTGATCTTTGTTTTACGTCATTGAGTTTGTTGATCGTATTAATTCATTTGTCCACGCTTGAACTTATGTTGTTTTTGTTATATGCTTATTTGAAATTTTAAATCTAAAAAATACAAAATTATATATTTTTCAAATTAAAATTTCAGATAAATATATAACAAACACAACGCTAATGTCATTTCTTGATCTGACCTAATAGTTGATTTGTTTGTTTTAGCGATCTTGGACCCTATTTTTGTATTTCTCATTTTATGAATAAAATGCTTACACTAAATGTGCCAATAAGAAAAACTTCAATCACTTTCATTTTTTTTTTTTTTGAAATAGAGAATGTATTGTTGATCTCCTATTTTTAGAATCTTAAATTTCCATTTAAGTCCGATGGCAGTCTCTATTTTTCATGTGGTGAGGATGTCCTTGACCCGACCCACGATACGGTTTGACCTAATCAGAGTTGGGATCCCGGCCCGAGGGGAGTATACGGGTTGAACGTAATTAAGGATCTTCTGAGGATATTTGATTAACATGAGACAAGTTGAAGATGTCTAGTATATTCATTTGACTTCGCTGGAGAAGGGAATTAATTTGGGAAAGATAGATATTTGCGAGAGTTGATGTCAATCTCATAAGTCATAACAATGGCCCATAGCTAAAAAATACAAGTAATAACACCCCTTGACCTTATTTAGCAATATATAATCTCGATCTAATTTGAGCGTCGAAAGTTCTTTGGCTGATATTACACTGATGTTAAGCGCTTCCAAAGCTTACCCTTCTTTTTACAGAGGAACCCCCACGTGCCTACGCTTGCTGAGCTCAGGCAATTAATTGATAAAATCGCTGATCATAATGAACTTTTATTTTAGGTACTCTTATATTAATTTTAGTAGCATGCTTCTTATTTGAGAAATTAACAACGCATTTTGGTTGAATAGTTTAGGAGATCCCAAAATTTGGAGAATCAACATTTTAGTTTGAAATAGGAAATTATATATATGAAGTGTTATGCAGGAGTACAAAGTTACTTATTTTAAAAGCACAAGAAAGTAACTTACTATAACTACTCTTAGGAAGGACTTGGAAGCGATCTGTTGGACGCATTTTTCTTTTGTCATTAACAACATCTTTATAATCGTCTGGCATTTGGTCTAGTGGCATCAGAACTAGATTGTGAGTCCATCTTGACGTTGTAGATAACTTCTCCTTTTCGTTGTTTTACACCTTGTTAGATTCCCGTGTCTTATTTTAGGTGCAAGAGGTCCTAAAACTTGCTCAATAATAATACTGCAATAACTTAACGAAAAATCATCTTTATCCTTCATTGTGGTTGGCACAAATTGAGTATGTCCGGACCAGGCAAACCAAGTAATCCGCCATCCACAGCCAAATCATGCCCAGTGACAAAAGCAGAATTCTCAGAAGCAAGAAACAACACAGCCTCAGCTACATGTCTCACTGTTAAAACAACCCCTTTTAGACTAGTGAGTGGCCCATATATCTTCTCAACATAACTATCATCCTCTCTACTTGTTAATGGTGTAGCTATGGCAGATGGTGATACACTATTAACCCTGATTCCATGTACTCCAATTTGCTTGCTGGCAGACCTGACCAGACCAATCACAGCATGTTTTGACATGTTGTAGTCAGTCCACTTGCTCGATCCTCTGGTAGCCGCCACGCTAGCTGTGCATATAATGCTCCCCCTAACACGCCGATCCACCATGGCGCGCACAGCGTGCTTTACGCAAGCAGCCATTCCACGTACATTTACTCCGAACACTCGGTCCAGTTGTGAAAAATCAAGATCCAGGATTGTTTGAGTGGAGCTAGTACCAACTATCCCTGCATTGCTGAACATTATATCAAGCTGACCATAGGTTTGTACTGTCCATTAAACCATTGCCTTCACTTGCTGCTCATCGCTAACATCGCAGTGGACATAGCTGCACTGCTTTGAGCCAATGGATTCAGCCACGCTTTCTCCTTTTTCGTCTTGGATATCCACAATGATTACGGCTTTTGCGCCATGGTCTGCAAAGAGACGCGCTGTTTCCTCTCCAATGCCACTTGCCCCACCTGTGATGATTGCAACCTTGCCTTCTAGCAAATTCATGGGCAAAGTTGATGTAGATTCAGCCATTTCTTCTATGAAAATATGTGAAAGCAGAGATGTTATGCTTCTATAGTCCTGAAATTTTATCAATATAAACACACTTTGACAGGCTGCAGTAGGTGCTTACAGTGTCTTATCTTAATGTACATTTTCCCTTTCGTTTAGAGCTGGCATGGGACCATTTAAAGGTACTATTTTTTACCATACAGATATTGACGTGAAAGTTTAATTAGGACTTGGTTGAATAACTTTGATCTACTTTTCGAAAGGAGGATTGCATCTAATTAATTTCAGTTGCAGGAGAGAAAATGTGATGCTTCTATCTATACAAAGGATATTTGAGGTAGAATTTACTAGTCCTCTATATAGTTTGCCTAAAGTGCGTCAAACTTTTCTATATTCAAAACTCCCCTTTTAACACCTCCTCTTCTCTCTAAAATTCTCTCGTAATCCACTTTACTTTCTAAAACATAACATACGTCTCCCTTTTCCAAGAGAGTATGGTGCTTTTCTTAAAAAAGTAAAGGAAATTATGAGAGTATTAAAATATATATGTTTGCTGCACTTCAAATAAACTACAAGAGATCCAATGTATTTTACCCAAATACTTATAACCAAAATGCTCCGCGGGAGTGCTGTAGATCTTCCTGTTTCTGCCAGAAATATGACAGTAAGTTTCATTGTAACATTACGCCACTAACAAAGAAACTCAAATATAATAAGCTACTTATACAAGTATAGTTTTAACTAAATTTTGATAGTTCATTACCATCAATACTCCTTAATGGTTTAAATCTACATTTAGTGATTAATATCATTTAACTGTATAATCACTTCCCCACTATTTATCTCTTTCATAATGCTATATAACATTAAGTTGCACCTTTTCATCATTAGCGAATTGGAGAATTGGAATTCCCTAATATCTTCAAAGTCCAAGGCCAGCAATGTTGAACAATAATTTACAAACAGGAAAAGTAAAAAAAGAACAAGAAAACAAAAGGTGCAAGAGCATGCACTTTTTCATCATTACCTAGTTTTGGGATTTACAGCCCTCAGAGAGGAGGGGAAAAGAATATCTGCTTGACACTGGGTGACAATTTTAGCATCAGCCAACAGGCAAAGTCTTACTCAAGTCACTGAAAAACATCCTTACATCAAGAGTAATCTGAATGAGACTCATAGAAATCGCTCGGACAAGGCGACATGACCTCTTGCTCTAGAAACTGCAACACCTGGTTCATCGAAGGGCGATCATCCGCATTTCCGTCAGTGCATCTAGCTGCTATTTCTAGAATTGCCTCTACAGTTTCTACATCTGCATCAGTGCACCTTTTGTCTACTACATCTTCTAATCTGTTGTCTCTGAGAAGAGTATTCATCTGCATCAGTGCACAAAAATAGGTTAATATCTCTTCATTTTCAGTGTCTTATAAATTCTGAGTGCCTCTAGGTTCATCAAGAGCCATGAATGGAGAAAAGAACAAATAGAAGATGACACTTTTTTGAGCATACCCAGCCAACAACATTTAGACCGCGCTTGACAAAAGTTGGATCTGTCGGTCTCTTCCCAGTTACAAGCTCTAACAAAAGGACACCAAAGCTGTACACGTCGGATTTTTCAGTGGCGATTCCACTCTGCAAGTACTCTGTTCCAGTGTCAAATCATTAAAATTTTAGTCACTTGCACAAGAACCTCAAACATGCAGGGATATGCATCACCAATATTGGTGATTAAGAAGTCTCAACTCGAGTAATGATCTTTTAAGAAATTCTATTATCTTGCACATGAAAAGGTTAAAAAAAAAAGTGATATGGAGTATTAATTCTTCAGACCAGGAAAAAGGAGAAAAAGAAAAAGATCATTAACTAGTCGACATTCCATTTTAATTGTATGTGTATCTCCTGTAAGCTTCAATAAGGATATTATTCCACTTTCAAGCAAGTATTTTAGCTAGTGGTAAGAAAGGAAAGCAGATAGAGAACTCCTTAAAGTCAAAATGGCACCATTCTGGACAGACCAAAAGACTGAAAGAAAGAGAAAGTTGAGAGGGAAAAGGTAGTGCCCTAATGTGGATAAATTGCTCTCTTTCTCCCACGTCGAAGTCCTAGTGACGTCCTCAGGCCAGCTGGGGAGGAAAGGGTGTTTGGAGCTACGGCCTTGCAAAAGCACTAGAAGTGGTATGGAAAAGATTAATATAAAAAATATATATATATTATCTTTTCTGCATCAAGAATGCTGACACTGAAAAGTGATGAATGGCAACTGCAGTAAGTCCCAGTTAAGCAATTAATATCAGGAAAATTTCAGATAAATAGATGTCACACCTGGAGCCAAATAGCCAAAAGTTCCGGCAACAACGGTGGTCACATGAGCATCCTCATCCACCAAAAGCTTGGCAAGGCCAAAGTCTGCAACATGAGGCTCAAGATTCTCATCAATGAGTATGTTGCTGGATTTTATATCACGATGGACTATTTTCGGACAGCAGTCATGATGCAAATATGCCAATCCCCTAGCAGAACCAAGGGCTATCCTTAATCGGGCATCCCAGTTGAGCAATTTGTCTTCTTCTGCATGTTCTGAAGTGAAAAAGAAGAAGTAAACAGTGAAATTAATTATCATTCCTGGTGAAAGACACCCCTTGAATTTGATTACTTGATAAGGGCTCAGAATATACTGCATAAATAAGCCATAACAATTATTGCCTTCAGAATGATTTCACTGAGAACAATGTACAAATATGCTTATACAGATGTACTTAGAAAATGTTAATTGTAGATGTATTGTTCAGAGGCAATTATTTCACTCAAATATGCAACTACATTTGAAATGACTAAATTATTTAGATACATATAACATGAAGGATATGGGACGGATTGCACTGAGAATGTTCAAGCTTATATGAGTGATTCCATCGTTCCAGTTCACAAACACTACTTAGGATGCGTTTGATAACCCTTAGGAAAATATTATGGTAGATTTTGATGCATCTGCCAGAAAGAACTATAGGGAAGCTAACCCTTCTCTATCCTGAAGAGAAGTGCATGGCAACATTTGAGAGTTGATCAGAATAAGACAAAAGAATTCTGAATTTGCAGAATTTTGTTAATGCAATGCGTTTATAGCTCTTACTCAGATATTAGAAAATATTTCACAATCAATAATTCATCATAGATAGAAAAGCACTTCCCAAGTAAAATAACATAACATACCATGCAAGAAATTGTCCAAGCTGCCCATAGCCAAGTAATCATAGATAAGAAGTTTTGCAGTTGGAAGCCTGCAATAACCTCTCAGATTAACTAGATTTATATGCTTAATGCTACCCAAGATCTCCAACTCTCTTTCAAATGATTGATCAGAGCCTTCACGACTGTGATCAATCCTTTTAACAGCAAATGTGCCACAATCATTCATAACCATTCGATAGACTGTGCCATATCCTCCAGCCCCTACAATATCTTCCTCGTCAAGGGATTCAATCTTTTCTATAAGCTCAAATGAAGCATAAGGAAGATTGCCATGGAAAGTAACAAGCTTGGTATCTGTGAGATGTTCAAGAAATAGTAAAAAGGAGATGTCAGAAATAAAATTCTAAAATTGGAGAAAGATCAAGGTCTTTCTCTATTCATCTTAATTTATCATTTCATTTGAATGAACTTGTTTCTTGACAAGAAAATGAAAATAAAATTCCTAAGCTTGAAGAGACAGAGAAGCGAGTATTACTAGGTTCTTGATAAGTTTGTTTTTTAACTTCTGTGTATCTCTTAGCTGCTCTTTCCTTTTTTGTAAGCAACCACACCCAAAGGAAAAGTAGGAGCACGATAAGTACGAAGCCCAGTGCGGACATTGCCCCAATTACTAATGCTCTGATGTAGTGAGATGATCTCTTAGTAGGTACTGCAGCATTAATTTGCAAAAACACATCAGTCGCCTAAGAACTCCCCTTACAGGCATAAAAGTCTAAAATAGAAAATTTCTTTGAGCCATAAGAAGTCCAAAAATTTGAAATCAAATACCTGTAGCTTCATCACTTTCAGCCCGAGGCAACACTGCCGGGAATCCCATTGAAGTTCGACAAGGCTTATGAACTTGTTGCCCACAAAGATCTAAATTACCAATATACCTAGGC
This sequence comes from Cordia subcordata, assembly GCA_028554755.1. Classification (NCBI taxonomy): domain Eukaryota; kingdom Viridiplantae; phylum Streptophyta; class Magnoliopsida; order Boraginales; family Cordiaceae; genus Cordia; species Cordia subcordata. Next base: position 6,798,881 of record JAPTOF010000023.1, read on the forward strand.
ATAAGCATCACAGAGTTTTAGAACAAATGAGATAAAACTCCTGATGATCTAGTATACTTAAGCAACCTAACTCTACTAAACTTTGTGTCAGTATGGGGCCAACATAATTGTAAGTTTTCATTATAAAACTTCTTTATGAAACCACGATGTCTCTAATTTCATTCTACCACAGAATAAATTTGGACATGCCCCCAAGCTAAGCATTTCTAGGTGGCTGTTGATTACATTTATGAGTAGATTATGTGAAACCATCTTTTCTTGGTTATCTTGTATAGGCATAATGTCACATGCATTTTGCATGAGATGGATTTTTACCACCGATGACATCACACGAAGTACCATTCATATAATAATTTCAAGCATAGTTGTCGAATCATGAACCGACAAGTCACTCCTTTTGAGTCGCAAATTTTGTCAAATAGTGAATGTCTCTAATTTCATTCTTCGATAGAATAAATTTGACATGCCCCCAAGTGATGCATTATGTTGTGTTCTCTAGTTGTATCTAGAGGAAAAACTCTCCTGTACCTCAACTGTTGATATTGAAGTTTTGAGGTAGGCTTTGGTCCTATGATTTTTACTCTTAACATTGGAGGGAGTTTTCCACGTTAAAAATCTTGGTGTTGTTCTTTGTGTTTGAATGTCTAGATTGTTTATAACTTTGTTGTGTTTACTTATTGCATCCTTATTGTTCACATAAAATAGAAAGTTTATTCATTCCGCTGTGCATTTGTGATTTGTGAACTAGGCATTTGCTTTTTGTGAACTGTGTAATTGTTCTTTGTAAACTGTGCTTGCATCTATCAAAGTGACCTCAGAACTATGTTATTGAAATGATATTTTTTGGGTGAAGATGGATGTTAATACAAGTAGAATGATAAACTTGAATGGGCAAAGTTATGCAATTTGGAAAGAGAAAATTAAAGACTTGTTTTATGTGAAAGAGTATTATTTACCTGTATTTGGAACTAAGAACCCCGTAATAAAACAGATGATGAATGGGATTTGTCCCATAGACTAGTGTATGGGTTTATCTGGCAGTGGGTAGATGATAATGTATATAATCACATAAGTGTAAAGCATGCACGTACACTACAGCAAAAGCTTGAAGAATTGTATGCACAAAGTACTAGGAACACCAAATTGTTTTTGATAAAACAATTGATGGGCTTGAGGGATAGGGATAAAACCCCTATAACTGATCATATAAATAAATATCTTGGGAACATCAATCAGTTGGCTACTGTCCAAATCACTTTTGAAGATGAAGTAAGAGGATTATGGCTTCTTGGTACTTTACTAGACTCATGGGAGACTTTTAGATCTTCATCGTCAAATTCAGCCCCAAATGGCATAATCAGTTTGAACTCAGCTAAAAGTAGACTCTTAAATTAGGAAACTCGAAGAAAGAGACAAAATCTATCTTTTGAGTCTGATGCTTTGGTTACTGAATCTAGGGGGAGAAATAAGAATAAAGGCTCGACAAGTAGGGGTAGAAGCAAGTCAAGAGAGAAGTATGGTAATATTAGGCGTCATCATTAGGAGAAATTAGGTCACATCAAAAAGTATTGCAGAATATTGCAAAATAGAAAGAATCATAAAGATAGTGAAAAGAAGAAAGATGATAATAGTGGTAATGAGCGAGTTGCTACTACCACTCAAGATTTTCTTTTTGTTTGTGAATTGATGTTATTAATCTTGCATGTCATGAGACATGTTCAGTGATTGATAGTGGTGCCTCTATTCATGCTACCTCACAAAAGGATTACTTTGTCTCTTATACTCCTAGTGATTATGGTGCTGCGAGAATGAGGAATAATGGTGTTGCTAAGATTGTTGGCAAAGCAGATGTTTGCTTGGAGACCCAAAATGGCAACTAGTTAATTCTTAAAGTTGTGAAACATGTTCCTAACATTAGATTGAATTTGATCTCTGTAGGTAGACTTAATGATGATAGGAATTACAATACCTTTGGTAATAGTCAATGGAAACTTACCAAAGGCACTGTAGTTGTAGCTAGAGGTAACAAAAGTCAACATTCTATATGATGCAAACAAGGTTTCAGAGAACATGGTTAATGCAATGGAAAATGAAGATGCAATTGAAAGGTCCAAACTTGATATGAAGACGCGACAGTGTATATCTGTTGGCTATGGTCTTGATGAATTTGGTTACATGCTATATGATCTATTTGATAAGAAAGATTGTCAAGAGTAGAGATGTTGTGTTCATGAAAGATTAGACAATCAAGGACATTGATAAAACAAAGAAAGAGTTGCCCCACATTCAGATGATTTCATTGACCTAAACATAGTGTCAAAGTCACCAATTGCAGAGGAAGTTGGAAATGAGGACCAAAATGACTTTCAAAATAAGAAAGATGAAATGACCCCAGACAGGTTGAGACAAATGATGACCATATTCAGCCTGAGATTCCATCAACTATTCCACTAAGGAAGTCCCTTAGAGATAAGCAACCTTCTACATAGTAGTCCCTCAAAGATTGTGTTTCTTCACAGTGATTTGGAGGAAGAAATTTACATGGAGCAACCAGAGGGCTTTAAAGAGAAAGGAAAAGAAGGGTATGTTTGCAAGCTAAAGAAAAGTGTTTATGGCGTGAAACAAGCACCTCAACAATGGTACAAGAAGTTTGAATTTGTAATGGGGAGCAAGGCTACAAGAAAACTACTTTTGACCATTGTGTTTTTACTAAAAACTTTCTAATGGTGATTTTGTTATCTTGTTGTTATATGTTTACAATATGCTAATCATTAGTAGGAATGCTTCAAGAATTAACAAGTTGAAGAAACAACTGCACAAGTCTTTTGCTATGAAAGAATTAAGGCCCAACAAAACAAATTCTTGTAATAAGAATCACCCGAGATGGAAATACCAAGAAGTGCTCCAAAAGTTCAACATGGATAAAGCTAAAATGGTAAGTTCTCCTCTTACTGCTCACTTTAAGCTAACTACTCAATAATGTCATAGATGAAGAAAAAAAGGTAAGTAGAAAGTTCCAAATTTTTCAATAGTGGGAAGTTTGATGTATGCTATGGTGTATACACAGTCAAACATAGCTCATGCAGTTGGTATAGTGAGCTGATTTCTCTCAAATCCAGGAAAAGAACATTGGAATTCAGTGAAGTGAATTATGAGATATCTTCGAGACACATTTATACTGAGACTTTCTTTTGGATGTGAGAAGCCTATGCTTGTTGGTTTCACAGATGCAGACATGGCTTAAGACATTAATACTCTTAAATCTACTTTGGGTTATTTAATTACCCTTGCAAGGAGAGCTGAGACATGGCAATCAAGATTACAGAAGTGTGTTGCCCTGTCCACCACTGAAGTAGAATTTATTGTAGCTACTGAAGCATGCAAAGAGTTGTTATAAATGAAAAGGTTTCTACAAGAACTTGACTTTGAGCAAGATAGTTTTATCTTGTATTATGACAATTAGAGCGCAATCTGCCTTGATAAGAATTCCACCTTCCATTCAAGATCAAAGCATATTGATGTGAGATATCATTGAATTAGAGATGTTCTAAACTCCAAGATGCTGCAACTAGAAAAGTTCACACAGATGGCAATGGCTCCATTATGATGACGAAGGTTCTACCAATAGAAAAGCTTGAGATTTGCCATTTGATTGCTGAGTTGATTGATCCACCCATATGTGTCCATGGGAGAGATTGTTAGTTGACCAACTTATGTGTGTAATATATATGTTTGACTTTGGAAAAAAAAAAGAGGTAGGTCTCTCCTTTTGTCAAAGGAGGTGGGTCTTTCCTTTTATTAGAGGAGAGAGAATGCTCAAAAAGTAGAGTGAAAAAGAGAGTTGAAAAGATAGAGAGAGAATGTGTGGAAAAAAGAGAAAAAGAGAATAAAAAAAATCTAAAAACAACACACCGCAATTTTGATCAAGCACATGATCGGACAATGATTTGTTACTTGATTGTACTGAAATTTTGTGAACATGTCTAGACTAGTTGCTCTTCGATCTGTACGGTTGGATCATTGTTTGGAGTCTGTAGCCTTGTCAGCTTTGCACGTTTTGGCAACCTATGTTTCAGTGATGTTTTTTCTTCATCTTTCTTGGTTAACATCTTGTTTTGTTAAAAGATCAAGTATATGTCATTTTTTATGGTGGATGTTGTGTTCTCTAGTTTTATCCAGAGGAAAAACTCACTTGTACCTCAATTATTAATTGTGAAGTTTTGAGGTCCATGGTTTTTATTCTCCACATTAGAGGGGTTTTGCACGTTAAAACTTTGATGGTTTTCTTGTGTATCTGAATTTCCAAATTATGTGCATAACTTTGTTGGGTTTACTTGTTGCATCCTCGTGTTCACACAAAATAGGGGGTTTGTTTATTCCGCTGCGCACTTATTATTTGTAATCTATGCATTTTTTGTTTGTGAACTGTGCGTATATTCTTTGTGAACTGTGCTTGCCTCTTATCAAAGACAAGTGCATAGCGGAATCAACAAACCTCTTGTTTTGTGAAAACAATAAGGATGCAACAAGTAAATCCAACAAGATTATGCACATAATCTGGAAATCCAAATACACAAGAACAACACCAAGATTTTTATCCATCCAACTATCCAGATCGAAGAGCAACAAGTTTGGAACACGCACGGAAAATTTCAGCACTGTCGGTAACAAATCACCGTCCCATCGTGTGCCTAATCAAAACTACACTATGCAGTTTCCAGATTTCTTTTCTTCTCTTTTTTTCTTTATTTTTCACTCTCTCTTTTTCAATTCTCTTTTTCACTCCACTTTTTCATCATTCTCTCTCCTTTAATAAAAGAAGAGACCTACCTCCTCCTTTTTTTTTTCTTTTTTCAAAGTCAAACATATATACAATACACATGAGGTGGTCAACTAACAGATTACTAGGCAGTTGTTGATTAAATTTATAAGTAGATTATGTGAAGCATCCTTTCTTGGTTATCTTGTATAAGCATGATGCCATTTGCATTTTTTGTGAGATGGGATCTTTACCACCATTGACATCGCACCAAGTGCAATGCACATAATAATTTCAAGCATAGTTGTCAAATCATGAATGGACATGTCATTCTTTTTAGTTGCGAATTGTGTCAAATCGTGTGAATTTTTTAGAAAAATTAAGTTTTGAAATATGAGATGAAATATGGGAATTATAATTCCTGGCTTCAAGGTGTATAACAATGCCACTTTCTTAAAGAATATTTCGCCTCAACCGTGTAAAAGAGTTACTGCGAAATTTCTTTAGAATACAATGAAATTATGCTAATCTTTGTCTTGCACTTGGCAGAAATTAGCCTTAAGAGATTTTTTGTATTTTTAGAAATGTGTGTTGACAAGAACTTAAAGACCATAGCATAAAGGATATTTTCCCTGCAGCGAAAACCCCTTTACATAGACCTAGTTGCATATATGAATATTCATGTCTTTCCATGTGAATAGGCGTCTTTCCATTGAATAGTTATGTCTTTTCAGTAAATAGGTACCTTTCTAGGTGAATAGGTATCTTTATATAAAATGACACCATTATATGAATAGGTACCTTTATAGTTGAAAAGCTACCTTTCTATGAAACCATACAAACCTTCACTGAATACACTTGTTCATTGAATAGGCACATGTTCATATTAACAGGTGCAAAAACAACTATTCAAAATATTATTATTTTAAAAATGTTCCAACAGAATCTTGTGAACTTGTTCTTTCAAACAAGCATCCTTTCTAAATGTTATTCTCTGTCTTTTGGCTTGGGGTCTCTACTTTGTGCTTTGCTATTGGGGTGCGCCTTTGCTCAGCTGGGGGCATATATTAGGTAAGGTTAAGTTTTCTTTAACCCTTTGATTTCTTTTCCCATCTGAAAAATAGCTGGGTAGCATTTATTAGACAAACTATCTAAAGAATTAGAATATATTTCCTCATTTTTTTATTCCTCGTTCAAAAATAATTTTACTCCTCTATACACATGCAAAAGGTTAACTTAGTCAGAAAAGTCGGAAAACTCAGAAGTCAAATCTAGAGGAGGTGAAACAAACAATATTCGGTTCAGATGGAATTCAAAGAAATTGAAGCCCGTGAATTTTCAAGATCAGTTACAAATGCCATAAGTGAGCCAAAAGTGGATAACACATACAGTAACTCTCATCCAACTAAAGCAAAACTGAAATGATTTTGCATACAAGTAGTGTCCATTGTAGATTTCTCCAAGTCCATTAAAACATTTAGAATTCAAGAATATTGCTTCTAATTAGAAGTGATTGGAGAAAGGCTTCAAAATTTGTAATGATTAATTACTAGATCTCGAACGCCACAATGTGGCCCCTTGCAAGAATGATGCTTAAGTATTGAAATTAATACAAACAATTTAAACCAGAATATCTAAATGCGCAATTGAATGGCTTAAATTGGTAGTTAATTGACTAAAAGTTATCAGAATTATATACTGAATTTAACCATTTAGATTTATGATGGAAAACTTACGACTTTCTTCCAAATGTGCTTAGAATTCCAACATCTGGAATTTCACCCGAGAAGAAGTTCGCGGACAAGTTCCTGAGGTTAAATTTTACAAGTATATTACCATGGTGACGCATTACTTTCATAAAGAACTAGAAAGCAAATTAACTACACACAGAAGAAAGCAAATATTTCTCTAAAATTCATTAGAATTCAACGGAATAAAACTTACAAATAACGGAGTCGATTGAGATGTCCAAGAGAAGATGGTATGGCACCCTTAAGTGAATTACTGGATAAATCCCTAGTTCAGCATTAACTTCGTAAGCATCATCAAAACAAGCTAATGTAAGTTGATCGAAATTACTGAAAATGGGAAAACAAAAAACCTTACAATATTTTAACCATAGAAAGATTTCCAATATTTGAAGGTATGCCACCTTGAAGATAATTAGCTTTTAAGTACCTACAGATAAAGAATAATATGTGACTAAACTGCCAATTTACATACAGAACAAGATCTTGCATAGTTCAAAAAGAGTAAAAAATATCACTCACAAGGCTCTAAGTTCAGTACAATTTCCAATTTCATTTGGAATAACTCCATGTAGGCTGTTTTGGTGCAATGCCCTATTTGTCACATGAGACAAATGTTAATTAACATGATTAAAAAGATAATAATAATAATAATAATAATAATAATAATAAAATATACTAGCTCTACAACTTTTCTTTCTAGTCACTATTATATACAAGAAATTCAAGAGTTAAGCATAACAAAAACTTACAATCTTTGCAATTTATTGAGTTTTCCAATGCTGGGAGAAATAATTCCACTGAGTTGCAAGTAGGGCAGATTGCTGGAAACCCCAAGTAAACAGCTTGAATTAGATTTACACACACACACACACACATACATATATCTACATATACATGTAATATATATTATATGGATAAGCAGGAAAAGAATAACATACATGGATACAACTCTGTCTTGTGGATTGCAAGAGACACCAGTCCATTTGCATGGAGTTACATCTGAATCTTTCCAGTCACTCAGAGCATTTCTAGTGTCATTCAGTGTGCTCTTTAACTCCAACAGTGTAATGCCTTAAAACCCAGGAAAATTAAGTAAACCTTGCAATAAAATTCTTTAAAAAAAATGCTTACCCAGAAACAAAAACAAAAGAAAAACAGAACCAAGAAGCAGATAGATACCATCTGGAGTGAGGGCAACACAGCTTTCGCTCAAAAGGGTTGCTGCAAGTATAGCTAAAATGGCCAAAATCAGCTTCCACATTTTCATTTCTTGGTTTCTTCTTGTCAAGTCTCTGGTTGTTTTACTTTTCACTCAGTTTGTGTGTATGAGCGTGTTTTTTTAGTGATTCAGTGTTGAATTGAAATGGGGGTGGAGGTGTTGTGAGTGGGAAATGTGATCATTACTTATGGTGACACGATGAAAAATGAATAATTATGAAGATCAAGGCACGTAAAGAGAACAAAGTGGTCAAGTGTTTTGAGACTTTTGAGTTGAGCTTTTGAGTTTAGAAGAAGACTACACTTTGAAAGTAGTCTAGATAATTGTGTCGACAGAGAGAAAGAGAGAGAAATAGCCGTTGTGTGAAAGAAGTTCAAAAGAACAAGATGTGTTTAATACTTTCTCGTGTACAGAAATCTTTCAAACTCGCCATTTAGAAGTACACACTTCTTACCATAAAAAAAAAGGGAAAAAAGAGTAAAATATACATTATTTAATGTGATTATGTAATCAATTAGTTATTTTTATCTTATAAAATATAACTCATAATATTTTTTGTATTTTTCAAAAGATGGCACCTTTGCCACATTATTGTTTCCTTTGTTTTCTTAACTCCCCGTTTTAATGAGATTATGACAAATACAGTTACATAAGGGTACAGAAGATTAAGATCAAATTATTAGTAAATTTGAGAAGCATTTTTTGTTTAAATTACATCATTTAGTCCAAATTTACATATGTACTTATCACTTTTAAAGATCACAAAAGACATCATTAGACAAAGTTTTAAAAATAAGATAGTAAGTTACTAATTCGGCAAATTATAGTAAGCATAGATTTTATCCAAGAAAAAAAATTAAATAATAGCGTAGATTTTATCCAAAAAAATTTAAATAATCTAAGACATACAAAAGAGTTAGATAATGATTTCTTGTGATTAATAGTGGCAACCCAAATTCTCATGTGCTCTTTTTCTAAATATTATTTAATTTTTAACTCACCTGAAACATGCGATACAATACCCTTTTATCTCAAATATTATCCAATTCTTAATAAACTTGAAGCATGTATCAGCGCACATTATTATAGTACGAAATTTGATTGAGTATTAATTCAGTGAATTTCTTGTTATGGAAAAAACAGAGAGAGAACAAAAACCATAAGTAGTGACGCGTGACTGCAAGTCGCGTGCACGAGCGAGTAGAGTTTGTGGGGGTGTTTTTGGTTCGAAAAAAGGCGAAGCTTTGCACTGCCCAAGTCTGAATTGCAGTAAGAAAATTTAAAAATATAAAGACTTGCTGAGGTGGTTGATGTCACTTGTCTCCTACCCAACTTAGGTAGGAAGCACTAAATCAAAGGGGAAAAAAAAATGAAAAGCATATACTATCACATCTTACATGATAATCTCGAATGTGTACATATAATTTTCAGTACTTATACTGTGCACTTTATATACAATATTTATGTAGAGCACTGTATAATTATATTGTGTATGAACAGTACACACATAACGTTTAAAATTTTTATATTATAAGTTCAAAATTTTTATATTATAGATTCAAAACTCTTATATTACATGCTCATAAATTATACTTTACATTCAAAGTTTTTATATTATATGGTCAAAATTCTTATATTACATATTCAAAAATTTAAAAGCAAGTTCACAAAATTAAAATTATAATCTCATAAATTTTATGCATGTCAATGGATAAAGATACGCAAGTAGATTTGGTATGTGTTCAAAACTATTATTCTATACGTTCAAAATCAATGCACTATTAATTCAAAATAAATAAATGTGCTATTTGATCAATTAACAATCTTAGTTCAAAACTATGGTTATATATGTTCAAAACCAATACACTATTGGTTCAAAATAAATAAGTGTACTATCTAATCAACAGTCCTAATTCAAAACTATTGTTCTATACGTTCAAAGCCAATACATTATTGGTTCAAAATGAATAAGTGTACTATTTGATTAATTAACAAACGTAGTTCAGAACGATTGTTTTATAGGTTCAAAACCAATACACTATTAGTTCAAAATGAATAAGTGTGCTATCTGATCAATTAACAGTCTTAGTTCAAAACTATTGTTCTATATATTCAAAACAAATATGCTATTGATTCAAAATGAATAAATGTGCTATTTGATCAATAGTCCTAGTTCATTGTTCTATACATTCAAAATCAGTACATTATTAGTTCAAAATAAATAAGTGTGCTATTTGATCAATTAACAATCCTAATTCAGAACTATTATTTTATATGTTCAAAACCAATACACTATTGGTTCAAAATGAATAAGTGTGTTATTTGATCAATTAATAATCCTAGTTGAAAACTATTATTCTATATGTTCAAAACAAATGCACTATTGATTCAAAATGAATAAGTGTGCTATCTGATCAATAGTCCAAGTTTATTGTTCTATATGCTTAAAACCAATACACTATTGGTTCAAAATGAATAAATGTGATATCTGATCAATCAATAGTTCTAGTTCAAACCTATTGTTCTATATGTTTAAAATTCTCATATTATATATTCAAAACTTTAATACAGGGAATAGATGAATTTGATTTAGCCAAAATATCAAACACTTAATCTGTATTATTTTAAATCATTTGTTAGATAGTCAAATTCTTCATCCTTTCAGTCATATACATCAACCACATACTACATACTATTACCATGACACACACCACTACCACAATGCACACACAGATCTGTTGTTATAGATCTAAGAAAATAACTAAAAATAGAGAGAAACAGCATAGTAGCGGCAACTCGCATTGACAATAAAACGAAATCAACATGAAGATTGAAGATTATCATTATGGGGGCACAAAGATGATGATCGCAATGGTGATGTCCAATTTAAAATCGGATGGTTTGATTTTGCTAGAGAGAGACAAAAAAAAAAAAAAGAAAGAGAAAGAGAAAGAGAGTGAGAGGGAGAAAAGGAGAGGAGAGGCTTCTGATTTTTTTTTTTCTAAAGCACATGTTTTTTTACCTTATCTCAGGTGCACTATGCTTTGTAAGAGCATAGTTCTTATGGACCACAGTAAAATCTGCATATAATCTTGGGTTGAAATTTGTATCTAGAATTACCAAACCCGTCAAGACTCACAGATCAATCTATCTTAACTTTCAAAGTGAGGTTGGGGTTAAGAATTTGGCAACTCGTTAAAAATATGGATTGACCTATCAATGTGTCAAACTTTATTTAATAATATATATATGTGTGTGTGTGATTCCTAATGTGATCTAATTTTAAACACCAATTTTTGTGATGGATTATGGTCTTATATCCCAATTTGAGAGCTCAAATATTTGATTTCACCATTCTTTTTGTTGAAAATACATAATTTCACTAATATTCGCTTTAGACAATGTGGGTCAATCCATCCGCTCATGAATCGAATTGGCAACCCGGCAACCAACTAAGATCAAATGTGGGTTGACATTGACCCACTAGAAAAATGACCTGACTTGTACGGCACCTCTACTTGTATTTCAAACCCGAGCAAAATATAATGAGAAGCAAATTCTCTTATATTTTTGCAATAAATAAGCCTCTTTGCATTATAAAAGCTATATAAAGAGAATAAATAACAATCGTTTTATGCCTATCCCTTATATTTCTTTCTTTATTCCGTGTTTTTCGAATTTTAGTTATTCCTAACTCTGTTTTCTAAATGCATTTAAAAAGTAATCTATTTTTCAACGTGTGAAGAATAGACTCTGGAGTCAATTTTTGGCTTGATATGATTTATCTATGTTTTTTCTTTGTCTTTGTGTTCTTCTTTTTCTTTTTATCAATTTGTCTTTACCTTCTGAAGTTAGAAAATATATTAAATACATTATTAAAATTATTGAACACCCGTCTTTATCTACAATTTAATGTGAAATTGTTGATTTAACGTCAAAGTTTATGTTCAGTTTTTGGCTTGATATGATTTATCTCTTTTTCTCCTTTGTGTTTATCTTCTCCTTTTTTTGGATCAATTTGTTTTTATCTTCTAAAGTTAAAAAAATGTTTTAAATACACTAATGAAATTATTGAATACGAGATGGTGTCTATCTACAATTTAACGTTAAATTTAAATATTTAAAAGCGTGTGCACAACACATCTATTTTGAACAATAAGTTTTAGAACAAACTTAGTTATTGGATCAAAAAATCCAAATTCAGACATTTCAAATGCTAAATGATTCATTTTAAACCTATAGAATTAAAACATACCAGAATAATAAAAGATAAAGAATTATTTAACGTATCTAATTGAAAAAAATGTTAACTGCAAAAAAGAAAGGAAAATTAAATGGAGAAAAGAATAGCAAATAATTCTTTATCTTTATTATTCTGATATATATTTTAATTATGTATGTTTTGAATGAATCCTTTAGTTTTTAAAATTTGAGTTTGGTTTTTTTTTATCCAATAACTAATTTTTTTAAAAAAACTTATTATTCAAAATACATGTATTATGCACTTGTTTCTAAAAATTTACATTTAATGTCAAATTGTAGGTAGAAACCAACTGGTATTCAATAATTTTAATAGTGTATTTAATACATTTTTTTTAATTTCAGAAGATAACGATAAATTGACTAAAAAAAGAAGATAAGGATAAAGGAGAAAAAAAGGACAAGTCATATCAAGTCAAAAATTGACTTCAAGAGTCAGTCCGGACTCCTAAAGTCCGATCCTCAATCCGAAAGTCAGTTTGCCTGACTTCCAGAGTTAGTTTGAGTCATTTTTTAAAACACATTAAAAAATGAGTTATTTTTTAAATACATTTGAAAAATAGGGTTAAAAATTTTAAAAAAAATCCGTGTTTTTCCTCTACCTCTAGGCATACTTTCCTTGTAAAATCACATTTTTGGCCAAACCTATATAGTACTTTAGTAGGCACAGCATGATTTGCAATTTTGCATTTATATTTTGTTGTTGTGTAATGGGCCGGGTCAAGTCGATGCTTAAAACCGATTCTCAGTGGAACTTAAGATTATGAACAAGATTTGATAGCATGATGATATTTGGATGATTAAGAGGGTATTTGAAATTATTTATTTGGGTGTTTATAATAAGCATTCAAAATAAAAAGTTAGTGCAAAAAACTTTTTACTTTGATTTCTGATAAGTTGTCAAATAAGCACCGCCTCACAACTTATAAATTGAGACAAGATGAATTGTGGTTCTTTCATATACTAACATGATTATATGAATGATAGTTTAAGATCAGTTTGGTTATGATTCTTTTTCATATACATAGTTTAAGATCAGTTTGGTTATGATTCTTTTTCATATACAGCTAATTAGAAGATTTGATTTGATAGATTGATATTTATGTATTTAATGTTTAACAACCAGCTTATAAAACTTGCTTAGAAAGATTAATTTAGATCATTAATTATGTCAATTGGCATGAGGTATCAATCTATACTGCACTTGAGTGTGTTTAGGCTTGACCCACCTTGATGTATTAATTTAATTTTATGTTTGGCCAATTGGTGGAGAGTTTCAAACAAAAATAATTGTTTGATCATTTTGTTCGCAACTTTCCTTTACCAATATAAGTGATTTATGTGGGTAACATACATTAGATGTTTTATAGTTTTTTAAAGTGCTGAACCTTCTTTTGTTTCAAAATTTCTCATCATCCTCTTTTAATTTGTAAAATAAAGCTTTACGTTTCCTTGAAAAGGGAGACTCGAACTCATAACTTGACGTCTTGATACAATATTGAAGTATCATCTCATTTGGAGTATCACATTAGCACTTACGTGGCATATATTAAATATTTTCATTTTTAAGTGATTCTAACGCATTAAAGCTTGCATAGTATATTTTATGCATTAAATAAAAATAAATTAATAATTTTAAAAACAACTAAATATGTAAAAGTTACAACAACAAATTAACAATAAAAAACAGAAAATTTAAAATTTAAAAATAAGAATTAAGAAATAAAAAAGAAAAAACTAAAAATTGAAGAATTAAAATATAAAAATATTTAAGATTCAAAGTTAGAAATTAAAAATTACAAATTACAAATATATGAATTTAAATAAATAAATAGAACTTTAAACAAAATGACCATATTTGATATTTGATATAAAAATAAATAAAAGTCGTGCAAAGCATGAAGTATAGTCGCTCTCTTTTTCAAGTCACTCTAAAGTGTCATATTAGCGCTTACATAACATTTATTAATTTTTTTATTTTAATTACATTAATGCTCGCATCATACATTTCATGTATTAAATAAAAATAAAAATAATAATTAAAGCTAATAATTTTAAAATTAAAATAAAAAATAAAAACTAACAAATTAGGAATTAAAAATTAGAAAATTTAAAAAAGAAGTAAAAAATAAAATTAAAAAGATAAAAAAAATCAAAGCTTATTTGCTTGCTTACTAGGTTTAATTGCTTGGATACTTAGTTACTTACCTATTAGTTACTTTCTTACGTACAAACTCTTATTTGCTTACCTGCCTACTTATTAATTACTCACTCTAACACTTACTTGGTTTATCTTATTTGCTTGGATACTTAGTTACTTACCTACTTATTAATTAATTACTTACATACTTACTTGGCTTATTTGATATTTAGTTACTCACTTAACACTTAACATACTCACTAATTAATTAATTACTTAGCTTATTCACTCAATTGCTAAGCTTAATGTCACAATTACTTGGTTTATTTACAATTGCACTTAGCTCATTTACATTTGCACTTCGCTTACTAACTTAATTGCTTACTTACTAATTACTTACTTAGTGTATTTACTCAATTACTAATGCTCTATTTAGAGGGTGTCTGGTTTGGCTTTTTTTTTTTTTTCCTGGTCAAATTTGCTTAAAGCGTAATTTAAACTAATGAAAGTATTTGTTTTAATTAAAAATGTACTTTTTTAAAGTGCATTAAATAGAAAATAAAAAGCTCCCTAGCTCCAACTTTTGCTTTTTATGACTTTAATCACGTTGAAAAAAAGCAATTTTGACCAAATCATTTACTATTTTATCTTTACCTTTTTATTTTTATTACTAAAATATCTTTATTCTTTTATCTTATACTTACCTTTTTAAATTATATTTTAATGTCCTTAATAGTTATTTTAACTATATAACTTACTTTTCAACCCACTTTAATCAAACATGTAAATACTTATTTTTATAACTACAACTTTTATTCAAACACATAACTACTTAAAGTTGACAATAAAAAAAAAACCACTTAAAGCCAGAAGTGCTTTAAATAGCTTTTTTATAAGCCAATCCAAACACCCTCTTAGAAGAAGCTTATCATAAGATGCACCCTATTTGATATTTTATATAAAATAGTATGGTTTGTTTTGAGTTTCCATAAGATAATTGTAATAAGACATTTTATTTATAGTTATAAAAAATAAGACAAGAATGGATTATTTATATATTATAAGATAAAAAAAGAATACAGTAGGAATCTTTTAAAAGTTTAATGAAGCTTATATTATTGACATGTTTAGAATGTTATGTTATGGAAGATATATTAGGAAGATAACCTATCAGCTTAGCTGTATTGATATGTATATATCTTTGACATATTCTGCTCTATTGTTTAGGATAGATCGTAGGTTATTTCCTTATGTATTCACATATGTACAATGTTTACACGAACACTCTGTATAGCATTCATCAATATAGCATTCATCAACACATCAATACAAAGACATGCCGGTTATGTCATACACTTATTTTTCATGGTATCAGAGCAGGTTACCTGCAGGCAACCTACTTTGATAAAGCAAAAATTTGTAAGTTCTTTTAAAAATGGCAGAAACCACAAGCCTTAATGAGGAAGTTGTAGATTCCTCAAAGAAGACTGAAAACCAGAAGGAGGTAATAGAAGAGGATGAATCGCCATACCTCCTTCAAGCATCATACCATCCCGGCCTTGTATTTATGGCCAACAACTGAGTGAAGGAGGAGAAAATTACTCCACATGGCAAAAGAGCATGTTAAATGCATTAGATTCAAAGGGACAACTAGTATTATAGATGGAACAATCAGCAAACCAGGCGTGAAATTATCCCTTTTGCAACCATGGATTAAGTGCAATGCCATGGTCAGGTCGTGGCTTGTAAATTCAATCTGCAAAGAATTGCAAGACAACGTTATTTATGGCGGCGCAGCAAAAGAGGTTTGGGATGCCCTCGACGAAGCTATGCAAATTGGGACAAGCCGACGTGCCAACATTGCAAAAAAAATCTGGACATACAAAACATAGGTGCTATAAGATCATTGGATATCCCCTTCACTGGAAGAAGAAAAACAAGAAGCCAGTGAGCAAGGTGGGGCACAACTTTTGGACACTAAGTGCTAATCTCGTAGCCAATCACTCAGAGAACTACGGGAAAGAAATTGATGGCAAAGTGGACCAACAAAACCTTGCGTCAAGGCTCATAGAGGTGCAGTTCCAGCAGTTGGTCAGACTTTTAAATGCACAGACAATCAATCCAGCTGTTAATACCGTTGACTGTTAAGGTATTGGAAACAACTCGCTCCCTTGGGTCCTCGACTCTGGAGCAACAGAACATTTTACCTGCAGGCCGGGGCTTTTGTCAAATAGATTGGACAGCCCCAATCTCCTACTAGTTCGTGTGCCTGATGGAAGATCCATATCGGTGCAATCCATTGGACAAATCAAATCTCGGAAAGGGCCTTAAATTAGATCCGAGTATTGAGAGTGCCTGATTTCAAATGCAATTTGCTATCTGTGCATAAGCTATTTTGTCTGCCATTCAAGACTCACACTCGAGGAGGCAGATTGGGGTGGCTAGAGCGAAGAACGGTTTATATTATTGAGGTGGCAGTGCACATGGTCAAGAAGGAACAAGAAGAATCCATTCTCTGGCATAGGCGTTTGGGGCACGTTTCCATTGAGTGTTTGTCAGCTATTGCTGATTTATCTTTCCCAAAATCGCTTGATGATTTCATTTGCAATGCATGCCGTAGAACGAAGCAAACTAGACTAAGTTTTCCTGTTATAAGTAATAAAACAGAAGAACCTTTTGATTTGATACATTGTGACATTTGGGGACCGTATCAAATTGCTTCGCATAATGGATCTCATTATTTCTTGAGTATTGTGGATGATTACAGTAGCGCAATATGGGTTTACTTAATGAAGAACAAAGCAGAAAAAAAAACGTGCTTAATTCACTTTTGCAATTGGGTCTATCATCAGTTCAAGTTGAGGGTGAAGTTTATACGTACAGATAATGAGAAAGAATTATAGTATCATGACTTAAGCATATATTATGGAAACCATGGAATAGAGCATCAAACTTGCTGTGACTACACTCTACAACAAAATGGAGTGGTAGAGCGAAAACATCGTCATCTGCTGGAGGTTGCTCGAGCACTTAGGTTCCATGCAAATTTGCCAGTGTCGTTTTGAGGGGAATGCATCTTGTTGTTCCATGGACATTCTTGCTGAATGTGGACTAATAGGCGTCAACCAGCAGATTTTCCCATGGAACAACAGCACCATCTTTCAGCAGAATCAATCGACACTTACGAAGATCCTGGAGGCGCCTACCTTACCTTACAGTGACAAGGCCGAACATTTGTTATGCTGTCCACATCCTTTGGCCAATTCTTGCAATCACCTCGCCAACCTCATTGGGATACTGCTATTCTGAGCCTTACATTACTGCGAAGTCCAGGCCATGGCATCTTACTCTCATTTATTGGTCCACCCATTTTAAATGCTTATTGTGATGCGGATTGGGTAGGATGTCTAACAACCAGGCGTTCTACCACCGCTTATGTCTTTTTTTTGGGCATCTTGCCAATCTCTTGGCGTGCTTAAAAGCAGTCTGTAGTATCACGCTCCTCTGTAAAAGCTGATTACAAAAACATGGCTGCTGCTACAAGTGAAATTATTTGGATTCGTCGACTTCTTCATGAGTTGACTATCTCACATTCTGCGTCAATACCACTTTTCTGCAACAATAAGGC
This sequence comes from Cordia subcordata, assembly GCA_028554755.1. Classification (NCBI taxonomy): domain Eukaryota; kingdom Viridiplantae; phylum Streptophyta; class Magnoliopsida; order Boraginales; family Cordiaceae; genus Cordia; species Cordia subcordata. The sequence goes on from JAPTOF010000023.1 coordinate 6,816,638, forward strand.
AGCCATTCATATCTCTACTAATCCCTTCTTTTATGAACGAATGAAACACATTGAGATAGATTGTCATTTTGTACGAGAACACATACAAGCGGGAATGCTAACTTCTTGTTCTGTTTCTTTTGGACATCAGTTGGTAGACATGTTCACCAAGGCCTTAGGGCGTGATGCATTTCATTGAATTCTGGGCAAGTTGGGCATTTCCCTTATGCATGCGCCAACTTGAGGAAGAGTATTGACATGTCCAGAATGTTCTGTTATGGAAGATATATTAGGAAGAGAACCAATCAGCTTAGCTGTATTAATATGTATATATCTTTGACATATTTTGCCCAGTTGTTTAGGATAAATCATAGGTCAATTCCTTGTGTATTCACATATGTACAATATTTATATGAACACTGTATAGCATTCGTCAACATATCAATACAAAGACACGCCCTTTATGTCATACTCTTATTTTTGATATATCATATCTTATAGTTATAAAAGTATTTTTAACGAATAAAATAAGCATCTTATAATAAGCTTATTCCAAATACAAACTAAGCTTAATGTTACTTAATTACTTAGCTTATTTACATTTACACTTAGTTTATTTACTTAGTTCTTAGTTATTTACTTAGACACTTAGCTTATTTACTTAGTTATTCATTTAGCACTTAGCTTACTTAGCTTAGTGCTACCTAGCTACTTAACATAATTAGCTTATTTACTTAGTTACTTACTCGCTTAGTACTTAGCTTCCTTACTAATTATTACTAAGCTTAGTTTATTTACTTAGTTGCTTAGAAAAAAAAAAAAAGAAGCTAACTTACTAGGTATTTTCTTAGCTTATTTACATTTACACTTAGCTTATTTACTTAGTTACATATGCACTTAGCACTTAACTCAGTTACTTAGCTTAGTATTACTTCGTTGCTTAGCTTATTTACATTTATACTTATCTTATTTACTTAATTACTTGCTCATCTATCACTTAGCTTACCTATTAATTACTTACATACTTACTTGGCTTATTTGCTTAACCAAGTTATTATGTTCCTTATAAGTGACTAAGGTCCATTTAGTGATAGGGATGTGCCCATATCGGGGAAACTCAATTATCGATCCAATATTTTAGGGATGGGAAAATTTTTTTTTGGAGAATCGGGGAATTGGGGAAAAAAATATCGGGGGTCAGGGAAAATTTCAGGGAATCGGGTTAAGGAACGGTAGAAATTTTTTCTTTTGGGGAATACCCGAAACCCGAAGTTTTTTATTTTCTATATATATATATATTAATATGTATGTATGTGTGTATATATAATATAATATTTTATTTGTGTTTTGTGGGTTGAATTATGTAATGGACATAGACTAATTATGTACTTTATTTTGTTGATTTCTTGACTCTTGATAATGATGATTCTTATCTGTCCAAGCATCTAGCATGACCAGGGCATATGGTACTACATCTATGTTAGTAGTAGAAAATTAAAAATGTAAAAGACTGGCAATAATATTTAATGTTGTAATCTGTCTTGTAATACTATTTAGAAATATTGTTGGTTAGTTCATTCAATGTGCAATCTTGATGTGGGATGAATTAAAAAAGGATTTTGATTCTAATGGCATAATTGGGGATCAAAAGATTAGGCTAAAGACTTAACATTAAAGGGAAATTAGTTTTGAACTTTATATAGAAAAAAAACCTTCAGGAATTCTCCAATCTCTAGTCGTTTTTTCCCATTTCCCATTTTCCAAAATAGTGTTCCCCATTAGTGTGAGTTGAGACGGAGAACAGAACAAGATCTCTTCCCTAAAAATTATTTCAGAAAAAAAATAAAAATGTTGATTGGAGCAGAGATTCCCCAATAAACACCCCTACTTAGTGAGACAAAGTAATATAGAGTCAGCTTTATCCAACAAAAGCAATGAGAATGAAAAATCAAACCGCAAAGACAAAATATGATAACAATGACTAATTAACTGCAACATCCACTATACCAGAGATTCTTTCCATCACCAGTACGAAAGTTACATCATTAATATTCCAGAAATGATTATAGCATGATGACAAACAATATCACTTAATAAGAGTATGTATGCTCATCACCTTGAAGATCCCAGTATAAGTAGTTTTCCTTTTTTTTTTTTCCCTCACTTTAAGGTTGATCAAAGATCGATTATAATATATATCTAACAAGAATCGATTCTTGGACCATTCATAGTAAAGGTGAAAGACATACTACTAAACCTTATAAGTGGTTTCTTTAAAACCCTACAAATACAAGCAAAATATTCAATTGTAAGTAAAAGCCAGAGCCAAATTCACTGTGACAATTTGCATTTTCTCCACTGGTGTCATAAAATTTGCTTCCTTATTACTTTAGTAATCACTTCTTTAGCTCTTCTCTTTCATTTCTGGCACACGAAATGCTTAGAAGAGAAGATCCTTGAAAAAAGAAAAAAGTCCTGAATAAGCAAAAACTAATCATATAAGAACTTTTCCATATTGGCTTAGCATGTTCAGTTCAACAAAATAAACCAGATTTTTAAGACTGTTATTATTAATTTTTTTTTCTGCAGTTAATCTCATTATCATTCGCAATAACCTATTATATGAACAGCTTTTTAAATGGCCAAATCGAGCTTAAGCATTGTGCTTACTGTCTTTCCTTTTTTCTTTTTTTATTTTTCACTTTTTTAATCTATTTTTCACTTAATACTTGTGTTTAATTTTCTTTTTATCCAAACAGCCACACATTCTACTTCAAACAATAAATTTGATTATTTGGTTATTTTGGTGTACTTTTCTTTAATTTATCATAATTTGGGTATTTCGGTTATAAACCAAAACTGAGTTAAAAAAATCAGTTCTAGAATTTCGGTTATTCTTCTTATTTGGTTTAGTTTCGGTTAATAAAATTTTCAAAATTCGATTTTAGGTATTTCGGTTTGATTATAACTGAATGCTCAGCCTTACAAATACTACTTAGATTATAAATAAGTAATACCTAACCATTGAATCAAATAGATGGTCTTAATTAAAATTATCCTTTTTTTTCTGATTTTTAACCTAAATAGTTACCCGGTGGTTATAAGCTCAAAATGATCGTTATAATTAGAATAAGCAAAACGTGCTTCTAATTTTTCTTTTTCTTTTCTGTTTATATTTTCTAATCTTAGGCAATAACCTCCTGTTAACCCAAACAATATGGGGTGAGCACCATTGTCCAAGAATTGACTTACCAGACCATCTTCACTTGAGTTTGGGAAGGTTTTCCGAATTTTGGGCCCATCTTCCAGCTTGGTCCATGGATTGGCCCATGAACAATTCTTTCATTAGTCTTATATTCCCGTTACGGGAATTAATATCGTTGTCCTAAAGAGTTGGGTCATCTCAACAATTACAAATTATTCATATCAATAATTTAAAAGCATTAAATTACAATCATAACCAGTGGCGGAGCTAGGGAGGGGCAAATAGGGGCAGCTGCCCCCCAGCCCAAAAAATGCAAAAATTTTCTATATATAAAATTTATCAAAAAATAAATTTATTTGTGTTTTCCCCCCCTCCTTCGCCCCCCCCCCCCCCCCGAATCTCAAAAGAAAAATATAAACATGCGTTTGGGTATATAATTTTTTATAACAATTTTTTTCATTGATTCTTTTGAGTTAAGAAAAATTAATATGTCGTCCCCTACGTTAAAATACTGGCTCTGCCACTGATCATAACGTTATAATATTATAATTTAACCTAGTTTCTAAATATATCTACTAGTTATCCATTCAATGGAGTTTTCTGCATTTGTTCTTATTATATTGGTATAGACATGTGCCGCTGTTATCGGGCTAGTAAATAACAAACCTAAAATGTGTTTTCTGCATAAATGTAAACTGTGAAATTTAAGCTTCCACATCTTTGTGTTCTCCTCATTCAAGAAGCACAATTGAATTCCAACCAGAAAAAGTAAAGATAATTCTGCTGTCATCTATTGGCTCAAAGAATTACTTTCCAGAGTCAAGACTGTGCAAGCTAGATATTTCTTTCTGCTAATCAAACCAAATATAATTAGACTAGTACAATAATTCCTGTGTCATATACAAGATAAATGAGCATTTTTTATATTATTTATTAATGATTAATTTTTATAATTAAAGTCAGAATAAAATATAAATATATTTTATATAATTTAATTTTAACCAATTTTCAACAATAATTGCATTTTCTTATGAAGTTTCTGTCGTAATTAAAATAAATATTTGAATTGAGGAAAGTAAAAGCATAAAACAAAGAATCTTTTATGGAAAAAAATAGAAGATAAATAATTTATTTTTATTGAATTCTTGATTTTGAAAATTCTACTAATTTTGGAAACAAAAATTTATGAACGAAATAGATAGATACAATGATAAAATATAAATAAAATTTTTAACATCATATATATATATATCTATCTATCATGAGATATTTTTAGTAATTAAATATAAATTTTAAGTATACAAATTTCTTTGTCCTTTATGCACACGTCTCTATCCAATTTATCTTAAGTTTTTCTCTATCTCTCTTATGATATGTCGTTTATATTCAAGACATAACAAGAACATTTTGTACTCCAGACGTCAAAGTTATGCATGCCACTCAAAAAAAAAAAAATTAAATGAAATGACTCGAGCATAAGCGATATATATACATACATATATATATATATATGTGTGTGTGTGTGTGTGTGAAAAAGACATTTTTTTCTTCAACTTCTGTTGCTTTAAGAGCTTAGATGATGGACAAAGCATCATCAATTTTGAGCAGTAAGTGGATCTCTGCAAGTTAATTTATCAATTTTGGAGAAACAAATTTCTTTGCTGTATTATTTTTGTTTTTTGGTTTTACAATGGTGTAGAGGGACCAATGATGCTCCATCAAATCTCTTCAGATTACTTAAATAAGATAATAAAGCCAAATTAAGATTAGTTACTCTACTCTATCGCATACCTTTCTTAAGTAGTTTTTATTTTTTATTTTTGTCAGATTAGGAAATAATTTTGTGAATGTTAGCCTTTTTTTTTGCTAAATAAACAAGTGATTTCCATTAAAAAGAAATTTACAATCAAAAAGTCAAAAGGGATCAGATTAGGTATTCAAATTTATTAAGCCTAGAGTTAGGGAATTTCCTACCAGCTATAATCAAATGTCCAACATCAAATCAATATTCACACACAGTTGTTAGCCTCTTTCTAATTAACTAAGCTTATTGATCTTTAGAATTTGTTTAATGTCAGAAAATGGCCCCTACCGATTTGTGTCACAAAGGTTATTAATTCTAAGCGGCTACTAAATCTACTTTACCCCTCTAGGAATTTCATGGTTTTATATAATAAAAATTGAAATTTAAGAGTTCTTTATTTTCACGTGTCATAATCAATTATAGTACAACTTAACATAAAAATAAATTTAGTAATGACAATGACAGTAAATGAAAAGTAGCGAATCAGAGCAAATATAAGTTATGCTATGAATTGCTCCTAACTCCATCCTTTTTATATATTTTTAATTTTTTTTCTAATCTGATTTGATCCTTTCTCCTTGGGATGAGAAGCAGAAATAAATAACTAAATAAATAAAGATGAAGTTTTAGTTGGGGTTTCAAACTAGGTTAGTTGTATGTATCTTTAATGAGCCAAAATGTCAATATTGTGTTAGGGATAGATAGAGATGGAGACTTGGAATCAAGAAGATGAAGAAGAGATAAGAAGGCTGGTTACATAATTTGATTAATTTTATTTGATGACTTCTCTTGATGTGCTTGTCTTCTGTTAGCTATAACTGGTGGCTCAAAATATTAACGTAGTTATTCTCGTTTCTTATGCCATGTTGGAATCTATTTGTATAACTCCAGTTGTTTGACTTAAAAACATCTGGATTTTGTAAATGTGGGAGGGTTTCATAATTGTAACAAAGAGAATACAGTTACCAATGTTGAACCTGTTATGACGTTCGAGTTTGTGTAAATTGGATATATAGCTTAAAAGAAAGAAAGTGGAAAGATTTAATGTAACTGGAAAGAGTATGTTTGTTAACTTCCTTTGAACGTGCTTTTTTATTTCAATCTTTTGAAAAAATTCTCCTGGAAATGGAGCAAGTATATTTTTATTCTCACCTCAATCTCAAGACGTGGAGTAGGGATTTAGTTAAAACATATCCGTTAGGAATGAATTAATTACTCCAAAAGCTCCTAAAATGATGACGTTAAAGACATGCGCTGCGAGCAAACCTGCAAAAGAAGGCTACGCGCCAATGGCGTTTCCGATGGTAGCCCCTCCAATGATCGAGTAGGGATCGTAGTTATGAAAGAGGAAAGGAATATTTTCTCGAGAGAACCTTGTATTTAATGCTTTGCTGAAATTGGAACAAGTTACTTTAAAAGTTGCGCCTAGCGTACCTTTATATAGTGTCTTATTGACGTCAGCGGGATACCTACATAGCAAGGGGAGGTCGGGCGGTGTTGGGGTCGGGTCTTTATGGGGCCATATATATATATATATATAGACACACGCATAGAGACACGAGTTACACACTAGTTATATATTATTTGTCCATTGACTTTTCCAAAACATGCGCTAAACACATCATTACACAACACTTATTATGATCTTAGAATGAATTTAATGCAATGTCCCTTAAACTGAATTAATCATCTTAAGAAAAGGGGGAAAAAAGTAATTCTGCAAAAAGAAAAGTAAAAATTATTCATGTATCGCCATTTATCTCTTTTTGGTTGATTTTCAAATGCCTTAAATGCAAGGGTGTATTTGAGCTCATTCGACAGCACTTGGGTGGATTGACACCAAACTCAGCGCTAGCTGATGAGATCATTTGGCTTCGTAATCCTTCAGGTACATTCACTACCCATTCTGCTTGGTCTGCTATTCGATTGAAATACCTAGATGTTAAATGGAGAAGGTTTGTGTGGTCTAAATTTGCTATACCAAAGCACGCCTTCTCTTCTTGGCTCGTTTGGAAGGATATGATCCCAACTAACTCAGATTGTTGACTTGGGGCGTGAGTGTTAATGCTTTGTTCATCTTTTGTCGGAGACACACAGAGAGTCGTGATCACTTATTTTTTTTATTGTGGTTTCACACGTAGACTCTGGATTCAAGGCATGAAGTTCAAAGGACCTCAATGGCTGGTTAAATGGGATGATATTACTGTGTGGCTTATAGAGAGATGCAATAACAACTCACTCCAAGCTACCATCATTAGATTGTTTTTGGCTGTTGCTGTGTATCACACCTGGCATGAACGGAATAGAAAGCTTCATGATCGCTCGACTTTGTGTGAGGAACAGCAGCTGTAAAACATTTCTTTTGATGTAAAGTAAAATCTTTTTATATGAAAATTTTTTTTTAAAAAAAGTACATTAAATAAGGCCATTTATAAAGCTTAGTATATGGATAGGAACCTCCTAACCTAACTTTCGTTTCTATCACCCACTCAAAACTTTGTAAATTCTGTTTATATCAATGATCACTTGCTTACTTAGGAAAAAAAAAAGAGAAAAAAAAAAGGCCCATTTTGTCCCCGAACAGCAGGTCACACTAAAAGAGACATTCACTCGTTTATTCTTAATTCGCTCCATTTTGTGCAATCAATAGTGCCAACTACTTAAATATGACTATTATATTATTCCACTAGCATGCTGGGATGTCATAATTAATATCGCCCTTACACAGTAACACCATTCTTTTCGGAACAGTTGTTAGTTAGAAGAGATTTACTCCAATAAGTATCTCTTGCCACACATTATTCCACTTGAAATCTCTTTCATACACCATCAATCTCATATTTATTGCACTCTTAATATGAAAGAAAAATCTCAATTAGTATTACTGTGTTCTTGCTCAAAACCACATTTTTTTTTCTTTTTTTTGGATTTGAATTTTATAAAGTTATAAAATGATACTAAATATGGATAGTTGAGGTTTTTCTATCAATACGAGAGACCAAATTAAACAGAGTATCTAATAAGAGCAGGTTGTATTAGACAAATTTTTTTTTTTTATCTAACTTGTGCAATGTTATAATACCCATTAAGGTTGATTAAATGTGCAATGTTATAATACCCATTAAGGTTGATTAAATGACCTTTATGTACAACAACCTAACTTCTAAAAGGAATGAATGGTTAAATATGGTAAATTTAATCTAAAGATGATTAACAATGGTAAGATATCATATCAATAGAAATATTAATCTAATCTTAACGAGAAATACCCAAAAAAATAGAGAAGATTTTATCATATATTTAAGTTTAGGGATAAATTGTTGAGAGTAGTTACCATGAATAGTATAGTTTTGTCTCTTGCTATCCAATTACGCATTCAGTTACGCGGAAACTACCAACTACCATAATTAATAGCGGCTGTTTTTCTAATTTGTTGTAATCCATAAATAGTAGCGAGATCAAGCAGTGCCACTTAACAATACCAATCAAGAGAATAAAATTTTTAACAAGCTGAGTCTTCTGCTGAATCATCACCAAAAAAAAAAAAAATGAATCTAAAAATTCTTTCCAAAGCAACAGTAAAACCCTCTTCACCCACTCCTCAGAACCTGAGAAACTTCAAAGTCTCCTTCTTAGATCAGCTTGCTCCTTCATCCTACATCCCAACCCTTTTGTTCTACAAACCCAAACTCATTAACCATTCAAATAATGCTTCACAAGGCTTATCTGATCTTGATCACCTCGTGAAATCCTTGGCTGAAGCCTTGACAATCTACTACCCTTTGGCGGGTAGATTCAAAGACTCGGTTTATATCGATTGTAATGACGAGGGAGCACTCTATGTAGAGGCTCAAGTAGATTGCTCTCTGTCTCAGTTTCTTGAAAGCCCGAATATTGCTTTCTTGAACGAACTTCTTCCGTGCAATGCCAACTGCCTTGACAAAGATTCTCAAAGTACCTTACTCGCTGTACAAATAACCAGGTTTCAATGTGGTGGCGCTGTGATTGGATCATGCATGTCTCACAAGGCTGTAGATACAGCCTCGGTGAGTAGCTTCCTCAACATTTGGGCAAAGATCACTCATGGTTTACGTGATGATCAATTGGAGTACCCTGACTTGTACTCCGCGTCATCACTCTTTCCAGCGAAACCATCATTGTCGAGTGATTTGTTGGCCAATTTCGACAATTTCTTCTTCAAGGGGCGGAGATCAAATAACATGAAGAGATTCGTGTTTGATGCTGCAGCAATAGCCACCCTCAAAGCTCAAGCAGCTAGTGAAACTCTTCCTCACCCGTCTCGGATTGTTGCATTGACAGCGTTCATATGTAAGCGCATTATGGCAGCTAATAGTACGTCGCAGGTGTTGATGATCACCCATCCGGTGAACTTGCGCGGGCGTGTTAAGCCGCCATTGCCGCGTGACTCTTTCGGGAACCTTCTATGGTTGGCTTATGAGTTCTACGATGACGAGACGGGCCCGGAAATTGAGCTACCTGATCTGGCGGTGGTAGTGAGGGAGATGCTTGTGAATGTAAACAGTGAGAACATTCAGGGACTCGATAGCGAGGATATGTTTACCTCGCTTGGTGAAGTGATGGGGAGTTTGAACACCATTGAAAACCTAAAAGTCTTGCGCTTCACCAGTTGGTGCAATTTGGGTTTCTATGACATTGATTTTGGGTGGGGAGAGCCTGTTTGGGTATCTGATATGGGGGACACACGAGGCTTCCAGACCAAGCAACACTTTCTCTTCGTAGATAGTAAATGTGGCAAAAAAATAGAGCTATGGGTGGACATTGATGAACAAGATATCGCTATCCTTGAAAATGATCCCGAGTTTCTCGCATATGCCACCCCGAATCCAAGCGTTACTATGCATTGATCATCAAGAACGACGCACACCTCCTAGTGCCTGTTCGTTTATACTTAAAAAGCGTCTTTTAAAGCCAATAATGATTCGATTTGTGTTAAACAAACTCACACTTGTATTCTGAAGTTAGTTGGGATTTGTCTGTAATTTCTATATTTGTAATGGTTTACGTATTGTTTATGTTAAAGGGTTGAAGGATTTGGTGGCGGCGGTAAAGTATTTTTATGTGTTAAGCGTAAATAAATAAATCAATATTCTTTCTATAAACTTAGAACTTGTAAGTCAAATGACTTAGGTTCGATTCTCATTGCCGTCCATTTAAACATATTAAATTATCCACGTATAAACTTTAAACAAATCATCCTATACGTGAGGGGGCGTGTTAAGTATAAATAAATAAATTAATATCTTCTCTACAAACTTTGTGTTAAGTACATGTGAAGAGGCCAGTTAAGTATAAATAAACAAATTATTATCTTTTCTGTAAGTTTAAGTTTTTAGATACGGTGATAAGATCTAACTCTAATATTATGAAATGATTGATAATTAAATTCTTATAATTAAAATTTTTTAACATTTCTTTTTGAGTTGACAATATAGCCAATCATTCATCAAGAGCTCCTCTTTTTAGGTATTTTCCAAATTTTATTTAGAATTTATTTATTTTATTATTTGTTAGAAATTTACCAAGAGCTCCTTTATTTTGGGTATTTTATAAATTTTACTTAAAATTTATTTATTTTATTATTTGTTAAAAAGTTATCAAGAACTCCCTTTTTGAGATTGTATTAGAGTTTCAACCTTTCATTTTTTTTTTTATTAATAAGTTTCAATTAACTAGAAACGTAGACATTGTGAATTGTCTTTGTCTAGAGAGCTTCATGCTGGAAGATTGCCTTGAATGGTTCTATTTAAGCTTCAAGAAGACCAAAACAAAGAAGTAGACCTTGAAAATATCCCCAAATAGTTGTTGCAGGCCGTGCTTTTGCTTTTAATTATCTTATCTCTACCGTTAGTACTACAAACAAGGAAGTATTAATGTGCTAGATATATATTGCTAGTCCTAATAAATAATCTGTGTTCAGCCCGTGACAAATCACTATAAAAGAATGTTGTTATATGATTATACGATCAATAATTATTGAACCCTCAACATATGTGAAGTCACTATAACCCATAGGAAATAAGTGGTCGAAGTGCTCGAAATTTCATTCGGGATCTCCAAAGTTGTGTTCCTCATCCCTCCTAGAAAAAGATAATTCAGCATACCAATTACGAAAGAACAATTATTCAAATTAGCTTTTCTTTTTTTTTTTCCTTTTCCCTCTCTTTTTCTTTCCATGTCGTTTGCTCTTTTTCGGTCTGTTTTTATTACAAGCACTACTAAAAAATTATTTTTTAGTTTTTTGTGAAGGATAGAGTAGAACAAAATTGCCAATTATTGCCACATCACCTTCTCCAATTGGGATATCAAAAGTTTCGTTCACAAAGCAGGATCATATTTGACCACCCACTTTGTATTTACCATACATAAGAAACAAATAAAACCAAACTAAACCAAAACCGAAACTTTGCTTTCAATCTTCCCCACCTGGCTATCGTTGTGCCACAAAAACGCATAGAAACAAGGAAGCTCTTCCATCTTTCCGACTAATATCGGTCTATAAAAGAAATAGTAGGTGTAGAACAAAATTCCTAGGGCTTTTTAAAAAAAAATTATAACATCAGACTTTAAAAAAATTTGTAGTCTAAAACAAGAATTTATGAGTCTATAAAAAATTTTGTAGGTTTAAAATAAAAGTTTACAAAATTTTTCTAAAAAATCTTATAAATTTTTGTTGTAATCCTATAAAATTTTATTTTAACTTATAGTTTTTTTTAGACCATTGCCAATTTAAAAGATGGAAGAAAAATCCTAAAAACAAAGTCAGGCAAGGACAAAGGGTAATTTCTGAGATATCGGAATCCGGAATTGAACACTGATGGGGGCCACTTCACCGTCCGATCTATTCACAAGCTGTGCCAAGGCAAATATCAGCTTTTGCTCGTAACTTTTGCTTGCGGAAAGAAAGAAAGATTCGGAAGAATCACAGGAAAAGGCAATACCTTCCAAAACATAGTTGTCTAATGGTCAAAATGTTCGATCCCAGATGGGTAAAAAATAAAAGAAACAGAGAAAATTATCACGGGGCAACCCATATTCAGGGCTCGTTCGAATTAACCTTTTTCAAAAAAAATTTTTGTTATAACTTTTGAATCAGAGTTTCATTTTTTTTTTTAGCAAGTCAAATAGTTACTATGGAAAAGGTTAGTTTCTTCTTAGGTCTATGTAGGGGTGTGCATGGGTGATTGCAGTCGATTTTTGCATGAAATTCCTAATCAAATTGAAATTTGTGATTTTTCATTTTCTAACACTAAAGTTATCCAATTTAATTAAGAAATTAATGGTTTCGGTTAATATGGTTTTGTGCAGTTTGAGCGAATTTTTCGGTTGGTTTTAAGATGGAATTTTGGACGATTTGGTCCAATTTTTGGGCGGTTCTTAGACTGTTAATTCCTACAAATAATAATTCAAAATTTACTTTTTTCACAATCAAAACCATACAATCATGCTTCATTCATCGATTAAAAGATTAGAGAAATTGAGATTAGAAGTTAGAGGTTAAAGATTAAAAATTAAATATTAGAATTTACCTCAGATGAGTGAGATTGACGCAGCATTAGGCACATTAGACCGTTAACCGATTCGCCCAAACCGGTTTGTAAAAATTAAAATCACAACTGACCAAATTACATTAAAAACCAATAGTTTATAGTTGATTCGATTCAGCCGAATCGGTTTTTGCAATTTTTTCGACTTCTTGTACATCACTAGGTCCCTGAATGGTGGCATTTGAGATTATTTGGATGGAAAACTATTATAATATGCCTTTAGTCCACGTGCTTATTAAGGATTGGACAACATTAGTTCATTTAACGAATTTTGTCAGAAAAAAGCACGAGAAAGACACTTGATAGTAAAAACATGAAAGAGGTTTTTTTGCCCCATTAATTTTCGGACATAACTCATTAAATAATTAATGTTGTCCAATTGTTAATAGTCCAAGTGCTATAGCTCAAGGACCAGAGGACGAATTAACCCATAAAATATTTTGCTTATTTAAAAAAGAGAGTACGTTTTCACAAAGAAAAAAAAGTTAATCCAAATAAATCTACGTTCTCGCAATTTGCTTATTTGCATAACGATTTGAATAAAGAGGCCAAACAATTGGGTAATTCAAGATTTCATGCCTCTCCTGTATGCAATAATATATGAGCAAAAGACAGCCATGCATCTCACAGCCTCCAGAAATGCCTTCACCTTCGTCGCCTGATAGGACAATTAAATTCGCAAATTTTATTTCTCATGTTTACAAGCGTGTGGTCTAGAAGTTAGTGTTGATGATTCGGGTTTGACGATTTTTTATCCAATTAGTATTTAGAGCCTGTCCTTCTCTGTTTATTTTGCTGCTTATAACCATAACTACTGAGGAAAGCACATTTCATATACTTTTTACTATTATTATCTTATAAGCTCCAAATAAACTTTACAGGCTGTTAGACAAGACTAGGTTATTATTATACCTGTAATGAAGTGGGACCTTGCTTGTGTTACGACAAAATTAAGGTTTGAGGCTAAGAAAGAGCAGAAGTGTGTACGCGTTTGTTTACATGTTGTGGACAAAATAAGTTATTATCAATCAAGCAATTTGTGTTGACTGAAATAGAGGGAGTTGTATTTGAGTTCTTTAACTCTGATAATGACTCCACAAAGTTGCTAACATGCTTCTTGACCAATTCGAAGTTTCCAGTTTTCATTTGAGTGAGACAAGCAACTTGTATATGTACAAGAACTTGATTCCAACTTGCCTGTTGGATTAACAAGGTTATTATAACCATTTAATGAATATCCTATATGTGAAGACAAGCAAATTATATGTTAATTCTAAAACTAATTGATATAAGGAGGAACTCAAGATTTTTTTATATATGACTGTTTTAATTCGCATATGGGCCTTTTTTTCCCACCCCAGTGCAAGGGCGGGGTAGGTTTATGCTACTCGTTCCGCCCCACCCTACATGTGTATATTTGTTACTTTTAATATGTTTTTATATATTTTTAATATAAATATTATATTATTTTGTAAACTTTATATCATTAGATATCTCTTCAGTTTAATGGGAAAGATTAATTTATTTTCATTAGGTTCTTATGTATTAGTATTTTTTGAAAAAATTTAATAACATTGTAATTTTATTTTTTAATAGGTAAAGGTTTTACAATTTTAATGTTTTAAATGACTAGCAGTGAGTTTCGTTTTTTAGACTTGCATGTAGACAATTTTAATTGTTCAAATAAACAGTAGTGTGTTTCAAACTCATGACCTGGGCTCTATACCATTATAGAATTACCATTTTATCTAAAAGTTTAAATTTATAGAAAAGATATTAATGTATATATTTATTTTTTTAAAAAAACTAACCACGTTACTCCCTTGTACTTTTTCAAAGATGGCACGTTAACCACTGTAATTTATTTAATTAATTGATTACCCCCGTGGTTTATCTAGTTAGTTGATTACCCTCTTGTGTTTTTAAAACTTATCACATTACTCCTTTATATTTTTCTAAAGGTTGCACATCAACTCTTTTTTCTAGTTATTATCTAGTCATTATTAGCTAAAAATTTTTGTACTTTTGTGAAAATATGTAACACATTACAAATTTTATTACTCATAGATGCAAAAAAGAAGAAAAAAAAAAAAGAGGCTCATAATGCATAGTAAGCTAATTTAAACAAAAAACATAAAGGTGGGATATTGTATACGACCTTTTATAAAGCATGAGAGGTAATGTGATAAGTTTAAAAGCACAAAAATACCCAATTAATTACACAAACCACAAGGGGGAGACGTCCATTTTATGGTTTATTATGCTAACAATTTTCACATCTGAACAGCTAGCTATGTTCTGAGTTTGGAGTTTTCTTGAATACGAGGCATCAGGCACCACCTTAACGGTGATAGCATTTCATGACTCTCATCTTAGCTATGGCTTTAGTCAGATTGATGCAATTCTCATGTAGATGATTCAATCTTAATATGTCACTTTTCTTCAAAACTTGAAATGTGAAAAGAGGAAACACAAAATGGAAAATTCAAAGCTTGAAAATGTTGATCGCTTGATTACAAGAACTCTGCATAACATCTTTATCAAGCAAGCGAACCTCCAATGAAGTTTGATTATTCAACAACCAAAGCAAAAGATGATCATTCAAGCATTTCCACGTAGGCCCTTTACTCTCTAAAATAACAATTACAATCAGAGTTTGCGGTCTAAATCGGGTGTTCTCATTTAAAGTTGTAATTTTCTTAGTTGAAGTGTAGTTTTCTAGTTCACTATCTCAGTTTCGTCAGCGAACAATATCTCACATCCTTACAAAAATGACAATCAAGACGAGACTTTAGGGTCCAAATCACGTGTTTTTCAATTAACAGAGTGCATAATTTCGGGAAAACTGCTATCTTGAGTTTCTCCTTAAATCACAACTTGTTGGATTTTTTTCTTTTTTCCCTTTCTTTTTAACAAGGGAAATCCATCTAATGGAGTTCGACCACCAAATAGCAAATATTGGAGGCACAACACGTCTTTTATATTGAGTACTAAGTAACTTAAGGGTACTCATCCAAAACAGGGGACTAGGACCGAAAAGTCATGAGTCATATTTGTCTTCAACTCTTACTGCTAGGGTGGGACAATATAAGAGTAAAATTGTAGATATAGGCAAAAAGTTTAGGATTGTAGGACAAACATTTCTTTTTTCTGCCAATCCTTTTGTTATTGGATTCAACTTGACAAGAAATACATATAGGAAACCAGTTGATATTTGAGAACCTGACATCATGACGCGGGACAAAGTCTCAAGAGAGTCCAATTTGGTGGGAAATAACTACAGTAGCATGCGTGAGCACTTGTCGTCAGTCCTCTCTTATATAGCTGCACCTATCCCTTTGATACCACATGCAAAAAGTTGCAAAAAAACTGAGGAGAATTAACGTATAGGTTAGCATGAAAGGTGAGAGGGACACTTCTCCAAGGAAGACTATGGAAAACAATGAGACTGTTGCTGCAAGTAATGAACCAAAGTACATGGGTGTAAAAGCAATGCCTTTTGTAATAGGTGATTGATCTATTCTCAACTCATAGATAAAGTTCGACAGGTAAATTGTACTGAAACCCTCTTATTGATTGTCATAAATGTATGTTACCCTTATAGTTTCAAAATAAGCAGAAAGACCTCTTATAGAGGGATATGTGCTACACATTTTGAAAACCACAGGCATGTGTGCTACACATTTAAGACCACAAGGGATTTCCGCCTATTTTGAAACTACAGGAAATTAACATGCACTTATGATAAACCCATAGAGGGTTTGGTACAATTTAAACTTTTTTTTTGGGGAGATGATAATTCATTTTTGAGGAATTGGCAGGAAATGAGACATTTGAGAAGCTGGGAACAATTGGAACCTCATCCAACCTGCTAGTGTATCTCACAACTGTTTTCAACATGAAGTCAATCACAGCAACAAACCTTATCAATATCTTCAATGGCACTTGCAATTTCGGGACCTTGCTGGGAGCTTTCCTCTCGGACACTTACTTCGGCCGTTACAAGACTCTTGGCTTTGCTTCAGTCTCCTCTACCATGGTAGCACCTGTTCTTCAATGGCACTACCAATTTGTTTCTGACATGAACTTTTTCTTTTTCTTTTCAATTTGCAAGAAATGTGAAACTAGATTATGTTATAGTAGCACCTGATTTTCTGCTTTTTCGATTCTTTCACTGCAGGGCATGCTAGTACTAACATTAACAGCAGCGCTGAACAAGCTGCATCCTCCTCAGTGTGGAGCAGCAGAGAGCAGCAAATGCCCTGGACCAACACCATGGCAGCTCACTTTCCTGTTGTCTGCTTTTGGATTTTTAGTAGTCGGAGCCAGTGGCATTCGACCGTGCAATTTAGCCTTCGGAGCAGATCAATTCAATCCAAACACAGAGTCAGGGAGAAGGGGAATCAACAGCTTCTTCAATTGGTACTACTTCACTTTTACCTTTGCCATGATGGTGTCCTTGACAGTAATTGTCTATGTCCAGACGGACGTGAGTTGGGCTCTCGGGCTGGGGATTCCGACATGTTTGATGTTCTTGTCATGTGTATTCTTCTTTCTTGGTACTAGAATCTACGTCAAAATCTTGCCAAATGGTAGTCCCTTAACAAGCTTGGTGCAAGTTATAGTGGCTGCAACCAGGAAGAGGAGATTGAAGTTGCCGGACGAACCATGGATCTCTTTGTTCAACCACATTCCTGCTAATTCTATCACCTCAACGCTTCCCTGCACACAACAGTTCAGGTAATAGGATTTCGACGAGTGATTATCACTCGGTTAAGTGCTAATAAAATTGAGTTGATTTCAACTTAGTGTATGCTCCTCCATATAAGTTGTTGTAGAATTATAAGTTGTTTCTCTCTTGAGATTGAAGGGATTGGATGTAAAATTGCCTGGAAATATCTGACAAGCTGATTTTAGTTCATTAATACTCTTTCTAAACCATTCAAGAGTACATAAGTTAGTTAAATAAACTGTTTGATAGCAAGCTTGCTTAGAAATGGTTTCTTCTAACGAGAAAAATATATGATTTTTGCCATAAACTGTAAAATGTTTCAGACACTATCCCTTTTAGCTGATACAGAGGAAATTTATGCAGTTTCCTGAATAAAGCAGCAATCATAACCCTTGACGACAAAATCAATTCAGACGGATCAGCATCCAATCCATGGAGTCTTTGCAGTATCCAACATGTAGAAGAGGTGAAATGTGTATTAAAAGTGATTCCTATATGGACTGCAGGCATGATATATTACATATCTCTAGTCCAGATGCAGACTTATGCAGTTTTCCAGGCCATTCAAAGCGACAGACGCCTAGGCAACAGCAACTTCAAAATTCCAGCAGCATCTTACACAGTCTTCTCCATGTTGAGCCTCACCTTCTGGATTCCTATATATGACAGAATCATGGTTCCACTTCTTCGCAGAGTCACGAAAAAAGAAGAAGGTATCACCATCCGTCAGAGGATAGGCATAGGGATGGTGCTCGCGGTACTGACTATGCTCGTGTCAGCTTTGGTAGAGAATAAGAGGAGAATCTTGGCTCTAACACGCCCAACATTAGGAATGGTACCGCGGAAAGGTGCCATTTCATCAATGTCTGGTTCTTGGTTGATACCTCAGTTTGTGATAATAGGACTTTCTGAAGCATTTACTGTTATAGGCCAGATTGAGTTCTTCTACAACCAGTTCCCAGAAAACATGCGAAGCTTCGCGGGTTCTTTCTTGTTCTGTGGATTCGCTATCTCCAGCTATCTGAGTACTCTGCTCATATCAATTGTTCACGCGACAACCAAGACCGCCAAGTCAGGAAATTGGCTGCCGGAAGACCTCAACATGGGAAGATTGGATTACTTCTACTACCTGGTTGCTGCATTGCAGCTGGTGAATTTTGGCTACTTTCTAGTATGTGCTAACTGGTGCAAGTACAAGGGGACAGATAACAAGAATCTTGAAGTAGCCATGGAGAAAATGCACTCTAAAAATCCTCCGGTTTGACTGTATACAAGCTTTAAATCTCACTTCAATAAGACAATCTAATACATGTTGAATAGTAAGCAGCAAAAGTGGCAACCTTCTTTAGATTAAAATCCTTGGGCACCTGTTATACCATCAATAGGAAAATGTAATAGATCACTTCTTTACATTTATTTCTCTCAAAAAGTGACGAGAAAAATTTGGATCATGGATGAAGTGAGGATGATGTTTATCAGTCTTCGCTTTATCAAGTTCTTAAATTTATATAAGAAAAAATTAATGGTCTCTACTTTATATATATCGTGTGACTTACAAATAAATGTTAGATGGCTATTGACTAGCATTAACCATTTTGGGTGGGTTGACAAGAGATAATAGTAGTTATATGGTTATACCTAGACGAGTCTCGTCATGGATTTGGGGTTTGAGAATGATATTTTATTTTGGTTATGTATAATAATCATTGGAAAGAGAATAATTAAAATTTTATTTTGTCAATGAATGTTAAAGAGGGTGAACAAAACTTGACTAAAAATGAAATAATGATGCAAGCTCCGGGCTCAGGGTTGTGCCAATAAAATTATGTATCACTAATTATTGAAATTGAAACAAAATAAAATTTTTATTTTGCCTATTGTTAAGTATAATAAATAAATATAACTAAATCCTCTTTATAAGCTTAAACTTTTAAATGAAGTGGTAATTTAATTTAGTATCATAGCCTAGAAATCAAATGGTCTGAGGTTTGATCCTAACCGCCATCCATTTAAAAATATTAAATCGTCTATGTAAGCTCTAAACAAATTACGCTACACGTGAGGAGATGTATTAATGTGAGGGAACAGGGTAAGTGTAATAAATAAATAATAAGTGACTCGATACCTATAAATGTTAAAGAGAGTAACAAAAAAAACTTGACTGAAAGATTGGGATAAGGATACAAGCTACAATGAAGACCTATAGAATTTTCAAGCATTTCTGTGGATATTATCTCCCTTGCCTATGCGAAGTCCACCTATTCGTTTCCTGTTTCTTTGTTCTTTTATCAAAATAAACTTATGTGTACTTATGCTGTGTTTGGAATAAGCTTATTATAAAATACTTTTTTTATTTTATTGATGTAAATGAGGAGATATTTATTGTCTTTTATTAACAAGTATTATATGAAAATCCAAAATGAACCATATTTTTCATCTTATATAATATAAGCAATTCGTTATTCTCGACTTATTTTTTCCAACTATAAATAAGATATTTCGTTATAAGTATATAATAAAACTCAAAATAAACCACAATTTTAATATAAAACATCAAATAAGATAAGTATTTTATAATAAATTTATAACAAATACAACATTAGTCTAGCTAATTTTCTTTTAGTTAGGAAATCTCTGGGATTTTATGAAAAGAGAAGTTTTTATCAATTTATAGTTGATATCTTATTCAAGTGACGATCAGACCATCAGTGATCTCTAAGGTTACTGTTGTGAATGATCTACATATGTGTGTGATGATTTTGAAACATGTACACAATATTTAGGACAACTGTAAATTGGTTTTTTATAAAAGAATACTTTAAAAATATATTATTTTTACAATAAGTAATTAAATTGATCTCAAAAAGAACTCACATTTAGTTTTAAACACATTTTATAAAAATTATCAAAAAACACTTCAAAAAAATCAATTTAAAGGAGCCCTTAAAAGTTTCCCTCAACATGCATGTCAAGGTTTGTTTATTTTCCAGAAGTCCTTTCGCTGTTTTGAGGTGACCATTCTTTATCCAGAACCTACATTTCCAGAAACCACATGCATGCGCATCACTCGTACAACAACTGCCCCCACTAAGTTAGTTCCTTCCACATGGTGCTAGAGTAAGCAATTAGGCCAACATTATCATCTGCATGCGCATGATGTTATGATCTTGCGATCTTTTTGTTGTTGATGGACGAAAGCAACTTTACTCAGCTTCCAAAGGTTTATGAGACACCAATTTCTACTCAAATTAGTTGATATATCATATATGGCTAAAATGTTATCGTGCAACTCAATTATATCCGTGACTTGATGGACCAGATCGCTTATATTTTATTCGTTTAATTTATTTGGAGTTTTTGGAGTTAGGAGATAATTCAAGTAGTTGATATTATTTATTTAGGAATGATGATTTAAATCCCGTAAGGGGTAGGAAATGGGGTTGGGACTTGGGAGTGAAGGTTTGGGGGGGAAAATCCATTTGGCTTTCTTCTTTTTAATTTTTTTTCTGTCTTTTTGAAAGAGGCGTAGCCAGTAGCCACTATATTACGGGCTCATTTAATTTGAATTAATTTTTTTTATAAAATTATTTTTTCTATGACTTTTTTT
The DNA here is from genome assembly GCA_028554755.1 of Cordia subcordata. NCBI lineage: Eukaryota > Viridiplantae > Streptophyta > Magnoliopsida > Boraginales > Cordiaceae > Cordia > Cordia subcordata. Next base: position 6,837,551 of record JAPTOF010000023.1, read on the forward strand.
AAAATTTTTATTTACACACAAAAATTGTATCTCTCGGCCAAATATGACCAAAGCGTGAACCAAGTCAAAGAAAATCCTAATCAGTAAGATCATGTAACAATGGTACGGAGGGAGTTAAGAATTTTCCAAGATACTCCAAGTACAAAAGTTGGCCAGTGTTACTTAGTCTCTCTCTTCTATTTTATCCTAGTTAGTTATCATACTTTGAGTCTTTAGTTGTAATCTTAATCAGGAGATTGCAGTAGCTTAATCCTAGCTGTAATCTAGAATTTTTCCTAAGTCTAGGAGGAGATTGTTATCATGGCTTATTTAGTTAGACAAATGACAGTTAATCTCAAAGTTTCAGTCACAAGTGTGATATATATATTTGTTATGTTTTATAAGATTTAAATAATCATATAATTAGATGACAATTAATTTAAAATAATATATCAATTTATTGAATATATTATTATTTTACTCTAAAATATTGTTTGGTGTTTGATTTGATTTCCACATTGGAAGAGAGAGATTGTGTATGCATGTGAACAAATTTGAGTCATTGACATATAAAATAGTGTTAAAATGTTATCCTTAACTAATTTTGCTGAACAAACCTGTACTAGAATTGCTATTGACAACGTAATATCTAAATCTCTTAGTTTTGACTACTAACCTTCTTGTGTTGATGTTTTCCAATGAAATTTAACAGAATAACTTTAATGTCACCATTTGAAAAAATTAATAGCCTATTTGAAGTTAAATTTTTTTTAATCTATATATCTGATTGTCTTTGAATACATGACTTAAGAGACGAACCAATTCATTCCACACACAACTTTTCACAATACTGTGTTCATGACTCGATAATTTGAACATTTTTTTTTGCAAAAATAATAGTGAGATACATGCGTTGCAATTGCAGACCCATTACATAATGTACTCATATAGTGAGAGATATACATTTGACATATATGACGAAAAAGAGGAGAGATGCCAGATTTTGATTATATTGGTGATTAGGGAAAAAAAAGGAAAAGTAAATGTCTTAGGAAAAAATATATATAAAAAAAGAAACATAATTATCTTTTTTAAAATGTAATAATTATATTTTTAATTAAATGACCAAAATTTTTTTATTTAAATTTAAAAGACTAGAATACACGTTCTAGTCACTCAGAGAAGATCCAGATCAGCTGTTTATATCCTAAGTGGTTAATGAAAATTCTAACAGCAACCTAGATTATTTAATTACAATGCCGGTGCATTTGCAAATCGAGGATTACAACAATCTTATCGTTCTAATTCTAGTTTGTCGGCTACATAACAACTTGCACATTAAGTTTTGAATCTTCTAGGATATTGCACATGAACATTAATATTATTACGTTTTAAACAAGTTATCTAATCTTCTATGAATACATCACACCCGTTCTTAATTTCCATCCGTAATTTCTTTCATGATCGAATTTTATTCTTCTGACTTTCATCAATGGTTTCCGTAATGATAGTGTGAGGATGTCTGAACAGGAAGAGCTACACGAATTCATGTAACTTAAAAGGAAAAAAATTCTTGTTTAGATCTCCTCATACTCCATCAAGGATGGTATTAACAAGAGCTTCTAATATTGGTACATTCGTCTTAACTCCTTTCCTTTCTTTTTCTAGCTATAATTTCTTGTTCCACAAGACGCTTGGTCAACAACAAACAGGGACGAAACTACCTTTTAGTTTGGAGCGGCCCTGGCCCCTCCCCCCTCCCAATTTTTTTTTCTTTTGTGTTTATGAAGTAAATTTTTTATTATAAATAAATAACTTATATCGGCCCCTTCAAATTTTGAGGAAAGAACACGTAAATAGTAATTTTGTTTAAATAGGAAGCTTAATTTAATTTAATTTAATACTTTACAAAAAAATAAGGAAATTTTAATTTCATAAAGATTAGTTATTGTTGGGGAAAAACATGCAAACACGAAGAATACGAGAAGAAATAACGGACACAAGAAATTACGTGGTTCGGCTTTGAAGCCTACGTCCACGGGCAGCAGAGAATAATTCTATTACTGATCATGAATGCTACAAGGCTCTTACTTTGGTTTCTCTCTCACTCTACACCCCCCATGGGGTGTGACCCTTAATATAATGTCTAGCCCCTATTTATAATACATAAGTATCCTAATCCGTATTCTACAAGGATAAGGAAACAGTATACTACTAGGAAAAGTAAACAGTATACTACAAGAAAAAGGACACATATTAATTATATAATACGGGCCACATTCAACAAATCTCCACCTTGGCACGTATTCGCTCTAATCAACATACCATCATCCCTGCTGCCAACTACCCCTAAGGGCTCACTGCTCCACACCGCTAATAGCAACCAAATCCAAACAATGCTTGAACTTGCTGACTGGAACCACCTTAGTCATCATATCTGCTGAATTCTCAAACAACGTCTTCCACTCGACAAATGTTGGAAACGCCTCATCTTTAGTTTTTTAAGAAGTATACCCACACCATCCGAGAGTATGCATCAATGAAAGTGATGTAATACCTGGCACCTTTCTTGGAAGGAACTTTATTAGGACCCCAAAGATCAGAATGAATATAATCAAGTGTGCCTTTGGTGTTCTCCTGCCCCTTACTGAACTTCACCCTGGTTTGCTTTCCAAAGACACAATGCTCGCAGAATTCAAGCTTTCCAGTTCTTTGTCCACAAAGCAAATCCCTCTTGCTCAGCTCGGTTAGTCCCCTCTCGCTCATATGGCCCAACCTTTTGTGCCATAACTGCGTAGTGTTATTATCACTCTCCTCGGATGTAACAGCTGCAACACCTGTAACTGTACTACCTTGAAGGACATATAGGCCGCCAGTCAAGTTCCCTTTCAAGAGCACAATTGCACCTTTGGTCACCTTTAAGACACCATTCTCACTTCGAAATTTGTATCCATGAGAATCCAAACGCCCAAGAGAAATCAAGTTTTTCTTCAGCTCCAGTACATGCCAACACTCGAGAGATCTTGTAATACCATCAAACATCTTGATATTTACGATGCCCATTCCCTCCACCTTTAACGAAAGATCATTGCCTAGAAAGACTTTCCCTTCTCTTTTGGAATAAGAAGAGAACGATCGCGCCTAGGACACATATGGAACGTTGCACCAGTATCAAGAATCCATTGATTTTGCCGCTGTGATCCACTCACAGTCAAAACTTCCCCGGTACTACTCGAGTTATCTCCATCACTGTCAGCACTCTCCACCACATTAGCTGAATTCTCCACCTTTTTCTTTCCTTTTATCAGTCTTGGACATTCTTTCTTAATGTGACCCTTTTCGCCACACTCGAAACAGCGTAGCTTCCTTGCTCTTGATTTTGACCTTGACTTGCTTTGCTTTCTACCCGAAGATCCCCCTCTATTCTCCGATCTCCCTCTACTCACTAAACCTTCCCTATGAACTTCTTTCCTATGTCCCGGAATATGTGTTTGAAGATCCTTCGATTTTAATGAAGTAATCACATCTTCAAAAGTAATTTTATCCCTCCCGTACAACATAGTGTCCACAAAGTTCATATATAAAGGCGATAAGGAGCATAATACGATCATAGCTTGATCTTCGTCATCAATTTTAACACCCACATCCTTCAAAGTAATAAAACAAGAGGTAAACTCATCAATGTGTTGTTTTAGTGAGGTACCTTCTTTCATTCTAAGATGATACAATCGCTTCTTCAAGTAGAGGCGATTAGTGAGAGATTTAGATGCATACAATTCCTCCAAAGTATTCCAAGCCTCAACTGCTGTCGTCTTCTCAGCAATCTCCAGCAATACTTCATTTGGCACGGACATATGTATTGCACTCAAGGCTTTCACTTCGAGTTCTTCTCTCGTTGCTGGTTCTATCTTTTCCAGGATCACTCCTTCAATGACTTTCCAAAGTCCCTGCATTGTCATAAATGCCTTGAATCTGATCCTCCAAAGACTGAAACTCATTCTCCCGTCAAACTTCTCGATTTCAAACTTTCCACCTGTGGAAGACATCTTCGTTTCCTCAAAACTCACACTTCAGGATTGAATTTGGCTCAATGGATCGCAAAAACGGATTCAGCATGTCGAAAAACTTTAGGAACACCCCTGGTCAACTTTGGTCAACACCGGTCAAAGTCAAACCTGTTGGTCAAAGTCAACACCGTCCCTAAACACGTACTTCGGAGCAGAATCTGGAAAAATAGAGCCCAAAAACGGACTCAGCACGTCGAAAAACGTGGGGTAAGGCTTTGGTCAAACTCGGTCAACCCTTGGTCAATGGTCAACTCAGTTTTTTTTTTTTTTGTTTCAGGACTAAATCTAAGCCCAAATAAAAATTTCTTTTTTATTCTTTTGGCCTAAACTAAGCCCAAACCCAAAAAAGAAATTTATTATTTTTCTGGCCTAGAACCCAAGCCCAACAAAAAATTAATTAACCCAAGACCCAAGGTCTAGCCAAAATTAGACAAGGCCACTACCCAGGCCCGATCCAAATAAACCCAAAGACCCAAAGCCTACAAACCCTAAACCTACTTTACAAACTTGAACCAATTTCCAAAAAATAATACCTGAATACCAAAAACCAACCTCAAGAGCACGCGAACTCTATCTTCTTCGCTTGTTCTTCAAACCCAAACACGAACCAGGACCGCCGACGCAAGCTTCCACTCCAACCACCAACGCTCAACGTAAAGACCGGAGCACTCCTCGCCGAACAAAGACCTTTGTTTGGTTAGGCACCGTTTGGTTTGAGAAATTTTGGTTTCACAGTGAGTTTTTATTTTTTCTTTTTCCCTCAAGCAGCAGATTAATACAATACCTAAGCTCTGATACCAGTTTGTTGGGGAAAAACATGCAAACACGAAGAATACGAAAAGAAATAACGGACACAAGAAATTACGTGGTTCGGCTTTGAAGCCTACGTCCACAGACAGCAGAGAATAATTCTATTACTGATCACGAATGCTACAAGGCTCTCACTTTGGTTTCTCTCTCACTCTACACCCCCCATGGGGTGTGACCCTTAATATAATGTCTAGCCCCTATTTATAGTACATAAGTATCCTAATCCGTATTCTACAAGGATAAGGAAACAGTATACTACTAGGAAAAGTAAACAATATACTACAAGGAAAAGGACACATATTAATTATATAATACGGGCCACATTCAACAGTTTTTTTTTTTTAAATTGATATCTTTACAAATTACAATTAACTCTTTATAGTTTATTTTTTCTATTTTTGTTTCACAAAAGTCAAAAGTTCATCCTTTTGTTAAGACAAATATGAGGACTTGAAAGGCTGGAAGGGTATTTGCAGGTAGAAATGGAAATGTCTTGACACTTGACAGGTTCACCTTCTTTAAGCATTTTAGTATTTTGCTTAGATTTTTGAAGAGTTTTATGAGTTCCGAATATTTATGGATTGATTTCTTTTCTATAGTATCTAATTGTATTTATCTTTTAATTCACGTAGGAGTCATGTGTTAGTCAATGTATGTTATTATAATGCTTATTTATATTTGGTCCCTCCCAACATTTCATCCTGGGTTCGTCCCTAACAACAAAGATTGTATTTAATATGTTAATCTGCAATAGTTTCTTGAAGGTATACGGATACATGATTGTGAATATGTCTATACTTTAAGTCATTTACTAGGCTATTTCCATTTCGAAACTCAACATTAGCTTGAAATCGTTAATTGTTTTTTGTTTGGGTCGAATGAAGTCCATAATTGCTGCTCCCTAAGAGTGTTGTTATGTGCTTAATTACTTGTTTCTGATTTCTTTTGCTTGCTGCAGCTTGTTTATTAGTAATATAATTCTTTCGGTTCAAAAGTAAAGCGCGATACAAATCTATCACTAGATCATTCATTCAGTCTCTTTTATCCTTTTTGGGAGAGAGTAGGAACTTGTTACTCTTTGGGGAGTAATTGAATTTAATTTTTTTTTTCCCAAGGAAATTGCAATGAGAAATCTTTGTTAACTTTCGATGCTCCTTTACTAACAGTCCATTGATCTTTCACCTAGATGTTAAAAATTTTTTAAGGACCTTGAGTACTGCATTATATATATACACACACACATAACATAACGTACATAACATATGTAAAAAAATTTTTGCTCATGTAAATTTTACACTTGAAATTTCTATTCAATTGGACTACATAAAATCTAAAAGAAAATATTACAACTTTGGACCTTTTTAAAATTTATTAAAAAAAAAAGCGCTTGTCGAGTGTTTTGAAAGCCAGAAGCGTCCCTAATTTTTTTTTTCAAATGAAAAATCACATGTTTTTGAATTTTTTAGATCAACTTTTAAAAGGACGTCACACTCTAAAATTAGTGTCTTTTTTTTAAGTTATATATTTGAGTTTTTATTTTTAGAAAAAGAATTTAAAAGAAAAACGCATTTCAGATGTATGGATTGACTTTAAAAGAAATTGCAGCTTTCAAAAAATTCTAAACTGAATTTCATTTTTTAAAAATTGAAAATATGGAACTTCTTTAAAAAATATTTTTTATTTCAAAGAAAAAATTTATAAGCCAATTCAAACGGATAACTCATGCATGGGAGTGGAGTTCAACGGGGTTGAGGTTTGTGTTGATGTGAGATGACGATTGAAGTGGTGGATTCTGGATTGTAGTGTAAGAGTTTTGTGGAGACAAGGGCACCCAAGTTGATGTGGCTGGTGTTAGAGTTTGAATTGGTAGAAATAAAAAAATATTTCTCAAAGAAGTTTTGTATGTCTAATTTTTGGAAAAAAAATCCAGTTTTATGCCAATATACACGTTTGTCAAAAAAGAAGTTTTTTTTTCTATTTTTAATATAGTATAATAAAAATTTTTATTATTCTACTTTAAATCGTACTTTTATTTTCTTCCTTTATTTAGGATGGATTGCTTTAAAAAAGGTGCTTTTTGCATAGAACTTTTTAAAAAGTTTTTTTTTTTTGGAAAAAGCTCAAATATCGAACTTAAAAAAAAAGCATTTCAGAGTTTGATTTCTTTCTAAGAGTTAATCTAAATACTTCAAAAACATATGAAGAATATATTTTTCTTCAAAAATCTAAATAGGCCTTCAAATTTTTTCTTTCTTCTTGGTTGGCCAAGTTTTTTTAGCCACAAATCTTTTTCCTTTTTTCTTTTTGGTTAGTTAAGAGATAAGTCTTGTAAAATCCCACATAGTTAATTTATTACAAACATATTAAAAATTGAGCTCTTTGACCAAAAAAATTGATTAAAAAAAGCTCAAAAAAATTGACCAAAAAAAAAAAAGAAAAGAAAACGCTTCAGGCGCTTTGTAGGGATTTTGTAATATTTTCAAAAACAGTTCAAAAGTTGTAATATTTTTGTAATAAAAAATAGTATTTAAAAAGAAATCCTCTACAACAGAGGCGAGCGTCTTTGCAAATTCAGGATCATTATATTATATGTTAGAATTCATTTAAAAAAAAAGAGAAAAGAAAAAACACGTGGCCCCGCCTATTTTCTTTTCGAAGTTGAACACCCTCCCATGCTTCAAGCCTTCAAGGAAGTTGGAGACTTAGTAAATCTTGCAAAGTTGAACTTTATAATCACACTATTTACTAACTAAACTAATCACTTGTTCTTTACTTACAAGAACTGAAAATATATTTATATATGTGCATGAAAATATATCAAACAAATAAAAAATTATACAGGCGACAATTTTGGTTAAGACCACCGTGTATAATATATTCGAAATAAAAAACCTTGTATATAAGCAACAATTTTTTTGGAAATCTACAACCAAAAAATCGACAAAAAATTATATGTATTGATGTTTTCAAGAAAATTAACCACCGCCTACATGGATTTTCAAAAATATAAAAAATTTACAATTAATAAAAGTTATGCATCCTCATTCTGTGTTTCTGTTATAAAATAACTTGAATACAATATATTATAAAATAATTTTGAACCTAACAGAAATCTGATTTCACTCTAAATTCTCTTCTTTACATGTATGAAAAACTTGTACCATTCCAACCCCTTTTATAGCCAAAGGTAAAGGGACAAGTCATTAAATGGATGGATTTGGAATGCAGGAAAATCTCCAAGTTTTGAACATTTTCAGGCCAACTCAATTTCCTACACACCGTTTGCTTCTAATCTTTACTTCCATAGCCACAATTCTTGACTTTTGTGGGGAATGTCCACTTCAAGCTTTTTACAGCACTCCCCCTTGGACATTCATCACAAGAGTATGTCTCGTTAAAACTTTACTAAAAAAAACTCAATGAGAAAAAATCTAGTAAAGGAAAAGAGTATAATATTCTCGTTATACAATTCAACTATCTCATTAAAAACCTTGCAGAAAAACTTAATGGGACAAAACCTAGGCTAAGGAAAAAAGAGTACACAAGTATAGTCTCCCCCTTATGAAGATAATTAGGAGCAGTCTATGAGTCGTCGCATGCCAATCTTGTGTATCAGTTTCTCTAATGTTGTCACAGATATTGTTGTTGTAAACAAGTTTGCTAAATTGTCACTTGAGCAAATTTGACAAAGATCAGTCTCACCTTTCTTTTGAAAATTGATGCATGGAAGAATTTCAACATAATAGGTTGAACTTGATAAAAAAAAAAATCTTCCTTTACTCAAACAATGTATGTAATATCATTGACCTGTCAAAGATTGGTCAAGTAATATATGCAATGTTATTGATAGTTAGGAAAATATTTTGGCATGTTTTGAGGGAGATAATAATAATGATGATGATAATGATAATGAGCTTTCACGAGTATCAATATAATAATTTCAGTATATATTAAAACATATTGCTTGCTATAAGTCAGCAAATGTTCAAGAACTTTTATACTCAATCAACATTGTCTCTGAGTGTCTTGATAATAATGATGACAAAATTTGTATGTAATACCTCCAAGGTCCTTTTATTGGTACAAAACCAAATCTTGCTAAAAAAAAGAGATAATTGTGCTGGGCACATGTAGTATAACGAGATATATTGAGGTATATATTGAGGTATGAAACTTTAAGACCAATATTTTTTCGTTATCTTTGCAAATTAGAATGGTCTATCTAATATCAATTGTCAAAATATTTAGACACTCAAAATTTAAACTGTTTGGCTCCAAAATTTCTTTTGCAGAAATGATTGATGGATAACATTTCATCTAAATAATGATTGAATTTTAGACCAAGCTAAAATAATTATCTCATAATTCTATATGAGAGCTTTGAATATTCTCTGGAGATTTATGCCTCAAACATCTCTAGTCTTTCATAATTTATGTACAAATGTCATACTCATAAAATACATTTGTGTATATTATTTCGTAAGACACAAATGAAGTCCCTTATAAATATTCCAGGCAAATATAATTGTATCCACCATATAAAACATCTGTCCTTAATTTCAAGTCTCTATTGCTTGGTTTATACAAGACAAGAGGAAAATGAGTCAAAGTGTAACCATATGATACACTAGTCCATTCCCTGACTAAGTACTTAGCAGTTTAAGGGCTAGGCAACTATGTAGTATATTCATTTGACCCTTTCAAGCAATATGGAGTTGGTTTATATAACACTCCCCCTTAATCCCATAAACAATATATGTTGACCAATAAGGGTCAAAACTCTTAAATATGGCTGGATGACGTCTTTCTCTATTTGGCCAAATGTATTCATGCCAACATATTTAGATGGACTTCAATTCATGATCCTCGCCTTTTATTATAATAATAGCTATTACATATGCAAATATTTGATCATGATCAATTTTACTTTGCGGTTCCTACTCCTTTCAAGAGTAATATATTTGATTGAGATCTCTTTATTAATAATTTCAATCATGTTCAGGTACCTGATACTCTTTTATAGTATAAGAATATTTTTCCAGTTATATGTCATCAATATTTTCAGGATATCAAATGTTTCAAAATGCCAACTGACTTATTTTTGCTCCTTCATCTTTGAAACTGATAATCTACCATGCTTCTCACATCCAATGGTTTCATAGGCTAATTCATTCATCTATTTAGACATCAATTCGAATATAAGCATTTATAGCTCGTATATGTGACTTTAGTCACTTTCTTTGCATCGACAAATGCATCTTTGCAAATTTTTGTGCAAATAAATAATTTTTTGACCGTTCAGTTCAAATTAATATATGGAGGATCAGATGCATTCTATTAAATGCTTCACATTTCCAGCTTTTGTTGTTTCTCCCCTTAATGTTGGGAATATTATTTCAACAATTAGTAAAATATGTTATTTCAGTATCCTCAGTCAATGATACAGAATAATTAATAATTGACTAGGATTCAAATTTAACATAAATTTTCAACCTTTTCATAGACCCATCATTATGCACTGCGGTGGAGCAATCAAAATATATCTCACGCAATAAAAATATTTAGATGGGATTTCTAAACCAACGGGGATTAATCATTGATAAGTAGTTGGTCTTTTTCAATAAGTACTGTAATATATTATAATATGTTCCCAAACAAAGCAGGAAAATTTATTGCCATAGATGATGGTCTAGGAATACGTTTTTAGGCATTCAATAAAAGATTTTACCAGACCGATATATGCCCCTTTGATTCATTATAAATATATAGATGATTCAACGTTTTTATTTGGGATTGCCTCATGAGTTATTTTTATCTTGGAAACAAGCAGCACATATATTGGTGCAAAAAATTCATCTTATTATCATTATACCAATATGACCTAAAAGGTCATGCCAAAGAATAAAGAATCTTTTTTGGATCAAATAACTTCTAGTTATTCATAAGTCTAGAAGATAATGCATACAATTTTTATATGTACCTTTCACCAGAGATAAACGTGAGAAATAATATTTGTTTCAATCATATATGGTCTTAATAGAAGGACCTTTGATATATATCTCTCTCTAACATTTAGTAGATTCATTAAGATCTACTTGAAAATAAACATTACTTATCAATAGTTTCTTCTGAAGAAACAAAATATGGGTTCTTTTAATAACCTCAATTTATTTAAATAATAAGGTATAATAAATATGCTCACAATTTAAGAAAATTAAATACAAGTATATATGTAACTTATAACTTGATAATAAAAATCACTGATATAATTAGTGAAATAAATATTTTCAAATGCTTTGACAAGTGCAAAGGTATATTATTACTGCATATAGATTTCATATTGTGAGTTATGACTATCATTTTTCTAATTCAATAGATATTAATATGGGCAACATTTAAATGGTAACATGATTTTTTATATAAAATCAATAATATAACGTGTATTAATAAATCTCAAAAAAATCAAATTGATGACTACCTTTATTGTCAAATTTTGATAGTCATTATTTAACTACTAAAGCAATACAATAAATACACAATTATATTAAAAAGAGTAATCATACTAAAGTCTAATTGCTGCATGCATACATAAATATAATCTAAGATACTTATGACATGTGTATATATGAGATAATAAAGAATAATGATTTTTTTTATTTCAACAAAATTTAATGGCATCTATATGCACAACAAGTAGTACATGTCTAACATTCTTTCAAGACATACTAGCTGTAATCACAAGGAATTCTTTTTTTTTTTTTCTAATTCCTTTCATATTTGCTTTTATCACCTTCAGATTGATGATCATCACAATAGGAATAGCAATAATCACATCCATAATAATAAATTATATATTATTCAATTTAGGGAATAATTTTGAGCGAATTGACATAATTAATAATTTTGTACCAAATAATGCTTCGCTCGTAGGTAGCGAATTATACGTAAAACATTATTTTCAATTTCAAGCTCTGAATTTTGCTAATATAAGAGCGTACTCAAGGCACAAATCAATTTGATTATTTCATATATCTTCCCAAAATATTTTATCTGTATAATTTTAGAAAATCATCTAGATATTGCGGAACGATACTCATTTATAAATTCGAGAGCATGCAATTGCATGTAGCACTTTCATAGTGAGTTATTAGAAGATTTATTGCCTTGAGATGATCATATATTTATTTGCAATATTTGCAAATATATATATATATATATATATATTTCTTCCTTTCTTTTCACAATATATCTAGGCTTTGAGCCTTCATAGAGACAACTATAAGGATTTCTTTAATTAATCCTTTGTCTTTATATTTTCTTGATTTTCTGAAAATCAAGTTATCCATGACTATCGTAATATCCATAATCATTATTTCTATGATCACTTTCATAGTAATAAAATAATATCTCATTCTCTTCAATGAATGGTTTTGGGTTTTCCCAATAAGTATTCTGGCTTAAAAGCCTATATGGAGATAATGAAAGAATATTATTAATTATCTCAATCCTTCAGGAATGCCTAATTTCCTTCTATAAATTATTTTGCCAAGATCCTTGTTATTCATTTGTGTCACTACATCACGGAACCATAATTATTGCGATCACAAACTAAAATTTATTGAGATTTGACATTATGAATGTAGCATATGTCAAAATAAATTAGTAAGTGAAACAAAACGTACTTACCTGACATGATTTGTTGTCGATCAACATACTCGAATAAGTGAGAAGAAATAATATTATATATTAAATATGTGCACTATACATGAGAGCTTCTCAATAGTAAAATAAAATGTTAGTATAATTGTTTCAAATAATTGTTATATAACCAGAGATGTATTAGTATTTACATGCTTCAAAAGTTATGGTATTCATGTTTTTAGAAGTCCCAGTAACCACATTCTCAAAAGTCATAGTAATCACGTCCTAAAAAGTCACGGTAATCATGTCCTCAAAAGTCATGGTATTCATTATTATTGTTGTTATCATTGTCATTAAGAGTACTATTTACGAGTACTATTTACTAATACCAATGTTGTTCACTGTTCAATAATACTAGTATTTTTCATGCATATTGTACACAAGCATTATTCATTTATATTGTATATAATACTATTCATATATACATTTACATGTACTGTTCAAAAATATGATTACTATTCACTAGGTACTATACATGAGTTACTGTTCATATATCAATTTTTTTTAATTTTTCATAAAAAGTATTGCAATAATATGTTCTTAAAAAAGATTTCAAAAGGAAATAATTTTGATAGAAATTTTATCTTCAAAACAAATGCAAAGTAAAATAAATGGAATATATTGTTTTGAAACTTTACGCTATAGATCTAATATAATTCGAAAAATTAAAAAAGAACAATTACAGAATTTTTGTAGAGTTATGCTTCCTTAATAATTGGCGGCATTTCTCATTGGTAGAGACTCATACTGATAACTTGTTATAAAATAACTTTAATACAGTATATTGTAAAGTAATTTTAAACTCAATAAAAATCCCATTTCACTCTAAATTCTCTTCTCTACATCCATGAAAAGCTTATGCCATTCTACCCCCTTTTATAGCTAAAGGTGAGGGGACAAGTCATTAAATTAAGAGATTTGGAATGCAAGAAAATCTCCAAATTTTCAACGTTTTCATACCAACTCAATTTCTTATGCACCGATTGCTTGTAATCTTTGCTTTCATAGCCACAATTCTTGACTTTTGCGAGGAATGTCCACTTCACACTTTTCACAACAGTTTCTTTTTTATTGTAACAGTTGGGTTTTGCCAAATTACATGAGATATATGGATTCTTCTTAAGAGACAAAAAGATATGACACAATGGTGAGGAACATACGTTTAGTTAATTGCTTCTCAACATATAGCAGCGGCCAAACCGTACATTTTCATATAGTCCCATTAAAATAATTATTCAAAATATAATAAAACTTTTCTATAAATTTAATTTTTTAGATAAAGTGATCAATACTTATTATGACATTAAAATTTGGGTATCAAGGCACAGCCAAAAAAAAAAAAAGGAGGTATCAAAGTGTTCCTAAAAGAAACAGAGTATGTACATCTGAAGGCATATGTTAAGAAATTCTTTTAGATAAACTAGTCACTTAGAGTGAGTTTGGTATTTAGATGAGAAATTCAATTTTGAGAAAAAGGCCTTTCAAAATGAATTTTTAGTCAAATGAACTTTTGGTGAAAACAAAAATGTGTTTAGTTAATTCTATATGAAATGAAATTTTACCAAATGAGATGGTGTTTGGTTTTACATTTGAAAATAAGTATTGGTTGTATAAATTATTAAAATGGACATTTTGAACTAATATTGTTTACTTTTTCTAACATAATATTTTATTATATTTCCTTTTTTTTTTGAAAAAACTCTTAAAAATTATAGTTATATTCAAAATATTAAAAATAAAATAAAATCATAAATCGTTGCAATCTGATGAGGAGCTATGAACACCAAATTAAATAAAATAGGGATAGGAAAAAGTGGGGCGGCTATTGGCATAATGAAAAACTAAAGAAGATATTTTTGTCCAAAAAGTATATTAAAACAACGTTGGCAAAAAGGCAAACGGAGAAGTTAAAATTTTAAATTCTCCATTTAGCCTCAAAACTCAATTGACTTTTAATCAAAACCAACTTTCAAAATGTAAAACGAAAGACCTTTGTTTTCTTTCAGACTTTTAAACTCTAAAAGTCAGTTTAGCTCTCCAAAATGAAAAAAATAGTCTCTCCGTGTTTATTAATCTTTGATGTAATGTGTTGTGGGGAAAATCAAAACTCTTTGGGAAAATGGTAGTTTTAGGATTTGAATTTCAAAAAATATAAAATTGAGGGCGTTAACAGCAAAACTTTTAATATAGGGGCTCAAATTTATGAAAAAATGACGTTTTGCACACTATTTAAGTAATGGTGTTAATTCTTGGCTTTCATGGCATCCTTTCCTTTTTCTTTTTTTAAATCTTCGGTAGCATTTTATTTTTCTTTCATAACTTGGATGGATTTTCCGACATGACTTTTCAAACCTATGTGTCATATTCATACGAAAACTTATAAATTATAAGATATCTCATATATGTACACAGATATAAATTCTAGAGATTTTTTGTATGTTATGGGAATATAAATTAATCTACATATCTTTTGTGTTACTACTAAAAAGCTTCATATATATTTAAAATTTTAAAAATATAAATTAACTGTCTAGCTTAAGTATTAACAAAAAAAGAAATTCAAATAAATCATAATGAACCAAAAAATAGACCTATAGCCTATAATATTCTTATTTTAGAAATAAACTAGAAATAATATGCAAATTTTAGAAACTATGAATAGTAATATGCTATTTTGTGGTGCATTGTGATTTCACTAAACTTGTAGGTCTTTAATACATAACAATCCCCCATGTTGGATAGTTGGGTGGTCAGGAGTGTGTGTAAGGTAGTTTTATTTAGTTTGTCTACTGAGGTATTTTTTTTCTAGGGCAAGGCATAGTTTCTAGACTTGTTGAAAGCCTTTAAGTCTTTTGGGCAAATAAAAATTTATATTTTTTAAAATTTAAGTATATATGATCTTCTTATATTTAGTAACAAAAAATATGTAAGTTAATTTTTGTTCCATAGCTCACAAAAATGGTCCACATTTTATATATGTGTATATGTACATAATATTAATAAATTTTAAAGTAAAAGAATATAAAGCATAAAATACAAAATATTGAAAATTAATAAATTAATTATTTTAGATATTGAAATTATTATTTTAAATTTTTAAATTTTTTGTTTTAGGTTTTTGATTTTACTTTTTCTATTTTTTAATTTTTAAATTTATTTTTTATATTTAGATCATATATTTTTAACTACGAAATGCAATTTATTTATAAATGTTTTTCCTTGGAAATGTTTTGCAAGTGTGACTAACAAACTATGGAAAATATTTTTCTGTATAATAACCAAATACCAAAAAATACTGTGTTGACTAGAAAACATTTTTTTTCCAAGAAGTTAATTTCATGCAAATAAATGGCGCATAAGAAATAGTAATTTGAAAAGCGTCATGTTTTATATAAATGGAAATAGGCCATAAATTGTGCAAGCTGTTACCGTGGTGCTAGTTTTGTAGTGTTTGGCTTTGCTTTCTTTAAGCTGTTTATAAGTTTTTTATGCTTGGAAAAAATGTGCTATTGAAATATTTGGTACATATATACTTATAAGCAGTAATATTTTTCTAAATGACTAAAAATGACCTTTTATTAAATAAGGAGTATTTTTTTTATGTTCTGAAGGGGTATAAAAAGGACCTTTCATTAAATATTTGTGTTTTGATGTTGCACTCGATGGTATGGAAGAATTAGACCAAATTGCACCAAGCCTAATACCTGCAAGTGAATGGGTCGCATGTAGTATAGCGCGTGCAAGGGCGCAGTTGAATCCAAGGGGAACCTAAACGTGTGAGATGTCCTAAGCTAAGTACGTTCGAAGAGCTAAACTATAATCTTTTTGTGTTTTTGGTTTGAGAGGAGTTTTAGAAAAGTAAACCTATCCTAAAGACAAGAAAAATACAAGATGTGTGTGTGAAAATGGATGAATCAAGCTATCTAATGGGAATCTAACACTGGAAATAGGGACTAGGGTGACTACAACTTATTAATGGGCATTTGCTACATTCTTGTTAGGATTCCTTGATGGGTTATCGAGGTTTCTCTTGTTTAAACCCCTAATTAACCACCGTATTATCCTCTAAGCCTCAATACGAGTCCGTCCCTAAGCGTCAACACCTAGAACAACAACGTGGTTTCTATAACCTAGGGTTTTAGGGCTAGCTAATTAGGATTGTAGGTGACTTAGATCAATCTAAACCTAACATCTAAACCGTTGGATGGGTTTAAAGCTAAGACCTAGTCCATCTAAGGTTAACTGATCCTAACCTCAAACCTATTAGTTGGGTTTAAAGCCAAAGGAGTGGAGTCATTAATTAAGCACCATCAATCGTCCATCACATTAGCAGGTAAAACATTAAACGCAAGTGCAAACACATCTAGGGCATGGCATTCGTAAATACATCAACATATCCAACTATTAAACACATAAACGTGCTTAGATTATACCCATTTAAACAATACCACCCGACATGTATGCAAACGAAGCTAATCTTGCCATAAACATGTAAACACACACATAGACATGTAGAAAGACACAACCACTCCATGGATTCATCATATAAATACATAGACATGCTCACACGAAGATTTAGAAGTGATTAATAGCAAAATAGGCTTCAATATACATATGCAATTTCATTGTGGCATTTTATTAAAAACTTAGACATGTATGTAAAATAGCCATTAGAAACCCTAACAACAAAGCACACACACACGCGCTCGCACACACACACACACATATATATATCCATATATATATATATATGTATGTATATATCCATCAAGTACCCATTACAGTAAAGTAGTAATCAACCCATAATACAAGTGTGGATCACCCTAAATGCTCTAATTAAACATAGATTAAACAAGGATAAAGAGAGATGAAGAATCTACCCTTTTATCTTTAGCAATCTCCTTACAATCCATGAGTAAAAGCCCCAAATCCTTGTGTTTGGTCCACCAAAGATGTTTGATTCCCAGTGAAAATGTGTGTGAAAGAGTGTGTGTGAGGTGGATGGGTATGGAGATAGGTTAGGGTTTTATGTGGATGAAGTGGGTGTAAAAGAATATTACTTATGTTACATAAAATGGCCAAAAGAGGGCTTTTATAGGCAAAATTCGCGAACTACTAGTTGAATGAGTCGGTCTACCGGTACCAAGAAGTCACTAAGGTGCCAAAGGAGGCTTACTCTCTGGTTTTGCCGACCTAATGAGCCGATCGACCAGTTCACTAAGGGCGACTCAATTGGTTCCTCATGCTTGCTCTTTTTCGACTTCATTTTTGCTCCGTTTTGCTTCCAATTACTTTTGCCTTCTTCCAGAAGCTTCTAATCTTGCTTTTCTTCCACTTTTCATCCTCAAGTGTGCTTCCAATCCTTGCCCAAACCATCTCCATTTTCATCAAGCTTCAAGCATTCCTCAAAACTCACCTATAACACAAAATAAGTGCACTTTAGTGTAGCATTTATGCTTTAAGCTCAACTATGAACAATTGTATTCTAATATGCACAAACGTAAGGTAAAACTACACTAATGCACTTTATATAGCATAATACACCTCTTAAAACATAAGTAAAAAGTGATGCAAACACGCACAAAACCAAGACATATCAACCATATAACCTCCGGTCCCAAAAAAAAAAAAGAAAGAAAAAACCTTTTAAACTCGTTATTCTTCTAAAATATTTTTTTACTTGATTGGCAAGTAATCGATTTCATTCCACCGGAAAAGCAGATTCCACACATGAGCCGGATCAAGGATATTCACATTGCTACAAACTCATGCTATGATCATGCGTCAAAATTTATCTATATTTACTATACATGCTTGAAAGATGCTGATGCTTCACTCACATTAACTCTCCAAAAAAAAACTATTATGTCAAGCTATGTTACATTCTTAAGACTACTATATCAAGCTATGCTATCACTTCTTTAGTTTTAGTGTATATACACGCATAAACTATTTTAAGTTGGCCTTAAATGTGTTAGGCGAACCGTATGAATTAAAAAAATTATGAATGAAATATTAAATTAACTTTTACAATTAACCAAGGCTTTCATAATAAATTATCAGTTATAGACCTTTTAATTGTGATCTAGTCTTTTAATTAAACAACTACAAATATTATTCATTTTAACATAATATAATGAAAATCAATCTGTATTCATAAATTGTTTTCTTGAAAATATGTGAAAACCCCCCCTAAAGGCCACTATTGAATCTAAACATCTTAAATAGTATTGACAATACAATAACTCCCATTTGAAACAAATGAAAGAGTCCAATCGAGACATCTTAAGCTCTACATCCAAAAGCAAGTGCTCTCCCAAGTCCAAAAATAAAGATCCTCAACTCTGCAGCTGAAAAGCCACACTTCTTAAGGGAAACATATATATATATATATAGACATATATATGTATATATATATGTATATATGTATATATATGTATATATATGTACATATATGTATATATGTAACTATTTCTCCGGCAAAAGCTAGCAAGTCAAAGCTCCCTCAGATGAGTTTTGCTAAAATGCGTTCTTCTAATCAACTTTGTAATGACTTAGGGTCCAATTGTTGGTGTATTTCAGTATTGAGTTTAATTAATCAATTCATACTGTTTGGATACATAAAATAATAATAAGAACCCAAGTTATTAAAAATCAAGTGTGTATCCTTTATAAAACTAAGTGCAATAGGGTATTGTGATTAGGGTATAGTTCAAGTGAATGAAACTAATTTTTTTCTTCATATGAGATTCTGGGTTCAAATCTCATAAAAGACAAGAATTTGTTAAAAATAAAAAAGTGCAATAGGGTGTTACAAATTTCATAAACATTTATTAAGCTTTCTAATATGGTGCTTGTGGAAAAGATTTTATTGCTCTTTTCCATTTTTATTGTGTCTGTTTATTTGTTTATCTACTTACAACTAAATAAAATTATCATAAATTAAAACCTGCCATTAGTTTAGGCCATTCGATATGCTTTTAACAGTTAAAAATTGCATATGAAATGAGTTTAGAAAAGAAAAAGAGGAGCACAAGATCTTTTTTCTCTCTCTTTTTTCTTTTCTTTTTTTTTTGGGTCAACTGGAAAACTTTATTTTACCAAATAGATATTACAAGATGGACCTAAAAACTAAGGTCCAATAAAGAACAAACAGAAGTGGGCCACTAAAGACCCTGGGCCCAGCCTGATATTTGCGCATTACGGAAGTGCTTCCGTTTCAGGTTGGACTTGTGCCTAACCCATAATCAATAAGAAATGATGAATGGTAAGAGATCTTTATTATCCTCTATCGCAATAGAAAATAATATATAACAATGCTTGAACTATATCGTCGTTTTCGACTGTCACTCTTGCTCACACTGTTCAAAAAATGATGAAGTTTCTCACTTCTGAAAAAAAAAAGTTAAATTTGAATTTTTTAAAAAAAAACCAATATTGTGTTTGAAATAAGTTTATTATAAGATACTTATCTTATTTACGTAAAGGAAGTAATGTTTATTGCCTCTTTTTATTGTCTCCAATAATTGTCCTATTTTTTTTCCCAAATTTAAGCAATTTGAGCCATCTTTTTATATTTTAGGATCCTTATTTTCAGTTATACTCTACTAGTTTCCCTATATTTTAACAAGTACTCAATTTAAGGAATGCATATTTTAGTTTCACTTCAACAGCTCTCTTATTTTTTAAGACCTTTGTGATCGTTGCAATTTGCAAGTATAGGTGATGGGGTTTGGGAGGTGAGTTTGTCAGTTTGGGGATGAAAAAAACCTCTACATATACATGTTTCATTTTGTATTTAGAAGAACACTCAGAAATAGTTATAGTGGTTAAGATTATCTCTTCTAGGTGTGAGGTCTTGAGTTTAATCCCATAGGTGAGGCGTTCAAACAACCAAAAAAAAAAAAAAACCAACTCCCTAAAATATAAGGGTTTTTGTTGTTAGCGGTTTTATTAGAGTTAGTTTAAGACATTTTATCATAAGTATCTTATAAAAACCTAAATCAAACTATGCTAATATAAACAATTTATTGTCGTCTTGTTTTTTATAATTGCAAATATCTAATGAATATTCAAAATAAATCATGTTTTTTCCTGTAATAAAGTATCTTATAATAAATATATAATAAGTGGAGAATAAATTTATAAAAAAATATATTTTTAAAAAATATTTTTTTATAAAAAAATCAATTCAAACGATCGTCACGTGTCCATCACTAACTCGTATATTCGACAAGATTTAACTAACGTGACACAAGTAACATGTCAGGAAAACACCCATGTCTGTGTCAGGCGATGCACATTCACACAATTCAAAAAGCTACTACTAACGCTGTGTTTGTTTAGAGATTATTATAAAACATTCATTTTATTTAATAACTTATATAAAAAAATTGTTTGTATTTAACTTATTATAAGATAATTATAAGATATTTTTTATAAGATATCTTATTTATAGTTATAAAAAATAAGTTAGGTTTAGGATACTTATATCTTATCTTATATCTTAATAGATATAAAATAATTAAAAATAAAAATATAAAAAATTAAAAATAAAGAAAATTAAAAAATTTAAAATCTACATTTAAAATTTAAAAATAAAAAATTAAAATTAAAATTAAAATTAAAATTTTAAAAACAAAAAAAATAAAAAATGTTAAAAATTAAATATTAAAAATTAAAAATTAAAAAATTTAAAATTATTAAAACAAAAATAAAAATTAATTAATATTTATATTTTATAATTTATTATTTAATTATAAAATTAAAATACTATGAGTCAAAATTGATAATATTATTATCAAAATAACTTATAACAGTATTTCAGCTAACAAATTAAGCAATCTTATTGTATCAGCCACTTATTTTTTATAAGACATTTATCAAATAAGATGCTTATCAGATTTCAAATTTTAGATAAGACTATTCCAAACAGACTATAAAACTTGACAGGCACCCAAAAAGAAAGAGAGAGAGAAGCAACTACTGCAAAATTCAATGCCAACGTCATGAATTCAAAGCTCAACCAAAAACATAATATGTAAAAATAGTATATATATTTCAAATCCAATCATATATAACTTATATCAAAATGTGCAAAATTTTCTCGTCTCTATATTGTGGTTTTTCTTATTTGGTTCCTCCCAATTGTAGCGTATTATTATGCCTAAAGTGCGCCATTTTTTGATCTCCAATCACAAGAACCCATATTTTTGTTGGTTTACTTGATTAGCCAATTAGGATGTAGATTTCTCAGCAGAATCATCTATATATATTGCAGTCCCTAATCGGTTTACTAATTAACGAGCTAGGTTTTATTCGACTTAAGTTGTGAGATTTCAATTTTGAAATTGTAGAGTTTTTAACAGTAGAATTTTAAATAAAGATGTTATTAAATAAAAGTCGCTGATTATTTTGTTTTGTATTTTATAAGATGACTTTGCAGTTATTTTGAAAACAATATTAAACTTTAAGAAATATGAAGAAGTACTTTTGAAAAAAAAATAAATGAAAATAATTTTTCACATAATGTAAAAATAATTTCTCAAAACCCTTTTTAAAGTTTCAATTTGAAATTTTTAATTTTTTAATTTTTTTCAATGAAAGTTACAGTTTCTTCTGCCATTAATACTGTTTCACAATAATAGGCCGGAATGGTGGGGGAAGGCTTTTGCCTCATAAAGAGTTCAACCCCCTTGAAAGAGGAAAAGGGTGTAGGCAAAAGGCTAGAGGCTAGAGGCTAGTTGATTAGCTTGTTCCTACAGCGGCTCGTTGGGATAGAGGCTTTGCTTGAGAGCTGGCTTCCAACAGATTCCAATGTCAATTTAGTTTTGGCGATTATATAAAAGCTTTTTTAAAAAAATGTCAAATAGGTCAACTTCATATTTTGAACTTACTATGCACCTATTGAGTATTTAAAAATTGGACCAAACAAAATCTCAAGCTTATAGTGGAAGATATTTGAAGAAGTGCAACTGAAATATCATATTTTCAATTTCAGTATATTAAGAAAATTGTTAACAAATGTTTCAGAAGATGAAAGTACTTTCTTGAGGTCATACCAGACCTCATTAGGGTAAAATGTTATCAACACATTTTACTCGAATATATTATTCAAAAGTGGCGGATTCCACATGTACGTTGAGTCCACAACATAATGTGAATGATATTGTCTAGTTGGCCAAACTTCCTAATTTTCCCTAGATATTATTATAGAACACTGAAATTAACATCCTAAAACAGCTGCGCTAAGAGATTTTGCACCCCTGTCACGTCAAACTCAAGCTAAATGGTTTTCATCAATTTTCCGAAATTATATCTGTCAATTGTTACATTATTACTCAACTTTGTCAAAGTTTCTAATTCAAGAAAAGTTTAAAGAATATACAACAATTTGAAGAACGTTATTGATCGATATCATATCATATCATCAGGTGTAATTAGACAGAACCTTGGACTTCCTTAAATTAGGTGGTCATATAGGCATAAATCTGGGGATTGTTTTTCCCTTTTTCTTTATCCATTATGGGAATGATTTCTAGATTGTATATATATAATTTTATCTCCAATTTAAGAAGAGAATATTATTTTATATTATTCCTTTATTTTTTTTATCCTTCCTTTATATGATAAGGATTTGTATATTAAGTGTCAAATTTCTCTATATACACGATCAGATCTGTATACACAATCAGAACTTCTTTAATTTTATAACGAATATATTTTGCTTTCTCATAAAGAATTTTAAACTTTAATCTATTCTATTCAAAACGACATGCTATTTTAATTTTTAAAGGTTGGTTATATGCTCGCGGCTAGCAGTTTTTATATTTAATTAATATATACATGTCCATTTCGCAACTGGAAAAAATAAAAGAAAAGAAAAAATTTTCATGTCCACTTTCACTGGTCAATGAGCTGCTCATTTATTTTATTATAAAATATAAAAAAACTTCCTTGTAGTATATCATAAGTGTACAACATCTTCTTGTCGTGTCAAAAGTCTTACAACAAGCACCTATAATAAATAAAAGTTTCACGTGCTTCCCTACTATGGACTCAAATTAGTTAATGTATCGTATATGGCTAAAAGTTATCGTGCAACTCAATTATATCCATGACTTGATGGACCAGATCATTTATATTTTATTCGTTTAATATATTTGGCGTTTTTTAAATTAGGGGATAATTCAAATAGTAGAGATTATTTTTTTAAGAGTGATGATTTAAATCCCATAAGGGGTCGGAAACTGGGGTGGGACTTGGGAGTGAAGGTTTTTTTTTTGGGGTAGGGGAAGGCAATCC
This sequence comes from Cordia subcordata, assembly GCA_028554755.1. Classification (NCBI taxonomy): domain Eukaryota; kingdom Viridiplantae; phylum Streptophyta; class Magnoliopsida; order Boraginales; family Cordiaceae; genus Cordia; species Cordia subcordata. The sequence goes on from JAPTOF010000023.1 coordinate 6,861,412, forward strand.
TTTTGGCTTTCTTCTTTTTAACTTTTTCTTTCTTTTTGAAAGAGGCTAGCCAGTAGCCACGATATTACGGGCTCATTTCATTTGAATTAATTTTTCATAAAATTATTTTTTCTATGACTTTTTTCTAAAAGTTTTATTTACACACAAAAAATTGAATCTCTCAGCCAAATATGACCAAAGCGTGAGCCAAGTCAAAGAAAAGCCGAATCAGAAAGATCATGTAACAATGGTACGAAGGGAGTTAAGAATTTTCCAAGATGCTCCAAGTATAAAAGTTGGCCAGTGTTGTCAAGTAAAGGGTCTCAGAGTCATAACATTTTCAGTCTATCTCTTATATTTTATCCTAGCTAGTTATCATACTTCGAATCTTTAGTTGTAATCTTAGTCAGGAGACAGCAGTAGCTTAATCCTAGCTGTAATCTAGAATTTTTCCCAAGTCTAGGAGGAGATTATTATCGTGGATTATTTAGTTACACAAATGACGGTAAATCTCAAAGTTTCAGTCGCAGGTGTGATATATATTTGTTATCTTTTATAAGATTTAAATAATCATATAATTAGATGATAATTAATTTAAAATAATATATCAATTTATTGAATATACTATTATTTTACTCTAAAATATTGTTTGTTGTTTGATTTGATTTTCATATTGGAAGGAGATAACGAGTATGCGTGTGAACAAATTTGAGACATATAAAGTAGTGTTAAAATGTTATCTTTAACTAATATTGTTGAACAGGCCTTTACTAGAATTGTAATTGATCGCGTTATTTCTAAATCTCTTAGTTGTGTTGAAGTTTTCCAATGAAATTTAATAGAATAACTTTTTGAAGTTAAATTTTTTTTTAATCTATATATCTGATTGTCTTTGAATACATGACTTAAGAAACGAACCAATTCATACCACACACAACTTTCCACAACACTGTGTTCATGACTTGGTAATTTGAACATTTTTCTGCAAAAATAACAGTGAGATGCATGCATTGCAATTGCAGACCCAATACATAATGTACTCATAGAGTGAGAGATATATATTTGACATTTATGACGAAAAAAAAGGAGAGATGCCATATTTTGATTATATTATGTTTAGGAGAAAAAATAAAAATCAAAAAGTAAATGTCTTAGGAAAAATATAAAAGAAGAAACATAATTATCTTTTTAAAATGCAATAATTATATTTTTAATTAAATGACGAAAATTTTTTTATTTAAATTTAAAAGACTAGAATACCCGTCCTAGTCACTTGAAGAAGATCTGGATTAGCTATTTATATCCTAAGTCGGTTAATGAAAATCCTAAAAGCAACCTAGATTATCTAATTAATTACAATGCCGGTGCATTCGCTAATCGAGGATTACAACAAATCTTATCGTTCTAATTCTAGTATGTCGGCTGCATACCAACTTGCACATTAGATTTTGAATCTTCTAGGATATTGCACATGAACATTAATATTATTACTTTTTAAACAAGTTATCTAATCTCCTATGAATACATCACACCCGTTCTTAATTTCCATCCATAATTTCTTTCATGATCGAATTTTATTCTTCTGACTTTCATCAATGGTTTCCGTAATGATAGTGTGAGGATGTCTGAACATGAAGAGCTACACAAATTTGTGTAACTTTTTCTCTAATTTTACAAAAAAGAAAAAAAAAATTCTTGTTTAGACCTCCTCATAGTCCATCGGGGATGGTATTATTAACAAGAGCTTCTAATATTGGGATGTTTGTATTAACTCTTTTCCTCACTTTTTCTAGCTATAATTTCTTGTTCCACGAGACACTTGATCAACAAGAAAGATTGTATTTAATGTGTTAATCTGCAATAGTTTCTTGAAGGTAGATACGGATACACAATTGTGAATATGTCTATACTTTAAGTCATTTGCTATCCTATTTCCATTTCGAAGCTCAACGTTAGTTTGAAATCGTTAATTCTTTTTTGATCCATAAGTGCTTGCTCCCTAAGATTGTTGTTATGTGCTTAATTACTTGTTTCTGATTTCTTTTGCTTGCTGGAGCTTGTTTATTAGGAATATAATTCTTTCAATTCAAAAGTAAAGCCCGATACAAATCTATCACTAGATCATCTTTCAGTCTCTTTTATCATTTTCTTGGAGAGAGTAGGAACTTGAATTTAATTTTTTTTCCCCAAGGAAATTGCAATGACAAATCCTTTGTTAATTTTCGATGCTTCTTTACTAACAGTCCATTGATCTTTCACCTAGATGTTATATATATATATATATATATATATATATATATATATATATGTGTGTGTGTGTGTGTGTGTGTGTGTGTATGCAACATAAACATATATAAAAAATTTTTGCTCATGTAAATTTGACACTTGAAATTTCAATTCAATTGGACTAGATAAAATCTAAAAGAAAATATTACAACTTTGGACCATTTTAAAAATTATTACCAAAAAAAAAAACGCTTGTCGAGTGTTTTGAAAACCAGAAGCGTTCATGAAAAGCCTGAAGCGTCCCTAATTTTTTTTTAAATGAAAAATCACATGTTTTTGAGTTTTTTTTTTTTTGAAAAAAGAACGTACAAGAATAACTCATTTTAGATGTATGGATTGACTTTAAAATAAAAATAAAAATTGAAAATATGAAACTTCTTTAAAAAATATTTTTTATTCAAAGAAAAAATCTATAAGCCAATTCAAACGGATAACTCATGCATGGGAGTGGAGATCAACGGGATTGGGGTTCGCGTTGACGTGAGATGACGGTTGAAGAGGTGGATTTTGGAATTTTTTTTAGAAATAAAAAAATATTTCTAAAACAAGTTTTGTATTTCTAATTTTTTTGAAAAAAAAAATCCAGTTTTTAAGCCAATATATACGTTTGTTAAAAAAAATAAGTTTTTTCTATTTTTAATATATTATAATAAAATTTTCCATTATTCTAAGATGGTACTTCTATTTTCCTCCCTTTATTTAGGATGGATTGCTTTAAAAAAGGTACTTCTTACATATAACTTTTCAAAAAGTTTTTAAACCCCTACACAGTTAATTATTACAAACTTATTCAAAATCGAGCCCTTTGCTCAAAAAAAATTGATAAGAAAAAGCTCAAAAAAATTGACCAAAAAAAAAAAAACAAAAGGCTTCAGGCGCTTTGTAGGGATTTGTAATATTTTCAAAAGCAGTTCAAAAGTTGTAACATTTTTGTAATTAAAAATAGTATTTAAGAAAATAAAAAATCATCTGCAAGAGAGGCGAGCGTCTTTGCAAATTCAGGATCATTATATTATATGTCAGAATTCATTTAAAAAAAGGGTAAATTGCATAACTGCCCCCGTGAATTACGAAATATGCACCACATACTTTTGTAGTTACGAAATTAGTTAAAATATACCCTATAATTTTAGCGATAGTACACATAGACTCCCTACGTTAGTATATCCGTCCCAAATAACGAAATTTGAGCTTTATGCGCACATAATGAGATTGCGTTTTGTTTATTTTGATTTAACGTATAATGAATGGACTATTTTACCCCTATACACCTAATAAATGTTCAAATTAAAAAAATATTATTAAAACTTTTAAAAACAATCATCTTCTTTTTCTTCTGACCTGCAATAAACAACCCAAAAAAAAACCATGACCCAAGCATCAATTGCACCCGACCATCCAACCAGCCTATCTTTGATCGGACACTAGTACTATGTTTGCCACTGACCGACGACCCTCCAACGCCTCTCCGATCTTCGCGCCATTACGAGACCACCATTGTTACGCCTTCAAGCTCATGCTGTTACCATCCTCGGACACCTCATACCGTGCTAACGTCATCAATGCGTTCCTTTCGTCATTGGGGATCTAATAGCATACTTTATGCAAGCTTTGAAGACTCCAAGCTCCATCTACCATGAACGGCCATGGCCGCCACCTTCCAAGCTTCCACCAACAAGGATTTCGGCCATGCCACAGCATAACACGGCCACCATTGCGTTCCTTTTGCTATTGCAACTCTGATGACATGTTTCACACCAATCAAAACAACCCCTAGCTCGTCTACCACGAACACTATAGCTACGCCACCTTCAAGCTTTCTTTTTTTCCCTTTTTTTTCTTTTCCAAATTATGTTGAATTGCTTCCATTTTAGCACTCTGTATTTGATTCAGAGTGTATAAAATGTAACTCTCAATATTTTTTTTCAACAACAATGAAAATAAATTTTGCGCGGGAGTGAAAACTCAACCATAGTCACTTTTTAGCTCTGTTAAGATATAGATGCCTTGACTATAGGTGTGTTTGGAATGGTCTTATCTGAAATCTGAAATCTGATAAGCATCTTATCTGATAAGTGTCTGATAAGAAATAAGTGTCTGTATGTAAAAAGATTGTTTGGTCTGGAGTCTTATTAGAATAATCTGAAATGCTAAAATAAGCTGAATTGACCAAAATGCCCTGAAATGTTTAATAATAGAATTTATTGGTGAATAACTATTATAAATTTACTCTGCAATTGTTAATATAACCTATTTTGACAAAAAAAACCCTTTTGTGTCATCGCATATATTACTATAATGTAACTAATTATATAATTAAAATTAAAAATTGTATTAAATAAATATAAAAATTATATAAGTGACAACAAATATATTAATACAAAATTATAAAAGTTTATAAAGCACTTCTCTACTTTGCCAATCATTACACTATAAATATGGTGACCCATTTACAATACAAATTCTCTCCTTTGCCAAATATTATAGCAAATGTTATCGCGAATTTGATCCATCTCCCCCTGGTTCATATTGTAACTAGCACTTGTGATGTTTGTACTTTCCCGATGAACGGCGTTATCACTTTGAGCCACCACTTCTTCAAAAAACACGTTATCTAAATTTTGTTGACGAATATAATTGTGAAGTGCCATAGTTACCGGGACTAATTTCACTTGTGTTTCCCAATCAAATCCACAACGCATTTTTTTCATTATTTGAAATCTATTCTTCCATACTCCAAACGTTCTCTCTATAATAGTTCTTAATGAAGAATGACAATAATTAAAAAGCTCTTTTGGATTTTTTGGATCTTCATTTCTATAATCTTGCAAATGATATTTATGATTTATGTACGGAGCAAGGAATCCCTTCATGTTTGGATATCCAGAATCTACCAAATAAAATTGATCTACATAAAAAAAAAAATTAGTGATGGGTGCAAATTAAGAACTTGCTAGCATTTTTTTTCTCCAAAAAAAACAAAAACAAACACTAACCTCCAATAGGTAGTTTGAAGTTTTTGCTTGGATTATGAATTGTATCGAGAAATATTCGAGTATCGTGTGCTGAACCTACCCATCCTGCTACGCAATATGTGAAACACATATCAAAATTACAAGCAGCCATGACATTTTGAGTTGGATATCATTTTCTTCCATAAAATGGATAACTCTTCTCAATTGATAAAGAAACTTCAATATGTGTTCCATCAATTGCACCAACACAATGCTACAAAGAAAAAACAATTAAAATTTTAAATTAAACTATTTTTATTTTATATGTTAAATGAATTAATGATAAATAAAAAATAACTTAGTTATAATAGAACATACATGAAAATGGGGATGATATCTTGAATTATTATAAATATACGAATGAACTCCTTCCACATTTTCTTGTTTGATATTATCAATAGACATCTTCACTAAAGCATCCAAAATCTCATGAAAATACTTATGAATGGTTTCCCCAGATCTTTGAAATCTTTCTTGAGTTGCTCTGTTACTCGCACTTCTTCCAACGATATATAAAAATATGGCAACTTTCTCTTCGATCCTTACATTTTTACTACATGATACCTCATATGTACTTCCCAACAACTCACACAATCTCAAAAAATTAATTTTGTTCATACGAAGATTTTGATTACATCTATCTGATTTTGACTTGTCATTCAAAAGTTCCAGAATCCATGGCCAACCTTTCAATGCTGAAGTTCGGCATGGCACCTTTTCAATAGGTCTACTAAAAGATGCAACCTGCTTAAGATAAACAATTCATCCATATAGTAAGGAGTTCCTCCTATGATCTTCCACATCCTCATTTATATTATCATCCATATCTTCACAACAAGCATCAAGATCACATATCTCGGCATTCATGTTACTCTTTTCTTCAATTGAACATGTGCATAAGTAAAACATAACATAACTATGATAAATTCCAAATAACTCATAAAATCATATAATAGGAATTCAACACAACATTATCCCAAATATTTAAACAAAGTGTTTACATAACAACTAAATATCTAAATACTTAAGTAAACCATAAAAGAGTTCAAAGTATAATGAACTTTGAAATCTAAGAAGCTACAGGGAAGATGAAGAAGTATCAAGGCTTCGTTCCCATTCTGACTTTAGAAAGGCTAATTGAAGGTCTTCCTCTTCCAAAGCCATAAAAGCCTGTCTCCATGACATATTAGTCGCCTTGTGTACTCCAAACATTTGCATTGGTGATCCTCTTTCAACTCCTGGAAGCCTTTTTAAAACAGACACTACATCACTAATATCATTCTTTTGTTGTTGCACACGTGATGTTGCTGAGGTACTCTAAAAAACAGAAACAAGTCTGTCAAAATTCTCATTCAGTGAAGAAGAAGCAGTATCTTTTGTTTCTTTCTTCCTTTTAACTCCTTTTGTGACCTTTGCAACCTTAGTCCTTTTAGCATCATCATCGAGGTGTTGCTTGATCATCACCAATATAATTAGCATTTGGGCTACTTTCAACACCTTGAGATTCTTCTTGCATATGTACCATAGTTGGATGAGGCAACCCTGCATTTGGAGTATATGCATCTTTTCCTGTAGCAGAAATGTCACCAAACAATTCCTCCAACAAATCATAATTCTCTAAACCTTTGTTCATGAATTTCGAGTATTTTTTGTCTTTCTGCAAGAATATACAAGTAAATATCTAATTATTTCCCTTAGCATTTAAGCATCATAAACAATAATAATGAATATTGTAAATGTTATACCTCTACTTTGTCTTCCCACCAGGTAGGAGATGCAGTGATGGTACCTTTATCCTCACTCCAACCAACTCCAGATGCCATTCTTTTTAATGATTGGTAAAGCTTCCAATCCCCCTTTAGTGCATCCCAATGATTTCTAAGTTGCTTTTTTACATAATCTTTACCCGTGATCTCCTTAAACTTGGTCACGATGTCATCCCAAGCCGTAGCATTCAAAACTTTTGGTGACTTTTTACTTTTCAATTTCCTCAACACATAGCTCGAGAAATATTTTGTTACTATATGGATCCCAATGAGCTGACATCTTGCTATTTTTCTTACAAAGTAAAAACAAAATTTTAATATCATTAAAATAACATTAATAAGAACTTCAAAAAAAAATTTACTTCAATTCTTCACAATTTTCATGCTTAAGATCTGCACCCCAAGGGTGTTGGTGAAGTCATTGTAGTCCTTGTCATGTTTTATGCAATACTTTTGACCCTAAAAGAAAATTTTTGATCTTCACAATTTTCATAGTAGAAAATGATCATAGCAGCACGCCATGTAAATTAAACCAAAACCAAAGCTAATAAATAATAAGCCAATGAATACAAAATATCCTTCTTTTAGTTTCACCATTTTTTTTTTTTTGACAAGGACACTAATTTTTTTTGACAAGAAATATATTGAACTGCATTAACTTTAGCTTGTATATTTCCGATTCTTGTAACTATACGCGATGCTTTATCTAACTTAATCAAAGATCAGAGAGAACTATACTAATAATTAAGGGGCAAATGTTGGATATTATTTTATTGAATCCATGATATATACAATGATCCTCTATCCAGCAAATTATGGCACATTTTTGGATAATTAAGATGAAAATTGAACTTAGCGGAATCTCCATCTTCATCCACACCATCCTCTTCTTCGGCCTCATCACTATTTTCCTCATTGCCATCAGCATCCATATCACCACCGGATAATATAAACTTTGATCAACCCCCCCAACCTTCAACTCAGCTTCTTCTTGTAGCTCCCCCTCTCCCTGGTTGCTTTCACTTGCATTTATAATTTATATTCAAGCTCAAAAAGACAAGAAGAGGGTTAAAATGGCTAGCTATATACACTACGGGAATGTACCATTGTTTCTGTCTTATTGTTTTCTTGTTTTTCAGTCTATATGTAGTAATTTTTGTGTTATCAGCATCGCCTCATCTCGCAGCTTCTGATGGATTTTCATGATGATATTATTTATTTTAAATGTAACGCATTCAAAATTAATCTAGTGCAAGAACCTTTTGAGAAGTTGTTTTTCTTCCAATTAATCACAATGGAGATCTCATCATTCACGGAAAACACACGCACACGTTCTATCTGCTGTGAAGCAACCAAAGATTATCTAATAAATATAACAAATAATCCAGATTTAATTTGAAAAACAGGTCAAGTGCAACAAGAAGAAATATAACAAAATAATCTAGATTTCTTAGCGTGTTGAAAGCTTAAAAAATCAGGGCTCACGATAACTGTTCAAAAATAAGAATATTTTGAAAAAAAAATTACTTGGCGTGGTCTTCTTCCTCTTCTTCCGTGGTCTCTTCTCCTTCTTCTCCTTCTTCTCCATCTTCTCCTTCTTCTTCTTCTTCTCGATTGTGTATTTGATAGAGTTTAGAGATTTGCCTCTCTTCTCTCTTTCTCTCTCTGTCGGTGGAAACAAAACAAAAAAGCAAAGGATTTGCCTCTCTCTCTTTCTCTCTCTGTCGGTGGAAACAAAACAGAAAAAGCAAAGGAAGTGCAATTATGGCATTAAGCAAAAAAGACGAGGATAATAACGAAAAAAAAAGTTTCATTAACAATTTGCATAATTCCAAGCGTGTCCCAATAAGCAATAAGACAGCTGCTGCTTGCTTAAATTTTTACATACCAAATAAGCCATCTTAAAATAAGCACCTTATTATAAGTACAAAACAAACATGCTTTTTTGAATAAGATGAAAAATAAGATAAGATGCTTATTATAAGCTGTAAACAAACACAGCATATATCACTTAAGAATGCCCAAGAATATGAACTATTCTTTATTATTTTTTTTCTAATATTAATTTTAAAAAATTTTCATTTTAGTACACTGTAGAGGTTGATTTTGGCTATTTGGCGGCAGGGTGCCGACTGGAGAGAGGGAAGGTGTCGTCGCGGTGGGCGTGGGGGTCCTGATGGTTGAGGATTTTTTTAATTTTTAATTTTTTAATAAAATGAGGATAAAATAGTCATTTTATTAAATAAAATAAGGGTAAAATAGATAATTCTTAAAATTTGTCAATAAAAACTAACGGTATTTAGTTTTAGGAGGACGTGTGCACATTCTAAAAATACACAAGAAAGCAATCTACTAATTTTTAAATTACAAAGGAGTGTTGTGCACATTAGTCAAACCATAGGGAATGTTGAGCTATTCAGCCAAAAAAAAAAAAATTGCGTTGCCTCGCTTATTTTCTTTTCAAAGAAAATGGAACGCCCTCCAGTGCTTCAAGCCTTCAAGGAAGTTGGAGACTTGGGAAATCTTGCAAAGTTGAACTTTATAATAGCGCTATTCGCTATATAAGCTAATCACTCGTTTTTTACTTATTGGAACTGAAAATATATTTATATATGTGCATGAAAATATATCAAACGAATAAAAAATTGAACAGGTGACAATTTTGGTTAAAACCACCATGTATAATACTTTCGAAATAAAAAACCTCGTATATAAGTAACATTTTTTTGGAAATCTACAACAAAAAAATCCACGAAAAAATTATATATATTGATGTTTTCAAGAAAATTAACCACAGCCTACACGGATTTTCAAAAATCTAAAAAAATTACAATTAATAAAAATTATACATCCTATTTCTGTGTTTCTTTTTATTGTAACTGTTGGGTTTCACCGAATTACATGAGATACACAGATTCTTGTTAAGAGACAAAAAGATAGTGACACAGTGGTGGGGAACATACGTTAAGTTAATTGCTTCTCAACAACATACACCAGCGGCCAACTGTACATTTTCATGCAGTCATATTAAATTAATAATTAAAATTATAATAAAAATTTTCTATAAATTTAATTTTTTAAATAAAGTGATCAGTACTTATTATGATATTAAAATTTAGGTATCAAGGCACAGAAAATAAAAATAAAAATTAGATATCGAAGTGTTCCTAAAAGAAATAGACTACGTACGTACAACTGAAGGCATGTGTTAAGAAATTCTTTTAGATAAACTAGTCACTTAATAGTCCCTCCGTGTTTATTAATCTTTAACATAATATGTTGGAGCGGAAATCATAACTCTTTGGAAGAATGGTAGTTTTAGGACTTGAATTTTACAAAATATAAAATTGAGGGCGTTTACCACAAAACTTCTAATACAGGGGCTCGAACTTATGAAAAAAATGACGTTTTCACACTGTTTAAGCAACCATGTTAATTCTTGGCTTTCGTGGCATCCTTTTTTCCTTTTTTTAAATCTTAGATAGCATTTTATTTTTCTTTCATAACTTGGATGGACTTTTCTACATGACATTTCAAATCTATGTGGCATATTCATACAAAAATGCATAAATTATAAGATATCTCATATGTGGACACATATATAAATTCTAGAGATTTTTTGTGTGTTAGGGAATAAAAATTAATCTACATATCTTTCCTGTTACTAATAAAAAACTTCATATATATTTAAAATTTAAAAAATATAAATTAACTGTTTAGTTTAAATATTAACGAAATAAGAAATTTAAATAAATCATAATGAACTAAAAAATAGACCTATAGCCTATAAGTATATGCTTATTTTATAAATAAACTAGAAATAATATGCAAATTTTAGAAACTATAAATAGTAAATTGTGTGGTGTATTGTTATTTATTTAAATTTGTTAGTTTTTAATACATAAAATGCAAATCTATATTTTTTAAAATTTAAGTACATATGAACTTTTTATATTTAGTAACAAAACATATGTAAATTAATTTTCTTCCATATCTCGCAAAAATGGTCCAGATTTTATATATGTGTATATACATAATATTAATAAATTTAAAAGTAAAAGAATATAAAGTATAAAATAAGCAATATTGAAAATTAATAAATTAATTATTTTAGATATTGAAATTATTATTTTAAATTTTTTGTTTTAGGTTTTAAATTTTCACTTTTTCTAATTTTTTATTTCTAAATTTAATTTTTATATTTAAAATATTTTTAACTACGAAATGCAATTTATTTATAAATATTTTTCATTGGAAATGTTTTCCAAGTGTGACTACCAAACAACGGAAAATATTTTTCTGTATGACAACCAAACATCAAAAAATATTTTATTTACTAGAAAATATTTTTCCCCAACAAGTTAATTTCATGCAAATAAATGGAGCATAAGAAATAGTAATTTGAAAAGCGACATGTTTTATATAAACGGAAAGAGGTCATAAGTCATAACTAGTGCAAGCTGTTACAGTGGTGCTAGTTTTGCAGTGTTTGGCGTTGCTTTTTTAAAGTTATTTATAAGGTTTTATGCTTATAAGTGAGTAATTAATAAATAGAGAAGTGTTTGGGAAAAATATGTTTATAAGTTGTTGAAATATTTGGTAAATATATACTTATAAGCAATATAATTTGTTAAAATGACTAAAAGAACCTTTCATTAAATAAGGAGTATTTTTTTTTTTTTGGGTGTTTTGAAGGGGTATAAAATGGACCTTTCATTAAATATTTGTGGTTTGATATTGTACTCAGTGGTATGGAAGAATTAGACCAAATTGCACCAAGTTAAATACCTGCAAGCGCACGAGTCACATGTAGTATAGCGTGTGCAAGTTCGGGATCGAGTCAATGAGGAGGCTAAACGTGTGAGGTGCCGTGCATCCTAAGAGCCATGTGCCATGACCTAAACTATAATCTTTTTGTGTTTTTGGTTTGAGGGAAGTTCGGGAAAAGTAAACTTATCCTAAAGACAAGAAAACTAAAAGATGCATGTGTGAAATGGGAGAATCAAGCTATCTAAGGGGAATCTAACACCAAAATTAGGGACTAGGGTGACTACGACTTGCTAATGGGCGTCTACTACATTCTTCTTAGGATTCCTTGATAGATTATCTAGGTTGCTCTTGTCTACACCCTTAATTAACCACCGTATTATCCTTTAGGCCTCAGTGTGGGTCCGTCCTTAGGCGTCGACTCCTAGAGCTACAATGTGGATTTTATAACCTAAGGTTTGAGGGCTAGCTAGTTAGGGTCCTAGGTAACTTAGATCGATCTAACCCTAGCATGTAAACTATTGGCTGGGTTTAAAGCCAAGAACTAGTTCGTCTAAAATCGACTAATCCTAACCTGAAACCTTTGCTAGGTTTAAAGCTAAAGGAAACTTGATCTAGGCTAGTTATTAATTAAGCACCACCGTTCATCCATAACATTAGTGCGTAAAATGTTAAAGCGTAAGTGCAGACACATCTAGGGCATGACATTTGTGAATACATCTACATATCCAAATACTAAACACATGGACATGCCTAGATTACACCAATTTAACCTAGCACCCAACATGTATACAAATGAAGCTAATCTTGCGATAAACATGTAAACACACACATAGACATGTATGAATACACAACCCACTCCATGGATTCATTATATAAATATATAGACATGCTCACACAATGATTTAGAAGTGATTAATAGCAAAATAGGCTTCACTATACATATGCAACTTCATTGAGGCATTTTATTAAACACTTATACATGTATGTAACATAGCCATGGACACCCTAAGAACAAAGCACATATATATAAATCCATCAAGTACTCATTACATTAAAGTAGTAATCAACCCATAATACAAGTGTAAGTCACCCTACATGCTTTAATTAAACATAACTTAAACTAGAATAAAAGAGAGATGAAAAATCTACCTTTTTATCCTTAGTCATCTCCTTATAGTTCATGAGCAAAAGCCCTAAATCCTTGTATTCAATCCACCAAATATGCTTGATTTCAAGTCAAAATGTGTGTGGAAGAGTGTGTGTAAGGTGGGTGGGTATGGAGATAGGTTTGGTTGTTGTGTGGATGAAATGGGTGTGAAAAAATATGACTTATGTTACATAAAATGGCCAAAAGAGGGCTTTTGTAGTCAAAATTCGCAAATTATCGGCTGAATGAGCCAGTCTACTGGTACCAAGAAGTTACACCAAAGGAGACTTACTCTCTGGTTTTGCCAGCCTAATGAGCCGGTTGACCAGTTCACTAAGGGCCACTCAACTAGTTCCTCATGCTTGATCTCTTTCAACTTCGTTTTTGCTCCGTTTTACTTCCAATTACTTTTGCCTTCCTCCAGAAACTTCTAATCTTGCTTTTTTTTCACTTTTCATCCTCAAGTGTGCTTCCCATCCTTGCCCAAATCATCTCCATTTTCATCAAGCTCCAAACATTCCTCAAAACTCACCTATAATACTAGATAAGTGCATTTTAGTATAGCATTTATACTTTAAGCTTAACTACGAACAATTGTATCCTAATATGCACAAATGTAATGTAAAGCTACACTAATACACTTTATATAGCTTAATATTCCTCTAAAAACATAGGAAAAAAGTGATGCAACCACATGCAAAACAAAGACACATCAACCATATAAACTTTGGTCTCAAATAAATAAAAAAAAGAAAAAACCTCATAAACTCGTTGTTCTTCTAAAATATTTTTTTGTACTTGATTGGCAAATAATCGATTTCATTCCACCACAAAAACAGATTACATAAATGAGCCAGATCAAGGATATTCACATTGCTACAAACTCATGCTGTGATCATGCGTCAAAATTTATCTATATTTACTATATATGCTAGAAAGGTGCTGATGTTTCAGTCACATTAACTCTCCAAAAAAAAACTATTATGTCAAGTTATGGTACATTCTTGAGACTATCATATCAAGCTATGCTATCACTTCTTTAGTTTTAGTGTATATATATACACCCATATACACTATTTTAAGTTGGCCTCAAATGTGTAAGGCGAACGGCATGAATTAAAAAATTATGAATGAAATATTAAATTAACTTTTACAGTTAACCAAGGCTTTCAAAATACATTATCAGTTATAGACCTTTTAATTGTGAACTAATCTTCTAATCAAACTACTAGAAATATTGTTCATTTTAATATAATATAATGAAAATCAATCTGTATTCATAAATTGTTTTGTTGAAAATATGTGAAAACCCCCCTAAAGGCCAATATTGAATCTAAACATCTTAAATATTATTGACAATACAATAACTCCCATTTGAAACAAATTAAAGAGTCCAATCGATACATCTTAAGCTCTACGTCCAAAAGCAAGTGTTCTCCCAAGTCCAAAAATAATGATCCTCAACTCTGCAGCTGAAAAGCTACTCTTCTTATATATATATATGCATGTATATGTATGTGTATATATGCATGTATATGTATATGTATATATGTAACTATTTCTCCCGCAAAAGCTAGCAAGTCAAAGCTCCCTCAGATGAGTTTTGCTAAAAATGCGTTCTTCTAATCAACGTTGTAATGACTTAGGGTCTGATTGTTGGTGTATTTCAGTATTGAGTTTAATTAATCAATACATACGGTTTGGATACTTAAAATAATAATAAGAATCCAAGTTGTTAAAAATCAAATGCATATATATCCTTTACAAAACTAATGCTCTGTTTGTTATAATTTTATTTTAAAATACTTATCCTATTGAGATGAAAGTAAATTTTATAAGATTTAAGAAATTTTATCATGCATCTTATAAAAACTCAAAACAAAAATAGACTTTTTATTTTATAAGAAATAAGCAAGGCATCCTATCTTATTTTTTACCACTGTAAAATGTATAGTGCATGTGATAAGATATCTTAAATTTTATAAGATGAGGTAAATTTTCTAAGATTTAAGAAATTTTATCATACATCTTATAAAAACTCAGAACAAAACTAGACTTTTTATCTTATAAGAACTAAGTCAGGCATCCTATCTTATTTTTTTACCACTATAGAATGTATGGTACATGTGATAAGATATCTTAAATTTTATAAAATTTCTCTAAATTTCAATAAGATTAGCATCTTCAAATAAGATCATTCCAAACACACTATAAGTATGATAGGGTGTTGTGATTAGGAGGTAGTTTAAGTGGTTAATACTACTTTTTTCTTGATATGAGATTTTGGGTTCAAATCTCATAAGAGATAGGGATTTGTTAAAAATAAAAAAGTGCGATAGGGCGTTACAAATTTCATAAACATTTATTACGTTTTCTAATATGATGCTTGTCGAAAAGATTTTATTGCTCTTTTCCATTTTTATTCTGTCTCTTTATTTGTTTATCTACTTACAAGCAAATAAAATTATCATAAATTAAAACCTAAATTTGCGATTATTTTAGGCCATTCGATATGCTTTTAATAATTAAAAATTGCATATGAAATGAGTTTAAAAAAGAAAAAGAAGAGCACACGATCTTTTCTATCTCTCTCTTTTTTTCTTTTTTCTTTTTTTTTTTTGGGGCAACTGGAAAACTTTATTTTACCAAATAGATATTACAAGATGGACCTAAAACAAAGGTCCAATAAAGAACAAACAGAAGTGGGCCACTAAAGACCCTGGGCCCAGCCTGATATTTGCGCATTACGGAAGTGCTTCCGTTTCAGGTTGGACTTGTGCCTAACCCATAATCAATAAGAAATGATGAATGGTAAGAGATCTTTATTATCCTCTATCGCAATAGAAAATAATATATAACAATGCTTGAACTATATCGTCGTTTTCGACTGTCACTCTTGCTCACACTGTTCAAAAAATGATGAAGTTTCTCACTTCTGAAAAAAAAAAAGCTAAATTTGAATTTTTTTTAAAAAATCAATATTGTGTTTGAAATAAGTTTATTATAAGATACTTATCTTATTTACGTAAAGGAAGTAATGTTTATTGCCTCTTTTTATTGTCTCTAATAATTGTCCTATTTTTTTTTCCAAATTTAAGTGATTTGAGCCATCTTTTATATTTTAGGATCCTTATTTTCAGTTATACTCTACTAGTTTCCCTATATTTTAACAAGCACTCAATTTAAGGAATGCATATTTCAGTTTCACTTCAATAACTTTTTTATTTTTTAAGACCTTTCTGATCATTGCAATTTGTAGCTGTAAGTGATGGGGTTTGGGAGATGAGTTGGGGATGAAAAAAACCGTACACATAAGTGTTTCATTTTGTGGCTGGAAGAATACTCAAAAATTATTTCAGTGGTTGAGATTATCTCCTTTAGGTGTGAGGCCTTGAGTTCAATCTCATGGGGTGAGGGGATTAAACCAAAAAAAAAAAATTCCTAAAATATAAGAGTTTTTGTTGTTTAGCCGCTTTATTGGAGTTAGTTTAAAACATTTTATCATAAACATTGTATAAAAACCTAAATCAAATTATATTGATATGAGCAATCTATTGTTGTCTTGTTTTTTTATAATTGCAAATATCTTACGAATATTTAAAATAAATTATACTTTTTTATATAATAAAGTACCTTATTAAACAGAGCATAATTCGATAAAAAAATATTTTTTCGGTAAAAAAACCAACTCAAACCATCACATGTGTCCATCACTAACTCGTATATACGACAAGATTAACTAATGTGACACAAGTGACATGTCAGGAAAACACTCATGTCTGTGTCAGGGGATGCTTTTTCACACAAGTCAAAAAGCTACTACTACAACTTGACAGGTACAAAAAAAAAAAAAAGAGAGAGACAGACAGAAGCTACTACTGCAAAATTCAATGCCAATGTCATGAACTCAAAGCCCAACCAACAACATAATATGTAAAAATAGTATATATATATATATATATATATATATATATATATATATATAGCTCAAATCCAATCATATATAACTTGTCGTCTCTATATTGTGGTTTTTCTTATGTGGTTCCTCCCAATTGCAGCTTATTATTATGCCTAAAGTGCGCCATTTTTTGATCTCCAGTCACAAGAACCCATATTTTTGGTGGCTTACTTGATTAGCCAATTAGGATGTAGATTTCTCAGCAGAATCATCTCTATATATTGCAGTCACTAATCGGTTTACTAATTAACAAGTTAGGTTTTGTTCGACTGAAGTTGTGAGATTTTGGTTTTGGAGCTATAAAGCTTTTAGTAGTAAAATTTTAAGTAAAGATATTGTAGGATATAAATAGTTGATTATTTAGTTTTGTACTTTAAAAAATGACCTTTCAGTTATTTTAAAGATAATATTAAATTTTAAAAAATATGAAAAATTACTTTTGTGAAAAAAATAAATAGAAATAATTTCTCACATGATGTAAAAATTGTTTCTCGAAAATCTTTTTTAAAAGTTTCAATTTGAAGCTTTTAATTTTTTAATTTTTTTTTGTTTTAACTTTTATATAAAAGCTCTTTCAAAAAAATTGTCAAACAGGTCAACTTCATATTTTGAACTTACTGTGTACTTTTTGAGTATCTAAAAATTGAGCCAAACAAAATCTCAAACTTGTAGTGGAAGATATTTGAAGAAGTGCAACTGAAATATCATGTTTTCAATTTCAGTATATTAACAAAATTGTTAACAAATGTTTCATACGATGAAAGTACTTTTTTGAGGTCATACCAAACGTTATGAGGGTAAAATATTATAAACATATTTTACTCGAATATATTATTCAAAAGTAGTGGACTCCACACGTACGAGTCCGCCACATAATGTGAACGCAATTGTCTAGTCGGCCAAACTTCCTTCCGTAGATATTATTACAGCACACTGAAATTTACACCCTAAAACAGCTGCGCTAAGAGATTTTGCACCCCTGTCATCTCAAACTGAAGCTTAATGGTTTTCATCGATTTTCCGAAATTATATCTGTCAATTGTTACGGCATTACCCAACCTTGTCAAGTTTTAAAGACTCGTTTGAATTAGTTTTTTTTAAAGTACTTTTTAATAATTTTAAAAAATAATTTTTTAAAAAGGTTAAAAATTTTAGATTTTAAAAAAAATTATATTTGAAATTTTTTTTCAAAATTTTAATTTTTTTAAAAATCAAATCAAATAGTTATTACAAAAGTAATATGACTTTTTCAATAAAAAAATATTTTTTTTGAAAAAAAATTAATTCAAACAAGTCCTAATTCAAGAAAAATTTAAAGAATATACAACAATTTGAAGAACGTTGTTGATGGATATCATATCATCAGTGTGTAATTAGACAAAACATTGGACAAATTTCCTTAAATTAGGTAGTCATATAGGCATAAATCTGGGGATTGTTTTCTCCTTTGTCTTTATCCATTGCGGGAATGACTTCTAGATTGTACATATATAATTTTATCTCCAATTTAAGAAGAAAATATTATTTTATATTGTTCCTTTATTTTTTTATCCTTCCTTTATATGATAAGGATTTGTATATTAAGTGTCAAATTTCTCTATATACACGATGAGAACTTCTTTAATTTTATAACGAATGTAATTTTGCTTTCTCATAAAGAATTCTAAACTTTAATCTATTCTATTCAAAACGACATGCTATTTTAATTTTTAAAGGTTGTTTATATTTAATTAATATATACATGTCCACTTCGCAACCGGAAAAAATGAAAGGAAAGAAAAAATTTTCATGTCCAGTTTACTAGTCAATGAGCTGCTCATTTATTTTATGGTAAAATATACCAAAGCCTCTTGTGGTATGTCATAAGTGCACAACGTCCCGTAATATCAAAAGTCCCATAACAAACTCCTATGATAACTAAAAGTTTCATGTACATCCGTTACTATATATTTTCTCTAACAGTATTAAAAACTTATAACAAAAAGACATTAATAGATTTTTTCAAATCCGTCAATTTTCTTTTTCCTTTTTTAGGACAAACACGTGCATAATAATTAATAAAAATAGATATTTTCAATAAAATTGACATAAATAAATTTTTTTTTTTTAAATAACTTTTTCCTCTGGCCAAAAACGCAAAAGGGTCCCCAAAAAAGATTTTTTAAAAATTCGTTTCTTTGTTGAGGCCCGAAACAGTAGTGATGAAAGCGATGACTCCAAGCAGCTCAAACCGCTCAACGCAATGTCTGTCAAAGCAATTCCTTCCTCATCACTAGCCTTGGCTGCTCCTATTCGTAAGCCGAATCAAGAAACATCGCAGTAATTTATGTATGTGTGTGTATTGTCCGTGTTGCTTTTCTGTTTCGTTTGTTGACCAGCAGTACTGAGAGACCTTATATTTTTGTAAAGGTCCCTGCTGCAAACGCAGATCATCAAAGTACTTTATGATGCATTTACGTGTACATATAAATATAAATATAAATTTATATATATATATATTATATGTATGTATATATCACTCTCAATAATTATTTATGGCTTCTATCAGTGTCGAGTGCTGGATTTTCATTATTCATCGCGACCCATTAAACAACACAATTTTCTTAAAACATTTGCAACTTTTGTTTTCTATCAATTTCTATTGATTATTGCTGGTAAAATTATTCTCGCACCTTCTGAAGTATATCTATGTACCTTGATATACCAAATGCAGCCTAATCATCATGCATCCTAATATGCGTTAGGATGATAATATATAACGCTGTTGAGTAAACTTAATCCTCCAATCAATTTTCTGTTAATTAATTTTAATTACCTTGGAGTGATTCGGTCATAGGAAAATGAATTTTTATTTTATTTTTTGTTTCTTTTTGTCTTTTTGGCTAAATAAAGGACAAGCTTAACATTTTTTTTTTTTTGGAAAAAAAGAAAAACTCATTTATGTCAATTTTATTGAGAATTTTTGTTTTTGAGTTTGACCAAAAAAAAAAGAACATTGAACAAGGTAAGGTTATTAATGTCTTTTTTACCGTAAATTTTTAACACCGTTAGGGAGAGTATTAACAATAGAGGTGTGCGTAAAACTTTTTACTTATTATATCGGTTTTTTGTGAGACTTTTGATACCACAAGGAGTATCATGCACTTACGATAGACAACAGGAGTGTCTGATACATTTTACCCTTTATTTTATTAGACCATATGCACATTGGCTTGATAAATAATAAAATTGAGGTATTTTATTGTTCCTTCAAAAGTTATTTAATATTATTACGATATATTAAAACATTTACTTTAAGAGCACAACCCACTAAATAAATATACTCATGAATTTTATATTTGAGCATGCCACTTCAAATACCTGTTCGTCCATTTCGTGGACCAGAAAGTGTATTAATGTCTCTACCACTATCATCTGCCCCAACGCGATATTGTTTATAATTACTCCCTGGGAGTTATGTGCTTTCTTTTTTTTTTAATTATTATTTCTTTTTCATTTTTCTATTGTTGGAGATTTTTTAGGTTATTGGAATGTAATTAAATTGAGATTGATAATGCAATATACACGAGTATTTAGTGTGTTTCAGCATAATGCCAAAATTTATGGATAAATAAGAGAATTCTGTTATATTGGTCAATGAATTAATGTGGGAGGCAGCCTTGGAAGACCTCATTCCTCTTTTCTCTCCTGGCTCCTTGGCTTTATGCACTAACTTAATTACTAAGTTTTCTATTAATCTTTTTTCATACACAAGTTAGTATACATAAATTATTTCTTAATTTGATCAAAACTAGGATCGGTAAGGCCCATTCAAGATATGAGCCACACCCTATAGAGATCTTTTACTTCTTTCTTTATTTTTAAGGTCTTGATTTTGTTCGCTTTTAATTTTAAAAAAATGTTAAGTGGCGCCTTCCCAATGTAACTTACTATAAATGCACATTTTATTCTCGCAGTTTTCAAATAGTCACAAACCCTGCTATGGATGTCATAGTCAAATGTGTAATATACATACCCAAATGTACATTTAAGAATTACAAGAGATTTCATGCCTATTTTAAAACAATCGAGACTGCATTTGAAACTGAAACTGATTATGTAATTATGGGATAAAGATCGGAGCACTTCTGAAAATGCTTTGCATGAAAATCTGAAAATAGACAACTCAAAAACAACTCTAAAACGCCATTAGTTTACAGTTAATGCCAGTCCATTTATAGAAATTTTGAATGTGACAATCGAAGAAGCGTGGCCAAAATGAGATGCTCAACTGCTGAAAATAAAACACCATCATCAGTTTTAATCCAAAGCATTAGACCAAGTTAAATAAAGTATTACTGCACTTGGTAGTGTCGGGTATTTTGATATGACAATACGTTCGTGGTAAAAGTGATCTCTTTGATTAATTTCATGCACGCAGTATCGTGAGCTTTCTCCATTGGTCGTCTCCTAACATCTATGAGTTTCGTCAACTTGATTTAGGTGTAACATGTGGCAAACTTGTGCTTTTCAGCTGAGACAAAATCAGATCACATTTGTATTAACTACCAAATTATTATGCATTTAATTCTATCTACAAAAGAATATTATCGAGTTCCTAAATAGGTAGAATTTTGATACATGGATAGTTTTATTGATAATAGATCATCGTATGAATGCAAAGATATTTTAGAAGGTTTCACAAAGCGTTTATCACTTAGTTTTCGAATTATCGAGAATATCTTAGTTGGTGAATTAGTGGGCATATCACTTGTAGTTTTCTTACCCTTCCTACTAATCCTATCAAGATATTCGGATCCTTTTGCTTAGAAAACGTGTTAGCAACTCGTGTGGAACTCTCCTTGTGCTGCCCGCCAATATCAATTATTGTGTGTCACTATTGTGGTCCATCAAGTACCCCTAGTTTTCACACCTCAGAGAATATTGTTGGACGGTGGAGACCGAAAATAGGGGTGATTAAATGGTTATAACTAAATTATATTGAATTATAAATGCCTATAAAAAACAAATTTATATATAAAATTTACTAATTGAAATTGAATTGGATTTATTTGATAACTGGTAGATCTTAAAATAAAATTTCGATTAGATGTTGGGTTAATAAGTGAATTAGCCGAATTAGCCATGTTATTTACTACAACTCGAATTTTGAGATTTTAGATCTGTGTCCAAAAAGCAGCTATATAACTATTAGGATGATGTTGTTTTGATATTTCAGTTATTTGATTTTTTTTTTTGCGGATTAAGTAAGTTTTTATTTAATCGCAAATCAGTATAAATCATCCAAACCCCTCAAACTAAAGATAAAACAATCTATTTCAATTAGATTTTGATCTACTTTTAGGTATTAATCGAACTATGCTTATCATTAGGCTCCATCTAGAGATAAAAAGAAGGGAGAGGGTATTTTAATTTGTCCACGTCCAAATTTTGAGTTTACAAGCAAAAATTAGTATTGTGAATATAGAAATAATTATTTTAAATCTCAAATTAATTAGTTAAAAATAATTTTCCAAGTTATAATTGGAGTCTATAAATAGGGTAAATAACAACTTACTCTCATATAGTTTATTACAAATGTTTAAATCTTATACTTTAAAAATAAGTACAGAAATTTTTTGTGATCTTCAAATTGTGTAGCAGACATGTTTTTCAGTAGACACGAAATCTTCTTATGACCTTCAAATGTGTAATAGATATATCCCCTAAAATAAAAATCTATACCTATTTTAAAATCATAAAAAAATAATATACATTAATGCATTTATAGTAATCTACGGAGAGTAAGGCACGATTTACTCTAAACCTTATTGAAAACCATTTCCGATTTATGTTTCACGTCAACGGTGGCCATGACGCGGAGATAAAGAAAACGCCAGGTGTCAAAATCCAAGAGGCCAAGCATAAGTCAGTGGATGTCACTTGGTTAGTACAGGATGTGAAATGCAGTGTTTTTTGCTATTTAGCTAAATTACAATTATATGTCTGCACGTTCATATTTCCATATAAATAGGAGTGAACCCCGCAAAGGAGCAGAAATGAAGCAAGTAAAAATGGAGAAGAATAACAAAGAAGCCATGGAAGTGAATGAGAAAGCTTTTGCTGCAGAAGATGACGAGCCTGAAATTAAGTACAGAGGAATCCGAGCGATGCCCTTCATTATAGGTCCGTTACTAATCGAGTCTTGTGACGGAAAATTCTTCCATCCGGCAATTAGATAAAGAAATTTCAATCTTTTATGAGATATTTAATAAACATTTCTATATTAGTCTTGTATGTGTAGAGAATTATGTATCAGACTTCATTCTTGATATTAGCAGACTGATTTGGCTAAATGTTTCAGGAAACGAGACGTTTGAGAAGCTTGGAGCAATTGGCACGCTATCTAACCTATTGGTGTATCTCACAACATTCTTCAACATGAAACGCATCACGGCTACCACAATCCTTAACGTCTTCAATGGCACCACCAATTTCGCTACCCTCATCGGAGCTTTCCTCAGCGACACTTACTTCGGCCGTTACACCACGATCGGATTCGGTTCCATCGCTTCTTTTCTGGTACTGAATCGCCTCTTCTTACACTCTTCTAGTCACAAATTGAAACCACGAAACCGCGTAGCACTTTGCTAAGTGGCGAGTTGACCAAGTTATGCCTCTAGAGTATCGAGGTCTGGAGATCCACAACTCTTTTTTTGTTAGGTGAAATCTACAATCATGAGGGACATGTGACAAAGAAGACAAAGGGAGTAAAGTATCTTTGAATGACACTACACAGTATCAAAGATTCACTGCTCTTTTTGCTTAATTGTTGCAAAGTTGGTGGTTTTCCGTCCTCGTGATCGTAGAATTTGCGTCTACAACCCATCCCCTGCCCTAAAGAGATATGAACAAAAGTCATTATCCTTGACTAAAGTAGCCTTGACCACTTAAGTTACCCCTCGTCCCGGTATTAAGAGCTTGATGACAGTATTATCTAAAGATCCGAAATTGAAAAACGGGTTTTCCTGATGGCAGGGATTGTTGGTGATAACACTAACAGCAGCAATCAACAAGATGCATCCACCACACTGTGACTCACAAGACATCAACAAGTGCATAGGTCCAACACCATGGCAGATGGCATTTCTCTTAAGTGGATTTGGTCTGATGATAGTGGGAGCTGCAGGCATCAGACCATGCAACTTAGCATTTGGAGCAGACCAATTCAACCCCAACTCAGAATCTGGGAAAAAAGGCATCAACAGCTTCTTCAATTGGTACTTCTTCACCATGACTTTTGCTCAGATGGTGTCAGTCACATTTGTTGTGTACATTCAAACTGATGTGAGTTGGTCCATTGGGTTAGCATTGCCTACCATCTTCATGTTCATAGCCACTGTGCTGTTTTTTGTGGGCACAAAGATTTATGTGATGGTCAAGCCTGAAGGCAGCCCCATGACAAGTGTTGTTCAGGTCATTGTCGCTGCTGTTGGGAAGAGGGGGTTAAAGCTGCCTGAGCAGCCATGGGTGTCCCTCTACAACTATACCCCTCCTAAGTCCATCAACTCCAAGCTACCCTACACTGAGCAATTCAGGTAACTTTCCCGTCCCGTCCCACATTAATTGCTTTAGGTTAATTACATTGACTGTATGTGTTCAACTCATACTGACTTAGGTTTTCTATTGACTTAGGTTTTCTATTACGTCCATATGATGAGTTTTTACTTAATTAATTAATTAAACTTAATTTTTTTAAGTTGATTGGTAGTTGGACTTGCCATAATGCACAACAAGTTCCAAAATGTTCATTAACCATTATTGTGAAAGCACTCAACTTTTAGTAAAGATTTGTTTCTCTTTAGTTGAGTAAAAGTGCGTGGTGTTCCCACCATTTAGGGTCTCGAATATAAACATTTGTTTTACCAAGATTTGTAAGAATTTGAACTTTTGTGGAGATTAGTATTAGTTTTAATATTACTTAATTATTATAATTAATTCTCTTGCAATTTTATGAAGAACGTCTAAATTTAATTTCTAAATCTAAAATGTTACCAAATCAATATGTTAGACAAATCAAAGTGTCTCAGTGCCCATTTGTTTGTAGTAATTTTTTTTTTTTTGAAAAACATGTTTTTAAAATATAAGCGTTTGGTAATATTGTAAAATAATTCACTTAAAAAATTTTTAATCAATGTGAAAATTAGTTATGAGGAGAGTAAATTCTTTTTACGTACGTGCTTTAGTTGATAAAAATGGCTCAACAGCTTACCTTTATGCACAATCTGCTTTTTCAAATCACAAATAAATATGAAAAAGTTAGATTGGGGGTGGAGAACTTAAAAAAAAATCGTATTTTGTTTTGTAAGTAATTATCTTTTCACTATCAAATTATCTTCTTTTGCCTTATAGGCGGCGTTTTCGCAAAAGTCCACATCGTACACGTTATTCTCCACGAAGTTCAATGGAAATATAGTGGAAAGCATGATAAGTTGTCCTTCATTCATCTTTTTGCTTTTTGTACATATGCTGCAGTAATCATTAGTATTTTATCAACAAACGTTATTCATTATAAAAAGTTTTTGATATTAATATTTTTTTAAACTAATCTCCATTATAATAAAATGTATAATTAGTTCTTAGTATTTTACAAATACTATCAAATTAGTCTCTATAATTTCAAAATTATTCATATTGATGTTTAATATTTCATAAGCTATTTCTTATATTAATTAGTTCTTATTTTTTGCTTATTTCTTATTATTAGTCATCATAGCTTTTGCCCTTTTGCAAGCACCATGATGACCAGATGAACCGCACGCACACTTATCACGTTCCGGTAACATTTTCTTTTTGCGAAGGACCACTCCCAAAGCTCACCTACCCTTGTTTTTTTTGTGTCTGTGTTTCTCGAGGGGGTAATGTGTTTTTTTTTTTGTTAAACTCCTCACATTTATAGAGTCAAACTCAAGTGATAGTTTCAATTGTTTGAATTATCCTCTAATCCCGAATAATGTGTTAGATTCTACTATATTGTTGAATCTCCTTCATAATTTATTTTTACATTCTAAAATATAATATATATTCTTCCTTATCGAAAGAGTATGGTAAGTACTTTGTTTAGAACATAGTAAAATTTAGGGTAAATTACACCCATCCTCCTAAAATTTATCATAAGTGTATTTTTTTTCTTATAGTTTTAAAATAGACATAGAAAGTCATTTTAAAGGACATATTTGCTCCATATTTAAGGACTATAGAGGTCTTTGTCTTTTTTTAGGGCATGCATACTATACAATTTAAGATCACAAAGAGTCGTGCACCTATTTTGAGACTACAAAGAATTGATATGCACTTATGATAAATTATAGAAATTTCGTTGTAATTTATCTTAAAATTTAATTTACTTTAAATAAATTACAAAAAAATTTGATGTACTTTATCTTTTTTTAAAATTTTTAACACTAAATTAGTTAACGGATGTAAAACATTATTGTTATTTTGTTATTGGGAAACGCGTGACAGATCTAAAGAATCTTTTGTAAATTAGTACGTCAGATTATGTGGGATCTCCACCTAATGACTGTAGTGAGTGTAGCTTCTTAATTTGTCACCTAATGATGGCAGTCAATGGTAGGACATGATCAGGTCTAATCAAGTTGCTATCAAGCCATATTATAATATAAGATAATAAATAATGTGGAGAAAATAGTATTATATTTCTCCGACAGATTCAGGAGTCAAACTTTAAGATCAACTTTTGCTTCCAACACTTTCAGGAAAAGTGAAAAGTGCTTGTCAAAAATTTGCATCTTATGAAAAAAAGACCTTCTGGATACATAGAACGCTTGGTTTAAATTTTTATAAAGGCCAGTTTGAATCCCTATCAGAAGAAAGGTACTTTTTTGTAGGAAAAAAAAGAATTAATCTAAACGAGTGCCAAGGAAAAGCAACCATTTCATTGGTTGCTAATTTAAATGATGAAATATTTAGTGTCGTGCAAATCTTATATGCGATATCTGCACTTTCGGATAAAATTTGCTTACGACACAAAAAGAAGTAGTTCGATGCACAAAACTAACATTATATGCAGCGTTAGGGATGGGGCCAGATCGTGGAAAAGAAAGATCTTCCATTACCGTAAGAATCAGGCAACTATGGATGCATTAATTTCT
Source organism: Cordia subcordata (assembly GCA_028554755.1). NCBI lineage: Eukaryota > Viridiplantae > Streptophyta > Magnoliopsida > Boraginales > Cordiaceae > Cordia > Cordia subcordata. The sequence continues at coordinate 6,888,486 of JAPTOF010000023.1, forward strand.
GCTAGTGAGCTGAAAAAGCAATTTGTTAAAATAATCCCAACAAAGAAAGGCACTTTAGCAGTTGCTGAATCTAAATGATGAAAAAATCTGTGTGATTCTTGGTGAACACCACATGTAAACTCTTTTTTTTTTTTTTCCTCCTAGTATTTCTTTAAGCTCGACGATCTTCAATATCCAAGTAACAAGAAAACACCAAACTAAACCACCATGTCACCCAGTTCCTATCCAGCTACATTGTTGAGTTACCGCCTAATCTAAAACCTTAATCTTGTAGGGAGAATATTAGTGAATTTATTTATTGTACTAACACGCCTCTTCATGCACAGGCAGAGTACGTTTTTTTTAGTCTTGCACGTAACAATTTTGATTTGCATTTTAAATGGGTGCCAGTGAATTTCAAACCATAACCTAAACTTTGATACCATAAAAAGAATTAAAAAATATCCATACATTAAAAAACTTATTATTTTCCAACTCATTCAACTCAAACTTGTGATTTTCTTAAACGCTGACAGATTTCTTGACAAGGCTGCAATTAAAAGGCCAGAAGATCAAATCAAACCAGATGGATCACCGGCCAATCCATGGAAACTATGCACAATGCAGCAGGTTGAAGAAGCAAAATGTGTGGTAAGAGTAATACCAGTATGGGCTGCAGCCATTGTTTACCATGTTGCAATCATCCAACAGCAACAATATGCCGTCTTCCAAGCACTCCAATCCGATAGACACCTCGGCAAGAAGTTCCAAATACCAGCAGCATCCTACACCATCTTCTCCATGCTCAGCCTCACTCTCTTCGTGCCAGTTTACGACCGGCTAATCGTTCCATATCTACGGAAGATCACCGGCAAAGAAGAGGGCATAACGCTCCTCCAACGAATGGGGATCGGTATGGTAATTGGCGCAGTATCCACGTTCGTGTCCGCCTTCGTTGAAGAGCGAAGGCGGACACTGGCGCTGACGAGACCCGCGCTGCCTTCAAACAAAGGTGCGGTCTCGCCAATGTCAGCTTTGTGGCTGGTTCCTCAGATCTCCATTGCTGGCCTAGCTGAGGCGTTCGCCGCCATTGGCCAGGTGGAATTCTACTACAAGCAGCTGCCGGAAAACATGAGGAGCTTTGCAGGCGCGTTCCTTTTCTGTGGGGCGGCTGCATCAAGCTACCTGAACAGCGGCTTGATCGCGATTGTCCACCGCACGACTGAAGGTGCCGCGACAGGGAATTGGCTGCCCGAAGATCTTAACAAGGGGAGACTGGATTACTTCTACTTCTTGATCACGGCCCTCGCGGCCTTAAACGTAGCCTACTTTCTGCTGTGTGCAAAGTGGTATAGGTACAAAGGAACACAAGGCATAAGTTCTACAGCAGAAACAGAGATGAAGAAACTCGACAAACACATTGTTTGATGGGTATACATACTCTAGAAACTCATTTCCAGTAGGCTATACAGCAATATACACGAGAGTTTTAGTTTCAGAATAGTAGCAAGAATGATTCACGTGATATTTAAACTATAGTGTTTGATGCATTTTATGTACTGATATGTATCTGTTTTACAGAGGTGTCTAGAAGAAAGCATTCGATTCAGGCTTTCATTTGCTGTCATACTAATCAGCAGGATGGTAATTACTGAAAATTCTAGAATGATGATGCAATTCTTTCAATTTGGGAATCATTGAGACAGATTCGTTGGCTACTTTTAATTTGGTAACGAATTCCTACACCACCCTATAGTCCAGCCAAAACCCTGCACGAAGACGGTGAGAATATCCTGAATAGGAGATGAAGTTACAAATGTCAAGTTGCTTGTGCCTGTTCTTATCTTCCATAGGACCTACATACCCGAAGCGAAGAACGCGGAGCAGTAGCAACAGGTTGTCCTTCTCTAACCCAATAGTTCCGCAACTACTACCATGATTGTTGCCAATGGGGATCCCCCATTTTGAAAGGTTACTAGCGCGGGCCTTTGGTTCAAAGTTGTATATCACTCCTATGGTGCCAATAGACTGATTAAATTCACTATTTCAACGTCATTATCGAACATTGCTGGCCGAGCATCTCAGTAAAGGAATAAATGGGCGAACTGGTTAGAAATCACAGATTGTAATCCCCTTGGACTCTCGATTGGCACTCAAATTTTTGGACTACGCCAAGTTTTGTTGGAAAACGACACAAAAGCTATGACTCCATTGAAGAAGATAGGGCTGTAATTGACTTTGTCCTCATTGACATAAATAAAAACGAAAATGAAAAAGGCTTTCTTCAGATATAGTATACTACCTTACTACTAAAATATAATGTGAATGTACTAAACTTTTCGAAATAAAAAATAAACAAATTAATCCAGGAAACTACCTTGGTAAAAAGTAAAATCATAAACTATTAATAACTCGTACCAATCTACTCGTAAGTGGACATATTTTGGGAAAACAAAAACAATCTAGAATTGCAGCTTATTTAAAATTGTGGTCGATCTGGCTTTATTAATTTCATGTGACATCCCAAAGTTTATATGCATGGGGAAGTGAGTGTTTTACGCACCCAAGGAAGAATATAACTGCGGCAATAAATAAGTTCACACCGATGACAATAATGTAGGGTGCGCATTCGACTTAATCGAAGTAAAATTAAAAATCAATTCTAATAACCCTATTTTTAAATAAAAATTATCGTTGAAGTCGAACCCAACTATATTAACAACCAAAATTATTTAACCAAATTTTTTCAATTCAATTTTGGTTATAACCAAGGTAAACAATATTTTTAAAAAAGAAAACCATATAAATTATTTAAAACTATCTAAAATAACCAAATTAGTTTGTAATCATAATAACCGAATTCAATATCTATCATCATAATCCACATTATATATATAAAAGCGATACAAACTTTTATACATATGTGAATGTAAACTTCAAAAGCAATTACTAAATAAACTTTTTTTTATAAAAAATTAATTATTTGATTATTAACTGAATTTTTTGAAAAATAACCATAACCGAATCCCAACCGAAAATCGAGATTTTCTATTTTTGATAACCCAAACCAAAAACCAAATCAAATATAAAAACAACCGAACCGAATTTTGTATTTCGGTTTCATTGGATTCAATTATTCAATTATTTTTGAATAATGCTCACCCCTTGTGGATTGTGTGGAAGTATGTCATAGACCACAAATCTCTGATACCCCGTGTCTAACCAAGAGACCTCTAGTTATACACGACATACTTATGCATACTATATACTAAAACATAATATCAATGATAATATCCGTGACATAGACAATTACTAGACGGGCCCAAACCTAACCTTTAAGAACTGAGTGCCGTACTTACATTACGCATGCAGACTATGAAAATATAGCTTTGGACCATCCTTGTCCCCCAGTTTGCACATCAATGTTGAACAACAATGAGAACAGCTTTTCATAGAGCATAAATTATAGGGAACTAGCAAGAATCTAAAGCTCTACATCAAATAACCAAATCAACTTGAACCAGGTCCTCTAGTGACGCAGCATAAACAAGATTCTCAATTTAGTAGAACCATGGATGAAGTAGCAAATGTTTCAAACAAGTAACTAAAAAAAAAAGTAACTAAACCATTAAAAGGGGATAGTAGCTACCATCTTCATAGCAATAACTGATAATCAAAATGATAGAAGTAGAACATCGACAGAGAACTTTTGAATATAGACATTAAATCGTTCCATGACAAACGGTCATATTCTATGTCAGGTATTGCCAGCTTAAAGAGAGCCAAGACGGTAAGTACAACGGGTGCAACGGGCATATCTAACAAGATGCACTTTTTAAGCACTGAAAAACGAAAGCATAGTGCGCTATGAACTGCTTCTAAAACGATGACTGACAAGTAAATGTTGATTACGCTTTCAATTACACCACTAGCTAAATTGCACAGAACGGATCAAGTAAATCGACTTCTCAGACAGTATATGCTTGCTGGATTGTGTCTATGTCAAGACCCTTTAATCTCACCACCGATTCAACATGACCTTTCAGTGTGTGTAGTTCACGTAACCTGCAATCATATGTGAAAGCAAATACATCAAAAAATAGCTTTAAGATCCGGACAGGTGCAAAGATTGGCATAGCAAATGCAATATATGTGAAATGTCAAAAATGAAAATGTACAAAGAAAGCAGCTTTGATTTTCACATGTCAATCGCATGTCTAATAAAACTCAGTTTAAAATGTAACGTGCATTTAACATGAGAGAGTGTGTTAGTAGGCAAAAACAGTGGCTCACTTCGACATAAAGAAAGAGAATAAGACAAATAGATCTTTTGGCATCAAATGCAAATGTGACTCACGGACTACCTTCAGGAAATATAGTACAGGTATTCATTAACATAAATCAAATAACTCATGAGTTGACTGCTAATCAAAGATGACAATTGTTACCTTGCAATTTCAGCTCTCCGTTTGGCTTCTTCAGCCAACTGACTGAGCTCAGTGAAATTGGTTGTTTCACTGAACAATTTGGTGTCCGGTACTTGTAGCCCATGAAGTGTTCTTTGTGCATGAGCCCATTGAAGCTCACGGTGTTCCTTACCAAAATCTTTTTGCCTTGTGAAAGCAATCTACAAAAGAAGCTACTATATTAACAAAGCTGAAGAATGGCATTAACTAGAAAACAATAAATGCATATGTTGATCATAATATGTACCCTTTGCTCGAGAACAAGATCCCACGCCCGTCCACTAAGAGCATAGCGGATGAAAAACTTAATCAAATCAAGAGGAAAATAGCATATGATATTATAGAGCCAAATGACCCCAGCCCAACCCCATCCAATTCCTTTAATAGCAGCAAAACTCCAATTTGCATAGACAGCAATTAAAGTAGCAACCTGTTAAATCAAAGCATGGTAAGGTAATTACAGCACAAGGATTTAGTCAGAATAAACTTCCACAAAGACAAATTGTGATAAATGGCTCACCAGCTGAGCAATGAGAAAAGCCACCACAAGCAACAATCCTGGCCGTTCAACAAATGACCAGCTTCGGGATCTTGTAACAAAAATCAGAGCCTGACTGATGATGCTGACCTGAAGATATACCGCAGATGCAAGCTTTCTAAAATCATCAGGTGCAGTTTTCTCAAGTGTTGCCACCCCAAATGTTCGCTGGCAGTTTACCAGAAGAGTTGGTCAAGTTACAAAAAAACTATTATACAGAAAACCCAAATGCAGGACTGAATCATTAGCACCTGACGCATGCAGGAAGTTTATATACTATGGTGTTTTGGAAATAAAAAAGAAGTCTATACAATAAAGGCATCAGCAATGTTAAGTCCTCCACAGGTAAGCTACAGAAATTCTCCCTTAAATCTAACATAATAAACATACATGACTGGGAGAAAAGAACAACTGGAAACAAGAAAACCAAAATAGAGGTTTTTTGTGTTTGACACTACAAAGCAAAACATTTGAGTGAGGTGTGTCAACAATATTGGATAATTGATATTTGATAAAACTAGAAATGCATAAGTATCATAGAATTGAATAGAATTATAATCGCAACAACTCTATCTGCCAAGATGAGTCATGAATACTAGACAGATGTGCTTACTGGAAAGAAGTCTGTTTTATACGCAGCCCAAAAGAATATAACAGTCATGACTGCCAAGTAACTTCCAAGAACAATTCCAGTTGTAAATATCTCAGCTAACTTCCAGCTATCTGGCAGAGGAGATGGCTTGACCCTGTCCTTTGATATTGTCATGATGGTACCTGAAATTGCAGCAATTGCTAGTTAGAACTTACAAATCAAGGAGAAGAAAAACTAGGACATTCTAGAAGTTCTAGCTATGAGAGAATTGAGTCATGAACTATTCCAATTAAAACATAACGGATTTGATATAAGAGGTCCCTGAAAGAACCAGACTAAAGCTTCCAGTAATCCTAAAACCTACGGCTATATGTATAATTCATCAAAAGCTGATCTGCAACCAAAAAGGGCATAATGTTGTCCCTTCAAGTCCAGGAATGAAACTGCAGCTGCAAATGTATACACATCTTAATTTTGCATATCTAAAAGAGACCAAACTTGGCGGCATGACTTGAGAAAAGGAAGAACTAACCATCATTAAGGATTGCAATGATCAGCACCATAAAAGGGGGAAAGTCAAATTTCCATATTAGTGCCAGCAACATAAATCCAAGCTGCAACAGTCACCATCAGAAAAGGCACAAAAGGTGTAAAAACTTCAAAAATAAAAAAGTGAATAAGTTTCTAAAGGAAAAAAAAAAAAAGGTCTAAAACACTTACCACAATACGAATTGTAATTGAAACCGCATAAATCTGCCAAAGTAGAAAAAATGTCAGGCATACCATCCAAGGATGGGTGATTCTATTGCAGACAATCAATATTCCTTTAATGTAACAGGTCAAAAGTTCAACAAAAGATCAAAGGATTCATTGTGGTTGACAATAATTATATATAGCTAAAAATAAAAAGTCATCCTAAACAAGTTTTACCGTATAATTTTTCATCCTCTGAAAGATCGCACGACTAGTCAATACAGCACTGATGATCACACTCAAACCAGGCTCAGTAAGGACAATGTCAGAAGCACTACGAGCCGCATCAGTTGCATCCGCAACAGCAATCCCAATATCAGCCTTCTTCAAAGCAGGAGCATCATTGACACCGTCACCGGTCATTCCACAGATATGTTTCCTTGCTTGCAAACGCTTGACTATCTCATACTTGTGCTCTGCACAAATCACAAAAGGCTCTGTCAGCATAAGAATCCAAGTATACATACTTGAAAAGTTCAGCATAATAACTGCAAAACCATAAGGAACCAGGATAAAGTTCAAACCAGGGAAGACACCGGCAAAACCATCAGCTTTTTCTATGAGCTCATCAATTGGTAAGGCAGCAATTGACTCATCCTTGTCCTGTCCCAACAAAGCAGAAGCAGGATACATGTTGGTTCCCATTCCCAAGCGACGACCAGTTTCTTTTCCTATTGCCAGTTGATCCCCTGTAATAGAAGTCCAAAATTTCAGCAATTGAACATTAAACCTCAAAAGAAAGTAACTTTAATGTATCTTAAGCAGATGGAGAGAAATACGGATAAATGTGCAGGAATATGTATAATGTGGATGACATTGCCCTAGATCGAGGCTAACATTTTTGGCTTAAATGACTGTGAAGGCAATCAGTTTTAGAAATACTAGTCGTCAACCAATTTATCCATATCAGATCTAACAAATATCATTGCGCATATATATTGGTATAAACCCCCCATCTAAAACACGATATTCAGTAAAGTAATATCTACAACAGTTGGCAGTTAAAAGGTGGCAGAACCAATTACCGACACTAAATACAGTAGAATTCATAGCATTACAACCAGCCAATATACTCCACAGTCAAAATCCACCTTGCAAACATCAGAAGCAAGAGGGAAATAAAAATTTAGAGCTATTCTACGTTTAGTGAGAGAAGGATGAAACAGAAGAATAATAATAGAAAATTCACATTTACATGAATTGCATTCATCCAGTTTGCAACTCATTATTCAGCATAACCTAGTTCCACAACATGATATTCACAAGGGGGCATGTGCAAGTGACTTCTAAGGAGAGCTCATTCGAAATGTACAACAGAAGGGTTTACATAAAGAAAGGCATCGTAGCTTAAAGTCACAAAAGGATTCACACCTGTTATCATCTTTACATTGACTCCAAGATTTAAAGCTCTCCTTATTGTCTCTGCACTGTCATGCCTTGGTGGGTCAAAGAGAGGCATGAGACCAATGAATTGCCATGGACCTCCGGGGCTCTCTTTCCTTCCCTCTGGAACTTCCTGTATCAAATACAAAGCAAGACCACTCCGAGATCAGTGCTATTAAATCAATTAAATTTACATATAAGAATAAATAATGCTATTTAGATCAAGAAAATGTCAGTATAGATCAATTCACCTGGTATGCCACAGCAAGAGACCTCAAACCTCGTTCTGCAAACTTATCAATCACAGCATGGACCCTGCGCTCTATTTCTGACTTGTTGTGGCTAAGATTCAGAATCTGAAAATCATATTTCCAGGCTGAAGTTAGAAAGAAATGGCTACATACACTGATAGAACTAGAGACAAAAGGGACTATCTGAACCACACCTGCTCAGGGGCACCTTTGCTGACCCTGTGCATTTTCCCTTGACCATCCAGATAGGTCAATGCTGTTCTCTTATCAGTAGGGTTAAAGGGGAGGAAGTGTATTTCTCGAATGCCTGCACGAGCCTGTTTGTATATAGCAATTATTTAAAGCGTATTCAAGCTTAAAGAGGAACTTGAATTGAAATCATTCAGCTAATTTACCTCCTTTGGATCAGCCAGCATCCCAACTATAGCAGCATCAATGGCATCCTGGTTTTCCAGTCGGGAGGCACGAGCTGCCATCAGAACAACTGTATCTGCATCTACACCTTTAGCAAATACCTAAAAACATGTATGGTACAAAAATATAAGTAAAAATGTTATATCTGCAAAAACAGTGCATCCACAACTCAGAGGCGGCAACCCCACTTACCTCAATAAGATTCTTGTCAACAGTAAGCTTGTTTAATGTCAGGGTTCCAGTCTTGTCGCTGCAAAGCACGTCCATGCCTGCCATCTCTTCTATAGCCGTCATTCGCTTTGTGATAGCTCCCTAAGAAGTTAAAAGTACCAATAAGAACCAGAATCCCCGAAATAATACACAGTTAACAGAGCAACTCCTGGAAGCTAGAAAACCTGTTGTGCTAGGCGATGAGAACCAATAGCCATTGTTACTGACAAGACTGTTGGCATGGCAATGGGGATTCCTCCAATGAGAAGCACGAGAAGATTGTCAATCCCAGGTCGATACTCCCGATCTTGGATTGGGTACATAACAATAATCTCTATTATCATTCCAACAGCAATAGAACAGATGCAAAAGTTTCCAATGGCGGTCAAAACCTAAACATACAAGTGACATAATCTGTTATGCTCAGAAACCATAAGGAGTCTTACCACAACTATCCACATTTCCATTTACTTGCCTTTTGGAAGTGGCCGACTTGATTAGTAGAATCAACAAGGTGAGCAGCCTTCCCAAAGAAGGTGTGAACTCCAGTAGCAATTACGACGGCTTCGATTTCTCCTTGTTTGCAAGTAGAACCAGAATAAATACCATCTCCTGGTCCTTTTGTCACAGGAAGGGACTCGCCGGTCAAAGCAGACTGCAGATGCCGAAAATCATAATTTCAGCACTATTGCAACTCTAAATAGGGGATGAGGAGGACCAAAATGAAGTAGCCATAATAGGATGTCCACCTGGTCGATTTTCAACGGGTCGCCTTCTAGCAAACGAGCATCGGCGGGAATTATATCTCCCAGTTTTATACTGATAACGTCCCCAGGCACTAGAATGGAAGCCTCCTCCTCACTCCATCTTCCATCACGCAGAACCTTAACAAGGACGAGAATTCAGATCAGTATAGCAAAGGAAAGGAACACTCATTATTAAGACGATTTAATCATCATGGAGTCAAACCAAATGACAGGTAAAGATTAGTAAACATCAAACTAATTCCAGAATCAGATGGAGCACCTTGGCTTTTGGAGCAAGACGAGCCATCAAAGCAGCAGCAGCATTTCCTGCATTGTTCTCCTCGATAAAACTAATCGTGGAGTTAATCAGAAGCAATATAATGATACCCACAAAATCCTGCCAATCCGGAGGTTTCCCCTGCACACACACACAAAGAAAAAAGGGAAAAGAAAAAAGAAAAACAATTACAACACTGGTGAATTCTCAAGAACAGCATTATGCAAAGGTAAATTTCATACCCAGAAAGCAAAAACTTACTCCTCCATTAGCAAGAGCAATTGCCATGATGGCAGCAGCTTCCATGACCCATGATAATGGATTCCACATAAAACCAAGAAACTTCAAAATCTTGCTTTCCTGAAAAACATTACATTGTCAACTTAAGTAACTCCATATAATTAAGAAAATGAACAAAGACACATAAAAAGAGAATATAATCATGAAAAAGCTCATAAAACATGGTATTGGCATCAGAATCCAGTCTTAATATGACTTCACACAACACCTAAAAGCAAAATTGCAGTTCAAAAGGAGGAAAAAAAAATCAAAAATTAGTAAGAAAAACAAGAAACAAAACAGCACCTTCTTCTCCTCAAGCTTGTTGTGCCCAAAAATGGCCAATCTCTCTTGGGCAGCAGCAGAAGTAAGACCCTCCTTCGTACATCGCAGATTCTCAAACACTTCCTCAATGGGTATATTTTCCTGCAACAAAATGACCCCAAAAAAAAAAAAAAATTTTTCCATCAAAACTAAAACTTCAAAAACTTTCAAGAAAAACCAACTAAAAGCACTTTCTTGTTCTACTCAGATCCATTACCAAATCCACAGTTTCCTTCAACACAGCCTCAAGAACTTCTGCTTTCTCGTCCATCTTTGAAACCACTGTCTGACCAAAACTTCGCTTTTATTTCTTTACACTATCTCTTTATAGATCAGAACCCATTAAAGAACAAGCATGAACAGAGGCTTTGGAAATAAAAGCAGCAAATTTTATGACATAGAATTGAGAGAATGAAGTAGTACCCAGTTAAAAAGACTGGATTTTTAGATAGAAAATTGGTTTTTTTATGAGCAAATTGAGGCCTACCGACCTACATCAAATCTACAAAGTAGTGGAGCTGCAGAGAGAGAGAGCAGTAACTGTTATACAGTGCACAGCCTTTTTGTTTTTGTCCTTTTGTTCTCTTTTTCTTTTTTTTTTAAGGTTAATTCATGGTCTCCCCATTATGACCCTTGGATAATATGGTTCTTGAGGTTCAGTGCGCGAGCATATTTGAATTATTGATAATTAAATAATTTTGGTTTAATTAATATTTTTTGTCCAAAAACTAATGGTTAAAAGAAACAAAACTCTCTCATGTTTTATATTATCATATGTGTTTTCCATGCAATTTTCCTTAGTTTTTTGACAGAAAATATTAATTGGACTAACTTTGTTTAATTGTCAATGGTTCACGACTAACACATTTTAATAATTGAGGGACCAAATTATCCCAAAGATTATGGTTTAAGGATCATAGAGAAATTAACCTTTTCTTTTTGTTATCTATTATGTAAAATTACAAGACTCTACCTTAAGAAGCCTTAATATCTAAACTAGTGAAAGATTTATGAGTGTTTAGGCTTTGTTAAGGGAAGTTACTAAAAACAATCCTAATGTGATGTGCGTGGACTCCACTTGTCTTTAGGTTCACGCATCTTAATCACAACATCCAAAAATGTTCAAAAATCCCTAACCGGTTGTAATACTTTTTCTTCTTTTTTTAAATTAGTTATAGAAAACAGTTGTATTTTTGACACAAAAACAAGGGTGCCTTATTGCTTTACATTTTGTAAATTTCCTCAATTGTCTGACTTTCAATTCTATTAAAATTTAAAAGTTTGTCTAGAATAGATTTATCTTAAATCTCAAATATGGCTAGTGTCTCACAAAAAATTAATGTCCGACATAATAAGATTAATAAGATAGTGTCTGAAAAGAATTAAATGTATGATATAATAAGATTATTTGGTTTGTAATTATTGTTAAGAAATGCTATCATAAGTTAATTTGATAATAATATCTTCAATTTTGAGTTATGATAGTATAATGTTATGATTAAATAATAAATTATAAACTATAAATTATTAATTCTTAATTTTATTTGCATTTATAAGTTTTTAATTTTGGAATTTTCTAATATTTTAATTATTTAATTTATTTGATAATAATATCTTCAATTTTGAGTCATGATAGTGTAATTTTATGATTAAATAATAAATTAAAAATTATAAGATATTAATTTTTAATTTTATTTGCATTTATAAGTTTTTAATTTTGGAATTTTCTAATATTTTAATTATTGAATTTCTTTTTTTTAATTTTTAAATTTCTTAATTTTAAAATATAAATTTTTAGTTCAATTTTAAGTTTTTAATTTTTAATCTTTTAATTGCTAATTTTTAATTTTTAATTTTGTTTATTTTAAAATTAAATTTTTTTAGTTTTTAATTTTTAATATTAATTTTTTAATTTTTAAATTTTTAACATTAAAATTTTTATTTTAAAATTTTTTAATTGAATGTATTATTGAAGTCACAAATATTATACATATTTTGAATATCTCTAATATCTACCAACTAAGTTTCACATAAGTTACCAAATAAGATAAGTATCTTAAAATAAGTTCTAACCAAGCACATCATTAATTCATTACAAATTTAGGTTATCATTCAATCGCATTGTTTGAGTTGTATCTTCGCAATAGTATTAGATACAATATGCATTTCTTAAAACATTACTACTAATCAGCCTTGGCACCATAAATGAACTATCATTTATTCATAGAATCTGAATTTTCACTTTTATTATAAAATTTCTATGAATCTCTTAAAATATCACTGATGTATAGTATATTGAAGTTGTATATCTTAAGCATGAATAAATAAATAAAATAAATAAATAAATATGAGAATAATTCTTAGATGTGGATGAGACTGACAAAAAGGCCAACAAGAATAACCTGCCATGTGACTGATTACCATTTTATACTAATAAATATCTCAATAAATTATTTAATGGATACAGTTGGAAGTTTAATTTATTAGTGTCATTTTTATATTTGAAATTATTCAGAAATGGTCAATTTGCTGATTCAGATTTTGGTAAATTGTCCTGGCCATATTTAACTTAACAAGTGTACCTAATGACCAAATAATTGCAGCGGCAGCTGACTGTACAATTAATAAATTAATAAAGAAACATTTCTTTCCTCTTTTTCACTGTATTAGTTTATTAATTTGTTGTGGACTATTATGTTGGACCATAAGCAAGAAATAAAGCTTGGTACTTGGTCGTAGGTACATTTCTTTTTCAACCTTAAGGCCTTAGTCAATGGGGCTATTGGCTTTTTGCTCATTAAAAAAAAAAAAAAAGGTTCTATCTAGACTGACTTTTAAGCATTAAAAAAATTTAAAAGTTAAAATTATTCAGCTTGATTTATTTTTAAAATTTTAAAATTTAAATAAAAAACAAAGTTGTAAAAAGAAAGTTAACAAACCAAAGCTATTTTTACATCTTACAAGACCCTCATATTTAAAAAAATATCAATATTTCTTTAAGAATAATTGAATGCTCAATATTTAAAATATAAGGTCAAATGCTCAAGCAATTCGAAGCTCGTTAATAAAATTCATAACTAATTACAGGAATTATGACGAAAACTTTTCCCTAATTTCTATCCTATGTCAATAATATATTATATACACATTATAAGAAAGACAAAAGAATTATTTTTGGACTCTCATTAATTAATATTTTTTCAAAAAAAAAAAAAGATTATGACCATTTTACTTGGATCGCCAAAAGAAAGATTACCACCCAATAAGAAGCGTAAGGGCTAGGAAAGTATAGAGGGTGTCTCGGAGCATTTATTATAAGCTGGTCAATCCATTTATAAGTACAAAATAGAATTTACATGTTTGGTAAATTTTGTTTATAAACAGGTAAAGTTGGCTTATAAAAAAAAATACCACCTCTACTTTTTTTGAGTTGTTTATAAACACCAAGAGTAGACTAAATACAATGAAATTTACATCCCTTAAAAATACAAGAAAATTATTAATGTAAGATTATTTTAGTCATTTTAATAAATACTACTACTTATAAGCATATATTTACTAAACATGGCAATAATTTATAAGTATAATTTATCAAAATACTTTTTATTTATTTATAATATCAAAAGCTATTTAAGTAACAATAACTTATAAGCACCTTAAGAAAAGCAAAGCCAAACACCCTCTTAATTTAGAACTTCTCGTTTGGTTGGGTTGATAGGAAAAGAAAGGGAAAGATTAAGGAACTCTACTCATGTTAGGATTGATTTTTTGGTGAGGGAATGAAAAGGTAAAGGGACAAAAATTTTTGTTTATGAAGTCATTTTTATATCTCTAAATTGAGAGAAATTCACCGTAAAAATAATTCTGAGAGAAAATCTAAAGAAGGAAGTAACTTTAATTATTTTATATTATCACTTCATTTCGTTTCCTTTCTTTCTTTCCATTTTCTTAATGATTTTTCCCCCTACTTTCTCTTCCTTTCCTTTCGATTGCAAAATCCAAATTTGGTAGGTTGGGAGGGTGACGTTGAAGGGTAAAACGTTTTTTTTTTTTTTTGTTAAAATTGTATAAAATTTTGTAATTTTATATTATTAATACCCTCTATATTATAAAGAGTGTTACACAATTTTTCCAAAAATTGAGAGTTTTGTGTAACATTATTTATAGTACAGGAGGTTATTAGTGAGTCTCAAAACACACAAGAATTTTATATAACTTTGACAAAATATGAAGAGGTAAAATGCAATTTGCTCCTTTTCTAAACTAACGTCTCCTTATTCAGTGATAGAGCTTAAATTTTTATCAAGGAAAATCAATTATTTGGAGGATTATTTATAAATTTTTATCAAATAGAAAATGCCCTTTCTACAATGATTATAGCAACTAGTAACGAGAATTATTTTAATTTTAGTAACATAATAATATATTTTAGTCGTCAAATGCAAAGGGGTCAACTGGCCCTTCTTATGATAAACTAGCTTTGCCTATGGTCTCTTCCTTGATACAAATTATAAGAACACACTAAAAATGATCGACCAACCAAACATGACTTTTCATGCGTGTTTGGCAATGTTGGAACATAATGTGTAAATCTTGGAAATTCAATATGTAAATGAAGAGTGTAGGAAAAAAAAAATTGAAAATAACTGAAGCTTGTAAACGATGTCTTTAAAGGATTTACGTCCCCTCAACAGGTATTAAAAGGGTATGACATATCCCTTCTATGATACAACGGCTATATACCTCTTAACATTGGTAATACTTCTATGGCAAGAATTTGCGAACTAGTAAATAAATAACTCTCTCTACAGAACGCCAACTAGGATGTTGAAATACTAGAATGTTAAAAGCTACAATTTTTTTGTGTTGTACCATATGCAACATAACCTCAAGAGTCCGTTTATGCATTAGCTAAAAGCTTCTATTTATAATGTAGAAGATGTGTAATAACCAACAAAGCATTCAATAGAGGAATTAGTACCAACCATAAAATATATCATAACTCCTAGGCTTTAATGTTAGCATTAATGGAGAGTTTTTGTAACCACCACTATCATAACTTTAGCTTCCAATAGATTTCTGTTATGAATCATTGGTTTTCTGCTCACTGGATTTCCTTAAGCTACAAAAGCTAGCCAACTTTAATTGTTAATTTTTTATTCACCACAAGCTTATTTTTGACATGTAAATATATCAAGTTTATCTACTTAGAACGAGAAACGCAACCATATCATATTCCAATTCAAATGATAAGCAAGATTCGACCCAATTTTTAGGTCAAAGTAGTTTTGATGTCTATATCAAAAATCATAATTCTAACAAAAAAATACTTATTTGAATGCGGATTCAAAATAAAAAGTTAGTATTGGTCTAATTAGTGTACGTCGGCCATTCTTTAATTATTTTCCGTACTACATTCAGATTCCTTTTTTTTTCCGGTCAACGAAGTCTTCATTCCGTACTACATTCACAGTCAAACGCTTTCTTTTTCACTTGAGTTGTTTTTTTTAATTCCATTTACTATGGTATTAAAATTACTTTGCAAGGAGCCCAGCAAAAGAAAAAGTTACTTTGTAAGCAAAACGTGTTTTTGATTCATTATTGGGTATCGAAAAGTCATAACTATCACTGATGAAAATCGCTTTTCCACGATGGCAAGGCTTGCTTTTCCTAAGAGTCTACATTAATTATCAACTTTTATAGACTCTTTCCGATTCTAAAGTTCAATTATTCAGATACCAAATCTTACGTTAACCTCATATAATTATATGCTTCCAAACTTCTAGATCTCTTGGCTGCCAAGATATTAATACCTTCGGAATATTAGAAGTTCACATGCTGTACATTAACCTTGAAGGCTAATTTATTTATAGAACGTTTAGAGTGTGATTGAAAAGCTTACTATTATTTAAAGATAGAATTATATAAGATATTTTCTTTTGCTCATTTTTTTTTAAGAAAAATATGCATAATAGCTTCAATTGCATCAAATTTTAGATCCATCATCACCTGTTAGGCAAAATGCCTATTGAACATTACTTAGACTATATCTCTTCTGAATATTAACATTTGAACCCAATTAATCATAAGTTCGAAGGGCTTTGTACATGTTAGAAATGCTTTTGCTATGGCTCAGATGACTTCCCTTAACCAAGTCATTGCTTATGAGTCGCCGGCTCATTCTTTAACAAAAATGTAGTTTGTGCCCTAGGCTCCTACTATTTAAGAGCTTATGGTTTTATATTATTTTACTCTCCAACGGGAGTCCTTCTAATAGATAGATTTCTACTCATGGTAGAGTCTATGCCACCCAATAGCCGTCATCACCATGAATTATGATGATATTTACAAAAAAATTACAAACAAAATCAGATTAGTAATTATATGATTATTGTTATTTTAAATTTTTAATTACTAATTAATTAACGTTTAAAACAATATTCATTTATTGATTTCAAATATCGTATCATGGCCTACCACGTTACCATGGCAGGTCACGATCTCACCAACGATTATTCATTACCGGTCAACAGTTACCATTTGTATTTTTACAGGAATGGTATACTAAAAGCACATGAGTCTTTGCACAAATTAGTGCATAAATTATTGAGAATAGTCCAAGCAAGTTAGTACGTCAAGAAGAATTTGGTTCTTCTTGTTATAATGTTATAAAGAGGAAAATAAAATAAAAAAGGGTAAATTAGATTATATCTTATATAATTTGTATAATTTAAGTAAGACGAATTTTACTATCAAATTCTCTCATAGTTCTTTTATATTTTCTAAAATATATAGCACAAGTCCTCACATCTCAAAGGATATTGTGTTGTTTCAAAAGTAAACAAAAATTATGAGAAAGATTGTGAGACATACAAAACTCTGATATATTTCAAGTCCCATTTGGATTGACTTTTTCCTATAGAAAGCACTCATTTTATAAGGGAAAAAATGACATCTTTTTTATTATAGGTACTTGGATTGGTATTAAAAATGCTGAAACTATATAAAAAAAAGCTCAAAATTAACATTTTTTAGAAATTAAAAATTTTAACTTCTAAAAGAAAATACTTCTTTAAAAGTTATTAAAAAAAATTTTAAAAAAACTCATTCTAGACAAACCCTTAATAAACAGCTAGGAGTCCAAAAAAGAAAGTAAATAGATGTTTCCTCCAATTAATGCTGCTTTACGTTAACTAATATAACGACATTCAATCGAATTATTAGCATTCATTCCTATGAATACTCATACTCCATTTTCTACACCTAATTGAAGCAACTCTCCCCTCAAAATCATAATTGCTTTTGACTTTTTCAACAGAATATTTCCTATTTATAATTGCATTATTTATTGTTCTCAATTATACAAGAATAAATTATGGCGTGTGTTACAACTTAACGCATTTTAATGTTGGGAAGGTAAGAACTTCTATCACATGGGAGAAAAAGAAAACCAAACGTGGTAGACTTGTGTTAAAATGCCGCTTTTAATTGGCTTATGAAAACTATTTTTTATAATTTTTTAACAAAATATTTTCTTAATAAGTTCAAATTTTTACTAATGAACGAAAATTCAATGAGTTCTTTAAAAAAGTTCTAATTTTTAACCGTCAATTCGAATGTTTATTTAAAAAGTATGTTTTTTTCTCAAAAAAAATCAAATCCAAATAATCTTAAATTTAGATTTTAAATTTATAAATTTTGTAATACAACGACGTATACCAACCCCCGATTTAGGGCCTTTTATTTGTGGTTTCGCTAAGGTTACCAAAATGAATTTTCAAGTTGCATGGCCCTGTCCTTCATTCTTTCAGGACCACTTTGGCATCCATTCATCCAAGTAGGACCACTTTCATTCCTTTTGAAGTTCAAGTGCTGGTCAAGAGATATATTTATTTATATTAGAGTATATCTCATGTAATGCAAGAAAAACATATATTGTATTGAAAAAAAGTATTTTTAATATCTTATTTCAATTGTCAATTTATACAATTTATGCAGTGATAAAATATAAATACATTTTTATTAGATTTAATTATTGGTGACTTTTAAAAATTTTAGTAATCTTGATTTTTCAGTGATGATTTTCTATTAATTCATATAATATTTAAGTTGGAAAACCAAAAAAAAAAATCTGACTGGGGAAAAAGAAAATTAATAAAAGACCAATAATATATTTATTGAACTTTAACTCATTATTAGATGAAAAAAATTGATAAGATTAAGACATGTAGCATTAAAATATGATCATGAACTCTACCTTATAACATACACATACATAGACACACACACTCTCTTATATAGTACACACACATTTTGTAAGGGTAAAATATGGACATATTTAGTAAAATTTAATTATTGGTTAATATTCAACACTAATTTTTCTTCATGAGATATTTAAAAAATTGAATAGAATACCTAAATTGAAAAAAAAAAATTTGAAAGGAATATGATATGGAAATATTTTTGCATACTAGAAGGAGATTGACTCAAAGTCCTTTTGGAGAATAAAAAGTTAATGGTATGATGACATGTGGCATTGATAAAAAAAAGGCATAAATATTAATTTATAGTGTGTGTACATATACATACATACATACATATATATATATATATATATATATATATTTCTTTTTTAGAATCATTTTAGAGTACAACATCAGCATTTACACGACATAAAGTAATTTTTCTATTTTCAAGTCATTTACCCCCTTAGCATTTGCATAGCCTTTCTCATGTATTAAATAAAAGACTAACAAATAAAAAATTAAAAATTAGAAATAAAAGAAATAAAAAATTAAAAAAAAATAAAAGCAAGTTTGAGTTCAGCATTTCATAGAATAGCAGTAACGGAGGGACTTTGGAAGGGAAAAAATAATATGCATCTAATACTTTGCATTTAAATAGCATTAATTGTTAATTTCATTGTAGCTAATTAAGCAAATACAAGTATTTGAAAAGCAATTACAAATATCCATTGATCTTTTCCTTTGTTTTCTTCTTTTTGATAGGCATTTTCCCCTTGGTTTTGTTAAATAAAGAACTTCTCAAATTTCCAAGGAGTCATTGCATCTGACCATTAGGAATTTTGAAAATTTTCCCTTTTTTTCCCCACTAAAGTGGTTAACGAATTGTACAAAAAATTAAAAATTTAAAAAAAGGTTTCAGCTATGTCATTTGCCTCATTAAGGATAAACATGATTATTCTTTTTTAAAAGTCAACTAACTTTTTTTGTTAACTTTAATTTAATACAATTATGGCTTAGGAACATAATTAACGGTTATAACATGGAAAATCAATGCAAAATAAGTTGTCTGCGGCATGCTGTATCATTGAATTATTGTTCCTTTCTCCATTTTATTTCAAGACATTTTTCATTGACGATTATTTGCTCTAATCACAATCATGTTAAATTTATCGAAAAAATTTAAATTTTATTGTATATTAGTGCGCTATAACACATGCATGTATCAATCTAGTCAAAGAAGAAGGCTTAAATAAAATTTTTAATCCACGTGCTAAAATCTGTACTGTATTTGTTTTGTAAGGTTTGTCCCGTATTCTGATAATACTTAAAGAATATGGGAAAATTTACCATATTTGTTATCTTGCCTTTTTTTTAGTTCTACCTTATTTGTATTTTTGCATTAATTGTATACTATCATATCTTGTAGTCTCAGAATCTTATAAATAGGTGCTTAGCCTATTGTAATAGGTTTGAGGAAGAGATAGAGAAGTGAGGCAGGTAGCAGAGAACGTTTAGAGCTAGAGCATGAGTTTATTTTGTATTCATTATTAACATTGTCTTAATAAAATTCTCCTTTTGGCTGTAAAGTAGGCCTTGACCAAACCACCTAAAATAGTGTCATTAATTTCTTATTTATTTTGTCTTTGTTTACACCACGTTTTTCCTCAACACATTCCTTATTTATTTCGTCTTTGTTTACATCACAGTTTTCCCCACCACGTTCTAATTTTGTAGATTATTGAGACTTTTATTTTTGGTTTGTAGCAGGATGATTTATATGCTTTAATTTTTCTTTGCTTAGTGATTCATGTCCTCTTTATTACAATAAAGAAAGGAGAAAATAAAATAATGATGAGGTATAATTAACAACTAGCTTGTTAGAGCAAAAAACTTAAAAGGGAAAATCATACAAAAGTGTTCATTGTTTTTCTAAAGTTAGTCCCAATTATTTTAAGAGATCCAAATTAATCCTTCAAATATTTATCAAAATTAGTCAAATTAGGTCACTATAACAAAATGCGGTTTACATTTAACGTAACTAAATGGTAAACATATATATGTGTGTGTGTGAGTGTGTGAGTGTGTGTGTGTAGTGGTTGACACAGAGGGTGGGGTGATGAATACTGCAGGTGGTAGTGGCATGTTTTTATTAGGTTATTTAATTTTTTTTCATGTATTTTCTCCTTAAAGTTTAACATTACGGATTAAATTGATTACTCTGTAGTAGTAATGGGAATTGATATAAACCATCTAAATAATAGGGATTGAGGGGTCCGTTTACTACTGGTAATGCTAGAGATTATCGGTAAATCTTCTTTATTTGGACTCCGATGGTAAACCTGCGAACAACCTACAAAACCATGAAAGTGCTAATTACGGAGCCAATTGGAATTTAGGGGATCGAATGGATTGAGCAAAGAAGGATGTTACTGAGGATGGCTTGTTTGCGTTAAAAGTAGTGTACCTTATCTTTAGTCGATAGAGTGAGTTGAATTTGCCTTTATGACGACTATTTGAGAGGTTGAGTTCTAGTAGAACTAATATAATTGAATCTTAGAAAAAAAAAATTAAATTCTTGGTAATTTAGGGCACATCCCTAAGTACTTGGATCCAACTCCAACAGAATTAGAGCTGCATGTGTAGAGATTTTAGGACCCAACTAAATTGGTGCCCTCTTCAATTGGGTGTAACTCGAAATCCAAAGTATGTAGATCTATTCTGTATTGACCTATATCAAATATGATGAAATAACTTAAAAAAGAATGATTATTCAAGATGATGTACAATTCTAGTTAGAAAACTTGTACAATACTTAATTTTTTTCTTATATTTAATTGTAATCATTATAAAGAAAGAAGGTAGGATGGACTGATTTTTATTTTCATTTATTTTCTAAAACTATTTTAATGAATTAAAATGGAATGGAAATTTTGCAGGTAGAGAAACCAATCAATGATAAAAATATCAAAGTAGTTTGAGAATAAAAAAATTGTGTTAGCATGACATTAATTATTTGTGCTTATTCTCATCAGAATATCACGGGATGATGGAATACACAAATATGGTGTGGAGGGAAAAAAAATGACAATAATTCATGTAGGAGAGACCACGTACACGTGGCACATGCATAGTGTAGACAAATGTGTTGGCCAAATCGACTCTTGGGAAAACCAAAAGCCAAACAGACAAACAAAATTAAGTAACTCCACATGATGACTGTCCCCATCCACTATCGTGTGGTACATCCGTACTAGGCCGTATCACAACACGCTTTTGATACAGTTTTGTTTGTCATCAAGCTGGCCACAATTGTGCAACGTCGGGGCGACGCGTTATGGTAAAAAAATTTCAAAGTTAGATTTGTTTTATACAAAGAATTAGCAAGATTTTATGACAAAAGTTAATTAGTTAGCGTGAGAAGTTACATGGAGTCAAGATTCAAGGGACGGTTGAGTGAGTACACATTTATATACGCATAATTTTTTTAATATAAATTAAAAGTTAAATACAAAAATATTTAATATAATAATAACATCTTAATATACATTAAAAATATAAATAAATATCTATCATTATTATAAATAGAACTATATTTTATAATTGTTCTAACTTGACTACAAATTTTGAAACATTGAATATTTAAACTTAAAAACATTTTTTAATATAAGTGACTATGTAGTCATTTTTCTTTTCTTATTTTTCTTTTTTTTTATCTCATTGTTTCTATGTATATTTTTATTTTTCATATTTAACTTATTTTCTTTTTTTGTTCCCAATTTACTTTTTTTATTGAAAAATAAAAGTGTTGATATTACCTTTATCACAATCATGAGGAGATGTACTCTTATTATGAGGAGATGCACCTCATGTTAATGAATCTTCCATAATAAAAAAATTAACAAGGATAAAAATAATGGTAACATTTTTTTGAGAAAGAGTCAGGCACCCCCTGGAGCATATGTAGCTTCGTCTATGAGTTACATAAAACTTTATACGGTAAACTTAAATTTTGAGATTTCTTGATGTAGGACAAATATATATTGCATTACACTCCCTCACGTGTGATTCGGAACAGTACCCACAGCACTTAGATGAAACTTGAATAAATGTATGATTTGGAATAGTGCCTACTTCACTTTGGATGACAAGATGTAGTTTTGGTAAGCTACTTGTAATGATTGATGACCACAACTCGAAACAAATTATATGCAACTTTGGTGAAATGCTTGCAGGGATTGAGTACCACGTAAACAAACATGCATGATGAGGAAGAGTTGGATGGACACACATGAATGGATATCAGTAGCGTGAAAACTAGACTAGATGCCCAACTCTAGTATTATGTATGTGAAGAGTCACTGAGGTTCGATCACAAACTAATTGGTTAATATGAGCAGCGACCTAAGATTTTTTGGTGAATTTGAATGTTGAGAATTTCCAATGTGAGAAAAGGATATATTCTAATTGTTTAGAACGTACATAATCTTATTCCAGATTGTTAAAAGTGGCTTAAGACCTTTTATAGCGAGCATTTCGTTGTCACTAACTCGCAAGATATTTAGCTGGAAAGCGTGTTGTCTCACTGTTATTGATGCGACTACAACACAATCTTGTTCCGGTTTAATGTTGAGCTTGAGCCGTACAATGCATCATCAGCTTAATGTGATAGGAAAAAGATAGGTTTTTAATTACATGAAAGTGTAAGCTTTCCTGGACAGCATCTTAATCTTTTCATTTGCATGGGCAATGCATGATAATAACTAGGGTTTTAAATATGTGGACCATTATAAGCAAGTGGACTATGTTGTCACCTATATATCGAGTAAATATCCTTTTTTTTTCCCTAATTTGCTACACATAATTTGCCTTCTTTTTATCCGCCTTTCTTGTTTTACTTTGTGTCTTGTCATGGAGTTTGGTATGACCTATGAATATCTAATCTCTTCTGTCTTCTCTTGTCTACTATATTAATAGGAAAAGTCACTTTTGTCAATTGCATTATTCATAGAATGCTTGTGAGGGATAAGTTTCTAAATTTATTAGAAAGAGTCACTTTTGTCAGTTGTATTATTCATAGAGTGTTTGTAAGAGTAAGAGTAAGTTTGTAAATTTACGTATACCTTATTTATTATTATTATTTTTTTCGCAATCAAATTTATTATTTATTTATTTTTATTCGCAATCAAAATGATTACTAACTTTTTTCACTTTTCTGTTAATTATGCCTTTCGACTTTGAATTAGAGGTAAAAATTAGTTTGGATTTTTGAGTTTTTAGTTTTGAGGGTAAAAGATTATTCAACCTGTATTAAAAAGTATGATAACCTAATAGGGATTTGAATATTTGGATTTAAGGCGTTCAGCAATGGGTAAACTTTTGGTATTTAACTATTTTCTTCTTTTCCTTCTTTCTAATTATTTTTTTCTTTTTCCTTCCCAATCAAAATAATGTACTATCTCTTTTTTCTCTTCTATGTTAACCATGCTTTGAATTTTACATTGTGGTAGGAATTAATTCAGATTTTTGAATTTTTAGGTATTGGAAGAAGAAAGAAAATATTTGAGCTTAGTATTGAAACTATGAAACTAGATCGGGATTCTAATATTCGGGTTTAGAGTTTCTCGACTTCACGTTTTGGAGATTTAAGTTTTTTGCTATTTCTTGAATTCGTATTGTGTTAACATAATTTAGACTAACTTTAAAAATAGATAGGACTTAGGAGAAGCTGAGCAAAAATTTATGTAAAAATTTTAAATTCATCTAAATCAGAATTATTTAATTAAGTTCATATAAGTTTTGAATCATGTTCGGATGTAAAACTTTTCACCTGAAAAGCGAATCCGATCAGATAAGTTACCATGACAACTATTTTCCACTTCCTCTTATTAATCACATTCCAAAGTTACCGGAATATCGACAAAAAGACAACTACTTTTTTAAGACTTTAAATTTCTTAAAATAAAGAGACGTATTAATTAAATATATGTACAACTTTTCTTGCTCCCCCGAAAATTACTGAATTCTTTTTCGGTAAATATTTGTTAATATATGATAAGTGTTTTATCACAATAATATTAAATAATATTGGACAATATAGCCGTACAATTATGCGGCGTTATCCAACTAATCTAATGAAAATAAGTATTCTTTGATACTAATCGGACAAATTGATTATGACCATTGTAACGTAAAAAGATTATTTACCAAACAGCTTAAAACTAAGGGAAAAAAAAATAATTGTCATGTGATTTAAAACTCCGCGAAAATTTAAAGGCCAGTTTTCTTCTGCATGGCTTGGTTTATCTTATGTCTTGAAGTCATTGTAGGTTTTATAGTGGAAGTTTTACGTCACTGTATATTTAAACGGCAATAAATTATAATATATAGAGGCATATATGTTTAGCCACTTTCTTCTTATATTTTCTCATGTGATCTCGTATAAATACTTGTTGGAAGATGCAATAAGAGGGTATGAAAAAGGCCGAGATGTGGTCGCAAGTGGTGGGCATAAAATTGATGTGTTCTTGTATGATGTCAGCCAAACTTTAAATAAGCACAAATATCTCTACGTAACACACACACACTGTCAAAGAAAGGGGAAAATCAAACCTGAAAAATCTTTATTCGTGAAAGTTATTAATTAACGTACAAAAACAGGTGGACATGGTAGGATTTCCATTTCTATATTTAGAGGGATAGGGTAATGCTTGTCCGAGTGCTTAATAAACACTCAACATAAAAAGTTAGTGACAAGATTATTATTATTATTTTACTAATAAATTGTTAATTATGATAGTAACAGTCTCATCCTCATAAAAAGAAGAGCATGATCGAATTCCAGAAAGTGAACTATTGAGAGGGCTTTTTCTTCGCTATTTTCGGTTCTATAAGAATTAATTTCAAATTTAATGTAATTTGAGAATATCTTAATTCTCTCTATATACATAAGTAAGCACTACCAAACACCCATTAGATGAATTATTTGCATTTTTAAGGGTTGTATAGACCTTGATATGCTTGTGTGGTCAATAC
The DNA here is from genome assembly GCA_028554755.1 of Cordia subcordata. Lineage (NCBI taxonomy): Eukaryota > Viridiplantae > Streptophyta > Magnoliopsida > Boraginales > Cordiaceae > Cordia > Cordia subcordata. The sequence continues at coordinate 6,913,976 of JAPTOF010000023.1, forward strand.
CAATTTGGGTTGCTCTTGATTTTCTTGTGACCTAATATTCTAACTAATATTCCTTCTCAAGATCGAGATCTAGAAGAAATTTTTGTTAACGAACATGAGCTGCCAACCCTGTAATTTTCAGGAAAGTCATTTTGATACTTAAAGTAGTTATATATATATATATATTATATTAATAATATGTTACAACAAACGGATAATCTTTGCTTTTATTAGTTGAAGTAAGACATGTCCAAAATTTTGGAATTTTTTTTTAACCCTATTTTTTAAATGCTTCCAAAATTAACATAATTTTTAAATAATTTGTCAAAATAGACTCTTTAAAATTTTAAAATTGACATTCTTCCCATTACAAAATTTAATATTTACAGTTTCGAACTTTGAAGTGCCCACAATTTATGTCAGTAACTTCTGCCACCATCCACGTTGCAGTATCTGAATATTGATGTCATTCGTACCAAAGGCCTTGTTCTTGGTCAAAGTATTGCACTTGATTCCTAAGTTCGACAGGCATGTCTTATCAGCTATATGCATCAGCTTAATGACAGTCGTGATTGACTGAAGGCTATTTTACTTCCTTTAGAGTTGACGGGATGGTGGCAGAATTTACTGACATCAAATGTGGGCACTTTCAACTTTAAAAGGTCGAAATTGTAAATATTAATTTTCTTTTAATGTGGGCAAAATAATGTAATTGAATTTTCGAAATTTGAATTCACACTTTTGAAGTTTGATTTTGAATTTCAAAAGTTCAAAAAGTTTATTTTTATAAATTTTTTAAAATTAAGTTAATTTTAAAAGTATTTAAAAAAAATTTCCCCAAATTCCTTTGGTAGGTACCAAATGTACCATGCCTAGGACACAGCGTGGTCCTTGTGTAGCATAAACCGTACCACTTATTTCTATGGGAGGCATAAGCCGAACTTTTTTTATAAATAACACAATTTATAAAATTGTTTCCTAAAATAGCCTTGTTTTGGAAAGAGTTCAAAACTAGCATTTTTGGCTTTGGAATAGGTGAAATAGACAATTGAAAAAACAAAATGTCTTATTCTAACACGCTATCAAGATACATTAGATTTCAGCTATTCAATTGTCGAATTCGGCTGTTCAACAGTCGAAGTCAACTTTCAACTATTCATACCCGAAATTGGATAGGAATATTCTTATGTCAACGTAGCATATTTTAGCTTTTCAAAATCCAAAATTTCGTCTTGTTATTCACCCTGCCTGTCAGCGAATATATTCCTGGTGGCAGCCAACTTCATTTATTGAATAGTCAAAATCCCAATTTCGGCTATTCAACTAACAAAATCAGCCCCACAGGACTATATAATCCCCTATCCCGTTGCTAGCTTCAGTCGAAATAACAATTTACTTGTAAAATTTGCTTCATTCATGCAAACAATTTTAACACTTCTTTCAACCTAACCAGATTCTTTCAAACCTCTAAATTGTGCTTGTAAAGCATCCAAATTTTCATACCAATCATCAAAAATAATATGAATCCAAACACAAGAACTGTTATTTTACATTATGGCCGCAAAAAAATCAATGGCCTTTTCTCTGTATAGTATGAAATTACAAAGCCAAGACACAAAGTCAAAATAACAGCAGAAATGTCGTATAATGAGTTCGTTTACAGTGTTTACAAGAAGCTTAATTTACGTTACGGCATGGACAAAGTTCAACCATAGCACCGTTTTCAATCGACACTCATCAACTCTCAATGTCCATACCTTAGCGTTAGTGCAGTCACTTTTGATGAACAGTTGAGGTATATGTACGAGATCGCTTGCCATTCCAATTACATGTGTACGACATGTTTATGTTGGCATAGACACGAATGACGTGTACATTCCCCAGGCAGTGAGTGGTGCCCTTTCTCATGGCACTGTCCCCGATTTGAATGCAAATTTTACTGATTAACAACATGAAAGGGTTGACATAACGACTACGGTAACGAAATCTTCTAATTTGATTATGTCTCCCTAAGACACGTTTATTGTTGCAAGAACATCACATGCCGAAGGCCTATATGCAGTGTTGGACTTAAATATATACAGATTTCAATAGGAGCCGAAAGAAGAGGACGAGGATGCTGAATTGAACCAACAAAATGCATGGTACGATGATGTTGAATATGATGAAGAACAATTTGATGGGAATTTCAACTATGCAAACTCCAACATAAAGGGTGATCCGAGTAGCAGTGGAGTACCTATAGTCGAGAAGTTTGATCATGCAGAGTTACAAACTACTACCCAAGAATACTACATGAATAGTATAGATGTATCAGCAACTAAGCCTGTTTGGGACCTTGATAAGAAGGAGCTTACAATGGACATGGTTTTTCCTACCAAAAAAGATGCACAGAGGGCTGTGCTGATGTATCTAGTAAGTGTACAATGAGAATACATGGTCGACAGATCCACATCTAACTTGTACCTCGTTTTTTACAAGAGTAACAACCCCGATAATCCATGTACTTGCGTGCTATAAAAAAAATCCACGCACCATCAATTCGAGATTACAAAGTACTGCGGGGTTCACAATTGCTTAGTTCCTAATAGACGATATCGGCATAAAAATGTTATTGCTGATCTGGTCGAATTTATGGTAAGGCATTTTGTAAAACATAAATCCTATTTTGAGGTAGGTTTTGTTCGAGCTCATATTAAGGAAGCACTTCAGGTGGATATATCTTATGGGAAGGCATGACGTGAACGAAATAAGGCAATCGAATTGGTCTTTGGCGATTGGCACACCTCTTATCAGTCACTTTCACGGTTTTCTAGAGCTTTGAAGACAAATAACCCGGAGACGATCATAACTTACAAGTTCTTTCCAGGTTCAATGACGTAAAGAACTATTAATAAACTATTAATAATAAATAATATTCATACTAATACTCAAAGAAGTATACTAATCTTGATGCTAGTAATACCATTACTAATATTAATTACAGTAATATTCACAATAATAATCACACTGAACAATAATTATTTATTGTAATACTTTCTACAAGTTTTTATAAGCTTAATAAATTCCTATTTCTTGATTTCATTCCACTCCATTTTTTTTTTAATTCTATAACATTCTAAACATAATTAATAAATTTCCTATTACTTTAAAAATCTCAATTTCATTAGATTTCAATTTTTCAAATATCCTATTAATTTGAATTTTCCTATTGTCTATATCTACAACTAAACTACACATTTATAACATCTACATTAACAACTATACCAACATCTACATATATAATGTATACATACACAACATATATATATATACACACATACATAAAAAAGATATATATATATATATATATATATATATATATACACACACACAGAGGGCACATATATATATATATATATATATACATATACATGACATACATATACATACATAGAAAATTTAAATTGGTAAAAACTTTAAAAACTTACAAGAATAGGTAAATTTCTAGGCTTGGAGCTTGTTTTGTGGTAAAATGAGGATTTGAAGCTTCAAATTTCGTGGGGGGAAAATGGGGAAAATGAAAAAATGGTCAAGTGTAAGGAAGAAGAAGAAGGGGGCTGGGAGTTAAAAGCTGATTACCATTCGGTTTTTCAATAGCCGAATTCGTCTATTCAATCGCCGAAACAAAAAAACCTAGCCACATTTATCTCGGTTGTTTAAACCTGGTCAATTTCAACTATTCAAACGCCGAATTTAGCTATTCAAAAGTCGAAAATATCTCTGCCAACGGTATATTAATATATGCAAAAATTTCGTTGATTCAAAAGCAGTTTTCGAGCTATTCAAAAGCCAAAAAGGCTATATTTAAAATCAATTCCAAAACAACCTATTTTCGTGAAAAAATTTACAAATAGAGTAATTTATAAAAAATTCCGACATAAGCCTCATGTTTTCACAATTCACTGGGAGCGTTAGTTGGGTCTCGAAAGGTACTCATATGATTGGTCCTCAATATAACCATCTCTGAACTCTTTTCAACCTTGAACTCGAGTACTGTTTTAACAGTAGCAAAGGAAAAATACCAAAACTAAACATTTTACACCCTTCGACCTACAATTAACATTTTGGCTTATGTAACTTCTTGCGCAGAGGCCTGGGCCTTACACGGTTCGATATTGACTAGTGAGGTTTCAGCTTATTACAGATACGTCATTTTTGAGAATGCATCATAAAACACAAATTCTTTTAGAGAGTTAATGTGGTTGACACATCAGCTTTTCTAAAAGATAGTAGATCCAAAAAAATTAATCATAATAATACATTGCATGGGTTTATGGTGTTCCAAATGTAAATAAATTTGATGCATGTGCATATTATTCTTAAAAGATGAATATGATATATTCTTTTAATGATTTCATTGATAGTGCATGAGTTAAGCTTGAAGTATAACAAGCATCAGAATGAAAATTCAGACATTCTTTCAATACTTTAATGATGGTGTAGAAATTAAGCTGAAATATAACAAATACTAAAATACATATTTAAATACTAATTATAACTTGCATGTAGCGCAAACAAAACATTCATGTGTGTCTATGTACTCTATTAATCGTTGCATTTTCTCCTCGTGAAAGGCAATAACAAGTACCCTTAATAATAGCTTGAAGTTGAAACAATATTGAGGTCTCCAGCGTTTGTGGATATTTATAAGTGTTAATATTTTTGTAATAAATCAGTAATTATTTGTGAAGTCATTGAATTTAAAATCTATTTTTTTTAAAGGAGACAAAGTCGACTAAAGTAACATAAATATAGGTGAAGCAACTCCTCTATACTCCTTTACCAAATGCACCTTCAAGGGGGCTGGAGCTTCTTGTAGCAGGTGAGAACCCAGAGGACGATTTAAAGCATAGTTAATAATACTCAATTCGCGTATTTGTTAGTTTTTCTATAAATATGATTTAGCTTAAAACCCAGTTTACTCTCCAACATTTTTTTTGCACTCGTCTACACAAGGTAAGAGAAATCTAATTGGCTCGCCAATATTCTTATGCACTCCTCTACATAATATAAGATAGGTCCTTTGGGACATTAGCTTGAGCAAAGGATCCTTTAGCAAAAGAAATGAATGAATGAAGCAAATTAGTTAGGGCTCGTCAATGCAATATTGGCATATTACCGTCGGAATATCCGAATCCAAATCCAACACCGACAAGAAAAGGAGATTGAGAATTTGAGATCCCCACATGGCCACTCCATTAAAAGACTACGAATTAATTGCTTATATTGCAAACAATTAAACATGCCCCCCATATACATATCTAGATTCTATGACAGCTATATGTTGATCATAAGTCACAACCAGTGGCAAATGATCAAATACCTTCTGCATCCAAAAGACAAACAAAAAATGGAAAAGAAAATATCTCCCGTCGACGTATGTGGATTTCAATATGGAAAAGGAAGGATTTTCTCATAATGTTATTAAGTTAAGACTAATAAAAGATTTAATGCTTATAAATTATTAAATTTATATTATTATAATTATATAACTAAGTCTTTGTTATTAAATCTTATTTATGATCATTGATGTAATAATATTGTAAACAGATACTGAGTTATCACATTATTTAAAAACTTAAGTTTATGGAGAGAATATTGATGTGTTTATTTCACGTATGTATTAGTACACACCCAAATATGTCTCTGGCAAGATTTGTTTTTGAGCCTTGCATGATATAGTGTGTTTATTTATTATATTAGCACGTGGATTTGTTTTTGGGGTGCAAGGAGAATATTAGTATGTTTATTTATTATATTAGCATCTAGACAGTTTTAATTTTTTAAATGAATGATAGTGAATTTTGAACCCTTGATTTTATTGGAGTTACAACCCATCTAAAAGTTTAAACTTGTAAATAATATATTAGTTTATTTATTTATTGTAGGTAATACGCCTCCTAATGTGCAAAAGTAATTTGTTTTTAGAGCTTTTCACATGGATAATTTTAATAATATTCTTGGTGACAGTGAGTTTTAAACTTAAGACCGTTTAGTTTTTAGACTCTGATATTATATTGGAGTTATTATATCATCTAAAAGTTTAAACTTACTATATTAAATTATCATTTTGTCCAAATAATTAAACTTATAAAGAGTGTGTTGGTGTATTTATTTATTATATTCACAACAAATCTATATATTCTTGTGTTGGCAAATATTGAAGGTTATGGAAACGTCCAACTTTTGGATCTAAGTTTCAGTGGATTCGATGCTGACGTTTGTCCCAAACAGTATGTTTAGTTTTACAATATCCTTTGACTAATAAATGCTTATTTAATTTAGAGGAAAAAAAAATTCTTAAGTTATATTATTGTCATATTGAATTAAAACTATCTTAAGTTATATTATTGTCTTTTCTAAAAGTTATATGATTGTTATATTGAATTAATTCTATAAAGAGTAAAATACATTTTACCTTGTATTTTGTCAAATTAAAGTCACTTAAGACTCTATATATTTCAAAATTAAATTCGTTGATATTCCTTATAGTATAGATTGTTTCCTAGAACTCTCAATTTTAAATTAATTGTACAACATTATAGCATAGGGATAGTAGCAGCTTCTATTATATAAGATAGGGGTGTAAATATTTTGAACTCACACCGAATAACTAATTTTGTAGCCTATTGATATACTTCCCGCATGCTTCAGCTCCCAAACATGATATACTTGCAAGCTCGTGCTCTGTCGACAAGCTTTATACTTAATGTTCACAAATTTAATATTGAATGCTCACGAATGAATGTTGACAAGTTTTATAACTAAATGTTGACAAATTTCAATATACAACTATTGCACTATATGTTCACACAATGTAATATTCACAAGTTTTATATTATATATCCATATGTTATACTCTATGTCCATAAAATATATACTATATATTAATAGGATTGTACTATAAGAGTTATACTGCATGTTTATAACTTTTATATTACATATTCATAACTTATACATTATATATTCATAAATTTTATAATAATGTTTACAAATTATCACAAGTTTATAATAACTATTCACAATTCTTTTACTGTATATTTACAAAGTATCACTAGTTATGTTTACAAAAATCAACAGATATCCTAATATCCTATGCATTTGCTACATCTTTCGTTGCTCTTTAATTTGACCTTTTCCTCTTGTCGTCTTTCTTAGTTTTTACTGTAACATCTTCCACACATATATATTTGTTTACAAGGAAAAAGATATTTTAGCCCTTGAGTTTAGGTTAAATTTTCAAACAGGTTCCTTAACTATGAAAATATTCTTTTTATTAGTCCCTCAAATTAATAAAAAGTTGTTAAAATTAATAGTCAACCATTTGATTTGTTTAAAAATTCCAAAATACCCTTGAGCAACTTTTATATATATATATATATATATATATATATATGTGTTTGCTAGAAAATATTTTCTTGATTTTCTAGTGTTTTATAGCACCAAAATATAAACGTTGAAAAATCAGTCAACTGGAGACATTCTTCGATGAACAAAAACTTTAGTTATAAACAAAGGAAAATGTTTTTCGACGAACAAAATAACGAAAACATTTTTCGCGCAATAACTCTATCTCTTTTTCTTTCACTAAGCCTACCCTCCCTCCACCGCCACCCCCTCCTAACCCTACCCCTATCCTTACCCCTTTAAAAAGATAAAAGAAGTGAAAAATTTAAATTTTCATTTCAACTACTCGTTAAAAAAGTTTCCTAATAAAAAAGTGAAAAAAAATAAAAATTTCATTTCAACTACTCTGTAAAAATTTAGCCTAAAAATCATGAAGAGTAATTGAAATAAATTTTAATTTTTCACTCTTTTATTTTTAATTTTTTATTTTTTAAAGGGGTCAGGGGATGGTAAGTCTAGTGGAAGAAAAAGATAGAGAGTTATTGTGCAAAAATGTTTTCGTCATCTTGGCCATTAGAAAACATTTTTATTCATCTATAACTAAAGTTTTTCGTTGATCGAAAAATATTTTTCAGTACGACCAAACACCGAGAAATCAAGAAAATATTTTCTAGCAAACATATAGAGCTCAAATATATATAAAAGTTACTCAAGGGTATTTTGGAATTTTTAAACAAATCAAATGGTTGACTAATAATTTTGACAATTTTTTATTAAACTTGAGACACTAAAAATGATATTTTTTATAATTAAGAGACTTATTTAAAAAGTTATCAAAATTCAAAAACTAAAATATCTTTTTCCCTTTGTTTATATTACTTTTATGAGAAGAAATAAAAGACAATTGAAGTTGCATGAGAATCTATGATTCATGATAAAGAGTGACGGTTGAAAAAGTGTGGGAAAAAGGATAAGAGAGAATCTTGATGCATTGCTATTAGCTCTTGAAACATTTACTTCAATGGCTGCGAGGGTTTAAGTTAAAAGTTATGACTGCGGTCCAATCACTTGAAAGTCTAATTTCGTGAAGGTCACAGTTAAAGCTATGGCTGCTATCCAATCACTCGAAATTCTAATTAAAGTTCAAATTATTAGTTCTTGGATTTGTTCAGACGGGAAATAAGAGAGAAAAAAAATCCTTGATTAGTATTAAAAGGAACAAGAAATGAGAGAAAAAATAAAAAAAATTATTGATTACGATTGAGTTCCCAAATGAGGACGCAGTGGCTGTGGATAAACTCATAAATGAGTGTAGGTGTTGATGTGATAGGAATTTGCATGTTGTGGACTGCGTGGTCCTATCTCACCAGGAAAAGAAAACGACTACGTGGTCCTCTCTAGTGGAGATATTATTTGTATAACGCTATTGATTTATTTGAATGAATAGAAAACTAACCCCACGTTGATTACACGTCGGAAAGGAAAGGTAAGTAATTAAATTGAGGTGGAGAATTTTTTTTTTTTTTAAATTGATTGGATTCTAGAAAGACAATGAGGAAAGGGTAAAATAGTATACTCTTGTGTGATTTTTTTCATAAGAGTGTGTTACTTTTTTGTGTTCTTAAAATAGGCAAAATATTTCTTCTAATTTTGAAAAGTGTTGCAAACTTGTCCTTTTTCGCCCTATTCAAATTAATTCACGGAAACTCATATATGACTAAAATCACAAGGAGGTATTTTGCCTACTCTAAAAGCATAGAGAAGTAATATAAACTTATAAAAAATCATAGTGATTAGGATGTTATTTATCCTATCTAAGATATCATTACTTTTTTTGAAAAGCCACGCAAAGAGCACATTTAGAGCATGCTATGTTATTTCTAAGAAAAACATGATGGAGAGAGCAAGTGTGCAATACTTTTGAAAATCATAGAGGTATGTTATCTATTTTAAAAGTATAAGAGGTTACGTATACTTATAGAAAACCATACATTATTTACCCTAAGGGAAAAAAGGAAAATATTCTATAACTTTTTTATTAACGTTGAAAAAGGAGGAAAAGACACTCCTCTTGGCTTTTACTTTAGGATGAAGAGACGGACAAACATGGAAAAAGGAAATAGGGGCAATGGTGGAGGGGATTCAATGAATCTCCTTTTTTTTTTTTGGGTCAAGCAATGAATCTCCTTGAAAACACTCTATTCACCTCACAATCAATTTAAGCAATTTCTCACTTGGATAATAGTTTCAAAAGTATCATACACTTTTTTTTTTTTTTGGGGAGTCAAGCAAAAGAATCAAACTCATCGAGTTCTTGGATCCTTCTGTTAATGCTTTCGTTTTCCTTTCCTACTTTTTTATTTTCTAAAAGTGGAAGGCGTAGATCACTGCCAATCTCCTTTTCTTAAAAGCCCAAATATAATAAGCAACCATAACTCATAAGAAATGGGTACATTCCCACACTTGGCTAGCCTCAACTGGTTGGTCGTTTTCTAGTTTTCGCCTTGAAACTAGTGCAAGGGCAAATTCTCCACCCCCCCCCCCCTCTTTCTCTTAAATATAAGACGAAGAGCTTGCCTTTTTATTTTCTAGTCATTGACAAAAAGCTCAAACAAGCAAGATCAATTAGATTTGTTTTAAGATTATAAATTTTGTAGGGTAGCGACATGCTAATATATATTTTAAATCAGTGAAAAGTAGATAGCATCTATAATAAGAAAAAAAAATGTTTTAACTTATAATCGTAATCAAAAGTTGCTGCCTAACTATATCTAATCTTAGTGGTAATCAAAGTTATCTCCCCTTGAATGAGGATATTTTCATTCATCTTCTCCTCCCATTTTTTTTTTTTTAAGAAATCACTGAAATGGTTCTAGCCCATCAAGAACATCTTACTAGATATTTTTGTTTTGTTTTTTTTCTCTTTTTTTCTTAGGGTCACTATTCCATCCTAATCTTACATGAGTTGATCGCTAGTCATAATCGTCATTATAGAGATTTTTGTTTTTTCTTTTCCCTGTTGGGGTCTTTGTTACATCCTTATTTTACAGGAATTGATCACTAGTCATTGTCGCGATTATTGGTCAATCAAAAAAATTGTCTTTGAGCTTCGAATCAGAGGATGTTGCAGCTCCGAGTTTTTTCGTTGGGCCTGGCAACTCTTTTGGGTCCACAAACATATCTTCTTCCTCTTCTTCTTTTTTATTTTTTTCCTTTTTTTTTGGGGGGGCGGGAGGGGGAAGAGGGGGAGGGGACTACAATGAGCTTATATTGAAATAAGTCTACGAGAAGATATTCCTCTCAGATTTTCTCCCAAAATACTCTTGAGATGTTTCAAGGGATTCATGATTTTGTGTAAACCCACTAGAAGTGAAAGTCCAAAGTTTGCTATCCGATCTGCGTTTTGGTTTGCCTCCCTATACATGTTCTCAGGCAGAAACTTCTATTTCGTTCCAGCCTAACTAACAACTCCGTAAAATTAAAAACTTTAAATTTGAATATGTATTTGATATTCGCCTAATATCTTATCTAGAATGAATTTTCCGAACTAAACAATGGCACAACATCCGTCCAACCCAGCAACAGTGTGGCTTTCTACAGAGATTTGATTCCTTTTATAAATGATTTTCTGATACAACAAGGTTCAAAGAATAGTGTATAAAAAGGAAAATGGAGAACACCAAAACTAATGTGTAGGAATGTCAATGGAATATGGTAGGAGCGGAATTCACATGCCCTTGCTCCTCACCTGTTAAAAATTTACTTATCTCTATTCCACCCCTTCACCTAGCACCGGGATAAACTCCTGATACCATCTCTGCCCTTGCCAATACCCTTATTTGTACAAGATAAAACCCCTACTTATTAATAACTAATAATACAAAAATAAATCTAATACAAATCATATTAAATCTTAATAGTAAACCTTAGCACATTAAATTCAAACTCCAACACATAAAATTCAATATTGTTATTAAATACAAACTCCAAAATCCAAATTATCAAATCCAAATCCTATACTTCAAATTCAAATTTACAATAATAAGACATAAATCCAATACTTTAGTTTTTAAGGTGATATAAGAAACCTTTACTGCTAAAACTTAAAACATCTTTATTGATATAATGCTTATACAGAGAATATAAGATCTGTTGCTGAGGTCTAAAGATCTCACCGTCTTCACAAAGCAATCAAAGTTCCAGACTCCAAATCTGAGGTTCCATTCCCTGCTCGCTATTTCCCAAAGCCGATGAGTAATTCAAGTAGGTGGGTTGACTATACAGATATAACATGTCACTCATTCAAGTGAAGAGCTGTCTCCTCCATTAACTCCATACACATGCAATCTCTTTTGAAGTATATCCATCCAACCTATTCAGGGTCTTCCTCTATCCTTCTTAGTAGTATAATGATGTCTCAAATAGAAGTGACAAATCAGGTTAAGACCCGCGAGTCAACCCGCTAACCTATAAAAAAAAGAAGTTAGAGTTGAAGGTTCAATAACCCGCCAGACAAACAGGTCAACCCAACCCATCCCACCAAATAAGCGAGTTGGGTTTGGTCAACCTGCGGGTGACCCATGAAGTTGTCAAAACGACCCATCCAACCTGCCAAAAAACGACCCATGAACCCGCCAAAGTGACTTGTTTAACATGCCAAAACAATCCATCTAACCCACCAACCCATTAGGGACGGTTTAAGGTTTTAATGGCCTGGCCAGTTGATAAGTGGGTTGAGCCAACCCAACTTGCATAACCCGCCATAAACAGGTCGGGTCGAACCGTGAGTACCCATCCGCCCGCTCTAGTGTCAAATTCATTTAAATAGTCTGACTTGCTTACTTTTGCTGTCAACTACTTACATTATCCTCTTCCTCGAACCAAACTTCGACCCACAACGTCAAGAATAGAATCTTGACATAGGCGAATCTATCCAAAACCGGTAACCATTTCTAACCAAAAAGAAAAAACACTTGGTATTCACATGGTTCTTTTCATGTTTGTACCATATATGCATAGAATATCTGCTATATCCACCAATATTCAAATGATCACCTTTCTGTTCATAAGAAAATACCTACGAAAAGCTGCTCCCCAAAACTCTCCGCAACTCCGATTTTTGTGTTTCAGTGAGCCTCGCTGGATACTTGACATCAATCTTGATCCTCAGATTTCCCTTTTTCTTTGGATCCTTTGAAATTGGCATCCCTTCATTTGAGATAACAACTTCATGGCCTGGTTTAACAATCTCCGTTATAGGGATCGTGAGTTTCCGGCCATCCAATGTTGTTAGCTCAAGTGTCTTTCCAGTCAGGGCTTCAAGAAGCAATATCTCTTGGTTGACAATGAGATCATTACCATCTCTCATATAAAAAGACTGAGGTTTTTCATCTAACACAAAAATGACATCGGGGGGAATGACTCCAGGCTCTCTATTACCCATTTCAGCAAAAGTTATTTTTGTACCCTTCTTCCAACCACGTCTGATATCAATGGCTAGGATCTCCTCCACAGTTCTGACTTTACTGCAACATGGTATGCATTTCAAGAAAATGTTAAGAAACCCAATGAAGTTGTTGGAAAAATGTTCCGACTAACGCAAATTACAAGCAAAATGAAGGAAGGTGCAACTAATGTTCGTCACGCAGCTGTTTCAGAGAAAATCTTCCCGGAAATACGTAAACAAGAGTTCACATAAATTGTAAACTGGTAAATTATTAGCACAAAAGGCTGAATTACTATTTTCGATATTTTGATGAAGGAATAAATTAATTAGCACAAGAGTTACATGAATTGTGTCCCATAATATTCAATTAGTGGAATATAATAAAAAATTGAATTAAGCAAGATAATAACTCATCTACAAGCACAGCTGAATATTTATGAGGTTAAGGAAACAAAATGCAAACTAAAAATATCAAGAAGGTTTCAGAAGTAAAATATAAACAAATGAGGGTCACAGAGGGGTTAAAAGATAGCTCAAGTGGTTGAGACTATTTCTTCCCAGGCGCTATAGTATCATATTTTTTTACTTTTCGGAAGGGAAAAAAAAACCTATTGTATTATCAGCTCAGAGGCAGACCTGATAACTTGATCATGATCACCATAAATCATAAAACTTTACCATCTTTAACCATTATAGATAGTCCAATCTACCACATCAGAATATATACGGTTAAAATACAAGAGTTGAACCTGCGTAGACATGTACCTAATTTCAAGCGCAGGATATCTGTTAAATGTGGCCCGTATTATATAATTAATATGTGTCCTTTTCCTTATAGTATACTGTTTACTATTCCTAGTAGTATACTGTTTCCTTATCCTTGTAGAATACGGATTAAGATACTTGTGTATTATAAATAGGGGCTAGGACATTGTATTTGGTGCCTTAGGGTCGCACCCCATGGGGGTGTAGAGGTTCATACCTCTTGTGGTATGTGGGGTGAGAGAAACCAAAGTGAGAGCCTTGTAGCATTCGTGATCAGTAATATAATTATTCTCTGTTGCCCGTAGACGTAGGCTTCAAAGCCGAACCGCGTAATTTCTTGTGTCCGTTATTTCTTCTCGTATTCTTCGTGTTTGCATGTTTTTCCCCAACAAACTGGTATCAGAGCCCAAGAATATATTCCGCTGCTTGAGGGAAAAAGGAAAAATCAAAACTCACTGTGAAACCAAAATTTCTCAAACCAAACGGTGCCTAACTAAACAAAGGTCTTTGTTTGGCGAGGAGTGCTCCGGTGCTGTCTACGTTGAGCGTTGGTGGTTGGAGTGGAAGCTTGCGTCGGCGGGTCCTGGTTCGTGTTTGGGTTTGAAGAACAAGCGAAGAAGATAGAGTTCGCGTGCTCTTGAGATTGGTTTTTGGTATTCAGGTATTATTTTTTGGAAATTGGTTCAAGTTTGTAAAGCAGGTTTAGGGTTTGTAGGCTTTGGGTCTTTGGGTTTATTTGGATCGGGCCTGGGTAGTGGCCTTGTCCAATTTTGGCTAGGCCTTGGGTCTTGGGTTAATTAATTTTTTGTTGGGCTTGGGTTCTAGGCCAGAAAAATAATAAATTTCTTTTTTGGGTTTGGGCTTAGTTTAGGCCAAAAGAATAAAAAAAAAAATTTTATTTGGGCTTAGATTTAGTCCTGAAACAAAAAAAAAAACTGTTTTGACCTTTGACTGGCGTTGACCAGCGTTGACCAGGGTTTGACCAGGGTTGACTTTGACTGTTGACCATTGACCAAGGGTTGACCGAGTTTGACCAAAGCCTTACCCCACGTTTTTCGACGTGCTGAGTCCGTTTTTGGGCTCTGTTTTTCCAGATTCTGCTCCGAAGTACGTGTTTAGGGACGGTGTTGACTTTGACCAACAGGTTTGACTTTGACCGGTGTTGACCAAAGTTGACCAGGGGTGTTCCTAAGGTTTTTCGACGTGCTGAATCCGTTTTTGCGATCCATTGAGCCAAATTCCATCCCGAAGAGTGAGTTTTGAGCAAACGAAAATGTCTTCCACAGGTGGAAAGTTTGAAATTGAGAAGTTTGACGGGAGAATGAGTTTCAGTCTTTGGAGGATCAGATTCAAGGCATTTATGACAATGCAGGGACTTTGGAAAGTCATTGAAGAAGTGATCCCGGAAAAGATAGAACCAGCAACGAGAGAAGAACTCGAAGCGAAAGTCTTGAGTGCAATACATATGTGCGTGACAAATGAAGTATTGCCGAGATTCTTTGAGAAGACGACAGCAGTTGAGGCTTGGAATACTTTGGTGGAATTGTATGCATCTAAATCTCTCACTAATCGCCTCTACTTGAAGAAGCGATTGTATCATCTTAGAATGAAAGAAAGTACCTCACTAAAACAACACCTTGATGAGTTTACCTCTTGTTTTATTGCTTTGAAGGATGTGGGTGTTAAAATTGATGACGAAGATCAAGCTATGATCGTATTATGCTCCTTACCGCCTTCATATATGAACTTTGTGGACACTATGTTGTACGGGAGGGATAAAATTACTTTTGAAGATGTGATTACTTCATTAAAATCGAAGGATCTTCAAACACATATTCCGGGACATAGGAAGAAGTTCATGGGAAGGTTTAGTGAGTAGAGGGAGATCGGAGAATAGAGGTGGATCTTCGGATAGAAAGAAAAGCAAGTCAAGGTCAAAATCAAGAGCAAGGAAGCTACGCTGTTTTGAGTGTGGCGAAAAGGGTCACATTAAGAAAGAATGTCCAAGACTGAGAAAAGGAAAGAAAAAGGTGGAGAATTCAGCTAATGTGGTGGAGAGTCTTGTGATGATGGAGATAACTCGAGTAGTACCGGGGAAGTTTTGACTGTGAGTGGATCACAGTGGCAAAATCAATGGATTCTTGATACTGGTACAACGTTCCATATGTGTCCTAGGCGCAACTGGTTCTCTTCTTATTCCAAAAGAGAAGGAAAAGTTTTTCTAGGCAATGATCTTTCGTTAATGGTGGAGGGAATGGGCATCGTAAATATCAAGATGTTTGATGGTATTACAAGATCTCTCGAGTGTTGGCATGTACCGGAGCTGAAGAAAAACTTGATTTCTCTTAGGCGTTTGGATTCTCATGGATACAAATTCCGAAGTGAGAATGGTGTCTTAAAGGTGACCAAAGGTGCAATTGTGCTCTTGAAAGGGAACTTGACTGGCGGCCTATATGTCCTTCAAGGTAGTACAGTTACAGGTGTTGCAGCTGTTACATCCGAGGAGAGTGATAATGACACTACGCAGTTATGGCACAAAAGATTGGGCCATATGAGCGAGAGGGGACTGACCGAGCTGAGCAAGAGGGATTTGCTTTGTGGACAAAGAACTGGAAAGCTTGAATTCTGCGAGCATTGTGTCTTTGGAAAGCAAACCAGGGTGAAGTTCAGTAAGGGGCAGGAGAACACCAAAGGCACACTTGATTATATTCATTCTGATCTTTGGGGTCCTAATAAAGTTCCTTCCAAGAAAGGTGCCAGGTATTACATCACTTTCATTGATGCATACTCTCGGATGGTGTGGGTATACTTCTTAAAAACTAAAGATGAGGCGTTTCCAACATTTGTCGAGTAGAAGACGTTGATAAAGAAGCAGACTGGTAAACAAATTAAGCGTCTTAGGACTGACAATGGGTTGGAATATTGCAACAAAGAGTTTGATGAGTTCTACAAGAAACATGGCATTGTGAGACACCGCACATGTGTAGGGACACCACAACAGAATGGAGTTGCAAAACGCATGAATAGAACTCTGGTGGAGAGAGCTCGTTGTATGCTCTCCCAATCTGGTTTGAGTCAAGACTTTTGAGCTGAAGCCGTCAATACGGCATGCTACTTGGTGAATAGGTCTCCATCTAAAGCTATTGAATTGAAAACTCCTTTTGAGTTATGGCCTGGTAAGCCTGCTGACTACTCTCAATTGAGGGTGTTCGGTTGCTCGCATACGCTCACGTGAAGGATGGCAAGTTGGAGCCGAGGGCAAAGAAATGCATATTTCTAGGCTATGCGTCCGAGAGGAAAGGTTACAGGTTGTGGTGCACAGATCCAAAGTCTCCAAGTTTCCTCATCAGCAAGGATGTCACGTTCAATGAGTCTGCTTTATTAGACCAAGAAAAGGAGAAAGCGGTAGCTGATTTAGACCACGGTGTCAAAGAGCAGGTGGAGGTATTTTTTGATGTACCAAATGTTCCATCTAGCAATAGTAGCAGTCAAATTCAGCCGACTCAACCAACTAAGGCACATGATCAAAATATGCCTGAACAACAGAAGTACAGTATTGCCACTGGGCGAGAAAGGAGACAGATTAGAAAGCCTCAAAAGTACGAATACGCTGATCTTGTCGCTTATGCTTTGACTGTTGCGGAAACAATTGAAGGACATGAGCCGAATTCATACAAAGAGGCTATATCTGGGAAAGATTCTGCTCAGTGGGTGGGTGCCATGAGTAAGGAGATTGAGTCTCTTCATAAGAATCAAACATGGGAGCTTGTTGAATTGCCTAAGGGACAGCGAGTTGTCGATTGCAAATGGGTTTACAAGAAAAAGGAAGGTACTCCAGGGGTTGAAGGTCCTCGATACAAGGCACGGTTGGTGGCAAAAGGCTATACACAAAGGGAGGGTGTTGACTTCAACGAAGTGTTCTCTTCGGTTGTGAAGCATACTTCCATCAGGGTTTTACTTGCCTTGGTTGCTCTTCATGACTTAGAGCTTGAGCAGCTAGATGTGAAAACGGCGTTTTTGCATGGTGATCTTGAAGAGCAAATTTACATGAGTCAGTCGAAGGGTATGTAGTTCCTGGTAAGGAGAACCATGTTTGCAAACTGAAGAAGTCATTGTATGGGTTGAAGCAGTCACCTCGGCAATGGTACAAGAGATTTGACACATTCATGGTAGGTGCTGGATACACAAGGAGTGCCTACGACAGCTGTGTATATCTCAAGAAGCTTCCAGATGGTTCGTTTGTGTATTTGCTGTTGTATGTCGATGATATGTTTATTGCTGCTAAAAGCATGTCTGCAATCGACAAATTAAAGAAGCAGCTAGGTGATGAGTTTGAGATAAAGGATCTTGGAGCAGCGAAAAAGATTATTGGCATGGAGATTCACAGATACAGAAACGCTGGGAAGCTATTCTTGTCTCAACAAAGTTATATTGAGAAGGTGCTGGAGCGTTTCGGAATGCTTAAAGCTAAGCCTGTGAGTGTGCCGCTTGCTGCTCACTTCAAATTGTCTGCAGATTTGTCACCTAAACTGAGAAGGAGGTGGAGCATATGTCTCATGTTCCATACTCGAGTGCTGTTGGTAGCTTGATGTATGCTATGGTGTGCACTCGTCCTGATATTTCACATGCAGTTAGTGTTGTGAGCAGGTATATGGCATCACCTGGGAAAACACCGGGAAGCGTGAAATAGATAATGAGATATTTGCGTGTAATCGCAAATGTAGGTTTGCTATTTAGCAAGATGACTGGAGATTGCGCAAGGTTGGTGGGTTATTGTAATTCAGACTTTGCAGGTGACCTTGATAAGAGAAGATCTCTGACGGGTTACGTGTTTACTCTCTCTGGATATGCTGTCAGTTGGAAAGCGACATTACAGTCTACTGTGGCATTGTCGACTACTGAAGCGGAATACATGGCAATTGCAGAAGCTATAAAAGAGGCCATATGGTTACAAGGCCTGGTTCGTGATCTTGGACTGCAGCAAGATACAAGTACAGTCTTTTATGATAGTCAGAGTGCAATCCATCTGATGAAGAATCAGATGTATCATGAGAGGACTAAACATATTGACGTTAGATATCATTTTATCAAAGGTATTATATCACAAGGAATCATATCGGTGCAGAAGATTTCTACCCATGAGAATCCAGCAGATATGATGACTAAGGTGGTTCCAGTTAGCAAGTTCAAGCATTGTTTGGATTTGGTTGCTATTTGCGATGTGGAGCAGTGAGCCCTTAGGGGTAGTTGGCAGCAGGGATGATGGTATGTTGATTAGAGCGAATACGTGCCAAGGTGAAGATTTGTTGAATGTGGCCCGTATTATATAATTAATATGTGTCCTTTTCCTTATAGTATACTGTTTACTATTCCTAGTAGTATACTGTTTCCTTATCCTTGTAGAATACGGATTAAGATACTTGTGTACTATAAATAGGGGCTAGGACATTGTATTTGTTGCCTTAGGGTCGCACCTCATGGGGGTGTAGAGGTTCATACCTCTTGTGGTATGTGGGGTGAGAGAAACCAAAGTGAGAGCCTTGTAGCATTCGTGATCAGTAATATAATTATTCTCTGTTGCCCGTGGACGTAGGCTTCAAAGCCGAACCACGTAATTTCTTATATCCGTTATTTCTTCTCGTATTCTTCGTGTTTGCATGTTTTTCCCCAACAATATCCTTGACCTAATAGAAAACAAAAGTCGACTGGCTTACTGAAACAAAATGATATAAGAATACACTCATATACAATTATAATCTCTTCCCAAAAGCATTCAGGCATTACTCCAGGTCTGCTGTACCGTTGTCCTTACATTGATGAAAAGGGGGAGATCAATATGTTTATCAGCAAAATGCGTTACGAGTTTCTTATCTTGCAATACACAATTCAGTTTCAGTACAAATTGGACCCGTGACCCTAGCCCGATCACAACAAAACCATGTTTTGCCTATACATATTTTAGAATGTATGCAAACACTGCAACAGACACCAATAACATACCACAGGAAACACAACAAAATTCAACATTTTGGAGAACATAAAACTCTAATAAAAAACTCCTTTCTTTTCAAAGTATTGAGCACAATGACAGTTCCAAGGAGATGATGCATGCACCAACCAACTGCCAATTACTAACATGCTCTCTTCTTTGCATGGTCAAACTAGTATGGACAGACAGCGCAGCACCTGCACCCATAGTTATCTTTTTAAGCTTGCATAAGCTTATTTTCCATTCTTTGTGGTAACATATTCAGTTTAAATCTTTTCTGTCAGCTAGTTGAATCAAATAACTGAGTACATAGTCAGATCATTTACATGAAATACATGCCAAAGGATGGCTTGATCTTGCCAACTAGGACATAGAACCATTGTATTGCAGAGATGCAGCAAACAGGGAAGTGGGAGAATCCTGGAAGAGTCGAAAAGAAACCAGACCAAGTATATCTGAATTTCTTCCTCAAACCTTGAGGTCCGTCTTAGAGAGCTCTAATTTGAAATTAGTGAAACAAATAAAACACTAATTCAGTTTGTAGAATGAAAAGGAAAAGAAAGAAAAAAGAAAAAAGGAGGGAAAATAGAAGTTAGTTTAGCCAGGCCATTAGATCATTACTCAATTAAGCCTACCATTCTGATATAGTGGTGGAATCACATCAATGTTATCAATCCCCTAGCAAACTAACATTATGAAAATCACTTCCATGCTAGGAGAGCAAACTATGATATTGAGTAAATCTTCCTTTACCTGTTGTGGGAGATGAGCACCTTCCCTTCCTAAATCTTATTTGTATCTTATACTGAATCAGCCGTGCCATCTGCTCAATCAGAGAAAATAGTGATCCTCACAAAGGCATATCATGTCTCTAGCTTTTATTGCTCACTAACCACCTCAATGGTCGGACATACAGTTTTACATATTTAGAAGTTTAACAATTTAATATTACATAAATCACATTCTGGCTTTGAAGTTTCAAGTAATTCTCAGAAAGCCTTTGGTAATCCATACTCAGATACTCAACATACATAAATATAGATTAGTGCTCATAAGTAGATGTGAATATATTTATATGCATGTGCATATGTCCAAGTAATAGGTGATTGCTTTCCATGATCAACACACTAAACGATTGCTTATTCAGGCTATTATGAGTTGAGTAGATATTATGAATTTGCATATTTGTCAATCATTGTACTTTTGGCAGTTGCGAATCTAGAAAAGGAGAAAAGAAGCAACTTCTACATGAGTTATTTTCTATAGAAGAAATGATGAAGTGCATGTGTACCTATTAGAGGACCTAAAGCTCCTTCTTTTGCTTTTTTCTTTTTCTTCTTCCCCTTCCCCCCACCCCCCCCCAACCCCCCGAGGTTTTGGTGGTGGGTACGGCAAACAAATGCCTGTGTAACTTGAAAGAATGGACCTTTTTGTTCACAAATCACAATCTTCCTAATTCAATTGAAAAAATAATAATTAAAAAAATCTAATATAAAAACAAAAGGGCTTAAAAGCTTAAATCTTTGCATACTCGAAAAATAAAAACACTATTACTCTCAAACTCAAGTAAACATTTACATAGAAAAACACAGAAAAAGAATCCTAAAAGATTACATGTGATACACACATACAAACCAAAAAGCGACTACATTGTAAGAAAAATTTCACATTTTCACATTTTTTAGCTTATACACCCCAGAACGGTCCTAATTGACTAGAAAAGTAAATGTAAATGTACTAAAACTTTCAAAATCACCCGCTAAATCTTCTCATTTCAAATGGCTAACATACGTTGAGTTTATTTCAAAGAATTCACTCCATCTAAGTGCAGCCCCTTAATAGTTTTAAAAAAAAATGTCATTTTTGCCATATTTTTAAGAGGGTATTTGGCTTTGCTTATTTGGTACTTATAAGTAGTTAAATAGGAAAATGCAAAGCCAAACACCCTGAATAAGCAAAGCCAAACACCCCCTAAGCTTAGAACTATAGTGTAAATCCAAATGTAACGAATAACACAAACAAATAAATAAATAAATTTTGCTAAAAAGAAAAAGAAAAATAATCGAGAAATTTTTGTACCCGGAATCATCCATAATGGTCCTGGAGATCTTCATTTTCTTCTTAGCCCCACTATACAACTCCTCCAAACTACATGGCAACGCATTCTCCACCGCAACCGCCTTCCTCAACCCTCCTCCACAGCCGCCACCACCACCACCATTCACCGCCTCCTCTCCACCACGACCACTTCCCGCCGCCGTACTCCGGTGAAACCGATCCGCACGCGGCACCCTCCCATTACTACTACTACTAACATTACTCTCCGCCGCGGCACCGAACAACTCGGCATATATATCATCGGCGTCCCTGAACGCGGTGGAGCTAGAACTGTGCTGATAGCGGGCCGGGTGGGGACGATCGGGGTAGGGGTAGTGACTGGGCCCGGCCGGATGAGGAGGGGGGAAGTGGCCGGATTTGAGGGCCTCCTCACCGTAGAGATCGTAGACGTGGCGCTTGAGGGGCTCGGTGAGAACATCGTAGGCCTCGGAGATGCGTTTGAATTTGGACTCGGCTTCTTGCTTGCAGTCGCCGGGGTTCTTGTCCGGGTGCCATATCATGGCTAGACGCCGGTACGCTTTCTTCAAGTCGTCGTCGCTGGCGTTGCGATTTACCTTCAAGATGTTGTAGTAATCCACCCCCATCGTTTAGTAATTTGAGTGATAGCATTTTTCTTTTTGCAATTCAAAGGACGCCAAAAGCCAAATGCAATCTACAATTAGTGAAAAAGGATGCGAGGGACACTTACGCTAAAGGCGAGAGACATACTGGGTTGCGGGTGATTGCTTTGGGGGGTTTTTGAAATGGGAGAGTTTTTTGAAAGAAGATGAAGAATCGGGAGGTGTGTGTATGTTTGGGGGCCCCCGGGGGCCGGGGGGGGGGGGTAGAAGACGTGCTGGGGTGTGAGTTTCGGTTGGCGAAGGACGCGGGAGAATTTGGAGGGAGACGGGACGACATGGTACGGTCGTCGTCATCCTGGGAGAACATTATTCTTTGAATTTATAGTTTAAATAATTGAGAATCCGTAGTACAAAATTTCGAACGATTATTTTTATATTCAGCTCGATTTTGATTATGAAAAATAAAAAGAAATTAGTATTTCCAGTTTGATCTCGACTATTTTCTTAGAAATTTGGTTAATAATCGACTACTTAAATCTTTTTGAGAAATTTTTATTTAGTTATTATTTGTTAAATTTACATTCATATATATATTTACAAATATATTTATATTGGTCTTATATACATGCTATGAATTGTTGATAATGAAATTCATTTATTATGGTTACAAACTAATTTAGTTTTTTTGGTTGATTTTGAATAATATATTTTTTTTTAAATACGGTTATTCAATTAATATCAAAACTGTAATTGAAAAATGGGTTAAATAATTTTGGTTATTAATATAATTTTGATTATTAATATAATCACGTATACTTTTGGTTATCAACTTTTTAAAAGCTGAAAGTTTGGTTATTGAATTTTGATTTAGATTTCAACTCGATTAAACTGAATGATCACCTTTAGTCCTCGTAATTCGATAGTAGGAAATTAATAATATAGATATGATATCAATTAAATTAAAAAATTTGTTAGCACTTAGTTGTTTAGATACTTTTATTAATGATAAATTGATGATTTAATTGTAATAATAAATATTAATTTATAATATTGATATATTGTGAGAAAGGAGGGCTCTTTTCCTTCAAAAGGATGAGTATAGTATTTATCATATTGATTTATTTTTGTCCAAATGTAGATGATAGAAATAGCTAATCAACTTACATAATAACTAAAATTTTATCAAACACATTTTATTTAATCACAATTAAAATATAACAGCTATAAGATGCTCAAACAACCATCGACTACCTAATAGCCATTACACATAAAATAGTTGAAAATCATAGCATCTCTCCACGAAGCACCTTACACCCTCCACTTGGCTTTACTCCATTCTACTCCGGGACTTACTCGCAGCTTTTGCTTGATATCATAAGAAACCTTTCAGACATTACAAATCAAACCTTCTCCCCTTTTCTTAATAACTCGGACATCAAATCTTGCATTCTGAAACATAACAATAAAACATCATTGCAGAATTTTTCATGTCTTTCCTGAGTGCAAAACAAAACGATGAAGAAAGAACAATTAACTATCACAATGTTGAAACATGACGAATAACCAGAGCGTGCACACGACAAGATAATCCTCCATGACAAAATGCAAACGAATTTGATTCAAGTTGATGAGATTGTGAGACATGAAAACTTACATGAAACTCCAAAAGAAACTTGGTATATGATTTCCATATCATGACATTGAGTTCATATGACTAAGAAAAAGTTAGACAGAAGCATCTATCTGCATCCTAAGAGTGAGGCTAGGAAACATTTGAGCACATCAAAATAAAAGTTTGACAAGTAATTCCATCCTGTTCTTCATCAAATTAGAGCTCAAGGTGTTGAACCTTTCCCTTAGCTACTGCTCTGATACCTCCTAAGTGGATGGTTTAGTTGCTGAAACATAATTTGCCATTCTAAAAGAATTTAACCTCAACGAAACAAGAACCTTTTAGACACAAAGCAGGAGAACAGAAATGCATTCGGTCTAGAGGTAGAGGAATGACCTAAAATAGTGCTTCATTAGGTTTCTCTCGATAACAAGGTTAATTTAATTGAAGATGCAAAAGTTTTAGGACTAACGAAAGAGCAAAAGAATGGCACCAATACTTGAGAGCTGTGATATAAATGAGTATATCATACATGTGTCTTTGAATACTTACATCATCATCGGTTTCACCGATCAAACTGCTACAGCTTCTTGCAGCTCATCAAACTCCAAGCAACATTTCCATCTTTCTCCCCTCACAAGCATGCTACGCTAGAGGCTTCTTTGTCAAATGACCTCTGTAATTGGATCAGGGTAATGTTGGACAAGTAAGAATTAGCGATTGATCCTAAATTAGGATATTGCATCTACTGAAATCTATGGCAAAATATTATCCAGAAAGGAAAGTAGTTTCAGAAAATATCAGGCTGCTAACAAGCATGGTACATATTAGAAAATCTCGACAAGATCTTTACACCTACATCAGTTTCCTGAGTGGTATCCAAGTTGCTCTCACACTCCTAAGAGTGGTCACATTATAAAAAGGCCATGTTCTCCAAGTTTTTCCTACATCAATTACATCAGCAACATTCAAATCCCTCATCTTGTATCCCACATATTACATCCAAAACTTAAAGTTAGCGCATTTATAACTGAGAGCAATACCCATTTTGGAAAGCAGCATTCTTTTACTAATTATGGAACTCAACAATGGATATTCCCATAAATAACAACTATTGGGTTGTGGCATATAATAGGTAAATTATTATAGGCTCAGAGCAGGTATCCAGAGAGCATTTGTAATATATGAGAAAACATACTTCCAATGAGCAATGTTTTTAATCAAGTTCTAATCCAGTGAATAGGCTAAAACAAGCACAGGAATCTAAGTGAAATTCAAAGAGAATTATTGGCAAATTGCCCAAAAATAATATGAGATCAAATAAGAGCACAATCCAGATCCTTTATTAAAGGGAGGCAGATTTGCATTTTGTCAAGTTAAAACTAGTGGAATGCTATTTATGATTTTGTAAAATTTGCATTTTGTTGAGTTAAAGCTAGTGGAAGGCCATTTATAATTTTGTAAACCGGATCAATTTTAAAATTAACTCTCTTCTTTCACATGGTCGTTTGAGTCATATGATAGATTTGCAAGATTAGGTTTAGACTGATTCTTCTGCCCTTTGTGCCTTCCCTTCTCCCCGGGAGAAGTTGAATCTAGCTAATTCGATCTGATCCGATCATCTCTTTCAATCACTGAACACCAATCAAACGAGGAAGTAGCTGCACGAACTATATCAAAACCTACTACGCCATTGAAAGTTGGTGTAAAAGGAGAAAGCCACATATAGCATTCAAATATCAGGCCATATGGAAAGTTAATTCTTGATCAAGTAAGAGCCCCAGCGGCATAGAAACAGTCACACAAGTTTTGCTAATTTTCATCTTTGCAGTAAAGAATATCTTTTGATAAACAAAAAGCCGTTTCTCCTATTGATGTAAACTAACAAGAGCTCATGTGGACATATTGAGCAAAGAAGATGTCATGCACCTGGGCTTGGTCCATTGCATTAGTGACGGTCGCCGAATAGCCATATACATGTTCACGACATGCAACAATACCAAATACTACCAACATCGATCTATCGAACTACTCATTCCAGAAAGAAAAGCCACGCTCCCTCGTAACAGTTCTGGTTTCAGGTTTTCGCAGAAAATCTCTTTCCCTCTCAACTTTTTCAGATTTGACCCTAGGCTTATTCCTTTGCTGACTAGAAACTGGTTGATTTTCCTTTGAGTCTGTCATCTGCCACATAGACTCTTGCTTGCCTGCAGCCCAAGCCTGAATCATCTCCTTGATCTTTGGTTCTGGTAGTAAATGTTTTTCCTTCATCTCAAGATAATATTTGTTTGCCTCATCCAATTTACCATTCAAAAAGAGTCCATGTATAAGCACGATGTATGAGCTACGATCAGGTTCAAGTCCATTCTTGCTCATCTCACTCCACAACTTGAAGACATTATCAATCTGTCGCCAGCGACAAAACTTTCTAATGAGCATTGTATAAGTATCATGACTGGGAGGACAGCCTGTAGAATACATGCTTTTCAAGAGCTCAAACACTTCATCTGCTGTCCTTAAAATACGGAAAAAAGCATGGTAAGTTCGAACAGTAGGGAACACGGCCCTCTGTATCATCTCATCGAAGATCTCTTGGGCTTCACCTAATTGACGCCTCTTACAGAGAGGCATTACCAGTGAGTTATATGTAACGGTGTTGGGAGATATACGCTTTTCCTCCATCACTTTCATAAGATTTCGAGCTTCTTTCACAAGCCTGCCTTTTGAAAGAGCATGAATCACAGCATTATACACTTTCCTGTCCGGATCAATACCCAATTCCTTCATTTCATCAAAAACCTTGAACACCGCGTAAACGTTACCCGCTTTGGAAAAGCAAGACATAATACTTGCAAATGAATAAACATCACGTCGAATTCCTCTTTCCTTCATCTCCCTCCAAATTCTCTTCCCCTCGCGTGGATCCCCAACTACATTACACCATCCATTCAGGATGATATTGAAGCTCTTCGTATCCATCGGGTAGACATCCTTGTTGCAAAATAGCAAATGTTCAGCATCTTTCACATTCTTGTACCTACAAAGCGCGGACAAAAGATCCTGAAACTCTTCCAATCCAGCCTCAAACTTAAACCTCCTATATGCATAAAACGTATTGATTGCCTTCCCTACATCATGAACCGCACAATATCTCCTAATCATAATCAACAACGTCTGAGGATTCACAAGCACCCTACCTGTCCTAACACCTCTCATCTCATCAATCAATGCCCACGAGGTATCAAATTTCCTCATTTTCCCTAAAATCGCTATCATGGAATGGTATTCCCTCACGGAATGCAAATACCCTGGCTGTTTGCCAGCCCATAAAAAGAACATATACGCCGCTTCCCAGTCATTCCTCAACCGCGAAAGAACCTCACGGACTAACTCTGGTGTTGCCTTTACCTCACACTGATCAAGCTTACTTTTCGCTTGAGCTCGACTAATCCCAGACCCACGTAAAATCCCCAGAATTTTCTCTAAATCACGTTCTCTAACAGCAATTTTCACAACATTTTCATTCCATTCATCATTCTCTTCTTCTGTATCACCCGAATAATCATCCGGGTCGTTGTGACTCCCATTAATTAAGGTACTAAAACACGAAAACCACCCCAAACCAATATGATTCGTGAATGGAACACTACTAACTTGACATATATTAGGGCCTATGATAGAATAATTAGTGCATGGAGATTGAACAAGCAGTGGTGGTTTGACTATTGTTTGAGCAAAATTTAGATTATTGTAGGGCTTAAGTGAGCAAAAACACACTGCAAATGTTCTTCTCGACAAGCGCATGATTATTTCAGATGGGTTTAGTTTGTAGTGAAACAGTTACCTTTTTTAAGCTTGAAGCAGCTAAGCTGTTCGAGGAAATGACTAAAAGATGAAAATTTTAACTGCAGCGATGGTTCTTACACAGAATACAAGTGCGTCTGCTCTGCGCTAGTCTTCTCTTGTGTTGCGGTTGCTGAACCCATGTTTGCGAAGAAGTATCTAACTTTTCAAAAAAAAATTAATTTTTTGTAAAGTTATAGAAAAAATGTTTTTTTTTTTTCAGAAAAAGAATCTAGACCAGCCCTAAAAGTAACTTATAAGTAAATAGAAAGCAGTACCCTTGCAGAGCCAAACACGCACTTATTACTTTTTTTAATCTGCTTACAAACAACCTAGTTTGATCAAAAAATATATTTTTAGTCATTTTAATTAATATTGTTATTTGTAAACACATATTTACCAAATAAATTAGCAATTTATGAATACATTATTTAAACCACTTCTCTGCTTATTTATCGCTTATTTACAGGTATCAAAAGTTGCTTATCGCATCACGAAATCTTTTTGTGCTAACTGGATCAAACGTGGTACAATTTTTAAGATATAAAGTATAAATTTGGATCTTCTTATATAAGTAGTAATAATACGATAAAGTAATTTGGAGATAACTCTAAAAACTAATTAAAATTATATATAAACAACAATGGATGTGTTTAAAAATTATGAAAAGAATCATTAGGTGCACTATGATGGTCTGTTGACTTAATTATATGTAATGTTTGATTATTTGCAAAAGTTATTAACAAAGTTGGTATACCTTCACCTTTAGAGTGGATCACCTAATTATAAGATGTCTATTTCTTTATTGAAGTTTAGTTTCCTACCCCTTTGGCACACTCCAATGCAACTATGATCTATCCCTGTTCTCCGACATCTTTCAGAGATTAAAATTAGCTTCCCCATTTTTAACTCTTACGCATAACAGAAGTTTCGCATAGAATGCTACTTTTATGTTAATCGAGGCACTAATAGAGACTGTGCGGCTGCTACTGTAGCTTGTGGTCTATGCAAAATAACAGAAATTTTGTGCACTGTGCTACTTTTTATCGGTTTCGAGCACAGAAAAGATTTAAAAAAAACGTAAAAGGGACAGAAAAGAGAAGAACAAGGCTGCTATTTTTCAAATACACAACTCTAACCAGTATCTGTGCAGAGGGATCAGAAAGCACAAATTTAAAGATGGATTACAAACACAAACTACATGACACTATACAAATGAGATGACACACAAAAAAGCTAAGAAAGCCACCTAAACAATCTTTCACAAAAAAGCTCTAGCCTATATGTTATCTTCCAATCAAACAATCATCAGCCAAAGAGCAGAGGCTGAGAAACTCCACCAAAAATCAATAAAAATATTGCAGAGCCTTCATTTCCTTCTTGAAACTCCGGCATTTTTTACAGTGAAAAAAGAAATGTAGATTAAAGATTCGAGTGAGATTATTGCTCCATTTCTCTATGCGCAAGCAATCGATGAACATCAACCGAAATACGATGAGGAAGCTTGGAACTTAAACAATGACCGTTTGGCCACTAATTGCATCTTGCAGCTGCAATGATCCATCCTTCATTAGATTGATACTCAGGCTTTTGAACCTCTCTCTTGAGTACTGCCTTGATGCCTTTCTCCAGTCAGTTCCGGTTTTCATCATCGCGACAAACTCTTCGTAACTGATTTGTCCATCCTATAAACAATGGGACCACAACGAAAGCATCCGTTTAGCCAAATAATGATCTGTCTATTTACTTAGATGCCAAGAGAAAAGGCATCTCTAAGATTGATTTTCAAAGATAAAAGCACTGGAACTCTATGAGAAGACGAAAATGCCGCTTCAGTTTACCTTGTCTGCATCAACTTCTCGCATTATGTCATTGAGTACATCATCATCAGTTTCACCTGATTCATCTGCTAAAGCTTCTCGTAGCTCATCAAGCTCAATGTAGCCACTTCCATCTTTGTCAAAAAACATAAATGCTCTTCGGAAATGCTCATCATTCTCTACCCTCTGCAAGTGAATTGTAACTGCTACAAACTCGCCGTAGTCTAGGAATCCGTTTCCATCAACATCAGCCTGTTAAACATTCACATTTTGAGATTCTCAATGTTAGACTTTGAAATTGATGATTACCAAACTAAGTGATGAGTTTTCTAAGCAGAAGATCTGGAAAACAAATTCTTCCAGCTTTAGCAGAAATAATCATCAAGAGCTATCATGCCAGAAGATGCTAGACCAAACATTGAACAATAATGTGAAACAACTTGAGAAAAAGAGAAACTGCAAGTACCACTTCCATCAACAACTTTATCTCTGGTTCTGCTAATTGAGAGCCAACTTTTCTAAGTCCAGCACTGAGTTCATCATACGTTACTTTTCCGTCATTGTTGGTGTCCATCAGCGTGAACATCTCTCTTATTACTTCTACTTCTTCAATAGATAAGTGCTCCGCAATTACCTGTAACATTCAATAGAGGGGATAAGCAAGTGCTATTGACAGAGGCAGCAGTTTGGAAATATCAAAAGAGGTATCTAAGCCCCCTAGAACCCTTCAGAACTGGACTCATCTTGCATCATCACATCAGATCTAAATTACTAGTCACATTGCGATCCTTATTTACCATGAAGCTGCCAGTAGCCAGTCTTTCAGGACTATCATGTTCGACACGTCAGCTAAAAATAAAATGAAATGCTTCTGAAACAACAAGAAGAAAACTCTATCTGTAGAGTTAACAAATGTTTACCCTCAATGCTTTCTTTTTGAATTTGTTCATAACAGAGAATTGCTTGAGCCTTGCCCTCACTATATCTCCCAGGGGTACATTTGAGGCTTTCTTCGCATTCTGTATCCAGGGATGATCTGCGAGAAGGAGGAAAGCAAACAGGCCGAAGCTGAGAGCGAAACAAACATAATCTTTCAGAAAATCAATGTAATTATCATCGATTATCAAATTCATCATCCAGTCTTCAAAAGTAAAGAACAACAAATAAATGGTTTGTACAAAGTTCAAGTAACATGGTTACTGAATTGAACTAGCCTAACATTGTTCCCAATGAAAGCAGAAAACTAAGGTATCGCTCGATACGATATCACCAGAAAATTATCGCACTTTTTTCACATTTACATATATCATAATTTCCGGATGTCATGCAACCTTTGTCCTCCTATTCCTAGAGTTCAGTCAGATGGAATTACCCAGTTTTGTAAGTAAACTTGCTTTTAGAAGTCACAATCTCTGGAACAAGAAAAACGAAGCCCAACCACCCCCTTACCCCTTCCCCAACTGCGCAGTGCCAGATAAGGTGCCTGCCAGCCGACTGGACCACAAAACTTCTTATGAAGTTTTATTACATAGATAGTGCTAGGTTGAAAAGCGAATTAGCTCCCACTAAAACAAAATACTACTTGTGAGCTGTATTATAACATCTACTGGGAAACAACTCGAACTAGATCTACCCCTGAACCCATGCCCTCAAAACATGGGTAAACCATATCCAATCCATTTTGTTACTGCATCCTTTCAGTTAGAAACCTAGCAGTTCAACTTAATAAATCAATATACATCAAACCAGAGACTAGTCAATTATTTATTCAGTTGTCCTTTTTATAATAAGAACATGGAATTTCACGTGAAGTACAATGGAAATAAACAACTTGAAGAAAGTAATGAGTAGAAAACCATCAACAAACAACTTTCCTTCTCCCCTAGCATAATTAGAACACGTTTTCCAGAAAGGCAGAATCATGACTCTTTAAAAAAAAAAGGAAAGAAAAAGTGGAAATGATACCGGACATGCCAACCAGACAAGAAGAATAAAAATTAAGCAAGAAAAGCAAGTGATCAGAAAACCAAAAGTTAAGCTTTTGCAAAGGACTCATCAACCCTGATGCATCTCAACTAAGGTGGAGAATTGAAACTAACACCTTCCTACTGATTATGTTGATTGTTAACTTAACCAAATCGCTCGATGTTAACAGGAGAAGCAACATCAGATTATGACCCCTCAAGTGCATCATAGAAATCTTCAACACCTAGTCAAGTGAATCACAGAAATCTTCAAACAACTCACCTAGCACCTGTTGAGCCGTTAATCGCTTTTTCGAATCAGGTTCTAACATCTGCCTGACAAGGCTTTTCGCACTTTCAGAAATCTGAGGCCATGGCTCCCTCTTAAAATCAATATTTCCCCTCAAAATCGCCAGAGCAACACCCTGTTCAGTCTCTGCAGCCATGAATTGAACATAATCTAAGATTCTAAGCCGAATGGCGGATCAAATCGACCACAAAAATGCTTCACATATTGGGAAAACTACAACACCTGCCCAAAATGGAGGAACCCCACATAGCAAAATGTACAGAATCACACCAGCACTCCAAATATCAACCTCTGGCCCATAATTTCGCTTCAAAACTTCTGGTGCCATATAGTAGGGACTCCCCACAATCTCAGAGAACCTCTCCCCTGTTTTTGCCAGAGAAATTCAGTGATAAAGCTAAGCAAAGTTTGGATTCAAACCATATGAACACCCAATCTTAGCATTCAGAAACAATTCAGAAAATTGATCAAGATTCAAGAAAAAGCCTTAGGGCCTGTTTGGATTAACTTTTCTCAAAAGCACTTTTTTTCTTGCGAGAAGCTAAAATTGCTATCTTGTGGGAAAAGCTGAAATTGATTCTTTTTTTTAAAAAAAAAAAATCTAATTCAAACACTTGATGCAAAAAAGATGTAATTTTGTCCCCAAAAAAAATACTTTTTCATTAAAAAAAAAAATCAATTCAAACATGCCCTTAGTTCAATCAAAATTTTTTATCAAAAACCAAGTAGAGAAAAGCTTGCATATATAAACAGAAAATTGATCAAATTCAAAACTAATTGATAAACTTACCAGGCTTGAAAAACACAGACAACCCAAAATCAATAACCTTGAGCATGGAATTCTCCTTCTTATTCGCGAACAAGAAATTCTCAGGCTTCAAATCTCTATGCATGACACCATTAGCATGGCACATCCGAACAACCTCAGCAATGGTTCTGGCCACACCGGCGGCAGCTCTCTCGCTGTAATGCCCCCGAGCCACAATCCTATCAAACAACTCTCCACCTTCACACAACTCCATCACCAAATGGACAGCCTCGTTGTCCTCGTACGTCGCCTTTAGCTTCACGATGTTTCCATGGTCCGGCAAGCTCGACATGATCGCCACCTCTCGCCGCACGTCCTCGATGTCCACCGCCGTCCGGAGCTTCTTCTTCGATATCGACTTGCAGGCGAGAGCTTCTCGGGTCTCTCTGTCCGTGCAGAGGTACGTGATCCCGAACTCTCCTCGGCCGAGCTCTCTCCCGAGTATGTACTTGTCGGAGATTCTTGTTTTCGGTAAGAAGTCTTTCAGGACTCGTATGGGGACTGGTGAAGTCGCGTAGGGGTTCGGCCGCCGCTCTCGGTGCTTCTTGTGGTGGCTTCTGCCGTCATGGGTGTTGGCGCCGCCGTGGTTTCGGGCCCTGGAGGTGGTTGACGATGGTTCTTCTTCGGGTCCTATGCATGCGTTGCAGTTTCCCATCTGGGTTTTTGCTCACGTCGGAGTTTGAAGGGGTTTTTGTAGTCTCCTTGGTGGTGGTGGTGATTTTGCTCAGCCGTTAGTGGTGGTTGATGGTTGTGGAGCAGGAGGAGCAAGAAGAGACGATCATGGTAAGAGAGAGAGAGAGATGGAGAGAGAGAAAACGCGGGGTCAAATGAAGAAATTTGAAAAAAGTGGATTTTATTATAAAATTAGGATTTTCTTTTTTTAACTTAAGAATGATTTCTTTTTTTTTTTAATATTATTTTTTTAGAGTGGTGTGAGAGTGTGATAGGTAGTTAAGTCAAGAGGTTAATTGTGACTTAAGCAAAATGTAGATAATGTTGTTTTACTTTGCAGAACTATTGACGCTTAAGAGTGGTTAGATTAATGTGTTTGGCTTATGGAAAAACGATTGGCTAGTTTCTTTTTTTGAATGTTTTTGAGGTGTGACATCATTTGTGTGTTTTACCTAAGTAAAAAGAAATCTCACCCTCTCTGGTAAAGTGTAGATTTCATTGATTTTTGCTTATGGAACTCCTTATTCTTTTTTTTTTTCTTTTTTAAGATTTGTAATGAATTAATAAGTTTTTTCCCCTCCTTGCATTGCGGCATACTTTGGATCTATTGTATTTTAAAATTGTAAAAGAATTAGTTTGATGTATGAAATTTTCATATCAAAGTGTCTATTGTTTATCGTTCTAACTATTTCCAACGAAACTGTTTTCATGATACAATATTACTATATATTTTCTAGACACATGTTTATTATTGTATCTCCATTTCTTTTATTGTTTGTAATTTGCTTCTTTTTTTTCATGAATAAAAGTTGCTTTAAAACAAATTTGAGATGAATTTTGTTTTGTCATAAAATTCTGCATTATAGTGGAATATTTTGCTAGGGTAGAAAAGAAAACTCAGACTAAAAAAAGAAAAAGAAAACAAATAAAGTGATTCACACATTTGGATCTAATTACTACAGTATTAACAAAAGAGAAAATTGAAAAATCCCCTAATTCATGTAGTGCTGGCAAGAGAGAAAATTAAATTTCTATCATAAAATAAGGATCATCACAAAAAAAAATTTGCACATAATATTATATATCCTCAAAAGACAATTCAAATGGCATGTTCGGCAAATTTAGCTGTTAGAGTAGCTGATAGCTGTTGTATTTTAGCTGTTAGCGGATTGCTGTTTAACTAGCTGATTGAACAAAATGTGTTCAGTAAAATTAGCTGTTAGATTAACTGATGAATGTTTAATGACGTAAAAAGACATTAATATCATATTATTATTATTGTTATTATGATAATTGTAATTACTATTACTATTATAGGAATAAGATAATATATTTCACAATTAGATATTTATTTTCATAATTATATTTTAATATTAAATTATAACTAATTTTTTATAAAATATTTATATCAATATTACAAAAATTAATTTTAATATATTCAAAATTATTTTGTTAAAAAAAATGTACTAATAAAATTTATGATTTTAGTAATGTTGATTATATAGAAATTGAAATTTATTTTTATATTATTTCTTATTTATATTTGTGAAAGAAAAGATAAAAAATATAGAGAGATTGGAAAAAAAATAGAAAAATCAAAAAATGCAAAAAGAGTAGAATTGTCCAAAAAACATGAAAAGCTAAAAGCTAATTGAAACGCTAAAATTTTTAGCTTTTGAGAAACACTAGTTGAAATACTAAAAGCTATCTAAAAAGTTACTTAAAATGCTAGTTTACCGAACAGTAATAATTTAACAAAATAGTATTTTGACCAGTCAAAAAGCTAAACGCTACTTGAAAAACTGTTATCGAACACGCACTTATTCTAAAATATTTTTTTTCCAATAATAAGGAAAACTTAGTTAGTAGAACTCGACCATCGAAAGACTGATGAAATCTTATTACCAGTTAATAAATTTTCAGATATAGAGTGTTGCACAAAAGATACACAAAGTGAGTTGAAAACAAAACTTTTAATAGCACAAAAAAAATACTCAAACAAAACATATCTTACAAGAACTTCCTTAATGAGTTAATGGAGAAAAATACAGTGATTTAGACGTTGCATCTAATTACTAGGGTGAAGACAAAAGAGGGAAAATGTCATAATTTTTCTTGGTCTGGAGGCCAGTGATGGTGGTCAAAGATTGACTACTGTGTTTTTCTCCTAAACCGCAAAGGCCAAAGAAAAGAAAAGCAATGGGAAAAGTCACAACTGCAATAATCAAGTCCAAGGAAAAAAGAAAAGAAAAGATTCTTTTTGTGGTCTGTGACTTTTACCAAGTCTTTCCAACAAAGACATCTACCAGATATGACTTTGGAATGATTAGTTCAAACAGCATTTATTATGATCTTTGAATGATCATCAACCATATCCATGTGTAGCTACCACGGCAACATTCTCTACCAAATCTGCATACATACACACACATATATTATATATTATATTATATATATATATAATGTTTATATCTTTTAATTTATTTCAAAAAAAGCTGGTCACATATAACTAACAAATATTTATCACTAGACCATTTATATTAAAGGTAAAAAATATATTTTTGACCACTAAACCTTTAACATGTTTATATCTTTTTTCATTAATGTCACGTATCGCCATTCCATAACTTTTCCTCCAAAAGGGTTTGGAGCCCAATTGTTTCCTTAATGTAAAGTTGTTTCCTAATCCGTTTATCTACAAATCTTCTCACTAAATGGTGAAATGTATCCATATACTTTTTTTTTCGCGAGAATATCCATATACTTTCTTCATGATTATTTTTTGATTTTATAAGATTCTAAAATTTGTTAAAAATTAAATTTGATAAAATATATTTATATTTTATTTTTGCATGAACCATAAAAATTGATGGTTAACAATAAATAATACATAAAATAATCATCTTTCCACTATATTGCATGAGTGTTATACTAATTGTTTAATAAGTAAAAAAGTTAAATCTACTTTACGTTTTTAAATATTTCATTGAATTTATTTTAAATTAAAAATATTGTGCGCAACGATGTGATTCAAAACACGTTCTAAGTCTCTTAGAGGCTAAACAATACTTCTGGTAGGTTCCGTTTAAAGATTAGTTAGGCTGAGCTGAGTGGTCTATTAGCGATTTGTTATAACAAAAAGATTTCAAATTCAAACTTCTAATTTGACACATACATTTAACATTGTACCAAACAATTTATAACGTGAGAGTTAATGAATTTAATGTAGTTCTACTTAAATTGTGTTTTTTTAATACTAAGATATATGCGCGAAGCCCTTGTCTAGATTTTTTTTTTTTCCTAAGAAACATTTTTGCTCAAAAAGTACATATCCTTTTTATGATATCTTTTTGAATTATAGAAAAATATTTTTAAAGAAAGTCAACATAAATGAGCCCAAGTCAACCAATACATTTTTTTTTTTTTTTACTTTGAGCTAGGATATCCCTAAGTTACATTAGACTTGAAACTAATTCTTATTTGGTTGGGAGCGATTAAAAAAAAGCCCCCTCAATAAGTATGCTTCTAATATTCAAACCAATACATTTTTTTCTTCTGTCTATTTCTTTCTTTCTTTCTGATTGACGGCTGGAACACCATTGCAGCTGAAGTAGTTCACCAATTGCATTATGGACGGCTACGGGGTTGAGAATAAGCTAGTAGACTAATCTATCAATATGACCTCGTCCACCATAAAGAAAATTGGAAAGAACCAGACAAATACAACTACATACGACAGTACTTAAATTAACTTAGCTCGTAGTCTTCGTGTATTGGTTTGGCTTCTTCTCTAGCTTGCCATTGAAAAGGAGGCAAATAGTACTGATAAGAGGTATTAATTAATATTACACCTGAATCATTAGATGAGAGCCACGTGTATTAAAAAAAAAATCTAACGAGGCTCTTAAGTCACAGAACACATAATGGTTCAGGTTTGGGCAATGGACCACCCTCCGAGGCCTCCGCTACCTAGTGAATTTGGGAGTCAGGAATGCGCATTTATTATAATTTTTTATAAAATATGAAAATAAATAATACCAAAACAATAATTAAATTTCAACATACAAACGAGACATAAGTAAATAACAATAGTTATTGTTAAGAACGTACCTTATATAATTGTCTTTAACGTGATTTTATATTTTGAAACCATGAATAATAACTCATTGTCAATGTTATCACATATATCTTTCTCAATTTGCTCCTAGCTCTAGTACGGCATTGAGTATATGATATAATTCATGAGAATTCTAAATATTTTCTAATTTCTAAACTAAGATTGAGTAACAATATTTATGATCAAAAACAAATTTATAAAAGTAGAGAACTAAAACTTCTAATTAACTTTAGCAAATATCGCTCATTAAAAAATAAAACTTAGTGTTATATATTATTTCAAACATTATCTATAAATCACAAAAAAAAAATCAAATAAAAACTATTTTCATATATCTCACTTTATCAAAATAAATAAAAATAATATAAAAATGTTTCCCTAAAATTTGCGTGTGAACTTGCAACTTAGCAAAAAGATAGAAAAAGAACGAAACTGCATGCTTTGTTGCTCAATGTTCACTATTGTGCTACAGTTAAATTGTTAAAGTGTAAAAAATAAGTGGAAAAAGAAATAAAGTTAGATTTCAAATGGATACACATTTGCGTAAAACAAATAAAGTCTAATTCAGCACTAGAGCAAGAAAATCTTCAATTCTGCGATAATTGACATTCACAATCTTTTCGTTATAATTTTTTATGACAGTTTTTACCATTTGCATGTCAATGTCCTACCAATTGCATCATTTGATAGGAAAACAAAATGTCATTGGGGGGTTAATGTAATTGCAGGATAAGGCAGACTGACCGTTTTTTAAATTTGAAAATTCGAATGAGCGTTTATCGGAGTAACTTTTGCTGCAAGTAACAGATAGTGCATTAAAATACGATTTCGAAGTTCGAAACCGAGCTTTGGAAACTTGATTTCGAAGGTCTGAAGTTCGAAATAGTAGAAATTGAACTTCGAAAGTTCGATATCTCAGTCACATTCCTATTTCAAACTTTTGAAGTTCAAAATATCTACTATTTATACCCCCTACCCGAATCCCTCATATCCCATTCAAAATCACCTTCCTCTCCATAACTCTCTGATCTCTCACTCATTTTTATCCTACCCAACCCAAAAAAATACAAAAAATAAATTTCCACATCCTAGGATTCGCCTAAATCTTGTAAGTTTACTTTTTTTTTTTGGTATCAAATTTATATGTTTTAATGTGTTTATTTGTTTAATTTATATATTGCTTAATATGTTAAATTTCGAAATTAGATTGTTGTTTAATTTAACGTTAATTATATGTTGCTTAATATGTTAAATTTCGAAATTAGATTATTGTGGTGTCTTACGTTAGGGTCATTGTTAATTTTCGAAATTAGATTATTATTTAATTTAATATAATTTATATGTTAATTATATGTTGCTTGATATATTAAATTTGGAAATTAGATTATTGTTTGTTTTAGTGGAATATTAATCATGTTGGTTTATTTTAATGTTATTTTATATGTCAATTATATGTTGATTTATTTTTGGAATATTAATCATTTTATGATGATGGGATATATTAATTATTGTGCATATAATTAGTGTGAATTTATAAATATTAGAAAATTTAGGTACTAGTTATTTAATTAGTATGAATGTAGAAAAATTAAAATAATAAGAATTTATAAAAATGAGCAAAATTAAAGTTGTAGGCATATAATTAGTAACTGACGGTAGGATTTTAGTGGCGTTCTCGGATTAATTATTCAATTAATTACGTGGAGTTTTAGGGTTTTACTAGTGTTTTAGGGTTTTAGTGGAGTTTTAGAATTAATTACGTTAATTATTAGTCAATTTAAAATGAAGTGATGTATTAATTAAATTTTAATTATGTTCATAATTAGTCATTTTAAGATGAAGTGATATATTAGTTAAATATTAAAGTTGTAGTTCTAAACTAATTAGTATTAATTTTTTTGAAATTTAGATAATATAAAACATTATTAATTTTATTTGTTGTGCAAATACTTACTTACACATTTTTTTTTAATTTACTTAATGATGGTAGGATATATGGCTCATAGACCGACTCCTAACGATAGTTTAATGTTATGTTATTACTATGACCACCGGGTGAATTATTTATCGTCAACCCGACAATTAGAGGGACACAAGATTTACAAGTGATAGAGAGTTATTCCTATAGACGGAGCATCCCGCTGTGTAGACGGCTTTGCCGAGAGCCAGATTTTTTGGATGTTATGCAATACGCTTCTATCAGGTTGACAATCCTCTTATTACTGCCTTGAGACACATACATTTCATTTGCCTGTAGGCGAGGCTACGATCACCCTCCAAGATGTCTCCGTATATTAGGGATTGCCTATTGTTGGCGAGGTTGTCCCGGTGCTCAACGATACTAGTCTAACTTCGGAAGAGTGACAGACACGTATTCATCAGTATATGGGGGTGTATGTAAATTTGGATAAAATTAGTGGAAATTCGATTAACATACCCCATCTGAGGGAATTGTACATAGCCTAAGGCATTCCAAAGAATCCAGAGGTTGAGGAAGCGGAACGGCGGACACATTTGTGGATTTTTTTGTTATTTGGCGTTCACTGATACGGCAGGAAATAAATTATCCTTACATTGGTTAGACTTTTTGATTGACTTTGATCATATCAGTGATTATAATTGGGGCGGTCTGCCCAGCGCATCTGTATAGATGGCTTTGTAAGGCTTGCTATCGTGATTGTAGGGGCATGTGTGGGGCCGTGATGCTCATTCAGGTATTACACTTAAACATCTCTTTGTTGTTAATGATAATATTAGATGTATTATTTCTTATAATATAATTGTCTCGTGCGATACAGTTTTTCGCCTGGGATAGACTCACGGCTTTTAGGCCAATACTGTGTGAGTAGATGGATAGGCACCAGCAGAAGGATAGGCAAGCTGTTCACTCTCAGTTTCCATTATCAGGCCCGCCATGCGGTTACATGTTCTTTGCGATGAAGGATTTGAGGTGGGTTGTGGGCCTGGCAGGTTTGAATGAGGCGTGGGACATGATTGACCATTTGCAGCCTGGCGAGGTTCGAAAAATTTTACTTCTCATATTCGTACTCTCTCTTGTTAATTTACGTTGTTTGTTTTATAAATTAATCTGTCGTTATTGTTGTGTTTGCAATTTATTTGGTAGTCATTCGAGCACGCAATGGGGGCTTTGCCACATTATTGTCTGCAAAACGTGGAGGCGTGGCGAGCATGCGTACCCCTCATTGTTAATAGGTTAGTTGAGTGGCACCGTCCTGACCGGTACTTGGCAGTTCGGCATACGGCAGACGATCCCTGTAAATCCACCATCGTGGCAGAAGCACTAGGATGGGAAAGAGAAGATTACAGCTGCACAATATGATGAGGCGGTTGACATGTGGGCCAATTGGCAAAACACTATTGTTGAGACGAAGTTATAGGACTTTCTCGATCCTGGAGCATTGAGGGCGTACATGAGATGGCACCAAGGGATAACCATACTACATGCTGGACACCCTGGGACTGGTCATACGGATGTCGGCTACGTTGCGTCGGCCCATGATGAGAACAGTCTGGATAGTGAGATATCCATGTTTTCCAATTAATTCGAATTAAGTTGGCATTAATGAAATATCAGTTGACAGTAACTATAACTTTTTGTTTAGGTGATATACACTCAGCATATGGTTAGCCACAGTGGCAGTATACTACAGCAGTACGAGGAGGGAGACTTACGAGTAGATGTGGCTACTCTTGATGCTGTGATGAGTCATCTGCAGGTCTTGCGGATCATAGGCCAGGCCGTACTTCAGCAGACCTAGCATGAGCACTTGTTAAACGACAACACAAATCAACTCTATCAATAATGCCACTCGGGAAATAATATGTTTGTTGTAGGTTTGTGTCCCATTTGGGATCACGATAACACAAATCAACTCTATCAATAGTAGGCCGCAATTGGAGCTTCGTGAATATAAGAGATACAAATTGATTGTATGTCGTTCCAGGAGGAATTTTTATCCTACGTGGTAAGTTTGGACCTACGTAGTTGAGCCCATGATCTGTTTTAATTTTTTGGCCACCATAATATAAATATACAGTAACTGCATCAACATTTGCATTCATCTTTTTGAGTGAAAGAAAATGTATAACATGACTTAGATGTGAATGAGTTACAGAAGGGAGGGAAGTGGAGTGGGGTTGTATAGCAACAAATTCAAATTTGGAAAATGTGACATAACGTGACTTATCGTGTGAAAGTTTGGAGGGTTAGTGATTTTGGAATGAGAGGGTAAAGGGAGAAGTGGAGTGTGTATTATATAGTAACAAATTTGAATTTTGAAAATTGGATTTCGAACTTCGAATTTCAGATTCCCTACCACTCTGTCAAATCATTGGACTGGGTCAAATAAAGGCGGAACCCCAATTTGAACTTGCAAAGTTCGAAATATCCCTCGAACTTCAAAAGTTCGAATTTCAATATTATTCTCTGCCTTCCGATATTATTCTCTGCCCTCCATCACATCGTCCGGGCATCATCGCAGAGGGAATCTTGCAAACCCTAATCAAACTTCAGCACTCTGATTTTATATTCGAAGTTTCAAAGTTCGTTTTCTACATTTTGAAGTTCGAGTAGTGCCTGCTGCACATTTTCGAAGTTCAATTTCAAACTTTCATAGTTCGAGCTTGACCTTATAAACCTCAAAAAGTCTAAATTTGCAATTTTCTTAAAAACTGAATTATTTTTGAAAGTAAATTAAAAAATAGGATTAAAAATAAAAATAACCCATCCAGTAGCTCGTACATGCAAATCATATATATAAAACTTTCGTTTTTTCAAAAGTGAGGAAGTGCACGTGCCCACCCTTACCTCTATGTGCCTCCGCCCCTGGCCCTATTGAACACCAACAGCAGCTCCAGCCCACTGGATGGGGAGTATCGCGGCATGGGCAGAGTGATGTCAGCATTGTAGATCTAATTGGGGCACAACAGAGAACTGTAACACAAATCGGGCATAATTTGCATACCTAATGTTCTAAGTCTTCTCTCCCTAG
This sequence comes from Cordia subcordata, assembly GCA_028554755.1. Lineage (NCBI taxonomy): Eukaryota > Viridiplantae > Streptophyta > Magnoliopsida > Boraginales > Cordiaceae > Cordia > Cordia subcordata. Next base: position 6,956,380 of record JAPTOF010000023.1, read on the forward strand.
AATCCCTAAATTATTTGATTGTCGGAGGTTATTTAGGGGCAAAGAGCCCTGCCGATTGCATGTGACTTGTGTAGGATCACTTAGGCCCGGTAGGAAAATACACTGGTAAAGACGTGCTTTATCAAGCTTATTAAGTGCATTTACACCACAATAAAAGGTAACAAACATCACGCCTTTAATCTGCATACAGCGTTTCGAGCTTTTTTTTTTTTTTAATCTAAAAACACTAAATTGCCCTAATCGTTGAAGGTTATACCGAGGGAGGGGGGAACCTTGCCGATTATTGGTAACTTGTGTAGAATCTCCTGGGGCTTGGCATGATTTCTATAGTTTTAAAATCGGTACGAACTTTCTTGTAATTTCTAAATGTGTAGCATATATACCTGTCCCTTAAAATAGGCGCAGAAACCCCTTGTGGTTCTTAAATATATAGTACACACATGCCCTTAAAACTGAGGTTCGTATCTATTTTGAAATCATAGGACAGAAATGTGTATTTATAGTGAGCCACTGGCAGTACAACGGTATTTATATAATGAACTATAAATATCATAACCATGCCTATAGCTATGAATCTCTAAGATTTTCAGAACAAATGTTGTAGCTTCTTAAATGATTTTGACAACTGGCACTTTTATATCTCGTACACCTATCATTTTCTCAAATTAGTTTTTTAATAAATTATTTTAGTGCTAAGTATAAATTTTAGTGAGTTTTGAAATTATAGGAGAATAGATGTTAGACGGCATATCTTTTTCTTACTCGCATGAATGGTAGTGTTTAACTATAAGTTGAGAAACCTCTAATGATCTCGATGTCATCAAAAAGTATAGACGTCTATTCGGTTCAATATGAAAATTGTTATGAATTAAATTATAAAAAAATTTGAATCCTAAAATGCTTTCCAAAATGCTACAAGACTACCTCGACTTGATATTCGATATGTAAGTAATGATATGGTATAAATCTGATAATTTATTTAATTGGAGGACGCTTGGCTCTTGTAAATATGTAATTTAAAGGGTAAATTATATGGAATTCCCTTGTGGTTTATCATAAATGTGCATTTATCTCTTATAATTTAAAAATTAACTAGTTAGTCTCCTTTATTTTTTAAAAGTAAATTACATTACCCCCTCCGTCAGTTTTTCCATTAGATTTAACCGAGCGTGTGGTATACGCATCGGGTCTATGACTGGGCTTAGTTTTTGTTGCTGTTCAACTTGATTTTAGTAAAAAATACCCTTCCTTTTTTGTTTTGAAAAAACATGTGCAAGAAAAAAGATTTGAACCCTTGACTTTAGTTCAAAATATGTAAATTTTAACCAATTATACTACAAATATATTTGCATTGTATTTCGTTACCACAAGTAAATATTTTTAGTCTTCGAAAAAAAAATTAACCTCCACTGTCATCATGATCACACAACAACCATCTTATTAATTAAATTAATTATTTAATTAATTTTAATATTTAATTATTTGATTAATTAATTAATCAATTATTAAATTATTAATATTTAATTATTTAATTATTAATTAATTAACTAATTTTTAATTACTTCACATTTCCAATTAAATAGGGTAAATAGTGTTGTACCTCCTGTGATTTATTATAAGTACGTCTTACCCCCTTATGGTTACTATAAGTGCACCATTAGTTCCTGAGTTTGAAGGGTAAATAAGTCTTTTTGTATTTTCATTAGTCAAACCTAACGGAGTTAAAAAAAAAAATGAGTGTGCGTATTTCACTTTTGAGAAAAATAGGGGGATAACTAGCTATCTTTTAAATCACATGAGGTAAACGCACACTTATAATAAAGTAAAAGAGGGTCTCGTGCAATTTATCCTAACTTAAAAAACCTCAAATTTATCCTTTAATTGAAAAAATATTGGACTCAATTAACAAAGAGGATCTACTAGGCATATGTTCCTTTTAAAATATTTAGTGTACTTAATTACTTCAAATTATTTTTGAAAATATGTAAATGTTTAGTACGAACAATTAAAATAATCACACCGGAAGATATAAAGATTTATAACACGGGGTACAAAATTTGTTGCACTACTGATCAAATCCTTTGTCCAAACCTAAAGGATGGAACAAGTATATTGGCTGACATGAGCAAACCTGTCTAAATACTCTCTGTTTCCTTGTATCCTTGACTGCTACATGAGGCCTATTATTGACCTGGTAGTATTATTCATGACTATTTCCTATCCATTAATATGATAGATGAGGTCATGCAAATGTGACAACTTGTTACTAAGTTGATTTGGTAGTGAAAAAATATTTTGGTTGGTAATAAACTATAATTAGATTCTTCTAATTATATTTTAAGTTCGTTGCTGCCACACCATATCTCACTTGGTTAAGCTTGGGAAAGTTTTAGGAATACATCCAGATTCAAGTCTGTATCATTTTGTCCTTGTCCTCTTTTTCTTTTCAATTTTTCTGTTGCAACAACAGAAATCTAGCTAGTAGAGTTCGATTAACGAATCAATCAACGGAGTCCAACCACCAGCTAACAAAACTTTTTATGTACAACACGTTTCTTATTTTGAGCACGAGGTAATTAATTAGTTGCGAACACTCATGGAGGATGAGAAACTAGGACTATACCCAGGTTATAATCCACGTTTGACCTCTATTCTTACTATTGGTTCATCCTTGAGGAATTTCCTCTCATATTACTGAAAGTTCTATTTTTAGCACTTGGTGCTAGGATAAAATATTACCCTCCAAGGCTTATTAGTTGGTCGTTAATTTTTGTCTGATCTTCTAAAGATCGAACTCTGCTAGTATATTAGGTTACTAAACATAAAAAAAGATGGTCATCATTTAAGGAGGTACATGGAAGTAGTTGCAGGCGTGTAGGTGAGCAAATATCGAAAGAGAATATCTAAAGAGAAGCAAAGTCATGAAGCAGTTGTGAGTTAAATTAATTAAATAATATATATAGATAGTAGCCACCTAGCTTAAGAGATAACACCGAAGTCAACAAAAATGATACGGCATCTTACTTCAAGAATCTTGTGCTGATTCATGTTTCGCTATAGTGTTTGGGGGGCATTAGTCGTAGATGTTGTTTTCAAGTGAAAAAGAACTTGTTTGACTCTGCTTATTTTGTTATTTATAAATATTTAAAAAAATATTTATTACATATTTTTTATTATTTGTAATTTAATTTAACCAAACAGACTCCAAATCCAATTAGCAAAAGAGTGTTAATAGCTTCCAAGTTGTATTGGTAAACCTCAGATGATTGGTATATTTTCCTTGTTGGAGAAATGATAGTAAATTGATAATTAGTTTCAGCCTTCCACGCATTAAAAAAAAAAATAAATAGTAAACAAAAATTTCAGCACTAAGGTTATTTGTTTAGTATTGAAATGGCACGTAATGATATCATGGACTCACGAATATGGTCTCAAGACTTACAATTTATAGAAGGTATTACTAGGGGTCCTTATGATGTGCACTCTTGCTACCATTTTTCTCTCGACTATTATGCCCATTCAGTGCGTACGACACAAAAGTTATTAAAATACCATACTATCATTGTGAATTAACAAAATATACATTGTGTAAAGTTATGAATAAAAATACAAAAAAAAAAAGAAGATTCATAGCAAATTTTTTTTAACCCTCTTTTTTTTAATTCAACTCTCGTCTCTTATAGGATTCGAATTCAAATTTTCAATCCTATATAGAATACTTTTATTGTGGACAAACAACATACAGATTGTGAACAAAACACTTAGAACACACATGTTAGTTAATGTGCACTATATACTTTGGTATTACCAGGTTATCGTACTTTGACCATTTGGGTCTTAACCACGAGATTTGCATTTTGTGTTAGAACAAAATGTTACCTAGTTTCGATAATTTCAATTCTGCTAGACGCTGTTGTTAGACTTTAGGAAGATTTTGTTGACTTCCAGAATCAATATCCATTTTTCTTGTAGTACACGTGAGAAGTTTGCCAATTATTATCCTAGTGATTCAGTAGTATATTTTTTGCTTTATATCCCAAAGAGATCTTGAAATTAATTTTTGATATGTATAAATTAATATTGCATTATTGATCTTTGACTTCTTTCAGGAAAACAAAAACACAAGAAGCAATATATGTGTGTGTGTATTGTTTTAGGGAGTTTGAGGAGTCAACACACTATAGAGGAAACAGTCAAAGTTTTTTTTTTCTAATGCTTAGCTTGTATTGGTGGTTAGCGATCTACTGTGTTTAATTAGTGGTTGGAGTTTTTGACCAATTCTTATAGCTGAAAAAAATTGCAGTTAATTAATAAAGTCTTTGTTTGTCTAAAAATTTATTGGATATGAAATTAATCAATACATAGGTAGTCCAAGAATTACCCAAGACCCTCATTTTTTAGTCTCTTAAGTTTTTTAGAAGGAGTCTCACTTCTCCTATCCAAACAATTAACAAGTCTTTAATTTGTGATTAAGAAAATGGCTCCTCTCATTTCATTATAGATTTGTCTTAATGCGCCATCAATGTCTATATTAGTCAATACTGGAGAATATTGATATGTTGCATGATCTTTAATTCTTTACGTGATCCTTGTCGGAGTGTAAACACTAAAAAATATTTTATATATATGTATATATATGTAATGTATGTATATATCGAACAGATTTCTCTTGATTAAGTACAAATTTTAAGAATAACTTACTTTTTGTTTAATGAAAATTTTCTGTTAACAGCATACAAATTAAATAGACTTGGATAGCGATGAGGTATTGCTACAAATGTGAAAAGAATAAAAGTCAAATTAAAAACAAATCATTTTTGGTGATCAAAATGTAATTTCTTTTTCACTTATGGCAAGCAAATTTCTTCCAGAATATATTATTTTTAGTCCAAAACTGGTACGATGTTGCCATCGTGGTCCATAGATCAACAAAATATAATTATTTGTTAACAATTCTATTGCATATAACCTTTAATAATACGTTGATCATGCCCAGTTAATATACTCCTAAATCCAACTCAAACATGATATCTTTTTTAAGTATTTTCAATGAGGAATATTGCTTTCTCTCTTAAAAATGACCAAAAAGAATTTAAAGAAAATGATAGCATGGTTTAATTAAGAATCTTCTATTTGAAATCTTGAGACCAAAATCAGTATTTACTTAATAGTCTAGGGATATTTGGTGAAATTCACTTATGCAAACATAACCAAATTACTTAGTAATGGTGTCATTTTCCTTTCTTCATAGTTGATCTGATTTGGTGTTCGAGGGTTACCTCTTGACTTGCGAGTTCAGTGACAACAAAAATAATCCGATAGCTAAATAAAAAGATTCCAAACACACAATAAATTTGATGATGTCGGTTAAATTTTGAGAGATTACATATATTTAAGGGTTAATTCCATCTAATAACCATATCCTGTATATAGAGTGATACTTATTGACCCTTATATGTAGTTTTAGCCACTTATTTAACTTTTTGTTGAATATTATTAAATTAACAAATAAGTTATTATTACATGTTTTTAAGACTAATGCACCCTTGCCATTTCCCACACTATTTTTTTTTCTTTTTCTTCTTTTCGATCCAAACACCAAACACACACCAAAAGTCAAAACTACAAATGTAAAAAATTCTATTTGATTTTGATAATAATTTTGAATATAAAGAAGACTCATTTGATCTTGATTATATTATAAATCTTATTTGTATTATGCTTCCTTGCATTTTTGAGAGATTTCTTATAAATTTGTTAAAGACCCATATGAATTTGATGAAGATTTTACATGTAAAAAGACCTTTTTTAAAAAAATTTTAATCTAATCATAACATCTTAAGTTAATAGTTTTTCTATTAGACTTCACCAATATTTTGAGTTCTTAGAGTCTAGCATCATTAGTTTAGTTACTAACAATTATTGCATGCTTATTATATTTGGATTTCTTAATTTGCTAGATATGTTAAAGAGACATTGATAACATTACTGATTAAATAATATTTTAGCATAATAAGTTTATTTTCTCCAAAAAAGTATATAATGGATGAAGCAAGCTAACAAGGCCTCAATGTAACACTTGATAAGCAATTGAAAAATTGATAAGAAAAAAAAGTGGCAAAAAATTAAATAGAAAAAATGGCACAAAAAGGAGAAATTAATACTTAAAAGTGAAGAAAAGAAAAAGAAAATTTCTTTGTATCGTATATGATGGGATAGAAGAATAAAAAAAAAAAAAGAGGGGAAAAATTATTTTTTGGATATAAGTAATATATTTTGATATAATTTAACAGCTAAGGTTTGTTAATATTTTAACAAAATTTTCTTTGTATAGAATATGGTGCGATAGAAAAATTATTTTTGTATTTTTGTAACTTTTAAAGACAAAATTTAAGAAAATATAATTTTGTTAACTTTAATCTAAGTTAAGGATTAATAAATGACTAAAACTATATATGAGGGTTAATGCGTGTCGCTCTATATAAAAGTTAAAGTTATTAGATTAACCCTATATTTAATTGGGAAAACTTTCTAATACACGCAATATAAAGTGGGAAGATCCTATCAACCTTTGCAGGCCATTCTCCCAAGTCACAGTAGGGCAGACCCTTTCATTTATCATAGCAAGAGTGTCTACATCGAAACAAAAAAAAATATAAAAATATAAAGAAAAATAAATAGAAAAATGAAAAGAAGTAGTGGCACATCCTTTTCTCGAATACGCTATTAAACTATCTCCTACCACGTTAACTGAATTTATGACTAGTTAACTTATTTCCTTTTACTTTTTCGTTACAAGAAAATTAATTATGTATACTATACTCACTTTTCAGTTACAAAGCATGCACTATACAGCTGTGTCTAATACATACTATCTATTAGTTAAAGGCCAATATTCTTGATATAAAAGTGTATACATTTAGTCCCTGCTCAAATTAGTTTCCTTTTCCTCTGAAAAAACACGTTTTTTTTTTCAATAAGTATTTAATTTAACTTTCGTAAAACATTGAAACTTTGCAAAAAGTTGAAATTCAACTTTTTTTTTTTTCTTTCTAAAAGGTAAAAATGTTAACTTCTTAAAAAAATACTTTATTCAAAAATTATAAAAAATATTTTAAAGAAAATTTAATTCAAACGAACCCCTAAATTCAAATCCGCTAGTCATAACAAATAACTATCCAATCAATTCATCCCATAATACACAAATTAAATTGGTCCACCTGCAGCCACTGATGGATGGGATACTAGCCGAAAGAAAGGCAGCAAGGAAAGCCCACACGCGCTCTTGTAATAATAATTCATGCAGCAGATTGACACTTTTAAGGCAAAAAGAATTGGTTTGGAACAATGATGAAAAAAGGTGGCTTTTCTCATCTAGGCATCTTTATGCCCTGGCATGGCCAAGTTGGGTAGGCTCATTAGGCCCAACCGCCCAAGGGAAAAAAAAAAAAAAAAAAAAAGAAGAGAAGGTCCCCTCCTATATTATGATTGATGCTGATAAAGTAAATTGTTACGAATTTTTGTATGGTCTTTGAAAAGTATATTAGATTTGTGATATAAAAATTCGTTGTAGTGTTTTATGATCATTAAAAATAAGTAATCACCTCTACCGTAGTACAAAATTGTCATTTTTAATGGATTGTTAATTAAAAGAATAAATTAACTTTTATATTATTGGGAGTTCTGATACACTTTTAAAGAACCACACGACTTCATGAGGAGCCTAATAGAGGAGCACAGGGGACTTGTGCTTATTGTCAGTAAACAATATATCAAATATGATGATTTTTTTTTAATAGAACAAGGAGTATGCTTATTTTTATTGATCATAAGAGAATAATGATGGTAGTTTTATGACATTAAAGAGTCCGATACACATTTAAAGGGCCACGGGTTTATTGCAATTTATCCAAGAAAAAGGGAAAAAAAAAGAAAAAAGGCAAATACTACTTCACAACTCATTCTCACGCCTGCTGGGTCTTAAATGTCGAGGCATGCAAAACCTTTTTTGAGCCTTTTTCTTGAACTTTTGTGGTTGGGCGTTGATTGCTTTTTTTGATGTGCTGGAATGGGAAGCATTATCCAGAGGAACTGCGTGCTCTGTGGTTCCAAAGTGTTGGCCGGTTTCTCCAGACCAATTTACATTTGGGATTGTATTATAATTTTACAAAATATTTCAAAATATTATAGCTTTTCATTTTCAAAACAACAAAGCTTCACTAACCAATCATCGTAGATCTTTTCTTGATCCGGTATAATGCTTGTTACCTTTTATAGTGTGTCCAATTAGTTAATTAGTTCTAGTATTCTGAAACTTGTCATATTTTCTTTTGTATTTTTCAAAAGATTGTACAATCACTTTTTTTTTTTGGGGGATTATTAGTTAGAGTATCAAAAAGTTAAACTTATTCTTACGAAACTAGTGGCTTTGTACTCCATGTTTTGCACGGGTTTATTTAGGTCTGTTATCTTATTTTGGTCTTTAGTTTCTAATTTTGCCCTTGCATATCATGTGTGATTCAAACAAATGAAAGTTAATGAAAAGTAGAATTGCAAATTAGTATGTAGTTAAAAAATTATTGTATATAAGATAATTGTATTAAATGGCAAAATGTGGTATATATAAGAAAAAATAATGGATTTTGCTTGAATGGTTGGGTTTTTTCATGTTGTTTATTACCATAATTGCAATACCAAGACATGGTGGATAAATATAATTAGGATATAATGCATAAATTAAGTAAATTAATGAGTTTTTTTGGACTTTATTACTTTAAACTCATTAAAAAGAAATATATAGGTGGTACATAAATATAATTAAATATCTTGTAACTCCATTGTAATAATGAGGTTAGGAAGTAATGCATAAATGTAATTAAACACTATAATATATAGATTTATAATAATATAATAATATTAAAAATAGAATTTATGATGACTTGGCAAATAGATTGGTGCTAATGTGGCACTTTCGTTGAGCTCCTTTGGGTTTATATATATATATATATATATATATATAATAATAAGAGTATTTTTATAAAAATGTATATTACATTGTAAATTTTAATCGCCATAAGTGCAAAAGAGAAACTCTTTATCAATTTGGACAGAAAACATTAAGGCAACAGATTATGGGTTACTCTTTGAAAGTTATAAAGAATAATGTGGTAAGTTTTAAATCAACTAATTTGATAAATGACATGGGATAACATGTACTTACTCTTCTTTGATTTCAAGATAAAAGAAATGCGATATAACCTTTACAAAATGGTGCAAAAATATAATTTATTTGAGTACTACAATCTAATAGAATTAAGAGAAACTAAACTTAAGTACAAAGAAAAATGCTGATCAGCATCATGGTTTCCTCCAAATACAAAAGGATAAACACGAGCACACACAAATGAATAAACATGTGTGATAGCTTAGCAAAATACATTCAACGTCCAGAATCCAATTTGGGTTTAAGGATCATTTGGGCTAAAGTGCAGGTTAGCCATCCTCCAAATGGCCCATGCCACGGTCCTTCTTATCAGCTGTTTTGTGCAACACATTTTTTTCCCCCCTTTTTTGCTAGATAGCTGTTTTGTCCAATATTATAGTTAGATAAAATACACTTTGGATAAGTTTGGATTAGTTTTTCTAAAAATTATTTTTAATTTTTTTAAAAAATACTCTTTTTGAGAAGTTAACAATTCTGACTTCTGAAAAAAATTTTGTTTGAACTTTTTTAAGAGTTCTAATTATTTTAAAAGTCAAGTCAAATAATTATTGCAAAAAATAATGTCTTTTTTAATAAAAGAAAACAGTACCCTTTTTTTTCCCCTAAAAAAAGCCAATCTAGAAAGGTTTTGGTTATCTCCATCTCTCTTAATTATTAGTTTTGCCTTTAGAATTGCTAAATTTTAAACCTTTAATTGAATTATGAAAAGGATCAAACTTACCAAAAAAAGGTGTTTTTATAAATCATTAATTAATGGTGTTATAAAATGAGAACATATAACTATTTTTGGTAGGAACAAGAAATTTAAATCAATAGTGAAGATTTGTTCACATATAAAATACATGATTGAGATTGTAAGTTAGAATGTTAGGACCAAATAAAAAGTAAGAGAGAATCTTCATCCGAAAAAGGTTATGTTCACATTGGATCTCAAGCCGATTATGGAAATAATATATTGAACAAAGTTGAAATCAACTGTGTCAGATTTCACTGCCCAAACGGGCGACTAATTGAGCAACAAATGGGCAGCTAAATAATTAATCGCCGATGAGTTAGTTATTGATTTATAAGTTTCAAAAGTTTCTTCTCATTTTTTTTAAAGCGAATGAAGGAAATTCTTATTAAAAACAAGCACTAACCAATGCCTGTAGAGTCAACAATAAGACACAGAGTATAAAAGAGTCTTGAAAAGGGAGTCTCCTTTTAGTTTTGAGATAATTTATTCAGTCTTACATTCTTAGCTAATCAATTTGCCACCTCATTTGCTTCTCTGCAAACATGCATTACACCTTGAATCCTAAAATCTTTTGCAAGGTTTTTGGCATTCTGCATAAGGTGTTGAATCGTCCAACTCAATGTTGATACTTCATTCCAACCCTTAACTAGCTCCAAACAATTTGTTTCAATGGTGATTTCTTGAAGGCTTTCTCCTTATTTAAAGAAGATTTTGAGCGCACGCACACACTACCCAAACACTACAAAAATTGGGCATTGACATGCGATTGCCAATTCGCAAGTATGCATACACTAGACAAAGTGCTTGTTTGGATTTTTTTGTTTAAAATGAAATTGAAATTTTAATTCTTAAAAGAATTAAAAATTTTAAATTCTTAAAAGAACTTTTTTAAAATATTATTAAAAAAAAATACTTTCGAAAAAATAAATCTCAAAGCGCCCTTCATAGAAATGACGAATTGACCAAGGGCTTATTTGGATTGGTTTTTTATTTTCTCTTAGTAAAAAAATACTTTTTTCTCCCAAAAAGTACAGTGTAGTAACTATTTGGTTATGTTTTAAAAAATGTTAAAATTTTAAAAAAAGCTCAAATAAATTTTTTTTAAAAGTAAAAAAATTTAGTTTTTTACAAACATATTTTTAAAAAAATTATTAAAAAAATATTAAAAAAAAAAAAAAAACTAATCTAAACGAGCCATGAGGTGCAAGGCTAGTCTGTGGAAAAATTTTACCAGACAAACGCTGGGTTGCTCTTTAGTTTGTGGTCCTTTTCCTCTCTCTCTCTCTATTTGATATTAAAGTTTTTACTTCGTCCTTTTTCGCCTTCAAGGCGCCCACACATTCCCTTCTGATACAGTGTTTTCCTGCGCGTCTTGCAGTGGGCGTAGAAAAGATGGTCTAGAAGATGCTGGTATTTAATTTTTAAAATTTGAGCATTTCTAAAATTAAAGAATAAAATACATTTTATTCTTTTTGTCGTTAAAGTCGTATAAAATCATACATGATTTCAACACTTGCTGCTACACTTCTAAAAAAAGGTCGCACACTGGTATGGTTCTCGCCATTATCTTCTTCTTTAGAGTTAACAAAGTGCGTAAAAAATGTGCCTTAAAACTTGACTAGTAAATAATGACAGAAAATTAAAATAAATTAGTGCTAATTCCTTCTTTTGATTTTTAAAGTGGAACAAATTCTCCTTTTGATTTGAAATAAGATGTAAATACACCGCTAAATAAATAAAAATAAAAATATATTTCCTAAGTTATTATTATTATTATTATTGTTCAAATGATTCATTGAATTATCAATTGATTGCAATGAGCTAAGTAATCTTTGTCAGAATCTTCAAAAGCCTATAAAGTATGAACTAATTGAAATTGGACACCCTTCATATTAATTCTACGAATAATACTGAATAAATTCGTGTACAATAGAAAATTATAATCAAGAAATTGAGATGTCAGACTATTTAACAGATTTAACATAGTTTTTGGAAACAGCTGTGATGTAAACTTCTTTTTATTTATAAATAAATTTTATACAGATTTGTATTTTCAAATGAATATTATTTGAAACTTATAACATATTTGGTGAACGTAATGACACGTCGTAAGTCGAGATGGTGGAATCATTAGTATGGCTCATGTTGACTTTGATGTCCATGTAAGTTTAAAAAACGTGTGAACCCCACAAAAATGATATGTTTTTCGAAGAAACACCACCAAAGAACATGACAGAAGCAGTTTGTTGGTATTTGACTAATTGAGAGCCAGTTAAATTAATATTTGGAATAAGAAAAATATAGAGACAATTATTGTTGGAGAAAGAAGAAGAATTTTATAAGAATAGGACAAAGTGGACGAAAGGCTTATAATGTTTGAGAACTTTTCTTTACTGCTTGATGATTTTACAATAAACCAATGTTTGTGTATTTTTCCTATGAGATGAATGTCGCTTTATCTCCTTGATTGACCTCAATGCCGAGTAAGTAATGTATCAACCCAAGGTCTGTCATCTCGAATATTTTCATATCGTCTTTGAACTCCATCATTGTCTTATTTTTTCTTATGTAAATAAGATCATCGATGTATAGAGAAACAATGAGTCTTTTATCATTACCTTAAGTCTTAATGTAGAGTGTAGGCTCGCTCTGGTTTCTTTGAAATCCAAATGGACATAACTGAAAAAACACAACCACAAATTTTCTCGTTTTTCTGTCCACTTTTATTAAAACTCACAAAATAGCCCTAATCCATCAATTAACTTCTAAATCGCCATTAAGAAAAAAAGAAAAGAAACTAAACATACCATTTAGATAAAATTATACGATCAACATTTAACTCTTGTCAAATAACAGTTTTTATTTATTTATTTATTTAGAATGTTAGTATCAAATAAAAAGTAAGGGAGGATCTTTGTCCGAAAAAGGTGTGCTCTTGTCATGGAAAGTAAAACAATTGACATAAATAACGCGTTTTGACTTCTCAAGCCAATTTCTTATTGAACCAGTCAAAGCCTACTTCCTCACTATCCTTGATTGAGATGGATACCACCTCGGCTTGGTTGGGCTAAAATGAACATGGATGGGCTGGGCTTGATGACGTCATTTTGAAGAATGATACCTTTGTTATGTTCACATTGGACTCTCAAGCCGATTGTGGAAATAATATGTTGAATAAAGTTGAAGTCAACTATCTCAGATTTCACAACCCAAACGGACGACTAATTGAACAACAAATGGGCAGCTAAATCGTTAATCTCTGATGAGTTAGTTATTAATTTATAAGTTTCAAATGTTTCTTCTCATTTTTTTTTCTTTAAAGAAAATGAAGGAAATTCTCATTGAAAACAAGCAATAACCAATACACTAGACAAAGTGCTTGTTTGGAATTTTTGTTTAAAATGAAATTAAAATTTTAATTCCTAAAAGAATTAAAAATTTTAAATTCTTAAAAGAATTTTTAAAAAATATTATTAAAAACAAAATACTTTCGAAAAAATAAATCTTAAAGCGCCCTTCATAGAAATGACAAATTGACCAAGGGTTTATTTGGATTGATTTTTTATTTTCTCTTTATAAAAAAATACTTTTTTTTTCTCCCAAAAAAGTATAGTGTAATAATTATTTGGTTAGGCTTAAGAAAATGTTAAAACTCTAGAAAAAATTCAAATAAATTTTTTTTTAAAAGTAAAAAAATTTATTTTTTTACAAAAAATTTTTTTTTAAAAGAATTATTAAAAAAACCAATCTAAACAAGCCCAAGACGAGGTGCAAGGCTAGTCTGTTGAAAAATTTTACTAGATAAACGCTGGGTTGCTCTTCAGCTTTGTGGTCCTTTCTCTCTCTCTCTCTCTCTCTCTCTCTATTTGATATTAAAATTTTTACTTCGTCCTTTTTCGCCTTCAAGGCGCCACACATTCCCTTCTCATACAGTGTTTTCCTGCGCGTCTTGCAGTGGACGTAGAAAAGGTGGTCTAGAAGATGCAGGTATTTAATTTTTAAAATTTGAACATTTCTAAAATTAAAGAATAAAATCCATTTTATTCTTTTTGTCGTTAAAGTCGTATAAAATTATACATGATTTCAACACTTGCTGCCACACTTCTAAAAAAAGGTCGCACACTGGTATGGTTCCGCCATTATCTTCTTCGTTAGAGTTAACAAAGTGCATAAAAAATGTGCCTATATTAAAAATTGACTAGTAAATAACGAAAAAAATTAAAATAAATTAGTGCTAATTCCTTCTTTTTGATTTTTAAAGTGGAACAAATTCTCCTTTTGATTTGAAATAAGATGCAAATACACCCCTAAATGAATAAAAATAAAAATATATTTCCTAAGTTATGTATTTTTTTTTTTTTTGTTCAAATGATTCATTGAATTATGAATTGGTTGTTGTCAATGAGCTAAGTAATATTTCTCAGAATCTTCAAAAGCCTATAAAGTATGAGCTTGAAATTGGACATCCTTCATATTAAATCTGCAAATAATACTGAATATATTCGTGCACAATAGAAAATTATAATCAAGAAATTGAGACGTCAGACTATTTAACAGATTTAACATAGTTTTTGGAAACACTTGTGGTGTAAAATTCTTTTTATTTATAAATAAATTTCATACATATTTATATTTTCAAATGAATGTTATTTGAAACTTATAACAAATGAATATAATGACACGTTATAAGTCGATATGGTGGAATGATTAGTATGGCTCATGTTGACTTTGGTGTCCAAGTAAGTCTAAAAAACGTGTGAACCCTACAAAAATGATATGTTTTTCAAAGAAACGCCATCAAAGAACATGACAGAAGCAGTTTGTTGGTATTTGAATAATGGAGAGATAGTCAAATTAATATTTGGAATGAGAAAAATATAGTTAAAGAACATTCCAGTCCTTAACCAGCTCCAAACAATTTGTTTCAAAGGTGATATCTTGAAGGCTTTCTCCTCATTTAAAGAAGATTTTGAGTGGACACAAACTACCCAAACACTACTGTTGAAAAATTCGAGAACATATGTACATATATCAAAGCACAGTGGAAAAAACATAGAAAGAACACGTGATATTTTTAATGTGGTTTAGCCTTCTACCTAAGTCCATGTCTCCTCTAGGATAAATTTTACTATTCAACAATAATGGTTACAACTCAAGTGATTTTTGGCATGGATAGAAAAATTTTAACCCTCCTTAATAAAGTTTTTACAATGGTTCTATTCTTAACAAAACTAAAATAAATGTAAGACATTCTTGATGCTCTCATACCCTCACTCTCACCCATACCCCCATGGGGTGTAGCCCTTAGGTACATTAAATACAAACTATAAGACCTCTATTTATAGGAAAGAAATCCTTACTCTCCAAGATTTTTTCTCTACTATTGAGGCAGCTTATATTTTGATAACATAATTAATTATCTTCCACAAGTTTTTTAATTTGTACGGGCTTGAACTTCGAACCATAACCCAACAACTAAAAAAATTGGGCATTGACATGCGATAGCCAATTCGCAAGTATGCATACACTAGACAAAGGGCTTGTTTGGATTTTTTGTTTAAAATGAAAATGAAATTTTAATTCTTAAAAGAATTAAAAATTTTAACTTTTTAAAAGAATTTTTAAAAATATTATTAAAAACAAAATACTTTCAAAAAAATAAATCTAAAAGCGCCCTTCATAGAAATGATGAATTGACCAAGGGCTTATTTGGATAAATTTTTTATTTTCTTTTCATAAAAAACACTTTTTTTTGTCTGAAAAAAGTACAGTGTAATAACTATTTGGTTAGGCTTAGGAAAATATTAAAACTCTAGAAAAAGCTCAAATATAATTTTTTTCAAAAGTAAAAAAATTTAGTTTTTTTTTCTACAAAAATACTTTTTCAAAAAATTATTAAAAAATATTTTTAAAAAACCAATCCAAATGAGGCCCAAGATGAGGTGCAAGGCTAGTCTGTGGAAAAATTTTACCGAATAAACGTTGGGTTGCTCTTCAGCTTTGTGGTGCTTTTCCTCTCTCTCTCTCTCTATTCATTTTGATATTAAAGTTTTTACTTGGTCCTTTTTCGCCTTCAAGGCGCCCACACACTCCCTTCTCATATGGTGTTTACTTGCATGTCTTGCAATGGACGTAGAATAAATTGGTCTAGAAGATGCAGGTATTTAATTTTTAAAATTTGAGCATTTCTAAAATTAAAGAATAAAATGCATTTTATCCTTTATGTGATCAAAGTCGCAAACTATACATGATTTCAACACTTGCTGTTTCACTTCTTAAAAAAAGGTCCCACACTAGTATGATTCCCACCATTAACTTCTTTGTTAGAGTTAACAAAGTCTGTAAAAGATGTGCCTATATTGAAACTTGACTAGTAAATAATGAAAGAAAATTAAAATAAATTAGTGCTAATTCCTTCTTTTGATTTTTAAGTGGTAAAAATTCTCCTTTTTATTTGAAATAAGATGCAAATATACCCCTAAATGAATAAAAATAAAAATAAAAATATATTTCCTAAGTTATGTATTTTTTTTTGTTGGTTCAAATGATTCATTGAATTATGAAGTGGTTGTTGTCAATGAGCTAAGTAATCTTTCTCAGAATCTTCAAAAGCCAATAAGGTATGAACTAATTGAAATTAGACACCCTTCATATTAATTCTGCGAATAATACTGAATAAATTCGTGTACAATAGAAAATTATAATCAAGAAATTCAGATGTCAGACTATTTAATAGATTTAACATAGTTTTTGGAAACACCTGTGGTGTAAACTTCTTTTTATTTATAAACAAATTTTATACATATTTGTATTTTCAAATGAATGTTATTTGAAACTTATAACATATTTGGTGAACGTAATGACACGTTATAAGTCGAGACGGTGGAATGATTAGTATGGCTCATGTTGACTTTGATGTCCAAGTAAGTCTAAAAAACGTGTGAACCCCACAAAAATGATATGTTTTTCAAAGAAACGCTGTCAAAGAACATGACAGAAGCAGTTTGTTGGTATTTAAATAATTGAGAGCAAGTTAAATTAATATTTGGAATAAGAAAAATATAGAGACAATTATTGTTGGAGATAGAAGAAGCATCTTATAAGAATAGGACAAAGTGGACGAAAGGCTTATAATGTTTGAGAATTTTTATTTACTGCTTGATGATTTTACAATGAACAAGATGTTTGTGTATTTTTTCTATGAGATGAGTGTCCCGTTATCTCCTTGACTGACCCCAATGCGGAGCAAGTAATGTATCAACCCAAGTTTGTCATCTCAAATGTTTTCATCGTATCGTCTTTGAACTCCATCATTTTCTTGTTTTCTTTTGTATAAATAAAATCATCGACATATAGAGAAACAATGAGCCTTTTATTATTACCTTGGGTCTTGATGTAGCGTATAGGCTCGCTCTGGATTCTTCGAAATCCAAATGGACATAACTGGAAAATCACAACAACAAATTTTCTCGTTTTTCTGTCCACTTTTATTAAAACTCACAAAATAGCCATAATCCATCAATTAACTTCTAAATCGCCATTAAGAAAAAAAGAAAAGGAAATAAACATACGATTTAGATAAAATCATACGATCAACATTTTACTCTTGTCAAATAACTGTTTTTATTTATTTATGATTTCAATATTTAAACTAATCTCAATATAATTGGCAACCGCCTCTAGAGAAAAAGATGATACTTTCGTAGAGTTAATAGCAAAAAGATTTTCCACATAAAATGTACATTTTTATGCAAAAATTGTCAACCAAGTTAAAAATAATTAAGCAAAATATTAACTCTGCTATGATAGTATGATCATTGTATTAACATGAAAATACCGAATAGTTATTATCAATAAGTTAGCAGAAGCATGGCTACATCACAAGGAATACCTATCATAATAAAAAGTAAATAACGATTTGTCCCTTTTACATTAAATTTTGTTTTTTAATCTCTTTAGTGTTGTTTCTCTATCTTGTCTATTGGCGGCCATGCACCATGAAAAAAGATTGAGAAGATATATTGTTACCTTATTCATCAGGCTTGATTGAGAACAAAAACAAGCTTTGTCATTTTCTTTTTAATTTATTTTTCATGAAAACAAATAAATGCAATAACATGTTTATTTTATTTTGATTGGTATGACTTCTGTTAGAATACCATACCCTTTGTATTTGTTTATATCGTTTATCCCCTCAATATAGTTATGGATATTCAATATAATAATTTGGAATATCTCTTTCATTGTTTTTGAGTTTAAGAGGGTGTTTAGTTTGGCATATGGAAAAATATTTTAAAATAAAACTGAGTCAAAAGGACTTCACGTGCTTTTTTTTTTTTTCTTTTAACTTTGGATACTTACATATTTTAATGAAAATCTTGATTACAGAAATAATTATGACATGTTAGGTTAAAATAATACTGGCAAGCAACTCATCAAAATATCAACGAAAGCATAAATATAAAGTATTAGTTAAAACACAATCTAGAATTTCTTTTCAAAGATACATTATTAAAATATTATAATTTGATATTTTAGGACTGTTAATTATTATATTTAAGTATTTCAAGAACATTAAGTATTAAAGATATTATAATAAAATGGAAATGATGCAGTAAAAGTAGTTTTTCTTTTCAAGGAAATCTTAGAAATAAAGAGAAAAAAGAGAAAAATAAAATAGTTGTGTTTGGATTAAAGATATTTTAGGACTGGTAATTATTACGTTAACATCTACTGTGTATTTTGCACATTTTCGTTTTTTGAATACTCGATTTCGTTTATTGAAAAACTGAAAGTGCTATTTTTGAAACCCAGCAAAAAATAAGGCTATTTTTAAAATTTATTATTTAATTTGTGTTATTTGTAAAAAAAATCCTAAGTCAAGCTGGTGGAACGGTTTATTTATTTTTTTTGTTTTTGTCCGAGTTCGTGGAATGATTAGTTTGGCTAGTGTTGACTTTGATGTGCATGTAAGCTAAGTGTCACGCCCTGCCGATAGAGACGCCACGGGGGCTGCAAGATGGCAAGACCGAGGCTTGCACGGAGGTATACGGGGCACTCTCTCGTGCCAGCACAACCCCGATGACGTAGGCGCCATGCGAGCAACCATGTGGCAAGGATGACAAGGCTTGTTCGGATGCACGCATGGCACTTCTCCCTAGGAAGGATCTAGAAGATAAACTAGATCGGGAGAATATCAATCCCCTTTGATTAAGGGATTATTACTTGTGATTGATTGTAAATATCCCATGATTAGGGTAGAATAATCTAGAAGCTCATAGTAGCCATTAGATTGAAACCATCTTAGCCATTCATTAGATGGGAAGCATGTATAAATAGCCTAGCTATTTCATTTGTAAAAACACACAGAAAAGCTTGAGAGTAATACAAAAGTCTTATTCTCTCAACTCATTACTTCCGCTACTTTACTATTTGCTTTGCTAAGCCTTTTGTTCTTGGTTTTCAGGCTGACTTAGCCACTTTTGCTGTAGAAAAGTGTCTAAGTGCCGCACGCAGCGTTTAGGTTAGGCTAAGGGCGTGACAAGTGGTTACCAGAGCCAAGGTTACACGCAAGGTGTTTGTAATTTTGCTCATTTGAAGGATGTCTTCTTCAGGTATTGAGAAGAGCGTTGATGCTGGTAATGATGATAGGGGAAGGGAAGTTCTACCCCCTCCTGCAGCAGCCAAAGGCAATAAGAGGGGAAAGTCTTGTGATGTGCAAGCTACTTTCGAAGCATGTTTGACAAGGGCAGAAGACGTTGTTGCTGATTTCATGCAGAAATTTCAACAGCTTGGGTTTGATGATGAGGAGGCACTATGTTTGGGGGACCTCTGTCAGGAACTCAAAAATCTTCAAGCTAGAGTGGAAACGGCAGAAGAGACGGTTAAGAATGCATTAGTTGAGAAAGAAACCATTGCCGATTGGTTGCAGGTTAAGATTACCGAGCAAGATCGCAAAATGGCTGAACAAGACAAGATCCTTGAGGAGATGAAAAAAGATTGGGTTATGTGTAGAGAGGCAATAGCCCGTGGCGTGTCAACCCACCATGTAGCACCAAAGGTGGACGTGCCAAGGCCTAGTCCTTACAACGGAAAGCGCGAAGCCAAGGAGGTGGAAAACTTCTTTTGGCAGATTGAACAATACTTTGATGCGGTTGGGCTCGAGGAGAATGCTAGCCATGTGAAGACAGCAACACTTTACTTCTCAGAAGATGCAGCTCTATGGTGGCGTATGAAGCACCAAGAGTTCCAAGAGGCCAAAAGGGGGCTTACAACTTGGACTACTTTCAAGGAGGACGTTTATGCCCAATTCTACCCTGAAAAGGCCGAATGGGAAGCTCGTGACAAGCTTAGAGTCCTGAAGCATATAGGGACCATACATCAATATGTTCAAGAATACATCTCCCTTAAACTTCAGGTACGTAATAAGCCCGATTATGATCATATGTATGACTTTATCAAGGGTTTGCAGCCATGGGCACAACAAGAAGTACGAATGAGAAAGTCTAAAACCTTCGCTCAAGCGGTTGCCATGGCCGAGTCCTTGATAGAGGTAAGGAAAAAGAACAACCCTGCCGAACCCCCGGGAGATTTGACGAAAAACGGTGGGGAGGACGAGAGTCCCAAAGAGCAAGACAGGGATAGACATGGGAGACAACCTTTCAACAAGGACGAGAAGAGAGATAAGAGATCCATCAAGTGCTACTTTTGTCTCGGTTCCCATCCATGGAGAGAGTGTCCAAGAAGACAAACACTCAACATGTTGATTGAGGAACGTGAGAAGATCGGCGAAGCACAAATGGGTTCTCTTCAGTTGCTGAATGCTTTGAATGCCAAGATAACACCAAGGGCCACACCAAGGGGTGGCTTGATGTATGTAGAAGCATTGATTCAAGGGAAGCTCTCTAGGGCCATGTTGGACACTGGAGCTTCTCATAATTTCATGGTAGAAGACGAAGCCAAGAGATTGGGACTTACTCTTAACAAGTCTCAAGGGTCCCTCAAGACTGTCAATTCCGCCCCACGATCATTAACGGGGGTGGTGAAAGATGTTTCTCTAACAATTGGTACCTGGCAAGGGAAATTAAATTTTACGGTGGTACCCATGGATGACTTTGAGCTTGTCCTTGGTATGGAGTTCTTTAGACAAGCAAAGGTCATCCCTACACCCCACCTTGAACATATGATGATTATGGAGGAGAACACCCCTTGCATGGTCCTGGCGAAGATCCAAGCAAGACTCGAAAAGAGACAACTTTCGACCTTCCAGGTGGACAAGGGAGTTCGGCAAAATGAGGGGGCTTACTCAAGAGCCATGAAAAGAGTGGATAACGGGAACAGGTGGTAGATAAGACACCAAAGAAGGTCGCCAAAGGCCGTGGGAAGGTGGAAGAGCCCACATCACCCTTGTTACAAAAGAAGGCACTACCTATGGGAAAGGTGGACCCTTCTTATGATGTAACCCATGGTGGCAAATCAAAGAGGGGGGCAACCATACTAGACAAGACCCAACTCTCCCTCAATCTCCACGGGAGCCGAGCAAAGGATAAGAAGCCGATTGAAGTAGAAACAAATCAACAGATCCTTGCTGCTCGCACCAGGGTGTCAGAGACCAAGTGTAAGGCTAGCTACTTTCAGACAGAGCAAGCCAGTTCATCAAGGATCTGCCTTGACGAATCAGCTTGCAAAATGACTAGCAGAGCAAGTCGAGGAAAGGAGGACGCAACCACAAAGTGTCTAGCAATTAAAATGTTATACCCTCGTGATAAGGAAGTCAATTTCATTGAAGCCGATTGCATAAGGGGACTTCCACCACGTCATGAGTACTTGGTACATTGGAAAGGATTGCCAGCAAGTGAGGCAAGTTAGGAACCAACAGACTCCTTTGGAAACTTCATGAAGGAGATTGTGAAATATCATGAGGAGATCGCGACGAGGACGTTCGCGAAATTGGGTGGGGGAGTATGTCACGCCCTGTTGATAGAGACGCCACGGGGGCAGCAAGATGGCAAGACCGAGGCTTGCACGGAGGCATACGGGGCACTCTCCCGTGCCAGCACAACCCCGATACGTAGGCGCCATGCGAATAACCATGTGGCAAGGATGACAAGGTTTGTTCGGATGCACGCATGGCACTTCTCCCTAGGAAGGATCTAGAAGATAAACTAGATAGGGAGAATATCAATCCCCTTTGATTAAAGGATTATTACTTGTGATTGATTGTAAATATCCCATGATTGGTAGAATAATCTAGAAGCTCATAGTAGCCATTAGATTGAAACCATCTTAGCCATTCATTAGATGGGAAGTATGTATAAATAGCCTAGCTATTTCATTTGTAAAAACACACAGAAAAGCTTGAGAGTAATACAAAAGTCTTATTCTCTCAACTCTTTACTTCCGCTGCTTTACTATTTGCTTTGCAAAGCCTTTTGTTCTTGGTTTTCAGGCTGACTTAGCCACTTTTACTGTAGAAAAGTGTCTAAGTGCCGCACGCAGCACTTAGGTTAGGCTAAGGGCGTGACATAAGTCTAAAAAACGTGTGACCCCCACACAAATTATTGTGACCCCCACAGAAATTATATGTCTTTTTGAAGAAACACCTTCTGAAGTTATATATATTTTATATACCAAGAAACAATGTTTAAAAGCAATACCTCTATAATCATAAACAAAAACAATTTACTTATTAAATTTTAGAACATTAGCCAGGAAAGTACAATTCGGACACAAAATTTCTTCGTGGAAGGCATATTACTAACAATAATTTCCCTCTTTTACAACGTACTCATATATACAAAAACAGTCCTAAATTTAACAGTACCGAAGATATGCAAATTGTAAATCTCCAAAAAGGGTAAACACAAGAGGGGTGTGTGTGTGTGTATGCATACAACACAATTGACTAGAGTGGAAGTTCAAATTAAATGACTAAAATCATCAAGCAATTCAATTTTATTCAACTAAAGATTGAAGGCGGCAACTCAACAAGCTAGGGTTGCTTCTTTTGCTTCGATCGAAAAACAGAGCAAAAGTAGATATGTTCAAGCTAGGGCTTACGATTTGTCTGACAATAGCATTATTTCAAAAAGCTTATCGCACTTAAGGTAAGTTGTTTGAAAGACTACAACAATCCTGTTTTAAAATTCTTATATTATATTGTAAAAAAAAAAAGGTAAAATCACAATAACAGTGTAAGCTTTAGTAGAAGGGTATTTTGGACATACAACTACAAAAAGTACCAAACACATAACAATTGGCACCACCACCAATTGCACATGACGAGCTACAAATTTTTTCTCCCGTCCCTTGATTCAGTTTTTATATAGATGATTGATTCAGTTTTAGCATATAAGAAGGACTAGGCATGAGTAAGCAGGCACGAAAAACACATGGAGCAGCAAAAGAGTTTAGGTGCTACCTCACCATTTAGGTCAAATGACCCCAGTTATCAATGACTTAGTAGTTTAGTAGAATATCTCTCACCTTTAGTAGTGAGCGGTCTTGAGATTAATTTTCGTTAATTACATGTAATATATAATTGGCCTTTGGCCTTTCTTGAAGAAAGAAATGATCCCGCCTACATTTGATAAATTGTTTTTATAATTCGAGACATTATTAAAATTAATTTATATATGATTCATCTTAATTTTTACCTTTATAGATGATACACCTTAAATTTATAAATAGATTCTTCAACATTTAAAATATTTATTAAGAATAAGTTGTCTAACTAAAATTGAATTTACTGTATATGTTTTTGTACTTTTAATTTGACAATGTTAATGTTACAAAATTAATAAAATAACTCATTAATTAATCTTATAAACAATAAAGTACTACATAGACAATTTAGTATTAATTAATAAACATAGATAAAGGAACATAAATAAAAGAAAAAACGTACTGATTAGCACAACATGGTGGTATGACACACTGTTATGTGATTCCACAACAGTTTTAAAAAAATAAAAAAAAGTGATAGCGGTTACATAAGACTAGAGTTTTATAATTTTTTGTTTGAGTATTTCGTCCCATATGAAAAATTATAAAGTTTAACATTACTTAATAAGATCTTAGGCTAATCCTCCGAGAGAGTGTTAGAGTATTTTCTTCCACATGAAAAAATCACAAAGTCTAATATCAATTAATAATATCCTAAACCACTCCTCTTATTGATCAATTAGTTTTTAGAATGGAACTCCAAGATTCTTCTAATGGAAAATCAAACCCTAGGCTACTCTTTCAAGGGAGTATTAGAGGATTTCCTCTCACATAAAAAAAAATCACAAAATCTAAGACCACTTAACCTAGGCCACTTCTCTTATTGATTAATTGGTTTTGGGGGAGTGTTAGAGTATTTCTTACCAAATAAAAAAATTACAAAATCTAAGACCATTTAATCTAAGCCAAGCCACTCCTCTCATTGACCAACTAGTTTTTAGATAGAACTCCAAAATTCTTCTAATGAAAAAATTATAAAGTCTAAGATCACTTAATAAGATCCTGGGTTACTCCTCCCGTTGGCCAATTGATAATCACAAAGTGTAAGACGGTCACTTAATAAGATCTTAAGCTACTCCTCTTATTAATTAATTGGTTTTTAGAATGAAACTACAGAATTCTTCACATATTTAAATTATGGTTTATATACACATTATAGGTTTTGACTTATATCTAACTCTTTCCAATAAAAATTTTGGTGTCATTCTTGTCAGGTACCACATGTTATCCGTTGATAATAAATCACATGGAAGTAATACAAGCTAAGATAAGGTATAGGGGACACAATAATTGACGCAGAAAATAACACCTGCTAATAATCAACGGTGACAGATTGATAGTGTAGCAGCGATTAGCACTGTTCGAAAGGGAAAAAGTAGGGAAGAACTTCCAAAACAGACCGTTCAATTTTCACTCTAAATCTCTAATAAAAAGAAATGGGGTCTGCATGATTTTGTTGATTTTGTTGTGTAACCGGTGGGCGGCGATACCGATTGGAAGAGCAACCAAAAGGTCGTCTTTGATGGGACAACTTACCAGTGAGTTGATTATTCACGAGTTAGTAATGCATGGTCGCGGATTAATGGTGTCGCCATCAGCAGCGATTTCTATTGTCTGGAAGGATCTCAATCGCCAAGTTTTGTCCACTGGGTAGGTGTTCTTGCTTTCCCGCGTACCACGTTCATACCAAGAAAAAAGAAAATGGGCGTACTACGTTTGCCTTGATTGTTGGTCTTCAAAGGAGAAGGGGAGAAAGTAGTATGACAGAATTTAAGTGGGGTCTTGTGTCAAAAACCATTGGCAAGGTGGGGTCTTTGACGTGTATATCTATAATTTATAATCTATATCTATAATATATATATATATATATATATATATATACACACTTAAAAGAACTTAGGAGCTATTTGAATGTCACATAAGTTTCTCTTTAGAAGCCACATAAACCTTTTTTTTAATGTCACATAAGCTCCACTTTGAATGCCACATAAGTTTCTCTTTAAATATCACATAAATTTCTCTTTAAATATCATATAAATTTATAAAAGAGAGAGTACTCTTGTAATTGTTATCGATATTTAAATTTAAAAAGGGATTATTGTGTCATTTAAATTTTATATTAAAGATGATATAATAGTTAAAATATTATATAAAGAATTGAATCCAAGTAGGAGATGACATATAAGCCAAGCAACAATGAAAAATATCCCTTTTTTTTTAATCATTTGATTTTGTACAGGTTTTAGATTATTATAAATATATTTATATTTATATATCTATTTATACTATCTACATAAAGTTATACCTCAAGTAAAGTTAAGCGACTTTGAATGCCAAGTAAGGTCCTCCTATACATAAGTTCCTATTTGGATGCTACATATGATCTTCCTTAAATACCATATAAACTCACAAAGAGAGTACTCTTGCAAGTGTGATTTGCAAAATGCAATTGTCATCAATATTCAATTTTTTTTTTTAAAAAAAGACTATTACATCAGTTAAGTTACATATTAAATATGATAAAATAGTTGATTAATATCATTAAATGAAAAGAAAGAGAACAAAAAAAAAAGAGAAGAAATCTATATGATATCTATGCCTATATATCTATATATATACTCTTGCAAGTATGATTTGCAAATGTAGAAGTCATAAATATTCAAATTTTTTTAAAAAAAATTATTACATCATTTAAGTTACATATTAAATATGATAAAATATTTGATTAATATAGTCAAACAAAAAGAAAGAGAACAAAAAAAAAAAAGAAAATCTATATAATATCTATATCTATATATAAGAATAGTTATAAAGTTATATCTCATATTTTTTAATGTCATAGGCTTATTACATTCATGTTTTAAGCGGTGCCACATGTCCTGTTTTTATGGTTCATTTTTATAATTTATTTATGAAATAATTACCACTTAATACAAAAAATTAAAAAAAATTGCTACAATTTCCACTATTTTCTTCTTTCTTTTTTTCCCAAATTAACTGTCAATGTTTCAAAATATCTAAATTAATTTCAATTATTTTAAAAATATTCAATTTAATTTCTATTGTTAAATTTTTAATAATATATCACTTAAATAATGTAGCACAATTATCTTCTCTAACTTTAAATATTTATTAAATAAAATATGTGAATATTCTCAAGTCATCATAAGAAAATAATTCATACATCATATCAAACTTAAAGAATTTTTATAGAAAGGTATAAAATAAACAAAAAATTTTAATATATCCATGCACTTTGGAGATCTAATTATTTTAATTTTGTAAGACCTTATCATATAGTTTAGATAGTGGTTCAACTAATTATACATGACTATTTATTACACCCAAAATTATATCAAAGTAAGTCCTAAATCTATTATTTATACGATCTACAATCTATAATATTATATATGTTGGAAATGAATAATAAATTAAAGATTTTCTCATTATTATTTTGAGACCTTTGGCCTCCTTATTAACTTGGATATGAATTCCAAATGGTTACGAGATCTTTGAAATTTCTCTATAATCTTGGGTTATTATTTTGAGATTTGACAACTCTTGAAATTCAATCATGAATGTGATATTGAAGGCTTGATATCTTCTAATAACTATATATTGTGGTTTTTAGCAAGGTATACAATACACCAAGAAGTATGTAGTTAGTTAGAACATATAGTTTTGTATGATTCTAGCATTAGTACTTTCATATAGTAGAGAGAGCTCAGATATTGAGAATATAATAATTTATTTGGGCAAATTATTTGAGATTATGCAAAAACCATTCAAGAGAGCGTTTTAGAGAATTTGAAATTGGAGACACTTGTTATAAATATTGTAAAATTTTTCTATTTAAACTACTTCAAATTTTATTACATGATCAAATATTTTTGAATTTTTGAGAATTATGCTCTTCTCTCAAAATAAGAAATAAAATTATAAGATTGATATATGTGGAGCATTTTGATAATATGTTCTCTTCTCAAATTAAGAAATAAAATTCAAAAATTGATCCGTGCGAAGCACGGGCCTCGAGATATCTAGTATATAATATTTTTGGGGTTAATTTTATGGGCTTTGAACTATGATATTTTGGACAAGTTTAATTTGTCTTTTTATTAAAGTGTACCTTCTAGTCCTTAAATAATTTATAGTTAGATAAGGTTGGTCCAATTAATGTCTTTCGTCCAAAAACTAGTGGCACAAGAAAAACATCCTCAGGTATTTTTTATGTCTTTCTTGTGCAATTTTCATTAGTTTTTAGATGGAACTAAAACATTAACTAAAAATTATCAATAATTCTAAGACTAAAAATTATAGTTCATAAACCATGAAAAGAATTAACCGTAAATTTTATATTTCAAGTTATTAATTTGTGTCATCCAGGCAGGTGAAGGGACTCTTTTATATAAACCATGAAAAGCAAAATTTCGTTACGGAGTCGGCAATCAAGTTAGGGAAATTCAGAGGCAGCTAGAAATAATGAAGAGTTACTTAAAACACATGGGGCTGCAAAAGAGCTTAGATGCTTCCTCGTCATTTAGGCCAAATGATACCCGCCCGCATTGGATAAATTCTACTTATTATGTGCAATTTGAGACGTTATTAAAATTAATTTATGCATGATAAATTTAATTTTTTAAATTTATAGATGATCCACTTTAAATATATAAATTACTGCTTCAACATTTGAAAATTTAATAAAAATAAATGCGTAAAATCAATTTTTAGTGAGGTAGAAGAGTATTTATATATACATAACAAAGTGAAAATGGTCATTACCAGGGAAAAGTCTTTGGTCCAAATTGGCCAATCATCGCCCCTATTTGAAAAGTATGGGCCTTACTTGTGATTTTGGCTTGAGTGGTATTGGACCCAAGAGTTACCCCATAATCACATGCGATGGAAGTAGTACAAGCAAGGATAAGGTATAGGGACAAAATAATTGACGCTGAAAATAACACGTACTAATAATCCACCCGCGGTTACAGATTAGTGGTGACGACGATAGCAGCTATTTGCACTGTCTGAAAGGGCAAAGGTACCGTCTCGCTGGGCCAACTTCGGAACCCGACAACTTCTTGCTAATTTGGGTCATCCAAGCCGGTGATATGAGAAATTAAATACTTCTTATTTATAGTACAAAAGATTTGTGTATAACTAAGAGCTGTCGGCAAGAGTACTACTACTTACCAGTCCTACTTAAGATTGTCACAATAAAGCAAAGAGAGCCTTAATTATTTCTATGTTCACATCTACAGGGAAAAAGGGAAAAAAGAAGAAGAAGAAGAAGAAGACGAGTATGGCGGAAGCAGCTCTATCTATGACTCTGAGAACAATTTGCGATTTGTTAGTCGAAGAAGCAAAATTTCTATACGGAGTCGGCGATCAAGTTAAGGAAATTCAGAAGCAGCTAGAAATAATGAAGAGTTACTTAAAAGATGCAGATCGAAGACAACATACAGATGAGACTGTTCGCACTTGGGTGAAACAAGTAAGGCGTCTTGCTTATAGAACTGAGGATGAAGCTGCATCTGGTCATATTTTGCCCGATCAGGAAGCTGGGTGGTGCATAGAAAATGTGATCAAGAGATTTACCTTTGTATTCTGCGAGTGCTTTGCCCTTCATAATGTGGGCAAAGAGATTGAAAAGATCAGGTCAGAGATCAATGATCTAAACCCAAGTCGCAAAACTTATGGTATGGGGGTTTCGGGTGGAGGAGAAAGCTCCAGCGAAAATCAACGATTGCTAAGGGAAACATACGCCCATGATGTTGAGGAGCACTTTGTTGGCATGGAGGATGATATTAAAAAGTTGGTGTCTTTGATCACTGACAATGAAAGAGACCATCGAGTGATTGCTATATGGGGAATGGGGGGTTTGGGCAAGACCACACTTGCTAAAAAGATATTCAATCATGAGGTTGTCCAACATTCTTTCAAAGCTTTTGCTTGGGTGTGTACCACCCAACAAAGTCAAATCGACAAAGTTTTGCAGGATATACTCAAGCAAATCCTTGGGGTGGACAGGCAAGGAGCAACGCACAGAGACTTGGTGAGGGAACTTGTCCAAGTACTCAAAAATCGTAAATGTTTGGTCGTGGTTGATGATATATGGAAACAAGATGATTGGAAGATTCTGTCTTCTGCCTTTCCTCTAACAAATTCGCGTAGTAAGTTCTTACTAACTACTCGCAGTAAAGACGTTGCCCAAAATGGATTCCCCTATGAGTTGGAAACCTTGACAAAAGAACAGAGTTGGGAGTTATTACAGCAGAAAGCACTCACCAGAAAACAAGGAAAAGGCAAGTTTTTACATATAATGGTTAAAATAAAATTTGAATTTGCGACTTGCATCCATTGGAATTGAACCATATCTCCACTATTTTTTACTCTCATCTTTTGTCAATGTTGTGTGAACTATTTATTTTTATGGGGAGAATGTCATTTCCCACCATGAGTTATAGCATAAATCTCAACCTCCCCAATGAAGTGTTATTTTTATTTATTTTCTCCCATGATATTAAGTCATACCAAACAATTCCTTATCTTAGTTATTTTTTTTTAGTTTTTGTTTTATGTTTCTAAATTATTAGTTCATTATAAAAAGTTATACTTTGAGTTAAAAAAATTAATTTGATATATATACACACACAGAGAGATATATGCAAAAGAAGATTTTATTTTATTTTTAAAATTTTTTATAATAAACTATTTTTATTTTTTATTTTTATTTTAAATAGTTAGTTGATGGAAAATAGAATGCGCCAGCAAGGATTAAAAAAATGTCTCGATTTGAGATGTTTACATATTAAAAAAAATTATTTGGGAGTGAATTTAATTTTTCTCTAATGTGTATAGGGCAATTTTTGTAAAATAAGTAGCTTTTTTATTTTATCTTTTTCTTCCTATTTTGAAATTATTTTTGATTTTTTATTTTATTATTGGCTCATTTATTGAATGATTTTTTTTATTAAATTCTTTGTCTATTACTTTCCTTTTTCTTTTCTTTTTTTTTTTGGATTTTAAAAATTAAACAAAAAAAAGATACAAATGCCTTTACTTAATATAAGATTTTGATACAGGGTGTGCGTGCATGAAGTCGTGCTTTTTGAAAGGATTAAAACTCAGGGCAAAAGTAACCTATTCTCTGGTTTTCTACCATAATAAAAGCAGTTATTTTTTTTTATCAATAAGGTGTTAAAGCATAAAATAATACGAGAAAAATAAACTGTGAACACACTATGTTTTCATGGTTCAGCAAAATCCTACATTTAAGAATAGACAAGAGATAATTTAATATATTGAATGCCGAATACATGGTGGGGGCCTTGGATTTGATAGCCTCAATTCTTTCTATTTCTTTCTCTCATTGCTCTTGGTCTCATGTAGCAGCTCAATTGCATTAAGCTAAAGAGAACCAAATCTTACTAGGAATATAAATCTTTTTAGTTAATATACACCAAACGTCTCCCATGACATGCATTTAAGTAATTTCATTAAAATGATCTTTTTCTTTTCTAGAATTATAAAAAAAAAAGACTTCTTTCTTTCCTCTTTTATTTTTTTTTTTAACCTTTGCAAACGTGGAAATTCCTTTGCTTTCTTTTCCTTTAATTACTTTGTTCACCACTACCTCATTCTTTTTTTTTGTTCTCCTCTACCTGACTCTTTATTCTTTTCCCTTTTGCAAAGCAAACATATATATATATATATATTAGTATTTTGGTGCATATAGTTAAAGAATTTTAATAGACAGAACTAAAATAATTCGTCCAACATCAAGTCTTGCAACCTGTATTTGTTCTAGAAACATTGAAAAGAATGTTCAAATCTTTTTCTAAATTTTATACCAAATTTAAGACACTTATTATTATTATTTTGCATAAATTAGCGTTAAAATAGGAGAAATTTTCTTTTTGAGTAAATTTGAAATATGTTAAAGTAGCATCACTAATCTAAACATGAAGAGGTGTTTAAGTGGGAGACATTTACCTTGAAATAGCTAAGCTTCTCTACCATTTGGTTAAAGTCATATATAGTTAGTAACTTTTTTTTGTAGATCTCAGAGCAGCACAAGAATTTGAGCGTATTGGCAAGGAAATAGTACAGAAATGTCGTCGTCTCCCTTTGGCAATCTCTACTTTAGGAGGAATTTTGGGGGATAAAAATTCTCTTGAGGAGTGGAATTCGGTGAATGAAAACATCTCTATTTATTTAAGCAAGGGAGAAGACGAAGGTGAATCAAGTAACTCAATCATGAATGTTTTGGCTTTGAGTTACAATGAGCTTTCATATTATTTAAAGCCATGTTTTCTTTATATGGGCAATTTTCGAGAGGACGAAATAATAAAAGCTGAAAAGCTCTATCAATTGTGGATAGCAGAAGGGTTGGTATTAACAGAACACTGTGGAAGAGAAGAATCAATGATGGATGTAGCAGAACGGTATTTAGGCAAGTTAGCCTTGAGGTGTATGATTGAAGTGGAAATGGATGATAAATTAACAATCTCGAGGATCAAGTCATGCCGACTTCATGATCTAATGAGGGAACTATGTTTGGATAAGGGAAAAGAAGAAGAATTTTTAAAGGTCAATGATTTCAGTGCTCAAGATCTTCACAGAAAGGACCTCTCTTCTCTCTTTCACAATGAGCGCAGATTGGGCATGCACATCTATGATGAGGACACTACACCAGCAGAGGGAGTATTTATGAGTGTCTCTCAGCAATCAAATGCTCAAGTCTTTCGTACTCTTTATGCCCGATTTATGAATTATAGAAGACGACTTGGCTTGGGAGATATATCTGGTTTGAAGGAGTTCAAATTGCTCAGGGTTCTTCGCTTGGAGAATTGTAGATTTGAATTGCCAGAAGAAATAAGTCAACTGATGCGCCTCAGGTATTTGAGTCTTGAAGATTCATATTAAGATAATTGATTTATTTTAAACAATTATTTAATCTAAAAGAAGAAAATTTACAATTCTTTCATCCCTATCTGGCACTAGTTTTACTTGGCTTAACTATAGCTTTGAGCTTTCACAGATCAAGAAGGGCAATTTAGGCCTTGTTAGAGGAGAGGGGCATGCAACAACCAACCCCATAGCTTGCCTTTAAGAGAAGCCTTTAGACTCAATTAATTTTGTATACCTTTTCTTTCCCTTTTGTTTTTCTTTTTTACGACAAGATCATATTGATTTCTTTATGCAAGGCTACACTAGATCTTTTTACAAAAATTATAAACTTCGTTAAGTAATTGCACACTCCAATATACATTTCAAGCCAATTATTAGTTAGATGATATTTATGATAAAAATATATAAATTTGAATTTGAAACTTTTAGACCATAGAAAATTAAATTGTAATCAAAACATTGTATGTACCCATCGATCAGCCCTTGGAGATAACATTTTTCACTAAACATAAACTGTGTTATATACTGCAACGTTCTAATTTTGTGATTTACCTTTAACATATAGGCTTTCTATTTTTCTGTGTTTCACGTTTTGACATGTCGTTTTTATCTTTTTGTGTTTCACAACTGAAAATGTGTATTTGATATTACCAAAAGGATAAGATGAATTGGGTTCAAGCTTTTTGTAGCCTCTTTCTCATCAATAGACTCGTGGTGTATACGGAGGAGTGCAGTTCCTTCGAGAAATTTCTATATATCTTTCTATCTCTGAGATGTTTGGATTTTTTAAAACTCCATAGACATGTATAAGAGAAATTCCTAATGTTTAGCTATTTCCTCTTATTATGCCTTCTAGTCTTCCATGTCTTACACCGGAATTAGGATTCTCATAATTATTAGTGTCTTTAAATAATTAGAAGGTAAAATCTCATCTATTTATATCATAAACAACTAATCGCAACCACCTAAGTTTAAATTTCAAATTTTTCCTTCTAATTCCTTTTATCTTTATATTTTCTTTTTTTCCCTTTTTTCCCCCTCTCAATTACAATTATCCAAATTGATATAGATGAATAAGATTTCCCTTTTTAGTATTGAGAGACTAATGATTAGGAGAGGATCCAAATCCATTATTCTGTGTTGAGAGCCTTAGAAGGCTAGAATTCCGCATGGAAATTAAAGAAATCAGACAACAACTATAATTCATAGAGATGAAAAGCAATATAGGTGTTTTTTAAGAAAAGTAATATAGGTTTTTTCTTTTAAATACCCACCCCCAATTGAACTCCTCATATTTAAAAGCTGGACCACACTCTTAAGAGATGTAGTCTCAGTTAATTAAGTTACCCTAATTCTGAAAAGTAATATAGGTGTTTTGTTTAAAAAGAAGTGCTATTTTAAAGTTATCTTTAAGCATCAACAAGAAAATGAAAAGAAACTCCTAAATCGAACAAACTCAAATAAGTCTTATTTGATCAAGTTGGGTCGACTATATATAGTATATGTGCATATATATATACATACACATATATATACATATATACATATGTATGTATAAATATATGTATATAGTTAAAGTGATTATCTGTCACTTAATCAAGTTGCATTATCACGTCCAAGGTGTGGAAGTTAGAATCTTTGAATTTTTTGAACTTTTTGTGACTTTGTGGGCAACTAGTCTTCTTGGAGAAAGGCAAAAATACGCACTCTCTCTAAGAGGAGGACAGTATAACCAATCTTTAAGGCCTGTTCAGCGTAATTAGCAGATTAGGTAGCGGATAGATATCTGAATAGTGGATAGCAGTTTGAGTAGTGGATAGCTGTTGCGTTTAGTGGTCAGCAAATAGTTGTTTCACTAGCGTATTGTTTTATATGTGTTCGAAAAAACTAGTTGTTGGAGTAGCTGACGAATGCAAAACGGCAAAAAAGACATCGGTATCGGGTTATTATTGTTCTAATAATAATAATAATAATAATAATAATAATAATAATAATAATAATAATAATAATAATAATAATAATAATAAATTATTATTATTAATAATAAAATAATTAAGATAATTTATTTTATAATTAAATATATTTTTCTTAAAATAATATTTTATTAATAAAGCATAATAAAATTACTTTTTTTAAAATTAATTTTATTAATATTATAATCAAATATTTTTTATTATAGAAAGATTTTAATTAATTGAAAATTTATATTTTCAAAGAAATAATGAATGGACAAATAAGACCTGTACTTTTTAATATATTTTGATATGGATAGAATTTCAAATTAATTTTTGTGTCACTTTGTATTTATATTCGTGAAAGAAAATGTAAAATGTTAACGAAATTAGATAGAGAATACAATTACCAAAAAGATATCAGAGAGAGGGTAGTATTGCCAAAAAAAAGGTAAAATACTAAACTCTACTTTGAAACGTTAAAAATATTAGCTTTTCAGAAACACTATTTCAAACACTATTTAGAATAAAACACTACTTAAAATACTATTTTACCGAACAACTAAAATAGGAGAAAATAATATTTTGACTTGGTCAAGATATTAAATATTATTTAAAACACTGTTACCGGACAGAGCCTTAGCCTCCTTTGAAAAAAAAAAAATACATGTGGTCAAAAATCATCGGGACACCCTCCTAATTTTTCTGAGCTAAGTTGAGACGTCACCATTTGTTCCCAACTGTCCTAAAATTCAAAGACAATAATCTCCAATATTATTGGAACGCTCTCCAAATATCCCAAGGGTCATAATCAATTTGGACCAAATATAAATACGTCATCCTCTGCCGCCAACTATAAGCACCAACCCAAAAAAAAAAAAAAAAGACTTAAAAAATGAGCAACTTTTCAAAAAGTTTGATTCAGCTCATAGTAATATACCTAGCATGCACAACCTACGATGCGCAGGGTTTTCATTTGATGCCTGTGCTTACAGTCACCATCATCAATGGCCTCCCTCCAAATTCTGACCCATTAAACTTGCGATGCCAATCAAAAGACGACGATTTCGAATGCACACACTCACCACCAACCAAGAATTCTTCTGGCGTTTTCGCCCATCGCTTGCTTTTAAAGAAACCCTCTACTTTTGCCACTTCTACTGGGGAGCACAAAACAAGGCCTTTGAGGTTTATAGACAATTCCACACCATTTGTCGAAATGATGCAGACAAGACTCATCTGTGTTTTTGGCTGGTGAAGGAGGATGGTTTTTACCTTAGCACACGCCAGAGTCCCTTCCCTGGTCCTGATTGGCAGAAGCTCTATGGGTGGACATAGATATATAGGAGAAATTTCTATCATGTTATATGCTCGTATGTTTCTGCAACAGAGACGGATCTAGAATTTCTTTTCTAGGGTTCAGATGTTGGAAAATAAAAACAGTTATTAGGCCCTGTTCAGCACATTATTTGACAGCTTATAGCTATTTAGGCAACTGAAGTATACGTAACTGCTATTAAAATAATGTGCAACAAAAAGAATCTAATAATATTGTAAATAAGGGAGGAGTCCTCTCCTTACATTTGATAGTTATTATTGTATTTTAATTGCTAGCAAATAGCCAGCTGTTTAACCAGCTGATTATATTGAATAAAATGTGTTCAATAACATTAGTTATTGAATAAGCTAATGAAAGCAAAATGACGAAAAAGATATTGATATCATGTTATTATTGTTATGATAATTAGAATTATTATTACTAATATTGGAACAAAATAACTTATGATATATGTCTTTGTAAAAGAATAATTTATTATTAAAATATAATAAATTAATGTTTTGATAAAGCATTTGTGTAATATTAAAAGATATTTTTAATAGATTCAAAATTTTTTTGTCAAAATAAAGTAATAAACACATTAATAAAACTTATACTTTTAATTAGTATATTTTGATGTGAAGAGTTTAAAATTAACTTTTGTGTTTTTTTATTTTTATTTCTAAAAAAGGTAAAAAATATAGAGAGATTGAGGAGAGAGTAGGATTGCCCCAAAAAAAAAAGAAATTAGAGAAAGGATAAAATTGCTAAAAAAAAAAAATACTAAAAGCTATTATGAAATATTAATTTTTAATGAGAAAAGCTAGTTGAAATATTTCTACTACATATATAAATAAACTAATAAAAATCTAAGGGATCCTTTGTTTGGTATTGTGGAATGTTAAAATTTTTAATGATTAAAAAAAGTTATTGTGAAATATTAAATTTTTGATACATTCTAATAGACACTAATTAACATGGTTGAGCAGCTAGCACATACATATACAAATAACATAGACCAAGTGTTTGGTTTGACTTTTAAGTTAGGCAAACTTGTTTAAAATTTAATTTAATATAGAAGATGCGTTTGTTTTAATTTTAAAAAAGAAATACTTTTTTCCCAAGTGACTATAAGTAGAACACAAAGTTCCTCACCTTTAACTGTTGCTTTTATTGGCTTTAAAACTTTTTTTTATTAGAAAAATAAGTCTGACCAAATTATTTATTATTTTTTTCTTATTTTTTATATTTATTTTAAAACTATTCTTAAAAAATAGAAACATCAACATACAAACATATGTCTTTTTCAGCTATTTTATCATAATGTTTTCAACTAGTTAACTATTTAAAATTAAAACTTAAAAAAAAATTGCTTAAAACAAAAGTTATTTTAAGTAGTTTCTTTTGTAAGCCGATCCAAACACTCTTCAAGACCAGTTCATACTAGGTCAATTAGTGTGAGATTTTATCTTAAAATTTATTAGTGTCACGTAGAAATAGGGTAGTTGGATATCCATTCCAATTTCCAACATCCTATTTATTTGTGACCAATTGGATACATTCCTTTCAAGTAATGTGGTAATATAATCCACAATTCTTATAATATATGTTCACAATTTTTAATTATCTACAAATTTTATATTATATGTTAAAAATTTTAATACGTTATATTCAAAACTTTTAATAGCTCACAATTGATTTATTACCTAATTATGACTTTTTAAGACATGGTCATAACTTGTTTACCAATTATAAACGCTATGTTCATAATATATTATATGTTCATAGATTATACATAATATGTTTACAAAATTTTAACGGAGGCAATAAAAGAGCTTGATTCAAACAAAATGTCAAATACTTTATCTACTATATATATATATATAAAACAACTACAAGAGCTTCAATAGCAACATAATAGCAGCAATAAAGCACGATGTTCTATAGGAAAAGAAAAGGAGAGAGGAAATATGATTCTTTTTTAATTAATGATGTGTGTTCTTATGTTCTGAGATTGTATCATGGCCATTCATGTCATTTTAGGCGATAAAAAGTAAGAGAAAATGGAATGTTATATTTTGAATGAAATGAATGGTTTGGAATATATTGTTACTAATTGTATAGAACATATAAATTGCTTAAAATATTATGTAATTCATTTGGAAATCTAATTTATTATGGTAAAATAAAACTCATTTGAAAATCTAAACATGATATATCTTGGATTTCTCCAAACTTTACTCAAATCCTAACCTAATAATTGAATTTACAATTCTATGAAATCTAACCCCAAAAAAGTTTTCATGGGAAAAAAATATCCGTTTAAAATAACAATATTACAAAACTATCCTTTATATTACTGTCTTCTTTACAATCCTTAATCGAATATGAGACATATAAAAGCAAATGACTGTGTTAAAGTTGTTCTCATGCAGTGTATTAAGAAGAATTCTCTATGAAAAATTCTTGGAATTCTATTATAAAAACCATTTGGTTAATATAAGAAGTAACCTTGAATCTTGTGATTTTTCCATATGGGACTCTTTATATGTTGTAACATACCCCTCACATGTAACTTGTAATGGTGTAAGGAATAGTGCTTGCATCACTTGACAAATGAAGTTGAATTGGACTTAGATTTGGATGGTCATGTGACTCGAAATAACCTGATGAGTTACCACAACCTGGAACGAAACTTGAATGGTTGTATGGCCTGGAATAGAGATGCTTGGAAGGACCACCAATTACCTAGAGTAGATGCAACTCAGCTGTTTGTAAGAATGGGCCACTACGAGAACGAATGTACATAATGAATGAACTTGACGAGTCACATGTGAATATATGCATAGTACGGAAGTTGAACCAAAAGCCCAGCTCTAATGTCATGTTAAGAATCACTTGGGTTGCATCATAAAAGCCAATTGAGCCAATACAAGGAATGGCCCTAATCGTTATATAATGGTTTTAAATCATGTGAATTTTCCATATAGGACTATTTTACATGTTGTAACATTCTCTAATATAAATACCATTACAAATCCTATACATGTGAAGCAACATAACAAAAGGGTATTTAATTAAAATATACTTAGTAATTTCAATTTTTTATGTATTCCAAACACAATTTTAATTTACAAATTACATAATTGACTGAATACTATTTTATAATTTCAAACAAGATAATTTATTTAAAAATAAAAATTCTTACGGAATTCATTAAAGTCAAACGAATTGCATACCATAACTGCTTTCAAACATTATGTACGTTAGAGTAGTAGACTAAAGGATTTATTAGGAGAGGATTCTAATCCTAAGGTATAATGATTTCCATTCCGTTACATCACCAGATGATTACAATCTCGTTTGTGTTTGACCCTAATTAATATTCTCTATCATTTTGAACATATGCTATGTATCTTTCTGTGTTTCACATTCTAACATGCTTTGTTCATCTTCTTGTGTTTCACAACTGAAAATGTGGATATGATATCACGAAAACCAGCTATGAACCAGTTTGGAGTCACCTTTTTTCTTATGAAATAGTATTTTTTAAAAAAATTATATATTTTTTACAATAAGTAATTGGATTGATTTCAAAAAAATATAAAACTTTGGAAAAAGCTTAAATTCCAACTTTTTCAAAAACAAAAGTTTCAATTGCTAAAAAAACACTTTTTCCAAAAATTAAAGAAAAACGCTTTTGAAGAGAACAAATCTAAATGAAATTTTATATTTTCTCTTATTATGCTTCTGGCCTTCCATGTGATAATCAGTCTTGGGAGCCTTAGATGGCTGGAAATTCGATGTTGAAATCGAAGAAACCAGATAAGAAATGTAAGATATGGAAAGTAACACAATGACCAAAAACATCTATACTATATGATAAAGCAAAATAAGTAGTAATTTCATACTGCCAAGTGGTACTCTATATGACAAGTTTTTCATAATTACTTATTAATTAATTAAATATGCCCATTTTTCGTTCATTTTTTGTTTTCCATCGTTTATTTAGTTTCATTCCTGCATTAAACATTTTAATTTAATTAATATTATGCCCTTCCTTTATATATATCATCATTGTTATATTAATTTTATAATATATAATTGTTTTAATAACTATTTAGTAAGATGCAAAAACGCTATAGCTTTAATTGTTTCAATAACAATTTAGTAAGATGCAAAAACGCTATAGTTTTAATATATTCAATCACATATGTTACTCCCCATGCATCGCACGGGTGTCACACTAGTATCTATATATAATATAATGTAAAATATAAATTATCTTGTTGAAGGTGAAATTTTGAAATAGAACAATTCTTTCAGTTTTGTATGTTCGATTAATGCAACCTTCATCCTTACTTGACAAGTGGGTCTTACAGTCAAACTCCCTTATGTCTTTGAACTCGAGGGCCAATCTTCGCCCGACCAGTGTTTTTATCTTTTTAATTTATGTTTGTATCATTATATTATATCTCTTTTTATTTATACAAAAAAGTATCAAATTTGTTCCATATATCTATTCCTCTTCCCATTCTATATTCTCCCATCTATATCATTTTCATTTTTTTCCAAAATTATTTGATGTTTCAAAAATGTAAATATTGTGGTTAGTGTAGAAACCCTATTGAAAACTAAATTTTATATCTTTAAGTGAGTTGTAAAATTGACCATAATAATAGATCAAAACATACAAATACCCATTTTTTGGTATATTGCATATTATATCATTCAATGTACCATACTTTTGTACATATTATATCTTGTTAGCATTATTATCTAATGACTTATGTCTTGATCATGAGGTTTGAAAGATATATGATATATGTGATTAAGATGCTTGTAATGAATCTTATGATGAATGATTGATTTGCTTGTGATGAATCTTGTGACCGGTGATTAAATTGCATATGATGTATGAAGGATGCTATTTAAATTCATGAATGATTGATATTGGTTTACCTTGAACTCTCATGAGCTGTCATGTTGCTAATATATTCTATGAGTTCTTGAGCAATCATGCCTTAAAGAAGATCATATGCCATCGAATGCATCAAGTCAACGTGCTTATTTATTCGATCTTTGAAGACTTGAAACGGCGTGGTGACATGAGGATAAAGATGGAAATCATAAGGGGCGTGGACGTAGAACTACTTTTGTAAGATTGCTCACTTGTTTACTTCTTGTCTTTACTTAGCTTGTGATTGTGATATTATATGCCTTACGAGATTTTCTCAAAATGATTCATGCTTTTCAAAATGTTTTGATGCTTAAAAAGCGTTTTCGAACTCATCTTTTAGGAGAATAGATCATGAACTTAAAAAAGATTTTTAATACAGTAAAAAAGGGACTGATGGGCGAAGTTTTCCAGGCTACCAGATGAATTTCACTTCATCTGACAGTAATTTTTCAAGATTACCCAAAATTGCTCTTGCTAAGCAACTACAACTAATCTACTTCTCCCGCGTCAATAGAAAGGCTAACAGGCAAAGTTTGCTAGGTGACCAATACACAGAAACTTTGACTAAATCACACAGTTTTTCAAAAAACTTATACAAAACTAGCCGTTATTCGTAAAATCTCTTTCCTAGCTTAACAAATAACGTTTTGAAATCATTTGTGGTTAAAAATCCTTGTTTCTAACAACTATATTTTTCATTTAGGCATATACATACATACATACATACATACAAACATACATACGTACATACA
Source organism: Cordia subcordata (assembly GCA_028554755.1). NCBI lineage: Eukaryota > Viridiplantae > Streptophyta > Magnoliopsida > Boraginales > Cordiaceae > Cordia > Cordia subcordata. The sequence goes on from JAPTOF010000023.1 coordinate 6,997,737, forward strand.
CACACACATATATACATATATATATGTATGTATATCATTCTTCAAGATTTTCAAGCACAACAAGACAATACAAGATTCAAAAGAAAAGAGCTTTCATCTTTCTCAAAAAGAGACGATCATAGGTTTTGTATTGTAACCCTCCATACCAACTTGTGCTTCAATTTTCGTTGAGATTTCTCTTGTAAAATTGTATATTAAACATTGTGAGAATTGGGTATTAAGTAGGACAGTTTTTGTGACAACAAAATCAAAAGTATTCAAAGTGGATTTCTTGATTTGGGATAAATCAAGAGTTGTATGTTAGTTTGTGCTTAGCTAACATGTGAAAAGTACAAAATTTTGGTGGAATTTGTTTGAAATCGAAGGGTGGGAAGCCTTAGGCAGTGGACGTGGTCTTAGTGGCTGAACCATTATAAATTGTTCATGTTCTTCGTTCTCAATTTTTATTTTGCGCTTTTTAGTTACAAGACAATTTCATGTACAACACTTTCTGCTAATCGAAAAAGATTACAAGTGCTCAAGCAATCAATTTTTTAAGCTCTATTCACCCCTTCCTCTCCCTCCCCTCTCTAGAGCTAGCTTGCCATTCACATATCTTATTTTTCACTTAGCTGATAAAGTAGATATTATATGAATTCCTAAATTTTATGTGACAAATATTTGAATTATACATAATTTATCAATCATTAGATAAGTTTTTTTTTTGAACTCTTTTATTTATGATTGTAATCAGAGAAAGTTTGACTTCTATTTAGAATCAAATACCGAGATTTCAATTTTTCTTTATTTATAACTACAGTGATAGATTTTATATTTCTAATATATGTGTGTGTGTGTGTGTGTCTATAATTTGAAGGTAAAAAATAAATATTTTTAGAAATAAAATATATGATTTTCTACATATATTTGTTATAGAATATTTTAAATTTATGTAATAGTTGTTTTAACTATTATATTTAAAACTAACAAATAGTTAATATTTTATTAAATTCAAATATCCCTAAGTCTTTGTTTCACCTATTTTGGATCAATTTTTATTTTTTTTTCTTTCTAAATCTTTATATAAAATTTTATCTTTCATAACTTATCCAATTTACAATAATAACTTATTAGTTAATTTACTTAGTTAAATTGTTAAATAATATTAGTTAATTTATTCAACAATAGACAATAGGCTAATAACTGACTTGACTTTTATTAATCAATTATTTTGAGACGCTGGTGTAGTCCTGCTGAAATAAGTGTATATCCAAGCTAAGTCTAAAAGAATAGTAGTTAGAATATGCAACGCTTGTGTAAAGGTTAGGCCTTGGTGGTTTATGTAGACTTTAAGGTGGTGATTAGTACAATGGAATGAATTTGGACGGGAACAAAATGAGTTAAGAATAGAATTAGCTTGGTAATGAATATACCATACTTAATGACAATTGGTATGATGGAATAAATTTGGACAGAAATGGAATAAGTTAAGGAACAGAATGAGCTTGAAAATGGAATGAACTTAGTAATAAATATATCATACTTAAAATACTCTATTGAATAAGAGTAGGAATGAATGGTTTAATTCTAAATCTATGTTTGGTAGTTAGTATACTAACATAGAATTAAAAATAATTTATGTAAAAAATCAAAATTATCCCTGTATTATTATATACATTATAGTAGTAATTGTACTAATAATACTAACACCAATAATAATAATGATAATAGTTATAGCAATAAATTTAATTATACAGAATATTACTAAAGTATTAGCAATACTAATATAAAGCAAATTTATTTTAACAACCTTAATAAGAAAATAATAAAATTAAAAGTATATGTGTGTATATGAATACATAATTTGGTGAACTTTTTTGTTGTTGTTTATGTTTTTATTTCATTTTTAATTTTAATTTTATTTTTTATTTCTTACTTGTACTTTTTTTCTATTTTTAATCTTCTTTTTATTTTATATTTTATTAAATATTTTTTTGACTTTTATTTTCTAATTTAATTTTAATTTTAATTTTAATTTTAATTTTATTTTCTATTTTGATTTTTAATATAAAAAACTAAATGTAACTTTTTGAAAGATAATTTAGTCACTTGACAAAAAACCTCATTCCTATGAAAATGGGGATGAGTCATTCACATGAGTTTTGTCAAGAATGACTATTTTTATATTCATAGAAATAGGATCCCTGTTAGGCAAAGCAGCCCAAACGCTGCACCTTAGATGGCGAAAGTCTAGTAGCTGAAAGCATCACTAGCTTACGTTATGACCCAAGTAGCATGGGGCACATGTGAATCAGCAAGGACTACCTCGCAAGCTAAATACTCCTGGGTGATCGATAACGAAGTAGTACCGTGAGATAAGGGTGAAAATAACCCCATTAGGGAGTGAAATAGAACATGAAATCGTAAACTCCCAAGCAATGGAAGGAGCCCAGGGCTTTGAACGCTTGTCTATTGAAGAATGAGTCGGCAACTCATAGGCAGTAGCTTGGTTAAGAGAACCCACCGGAGCCGTAGCGACACATCATGCCAATCATGGAAAATCCCAACGCATTCCCACACATACTAGGTGATTGATGCGATAGAATAAATTTGGACAAGAATGGAATGAGTTAAAGAATGGGATGAGCTTAGAAATGGAATGGAGTTATTTATGAATATACCCTAAGAATGACGATAAGAATGAATATATTAATTATAAATTCATGTTTGGTAGTTAGTATACTAGCACAATATTAAAAATCATTTATATAAAAATCTAAGATATTCCGTGTGTTATTATATGCATTATAGTAGTAACAATAATGGTAGGGATAATAATACTGACAACAACAATAACAATAATAATAATAATAATGATAATGATATAGTAATGAAATAAATTATACCAAATATTATTAAAATACTAAAAATACTAATATAAAGATATTTATATTAATGACATTAATAAGAAAAACAATAATATCGATAATCTATTTATGTGTACACACACACATATATGTGTGTGTGTGTATATATATGTTATATGTATATATGTGTGTGTGTGTATACATACATAGAGCCCGTTTGGCTCTGCTTATTTTGCAGCTTATAAGCCCCAAATAAGCTTAGCTAAACAGGCTAATAATCTAGTGAACTTTTTATTTTTGTTTTTGTTTTTTATTTTAACTTTTTCATTTATTTTTATTTTTTATTTCTTATTTTTATTTTTAATTTTTATTTCTATTTTATTTTTTATTTTTTATTTTTTTCTATTTTCTTTTTTTATTTTTAATTTTTTTTCTATTTTTATTTTTATTTGATATAAAATGCTAAATATTAATTTTTTAAAAGAATATTTTAGTCCTTTGACAAAAAATCTCATTTCTAGGAACATGGAAATGACTCATTTCTATTATCTATTTTTTTCGAGATTTGTGTTAGATGAATTGTTAAGATAATTTTAACTAATACATAAATAAATGAGAGAACTCATAATATGAGAAAATCTTGATCCGGAGAGCAATAACAGATGTGTTCAAGCTAAAGCTTACAATTTGTCTGGCAGCAGCGTTTTTCATAAAGCTTATCGCATTTAAGGGAAATTGTTTGAAAGACTACAATAGCCCTACTTTAAAAATTTTCACTTTAGATTGTAAGGACAAAAATGAAAAATCACAAATAACGTCTGCTTTAGCAGAAGGGTATTTTGGACATACAACCACAAAAAGTACCAAACACATAACAATTGGCATAACCATGCACCTATTGCATTTGAGGGGTTATAAATTTTTTCATCTATCCCTTGTTTCAGTTTAGTATATAAGAAAGAGTAGGTATGAGTGAGCAGGCATGAAAAATAAGTGAAGCGGCAAAAGCGCTTAGAGCTAGTTTGACATTCAGTTGAAAAATTCAGTTTTATAAAAAAGACCTTTTCAAAACGGACCTTTAGCCAAACAAAATTATTTTTATGTGAGATAAACTTTTACCCAACAAGATGGTGTTTGGCTTTACATTTGAAAATAATTGTTGATTGCCTAAATTACTGACAAGGACATTTTGAAACCTATGTTGATTGCTTTCTATGACATATTATTTTATTCATATTTCTACTTATTTGAAAAAATTCTCTAAAAAATTTTAGTTATAATTTAAAATATTAATAGCAAAATAAAAATATTTTAGCAAAAATACAACCAAAGGTCATTGCAATTTAATAAGAAGCTAAGAGCGTCGAACGAAACAAAATAATGATAGGAAAAAGAGGGTAGTCATTGACATAATAAAAAATTAAAGAGGATATTTTTGTCCAAAAAATATCTTAAAACTCTGTTTAGCTCCAAAACTCAGTTGACTTTTAACTAAAATCAACTTTTAAAATATAAAACTAAACATTAATTTTTTACTTTAAATGGGCTTTCAAAGTCCTCTCCAAAATGGAAAACCAAACTGGCTCTTAGACACTCCGTCATCATTTAGGTCAAATGACCCCCTTCTGCATTTGATGAATTCTTTTTATTATGTGTAATTTGAGACATTATTAAATTTAATTTGTATAGGATTTATCTTAATTTTTAAATTTGTAGATGATAAACCTTAAATTTATAAATAACTTCTTAATGCACACACACACACACACACACATATATATATATGTATGTTTGTATGTATGTATGTATATTCTTGTACTTTTAATTTGATAATATTAATTTTACAAAATTAATAAAATAACTCATTAATTAATTTTACAAACGATGAAGTATATAGACAATTTAATATTAATTAATAAATATAGATAAAAGGACATATATAGGACAAAAAAATGTAATCATTATCACGAAATGGTAGTAGGACACTGTTATGTGATTCTGCATAAGTTTAAAAGAAAAAAAATTATATATTAGATAAAACATAAAAAGTGATAACGACCACATGACATCAGAGTTTTATAATCTTTAAATTATGATTTATATTCACGCTATACATTTTGGTTTATGTTTAACTCTCTTCGATAAAAATTTGGCATCATTACTGCGAGGTACCATATGTTATCCAGTGAATAGTTTCAGATTAATGGTGTCGCCAATAGCAGCGATTAGTACTGTCTGAAAGGGAAAAGGTACTGCCCTTGCTAGGACAACTTACTCGTGATGATTATTCATGTATTAATAATTCGAAAATAAAAAACTTCAAACCGGTAATCATTCAAACTACCAAAGCAAAAAAATCAAGCAGCGCCTCACCATTTATGTGATTTATGTGTTGTGTGGTTGGGCGATTAGTACTGTTTGAAAGGGAAAGGACACTGCCTTGCTGGGACAACTTTCTTGGGTTCATTATTTACCTGATAATAATGCAGAAGAAACTTCAACCGGCAACCACCCATGCAAAAAAAATAAAGAGCGATGGAAGGATCAATCGTAATTAAGTTTTTTTGTCCCCTTGGTAGTTGTGTGCTTTGCTTTTAGATGTCTACTATGTGCAGACCAAGAAATTTAAAAACGATGTACTATGTTCGTCTTGATTGTTGTCCTCCAGATGAGAAGGTGAAAAGGTAGTCTATTTAGAAACGATAATGATACTCTATTTCATAAGAGTTGAAGTGGAATTTTTTTTTTGTCAAAACACCCATCTGGTGTGGGGTATTGGTTCAGTGCAGGGGTGGGTTGGTGAGGAGTTTACCGATCCTGTACCGCACTACTCGGTATGTGCGTATATAATATTTTTCAAGTTAATTTCTCTAATAGCCTCTAAATTATGGTTCTCAGAATAATTTTGTCTGTAAACTGTCACCTTAAACTACTAATAATTGGACAATGTTAGTTCGATTAACATTTTTCATCAAGAAATTAACAGCGCAAGAAAAACATTCCTCATTTTTTCATCATCACATACCTTTCTTATGCACTTTTCGTTAGTTTTTAAACGAAAACATTATTTGGACTAATATTATTCAACTATTAATCATTTAAGGACTAAAAGTTATAGTTCAAGATCTACAAAAGGAATTAATCCTTCATTTTATAATTCAAGTTTTTAATTTGTGTCATCCAGGCCGGTGTAATAACATCGTTTATATTGTAAAAGATGTGTACAACTAAGAGCTTTAGAACTTTGTCTTCCTGTTCCAGCACCGCGAACTCTTGTGATTGATTAACTTAAATCTCTTCATCAAGATAACCATTGAGAAAAGCCGACCTAACATTCAACTGATAAATTTTCCGATGTTTTTGAGTAGCCAGTGTGATGAAAGTCCTTGTAGTATCCAAACGTGCGACTAGAGCAAATGTCTCGTAGTAGACAACTAGAAGTTGTGCATAATGCTAAACGATTAATTTTTGATGAGTTAGTTATTGAGTTTCAAATGTTTCTTCTCACTTTAAAGAAGATTTTGAGCACACAAACACACTACCCAAACACTATAAAAATTGTGCATTGACATGCGATGGCCAATTGGCCAGAGTGCATATATATATATATATATATAAAAGCCAGTGTTAAGGGTAATTTTGTCCAATAATGACTTTTGTAGCTTGCTATTTGCATTAACATACTTCTATAATTGTGCAATTAACTTGTACTTTTTTTCACATCCAAAAACTCCCTGCAAGACAATTAGCGTGTCCACTTGCCATGCACGATGGTATACTTCCACTCACTTTTTGCCATCACTAATTTATATGGGTCTGGCTAACCTTTGACATAATTGGAAAATTACAACCACAAATTTTCTCATTTTTTGTCCACTTTTATTAAAACTCACAAAATAGCCATAATCCATCAATTAACTTCTAAATCGCCATTAAGAAAAGAAGAAAAGAAACTAAACATACCATTTAGGAAAAAAATCATACAATCAACATTTAACTCTTGTCAAATAACCTTTTTCTTTTATTTAGAGTTTCAACATTTAAACTAATCTCAATATAATTGGCAACTGCCTCCAGAGAAAAAAAAATGCCACTTTTTAGAGTTAATAACAAAAAAATTTTCCACACGAAATGTACATTTTTAGGCAAAAATTATTAACCAAGATAAAAATAATTAAGCAAAATATTAACTATGTTATGATAGTATGATCACTATATTAACATGAAAATACCGGAATAGTTATTATCAATAAGTTAGCAGAAGCATGGCTACATCATAAGGATTACCTATCATAACTAAAAGAAAATAACGATTTGTCCCTTTTACATTAAATTTTTTTTAATCTCTTTCTTGTTGTTCCATTATCTTCTCTGTTGGCGGCCATGCACCATGAAAAAAGATTGAGAAGATATATTATTACCTTATTCATCAGGCCTGATTGAGAGCAAAAACAAGCATTCTCATTTTTTTTTTCATGAAAACAAATAAATGCAATAACATATTTATTTTATTTTGATTAGTATGACTTTATTCCCTCATGTGTATAATCTGTTAGAGTACCATACCCTTTGTATTTGTTTATGTCGTTTATCCCCCCAATATAGTTATGGATATTCAATATAATAATTTCGAGTATCTCTTTCATTGTTTTTGAGTTTAAGAGGGTGTTTAGATTGGCATATGGAAAAATATTTTGAAATAAAACTGGGTCAAAAGGACTTTACGTGTTTTTATATATATATATATATATAACTTTGGATAGTTACATATTTTAATAAAAATCTTGATTACAGAAACAAATATGACATGTTAGGTTAAAACAATACTGGAAAGCAACTCATCAAAATATCAACTAAAGCATAAATATAAAGTATTAGTTAAAACACAATATAAAATTGTTTTTAAAAGATACATTATTAAAATATTATAATTTGATATTTTAGGATTGTTAAATATTATATTTAAGTATTTCAAGAACATTAAGTATTAAAGATATCATAATAAAATGGAAAAAGATGCAATAAAAGTAGTTTTACTTTTCAAGGATAGTTTAGAAAAAAAGATAAAAAGAGAAAAATAAAACAGTAGTGTTGGATTAAGTAGGATGCAATTTTCATTTTATTTTTATGTTTAAAAATAATTCAAATAAGGATTTTTAAAAACATATCTACTAAATTTAAATTGGAAAAAAGTTCCGACCTTTTGCTTTCCATCCACATGCGGGTTAGATCTTAATATTTGGGAAGTGATACTCGTATATATAAAAATGACATCAACTATGTTAGATTTCAGTGCTCCAAACGGATGATTTAGTGAGCAATAGATGGAAAATTTTCCGCGAAACATACGGAGCCTATTTCCATGGAAATTTCTTTTTAGAAAATATTTTCCATTGTTTAGTTGTTACAATAAAAATTAATAAGAAATATTTTTAATGACACCAAAAAAATGTATTTATATGTGTCAATGGGGTGCTGGGTGACAAGGGTGGCCGGGGGGGGGGGGTTTGAGAAAAGGGAAATATTTTCCCAAAAAAATCTATTTTTCTTTGATTAGGAAAATATATTTTTAATTTTTAAAATTTAATAACCAAATATAAAAAATCAAAAAATATTTTCTAGACAAATATTTTCCGTAAAACAATTGGAGCCTAAATGACAAATTGACTAAGTGCGTGTTCGGCAACAGCTTGTCAAGTAGTGTTTAGCGTTTTGACCAGTCAAAACGCTATTTTGTTAAATTATTGCTGTTCGGTAAACTAGCGTTTCAAGTAGCTTTTTAGGTAGCTTTTAGCGTTTCAACTAGCGTTTCTCAAAAGCTAAAAATTTTAGCGTTTTAAGTAGCTTTTAGCTTTTCATGTTTTTTTTGGCAATTCTACCCTTTTTGCATTTTTTGATTTTTCTATTCTTTCTCCAATCTCTCTCTATATTTTTACCTTTTCTTCCACAAATTTAAATAAGAAATAATATAAAAATAAATTTCAATTTCTATAAAATCAACATTACTAAAAGTATAAGTTTTATTAGTACCTTCTTTTTTACAAAATAAATTTGAATCTATTAAAATTAACTTTTGTAATATTGATATAAATGTTTAGCAAAAAATTAGTTATACTTTAATATTAAAATATGATTATGAGAATAAATATCTAATTATGAAATATATTATCTTATTCCTATAATAGTAATAGTAATTACAATTATCATAATAACAATAATAATAATAATAACAACAAGATATTAATATCATTCTACGTCATTTAATATTCATCAGCTAATCTAACAGCTAATTTTATTGAACACATTTTGTTTAATCACCTAGTTAAATAGCTATCCGCTAACAGCTAAAATACAACAGCTATCAGCTACTCAAACAGCTATCAGCTACTGCAACAGCTAAATTTGCCGAACAAGCTCTAAGTGCATGTTTGGCAACAACTTTTTAAGTAACGTTTAGCGTTTTGATTGGTCAAAATGCTATTTTGCTAAATTATTGTTGTTCGGTAAACTAGCGTTTCAAGTAGCTTTTAGCGTTTTAACTAGCGTTTTTCGAAAGCTAAAAACTTTAGTATTTCAGGTAGCTTTTAGCTTTTCATGTTTTTTTTTGGCAATTCTACCCTTTTGCATTTTTTTATTTTTGTATTCTCTTTCTAATCTCTCTTTATATTTTTACCTTTTCTTTCACAAATATAAATAAGAAATAATATAAAAATAAATTTCAATTTCTATATAATCAACATTACTAAAAGCATAAGTTTTATTAGTAATTTTTTTAACAAAATAATTTTGAATCTATTAAAATTAACTTTTGTAATATTGATATAAATGTTTTATCAAAAAATTAGTTATACTTTAATATTAAAATATGATTATGAAAATAAATATCTAATTATGAAATATATTATCTTATTCTTATAGTAGTAATAGTAATTACAATTATCATAATAACAATAATAATAATAATAATAACATGATATCAATGTTCTTTTACGTCATTTAACATTCATCAGCTAATCTAACAGTTAATTTTACCGAACACATTTTGTTCAATCAGCTAGTTAAACAGCTATCCGCTATCAGCTAAAATACAATAGCTATCAGTTACCTAAACAACTATCAGCTGCTCAAAAAACTATCAGCTACTCTAACAGCTAAATTTGTCAAACAGACCCTAAGACGAGATGCTAGGCTAGTTTGTGGAAAAACTTTTTCTTTCCACATACTACGTGTGCCTTTCTACCTGATAAAATATTGGGTCGCTCTTCTTTCCCCTTCCCCCTCTTTCTAATGGATAGACGTTTCCAATTTATCTTTATCGCCTTCAAGGCGTCCACACTATTACTTGCACGTCTTGCACTGGACGTAGCAAAGATGATCTAGAATATGTAGGTATTTAACTTTTTTAATTTGAACATTTTTAAAATTAAAGAATAAAGTGCATTTTATTCCATATGTAATTCTAAAATTTGCTGATACTCTAAAAGAAAGGTTGCACACTTGTAAAGTTCTGGTTGTTAACTTCTTCATGAGAGTTATTACAACTTCGTTTGTAAATACTGGAGAGAAAAAAAAAAAAAACTCAAAGTAATTAGTGCGAATTTCTCCTTTTGATTTTTAAAGTGTTGCAAATTTTTCTTTAATTTGAAAAAAAAAGAAGATACAAATGCATTCCTAATTGAATAAAAACTAAAAATATACTTCCAAAATTATGTAGATTTTTTTTGTTAAAATGATTCATTAAATTTTGAATTGAGTGTTGTCAATGAGCTAAGAAATCTTTCTCAGAAACATTGATTATATAATTAAGTAGTTCCAAAATCTATTTCAAATTCATGTGATGTGATGCATGTTGAGAAGACCAAGGGGTTGTCGACAAGAATTCAAGAAACTATCACAAAAATATAATTACAAAAATAATGAAAACAATGAAAAATTAGACAAAAATCTAATATTAATGATGACGATCTAAAATTTCTTCTACATAATTCAAGAAGAGAATCTTCAAAAGCCTACAAATTATGAATTTCAAATTAGCTCCCCTTCATATACACTAATTCTTGCAAATAATATACTGAATATATTCGTGTGCATAGAAAATTATAATAAAGAAATTGAGACTTGAGACTATTTAAGAGATTTAAAAGAATTAGTTTTGCGTAATTTAAAGGTGTTATTTTTATTTTTGAGTTGTTTAATGCTTCCTGTTTAGTTAATAATTTTCTCTTTTTTTTTCATAAAAAGTTGAAATTTTGACTCGAGGCAATAAAATTTGAAAACAAGTTTTTATTTATTTATTTATTTTAAATTATTAAAAAGTGTTTTTAAAAGTCAATTCCAACGCGTTATAAGTCAAGCTAGTGGAATGGTTTATTTATTTATTTTGTCCGGGTTCGTAGAATGATTACTTTGGCTCGTGTTGACTTTGATGGGAATTTTTTATTTTTACCCTACTTTTAAAAATTTATTACAAAATACCCTTATTTTAAAAAGGCTTTTAAAAATGTCCTTTTCAGTAAGTCACCTACCTTACCGTTCACGTATCCCAAAATTTGAAAAAATTAAAAAAAATAAACGATCACGATTTTAACGAAAACGGTTTGATAAGTGACTTACGAAAATGGGGTAAGTCACATGCATTAAATGGGAAAATATAGACAAAAAAAGCAAAGCCACATGCTTTAAATGCAGACAAACCTTTTAACCCAAAAAAAAACAGACTCATTTAATGCATTACACAACCCCCTGCCTCGACCCCCCCCCCCAGTCCCCACGCCCCACTCCCGAGACCTCAAACCTTAACATGGTAAGTCACTTATCGTAAACGGTAGGTGACTTACCGATTTCGTTAAAAATATACCCATTTTTAAAAATTTTTTCAGATTACCCTTTTTTTAATTTTTTTTTTAAATTTCGAGATTTGGGAACGGTAAGTCACCTACCATTTCGGTAGGTTTAGGGTTTAGGGTTTAGGTGACTTACTGAAAAGGGTATTTATGAAAAAATTTTCAAAACAAGGGTATTTTTACAATAAATTTTTAAAAGGAGGCTAAAAATAAAAAATTTCCACTTTGATGTGCTTGTAAGCTAAGTCTAAAAAATGTGTGAATCCCATACAAATGATATGTCTTTTCGAAAACACCATCTGAAGTTATATATATTTTAGAGTTAAATTTAAATAAGTCCCTAATGTTAACACTTTTTTTCATTTTAGTCCCTATTGTTACAAATAATTCATACAAATCCTCAATGTTTACTTACTATAGTCAAATTAGTCCCTACAGTTAGAGTTAAATTCAAATAAGTCCCTAATGTTTACATATTTTTTATTTTAATCCCTATTGTTTCAAATAATTCATACAAGTCCCCCATGTTTAATTATTATGGTCAGATTAGTCCCTAATGTTTATATATTTTTTTTAATTTTAATCCCTATTATTTCAAATAATTTATACAAGTCCCCAATGTTTAATTATTATGGTTAGATTAGTCCTTACAATTAGAATGGACGCTAGTTTTGACGAAAATGTCCCAAATGACCTCAAACATAAAAGTAATTGACAATCTTACCCTTTGCATTATAAAACGAAATCCAATTATCTAACTTTTAAGCAAGAATTCCTAGCCAAAAAGAAAAAAAGCAATAGGAATTTAACATTTTGGAATATAGTTATTGCATTCTTTGCATATTTGGATTTATTATGAACTTTTATAAGACACATTAGATATCTGATTGAAATTTTTTAATGAAAATTAGGAACTTTTATTGTCTAAAAATTATTCCATAATGAAATTCACAGTACAAAAGTTTAAGGTATTATAATGAACTGAAAATAAAAAAAAAGAAAAGAAAAAAGAATGACAACTTGAGCTTAGGGACTAATTTGATTGGTTTTTGAAAACATTGGGGACTAATTTGCATCAATTTAAACAAGTAGGAATAACTTAAAAAATCATGTTAACTTTAGAGACTATGCATGTGATTTGCCCTTTTACAAACTTATTCAAATTAGTTCCAATCTTTTTTATTCATTTTTTCTTAAAACAGGGACTAACTTAAATAAGTTTGTAAAACACCGGGGACTAGTATGAATTCTTTTCAAATAATGGGGACTAGTTTGACTAGTTTTGTGAAACATTGGGAATAATATAATTTTTTTTAAATAATAAGGACTAATCTGACTACATTTGTGAAACATTAAGGACTAATTTGAATATTTTAAAATAATAAGGACCACTTTAAAAAAATGAAGAAAAAATAGGGACTTATTGTGAAATTTACCCTATATTTTACATACCAAGAAACAATGTTTAAAAGCAATTCCTCATAATCATAAACGAAAAAAATTTACTTATTAAACTTTAGAGCATTAGCCATGAAAGTACAAATCGGACACAACAATTTTTTTGTGGAAGGCAAATTACCAACAATAATAATTTCCCTCTTTTACAATATACAAATATACACAAATAATCCTAAATTTAATGGTATAGAATATCTGCAAATTGAGAATTTCTAGAAATAGTGAACATATAGTGTATGCATAGAAATAAAAATAGCAACACACTTGACTTGAGGGAAAGTCCAAATGGCTAAAATCAACGACCAATTCAATTTTATTCAATTAAAGACTGAAGGTGACAACTCGACATGCTAGGTTTTCTTCTTTTGCTTCAATTAGAAAATAGAGTAAAAGTAGATACGTTTAGAAGTGGTAAACGGGTATCCATGGGTCAACCCGACCCGTTTATAGTTGGTTGGCGTGTCAGGTCGGGTTGACCCGTTTAACAGAAGGGTCAGGGGTATTAAAACCCTAAACCGGCTCTAATAGGTTGGTGGACTAGGCGGGTTATTATAGCGGGTTAGGCGGGTCGCGTTGGCGGGTTGGCGGATCATTTGGGCGGGTTGATGAGTTAAACGGGCCATTTTGACCTGTTCGCGGGTCACCCGCGGGGTCGACCCAACCCGACCCGCCAATTTGGCTGTTTGGGTAAGGTTGACCCGTTTGTCTGGCGGGTCACTAAATCATCAACCCTAATCCTATTTTTTTGGTGAGTTAGGCGGGTCGACCTGCGGGTCTCAACCCGTTTTGCCACCTCTAGATATGTTCAAGCTAAGGCTTGCGATTCGTCTGAGAATAGCATTATTTCATAAACTTATTGCATTTAAGGTAAGTTGTTTGAAAGACTACAATAGCCTTGCTTTAAAAATTTTCACATTATTGTAAGTAGAAAAATGTAAAATCAAGATAACTCTAGCAGAAGGATATTTTGGACAAACAATCACAAAAAGTACCAAAGGCATAACAATTGTTTTTTTTTTCTTTTTGTTGAGAATATATATATGTGTGTATAAGAAAAACAGTTACATCAACCTACTCTAAGGGCCTCAAAATCTATTTTTACAAATACTGACAATTCTAAAAGATAACCCAATTTGTTACACGATTAACTTGTCGAACGACACGCCTAGATATGCAGCTAGAATTGGAGGATAGAAAAACATTCTAAATTATTGAAGATAACCTCCAATTACAATCAGAAATATCCAAGATCATACGAAAGATAGCTAATGAATTAGATTTTTTTTTTTTTTAAAAGGGTTAACCAAAGGAGAACCCCTTTCCCACCTGGCCAGAGGCCCCTTAACCAGGCGGGAGGTAAATCGAGGGATGTGTGTGAGTGGCAGCCCGACCAGGGAGAGGACCAACGGGCGTAGAAATCCAGCAACAGCCCCCGCAATATTTCAGCGGAGTACTGCCGCCACACGGACTCGATCCCGCGTTGTCAGGGTATCTCCAACCTAATCACCTGGCCACTTACCAACTCACCTATGCCCCTGGGAGCCCGCGTTGAATCTAATTCTTGAATTAGATTCAAGAACAACATTTTTCAGTTTTCGAGCATCAACAACAGAGCTTGCCAGTTGGCATGCTAATGAAAGGCATAACAATTGGCACAGCCACCAACCGAACATGACAAGCTACTAATTTTTTCCAATGTGCGTTGATTAAGTTTTAGTATTATAATAATAATAACAATAATTAGTTTTAGGATATCGTCAAAACGTATATCGTTGAAGTTGCATCTGGACAGGGAGCTGTGTGGGGCATAGAGAATCTACTCGAAAGATTTGCCTTCATATTCTGTGAGTGCTCTGCCTTTCACAATGTAGGCAAAGAGACTTTTCCAAAAGGTCATCATGTCAGACATCAATTATCCAAACACAACTTGCTAACTGAAGATGTACATAGAAAATTATAATAAAGAAATTGAGACATGAGACTATTTAAGAGATTTAAAAGAATTAGTTTTGTGGAATTTGAAGGTATTATTTTTATTTTTGAGTTGTTTAATGGTTCCTGTTTATGTACTAATTTTCTCTTTTTATTAATCTTCGGGATTGATTTTTAAAAAATGGCTAAAATTTTGACCGGAAGCAAGAATTTTGAAAAAGAGTTTCTTTTTCTTCTTAAGTTATTCAAAAAATTACCTAAAAGTTAATTCCAGCGCATCATAATTATTCAAGCTGGTGGAATGATTTATTTATTTATTTTTTTGTCCGAGTGGGTGGAATGATAAGTTTGGCTAAATTTGCTTGTCAAGCGCATTGGATCTATTGTGGATGTTCTTACAGGAAAGGCTATGTAAGGGTGTGTGGTTGATGTCTTGGGAGTATCTATTGATGGAAGAGGGGCTCTATGCGATTACGAGTGAAGACGTGTCGAAGTAAAAGCCCCTGGAATTATTGAATGTAAATCTGTGCACGAACCTATGCAAACTGGGTTAAAAGCAGTAGATAGCTTGGTTCCTATAGGTCGTGGTTAACAAGAACTTATAATCGGGGACCGACAAACAGGAAAAACAACTATTGCTATCGATACCATATTAAACCAAAAGCTAAGTCTAAAAGATGCGTGAACCCTATGGGTGTGTGTGGGTTATTTTGGTAGGTTTTTCCATGAAAATTTTAATCAAATTCAAATTTTCGGTTTTTATTTTCTTAAACCAAAGCTACCCAGTTCAATCAAGAAACCCTCGGTTTCAATCAATATGGTTTTATAGTTTGAACAGTTTTTTTGGTAGGTTTTAAGATAAAAAATGCTTGTTCCTGAACAAAATGAAACTGACTCAAGGAAGGTAAGCTGCTGTGAAAGTAAATAAACCCAAAAAGTACACCTATTTATAATCATTCAAAAAACATAACACAACATTTCACCTGGTCATAGTCATTCAAAAAACACATGCAACATTATACTTGTTCATAATGTTATCCATTTTTCAGATTCTTTGCTCAAACACAATAGTTGTCATTGCTCAAAGATAACTATATAACAGTCGATCATTTCTTTGTTTTTCAACCAAGCAGCAATGACACAACATAAAAATATACAACTTATCTCACAAATTACTATGAAAAACACAAACTACACACAACCAATTGTCTCCTATATATATTTTCTAAATATTTGTTAATATACAATTTGTATATAATATATATAAAAATATATAATAGCAATATTGGCGGGCGGGTCGGTTAAATCGTGATTTTTACCCTTTAAATCATTAATCGAACCGCCTATTGCGGTTTTTCAAAATTAAAATCGTAACCAACGAATTATGTTAAAAACTAATGATTTTCGATTGATTTGATTCGGTTGAGCCAGTTATTGCGATTTTTATGACTTTTGCACCCCTAGTGAACCCCCACAGAAATGATATATCTCTTCGAAGGAACACCAGCTGAAGTTTTATATATTTTATGTACCAAGTAACAATGTTTATAAGCAATATTTCTATAATCATAAGCAAAATGAACTTACCTATTAAACTTTAGAGCATTAGCCAGGAAAGTACAATTCGGATACAATAATTTCTTCGTGTAAGGCATATTCCTAACAATAATTTCCCTCTTTTACATGATATATACATATATACATATATACATATATACATATATACATATATACATATATACATATATATATATATATATATATATATATAATTTGCGGAAAGACTAGGCATGAGTGAGCAGGCATGAAAAAGCACGTGGAGCGGCAAAAGAGTTTGGATGCTACCTCATCATTTAGGTCAAATGACCCCGGCTGTATTTGATAAATTCTTTTTATTATATGTAATTTGAGACATTATTAAAATTAATTTATACATGATTCATCTTAATTTTTAAATTTATAGATGATACACCTTAAATTTATAAATAGATTCTTCAAAATTTAAAATATTTATTATTAATAAGTTGTCTAACTAAAAATCAAATGTACTGTATACTTTTTTGTGCTTTTAGTTTGACAATGTTAATTTTACAAAATTAATAAAATAACTCATTTATTAATTTTATAAACAACAAAGTACAGTAGACAATTTAGTATTAATTAATAAATATAGATAAAGGAACGTAAATAAAAGAAAAAAACGCACAGATTAGCACGAAACTGTAGACTGACACACTGTGATGCGATTCCAAAAAAGTTTGAAAAAAAAATTAAAGATTAAAGAAAACATGAAAAGTGATAGCGATTACATGAGATAGAGTTTTATAATCTTTAAATTATGATTTATATTCACATTATACATTTTAATTTATATTTAACTCTTTCTGATAAAAATTTTGATATTATTGTATCGTATGTTATCCATTGATAGTAAATCACATACAACATACTAAAGACTTAGTAATCTAGTGATATGTCGGTTCAAAGATCAATTTCCATTAAATACATGTTGAAGTGAAAAAAAAAATTACATACGACTGAAGTAATACAAGCTTGGATAAGGTATAGGGGACACGATAATTTCCGCAGACAAATAACATCTACTAATAATCACTAGTTATAGATTAATGGTGTGTCGTCAATAGCAGCGATTAGTACTATTTGAAAGGTAAAAAGATAGAAATAAAGTACTGTTTGAAAGAGAAAAATTAGGGAAAAACTTTCAAAACAGACCATTTAGTTTTTGCCTCTAATTAAAAATGTGGAATGTACAATTATTTGGCTTTATTGTGTAAATGGTGGTGGGGACGATACTAAGGGCTCGTTTGGATTAGTTTTTTTCAAAAGTGTTTTTTTTAACAATTTTTGAAAAATAACTTTTTTTTAGAAGTTGAAATTCTAGCTTCTAAAAAAAGCTGTATTTGAGTTTTTTTTAGAGTTTCAGCTTCTTTAGAAGCCAAATTAAATAGTTATTGTAAATTTAATATGACTTTTTCAAGAAAAAAAAGTATTTTTTCTTTAAAAAAATCAATTCAAACAAACTATAATTATTTTTTCTTAAAAAAAAATTAATTCAAACAGACCCTAATTAGAAAAGCAACCCAAAAACTAAAGCATGGTGGCAGATTAATGGTGTCGCCACTAGCAGCGATTTCTATTGTCCGGAAGGATCTCAATCTCCTTTTTTTTTTTTTTTTGGCGAAAATATAAATGAATTGCATTAAACTTCAATTTACAAGTACTCTGGGTATACCCAGATGATAAAAAATCAGGAATATCAGTTCCACTCTGTCAATCCAAGGACTCGTAGAGGACTAAATCATGAGGATACAAGGTGAAAAGTACCCTGTATACATGTGATCTAATCCTGTGGCATAAATCTGCAACATTGAAAGAGTGGTCCTCAAACAATTTACAATTTCGTGCTACCCAAATCATATATACAGTGCAAGCTAGCGCACATCTACGAGCTTTTTTTCTACATGAAAAGTTGCTGCCATCTTTGCTCGTCCATTTGATAGCACTAGTAAGCGATGGCATTTCACGGCGAAATCCAAGCCAGCTTCTGATTTGGCTCCAAACTTCGGATGAAAAGGAACATTGAAAGAACAGGTGTTGCACCGATTCTTGCCTATTATTACAAAGCACACACTGGTCTTCAATGTCAAGATACCCGAGCTTGTCTTTAGTAAGAAGTTTACCTTTGACGGCAAGCCAAAAAATGAATGCATGTTTGGGAGTGTTGCATGAGCTCCAAACAATCCTGGGCCACTGAAGTTTGTCTCTCTTGTCTCTGATTGATCCAGATTGGCAGTGGTCCTGGGTGATTTGATTGACAAAGCATAATCAGCCTTTGTGCAGGGGCGAAGCATGATAGAGCATATTTATCTCGGACAAGAGCTGATTCGTAAATATAACAGAAAGAGGATTTCCCCACGCTGTCTGATTAAAGTCGACTTGAGAAAAGCATATGACACGGTCAGCTGGGACTTTCTTAGGGGCGTGCTTTCCTGCTTGAATTTCCATCAAACTTTTATTGACTGGATCATGGAATGTGTTTCAACACCCTCTTATTCAGTCTCTGTCAACAGAAGCATTCATGGTTTTTTTAAAGGTATAAGGGGATTGAGACAAGGAGACCTCATATCTCCTTACTTCTTTATGTTGTGCCTAGAGTATCTCTCTAGGAAACTGAACTCTGTCTGCCGAAATTCTGAATTTAACTTCCATCCAAGGTGTGGAGGATTGAACATCTCACACCTGGCGTTTGCTAATGATCTTGTGCTGCTGTCCAGAGGAGACCCAACATCGGTTAAAATGCTTTGGGACTGCCTTCAAGATTTTGGCAACAAGTCAGGGTTGAGAATTAATGCTCTGAAATCCAACTTATTCCTGGCAGGTATTACGGGCAATGATTTGACGGAGATTCAAAATATCACAGGTATATCAATTGGTACAATGCCATTCAGATATCTTAGTATACCATTGGCTGCTGAAAGATTAACAATCATGCACTATTGCCCACTCCTGGAAAAGATCTCTCAGTATATTAATTCATGGACTGCCTCTTCCCTCTCATATGCTGGTAGAGTAGAATTAGTACAATCTGTACTGCAAGGAACTAAATGCTTCTGGCTGTCGGTGCTGCCTGTTCCAGCCACCGTTCTTAATCGTCTTACCACCTTGTGTAGGAATTTCGTTTGGAATTCCAAACATGCTTTGGTGGCGTGGAGAGAAGTTTGCAAACCTAAATCCGAGGGAGGACTTGGATTTAGAGATTTGAAAACCAAGAATGCAAGACTGCTTGCCAAATATGTTTGGCATTTCCAACAGAAAACGGACTCCCTCTAGGTTCGTTGGATCCACCATGTCTATCTGAATCAAGGAAGACTGAATTTCTGGTATTGGAATACAAGTAAGGAGATCTCCCCATTGTTGAAGAGAATATTGAACATAAGGGACTTGATCGTTGGCCGAGAAGGGACAATCGACGCTTTCTCACCAGGGTAGGTGGTCTTGCTTTCACGCGCGCCGCGTCCAGACCAAGAAAAAAAAATGGTATACCATATTTGCCTTGATTGTTGATCTTCCAAGGAAAAAGCAAGAAAGTAGTATGACAGAATTAAAGTGGGGTTTTTTGTCAAAAATCATTATCAGGGGTGGGCCGGTGGCTTTTGCCCCCATATCGGGATGGGAGCGGGTAGGGGCAACGGGTTTACTGGTCTGGTCTTGCCTGTTCTGACATGTGTGTATATATAATATTTTTGGGGTTAATTTTTTTTTTTTATGGACTTTGAACTATAATATTTTGGACAAATTTAATTTGTCCATTTATCAAAGTATATCTTTCAGCCCTGAACAATTGACAATTAGATAATGTTAGTCCAATTAACATTTTTTTAGTCTTTGACAATTGATAATTAGATAATGTTGGTCCAATTAACGTCTTTCGTCCAAAAACTAATGGCACAAAAAAAAAATCCTCATGTTTTTTTTATGTCTTTCTCGTGCAATTTTCATTAGTTTTTAGATAGAACTAAAACATTAATTGGATTAACGATGTCAAATTATCAATAATTCTAAGACTAAAAATTATAGTTCGTAAACCTTGAAAAGAATTAACCGTAAATTTTATATTTCAAGTTATTTATTTGTGTCATCCATGGAGGCGAGCTGACTCTTCTTTAAAAATACTTTTATATTATTACTACTACTTATTAATCCTATTTAAGAGGGCCAAGCTTCGCATAAATCTGCCAAAATAAATCAAAGAGAGCCTCAATCTCTACATTCACATTTATAATAAAAGAAAAGGGGGGAAAAAAGATTATGGCGGAAGCTGCTTCATCTATGACTCTGAGAACTATTGGTGATTTGAGTTTTATGACTTTTAATACCCTATCAAAAAGTTTTTTAATTGTAAAACTCAAAATATTAAAAATTTTAACAAATTTCTACCCTAGATAAAAGTTAAAAGAGGTGATTAACAAAGAAATAGGAAAATAAATAATAAATTATTTTGCTAGGGAAGGAAAAAAAGAAAAAAAAGAGTAAATATAAAATTATAATTTTTACCATGGTAAACATAAGAATTACAAATTTACCATTACACATATTCTATAAATTTTCATTGATAATCATGCATTTTTTAAATTTATTACAAAATTGCCATTTTTTTAGTAGTATTCATTCATGGAGGAGAACCATGAATGAATGGTATTAAAAAAATGATTTTTTTTTATATTAGTAGAGACTCCAAATGGAAAAGAATTTAAAAATAAACGAAAAAGTGTCATTAGCCGAGAAATAAAAAAGAGAGTGCAAATTATTTTGATTGAGAAAGAAAGGGGGGAAAATAGAGTAGATATAAAATTATCTAATCGAACAATTTCTTTGATTTTAATAATAAAAATTTAAAAAGTTAAACTCAAAAACTCAAACTAATTCTCTTAACTCGATTTGAGCTTTATGACTTTTAATACCCTATCAAAAGATTTTTTAATCGCAAAACTCAAAATTTTAAATTTCAACCAATTTCTACCCTAGATAAAAGTTAAAAGAGGTGATTAACAAAGAAGTAGGAAAAGAAAGAATAAATTACTTTTCTAGGGAAGGAAAAAAGAAAAAAATAATAAATATAAAATTATAATTTTTACCACGGGAAACATAAAAATTAGAAATTTATCATTACAAATATTATATAAATTTTCATAGATAGTCATACATTTTTTTGAAATTTATTACAAGATTGCCATTTTTTTAGTATTATTCATTCATAGAGGAAAACCATGAATGAATAGTATCTAAAAAAATTTATTCTTTTTATATTAGTAAAGATTCCAAATGGACAAGAATTTAAAAATCAAACGAAAAAGTGTGATTAGCTGAGAAATAAAAAAGAGAGTGCACATCATTTTGATTAAGAAATAAAGGGAAAAAAGATAGAGTAGATATAAAATTATCTAATCGAAAAGTTTTTTTATTTTAATAATAAAAATTTAAAGATTTGAACTCAAAAACTCAAAAAAAAAATTCAAAAACTCAAACTAATTCTCTTAACCTGATTTGAACTTTATAATTTTTAATACCCTATCAAAAAAAGGAATTGGCATAAATATTACCCATGCCAAACTGTCAGTAATATATGTTCTCGTGAGAGTTCTTGTATACACACATTAGCCTGGAATTAGTAGTTGGCTTTCGGGATCGGCAGGGGCGTCTGGAGGCATTCGTATTTTATAGTCTAAAGGAGCTAGTGAGTCTTGCAACGTCTCAAGAATAATAAAACAGAAAGATAGAGCAGAAAAAAAGTTCATATGTACTGCCAAGATATCCTCAACGATTTTTCTACTTCTAAACGTTGTAATGGTAGTTGCAGATTGCTAAATGTTGAATAATGATGTCGTCCATGGTTAGGTTAGTCGAAAACCAAGTTCCCACTTGCATCTTAGGAGAATGACTTCGTTTTCTATTGGTTAACTGAAAATAGGTGTTGGGACATTTCAGATTTTAAAAGTCCTGCTTCTAGAACCATATGTGACCTTATACATTAAAATTTTTCGGGAAATTTGATAATTGAGAGCTGTATGATGGAGTTGTTTGATCAACTTTAAAGAGAAGACAAACACAAATCAATTAATTAGAAAATGTCCTTATACTGGAGTTGGTGGATCTTGGAACATACGAAGAGAAAAGAAAGAAAGAAAGAAAAGCTAAAAGAGAATAGAATATGACTCCAGGGATGACTTTGTGCATTAGTTTTTCAATTGTGATAGTGATATGGGCAAGTAGTATGGATATCACCACACCGAGTTACAGAAATTGATTTCCAGTAAAAAATTTCAGTTCACCACTTTAACTTACAACATATGAAAAGAAAAATCAAAGTACAAGAGAATGCCTCACTCTAAATCGGGAAAAGAGGGAAAAAAAAAAAAAAGAATGGCTCACACTGAGTTTCTTGATGCTGTCGAACTTCTTGCTTATGTTGGCTTCAGATTGAAAGGAAATGTGATTTGAATACGTCCACACCAAAATAAATTGAACTACATTGATCCTTAATTTTATGTATATATTAGCATTTAAATTTGTATAAACCTTGTATTTAAACTTGTACTATGTTCACCCCTAGTTTAGAGCTGTTGGTTTGATTTGGTTATTTTATATAGCGGGAAGTCAATTGATTAGTTTCTAATGAAACCTACTGGCTTAGTTTAGTTTAAAATAGATTCAAAACCAGACCATGTTTAGCCTTAGTCATAATGTAAACTGTAAAATAGTGAATTATATTGTTTGAAGTTGGTCTCACGTTGATGTGGAACTATGATTTTCTATTGGGTAAAATATATTTTACCTTCTCGATCATATTTTGTTAGAATCGTAGAGATCCTCTATTTTTTCAAACTGGCTAATATAATATCATCTTATACATTGACTAATGTTGCACAACACTCCCAAAAAATTCTTTCTAATATAGGAGATATGTGTTAGCAAATTTTGAAATAATAAGAGTTTTTATGCAATTTTAGCAAAATAAGGGTAAAATGTATAATTTGGACGAGAGATATTTGAAGTTGACTCACTTGTAGGTGACGTAACATGCACGTTACTTGCCAGTGGATCAACATCAAATACATACCTTAATTTATCTGTATGTAGTCCATTTTTCCCTGCATATATTGTGGGCTGATATAAAATGAGATTTTGGACCAAATTAAATTAAATTAAAATAAAATAAAACTTCAAACATGATACTTATACGCAAGTAAAATAATTTCCATACACAGTCATAATGTAGCACGTGTATGGTTGTACATTTATATTCCAAGTTGTTAATTTGTAATATAAAAAGAGTGTACAACTAAGAGCTGTCGGTAAGAGTACTACTACTTAATAGCCCAATTTAAGATATCCAAGCTTTGCTAAAATCTGTCACTATAAATCAAAGAGAGCCTTTCATCTCTAAATTTACATTTATAGTAAAAGAAAAGAGACGATAAAAAAAAGAAAAGAAAAGAAAAAAAACCTATGGCAGAAGCAGTTCTATCTATGACTCAGGAAACTCTTCGTAATTTGTTGCTCGAAGAAGCAAAATTTCTATACGGAGTCAAAAATCAAGTTAAGGAAATTCAGAAGCAGCTAGAAATAATGAAGAGTTATTTAAAAGATGCAGATCGAAGACAACATACAGATGAGGCTGTTCGCACTTGGGTGAAACAAGTAAGACGTCTTGCTTATAGAACTGAGGATGTCCTCGAGACATATGCTGTTGAAGTTGCATCTGGTCATATTTTGCCCGATCAGGAAGCCGGGTGGTGCATAGAAAATGTGATCCAGAGATTTGCCTTCATATTCTACGAGTGCTTTGCCCTTCACAATGTGGGCAAAGAGATTGAAAAGATCAAGTCAGAGATCAATGATCTAAACACAATTCGCAAAACTTATGGTATAGGGGTTTCGGGGGGAGGAGAAAGCACCAGCGAAGCAAACGAAATGCATCGATTGCTAAGGCAAACATATGCCCATGATGTTGAGGAGCACTTTGTTGGTATGAAGGATGATATTAAAAGGTTGGTGTCTTTGATCACTGACAATGAAAGAGACCATCGAGTGATTTCTATATGGGGTATAGGAGGTCTAGGGAAGACCACACTTGCCAAAGAGATATTCAATCGTGGGGTTGTCCGACGTTCTTTCGAAGCTTTTGCTTGGGTGTGTATCACCCAACAAAGCCAAATCTGCAAAGTTTTGCAAGATATACTCAAGCAAATTCTTGGGAAGGATATAAAAGGCGACCAACCAGCCCTGGTGAGGGATCTTCAAAATGTATTCAGAGAGAAAAAATGTTTGGTAGTTCTTGATGATATTTGGCGACAAGATGATTGGGAGATTCTACGTCCTGCCTTTTCTATGATAAATACAAGTAGTAAGGTCTTACTAACTACTCTTTGTGTTTTCTGAATGTTGTGTAGACTATATTATTGGGCGTAGCAAAGATGGATTAATTTCAGTGCGGAACTCATATTCTGTAAATAAGATTTTGATATAGGGTGTGCGTGCATGAAGTTGTGCTTTATGAAAGGATTAAAACCCAGGGCAAAAGTAACATATCCTCTTGTTTTCTATCAAATTAAAGACAGTTATTTCTTATCAGTGAGGTGTTAAAGCACAAAACATTATCAGAAAAATAAATTATGGACACACTATATTTTACACAATTACATAGTTCAGCGCGACCCTACATCAATGAATAGACAAGAGATAATTCAATCTGTTGAATGTCGAATAGACGGTGGGGGCCTTGGATTTGATAGCCTCAATTCTCTGTCTCCCCTCTCTTTCTCTTTCTCTCTCTCTCATTGCTCTTTGTCTCCTGCAGTAGCTCAATTGCATTAAGCTAAGAAGAATCAAATCTTACTAGGAACAGAAATCTGGTTTAGTTAATATACATCAAACGTCTGCCATTACAGGCATTTAAGTAATTTTATTAAAAATTATAATTTTCTTTTCTAGAACTATAAAAAAGATTTCTTTCTTTCCTCTTTAATTTTTTTTTTTTTTTTTACCTTGCAAAGGTGGAAATTCCTTCGCTTTCTTTTCCCTTATTTTGTTGACCACTACCTCGTTCTTTCTTTTGTTCTCCTCTACCTGACTCTTTATTCTTTTTTCCTTTTGTAAATCAAAATCATTAGTGTTTTGGTGCGCAAGGTTAAAAAATTTTAACGGATAGAACTAAAATAATTCATCCAATTAACATCAAGCCATGCAAGCTGTAGTTGTTCTAGAAAAATTGAAAAGAATGTTTATCTATTTTTCTAAATTTTATATCAAATTTAAGACTTTTTTTTTTTTGGCATAAATTAATTAGTGAAAAATAGGAGATATTCTGTTTTTGAGTAAATTTGAAATATGTTAAAGTGGCATCATTAATCTAAACATGAAGAGGTGTCTAAGTAGGAGACATTTGCCTTGAAATAGCTAGGCTTCTTTACCGTTTGGTTAAAGTGATATATAGTTAGTAACTTTTTTTTTTTAAAAAAAAAATTTATAGATCTCAAAGCAGCACAAGAATTTGAGAATATTGGCAAGGAAATAGTATGCAAGTGTGGTTATCTCCCTTTTGGCAATCTCTACTTTAGGAGGAATTTTGAGAGAGAAAGATTCTGTTGAGGAGTGGAATTCCGTGAATAAAAACATCTCCATGTATTTGCAGAGGGAAGAAGATGAAGGTGGATCAAGTAACTGAATTATGAATGTTTTGGCTTTGAGTTACAATGAGCTCCCATATTATTTAAAGCCATGTTTTCTTTATATGGGCAATTTTCGAGAGGACGAAATAATAAAAGCTGAAAAGCTGTATCAATTGTGGATAGCAGAAGGGTTGGTGTTAACAGAACATCGTAGAAGAGAAGAATCAATGATGGATGTAGCAGAACGGTATTTAGGCAAGTTAGTCTCGAGGTGTATGGTTGAAGTGAAAATGAATTATAAATTAACAATCTCGAGGATCAAGTCATGCCGACTTCACGATCTCATGAGAGACCTATGTTTGTCTAAGGGAAAAGAAGAAGAATTTTTTGACGTAATTGATGTCAGTGCTCAAGATCTTCCCAAAATGGACTTCTCTTCTCTCTTTCATAATGAGCGCAGATTGGGCATGCACATCTATGATGAGGACACTACACCAGCAGAGGGAGTATTTATGAGGGTCTCTCAGCAATCAAATGCTCAAGTCTTTCGTACTCTTTATGTCCGATGTATGGGTTATAGAGGACCACTTGGCCTGGGAGATATATCTGGTTTGAAGGAGTTGAAATTGCTCAGGGTTCTTCGCTTGGAGAATTGTACATTTGAATTGCCAGAAGACATAAGTCAACCGATGCGCCTCAGGTATTTGAGTCTTGAAGATTCTGAAGTGTCAAAATTAACTCTATCGATGAGTAATTTGTCATACTTACAAACCCTTGATTTGAGGGTAAGTCCGTCACGTGATATTTATTTACCCGACATATTTTGGAAGATGAAGAGACTAAAACATATTTATCTTCCTTTGCGTTATAACCATGGATTATCAACAAATTTGCAATTCAATAGTGAGCTGGAGACTTTATCCAATTATCAAAGTGAAGGTGGAACTCCAGCCGATTTGTCCGGATTAGTTAATCTTCGATATTTTAGAGGAATGCTAGACAACTTTGCCTCCTTGTCTCAAGTCATCGATAAATCAGAGTTCACTAGTCAAATAGGTAACGCTTTCGGCCGATAAAATCAGAGTTCATAAGTGAAGAAGGTTCGTCTCTTTTAAGAAAGGTGTTCTTGTGTGAAAATCTTATTGAGTTTCACATATCAAGGAGTCCTATACACAAGTTTCCACCATAAGAACCCCAGTTCTGGCCTAATCTCACGAGGTTATCATTAGTCAATGATGCAATGCAATTTCTGAAACTGAAACTGAAACTGAAACTGAGAATGATGCAATGCAATTTCTGGCGCAACTTCCCAACTTAAGAGAATTAGGATTGAAGAAGGCCTTTATGGGGAAAGAGATGGTTTGCGATGCGACGGCTTTCCCTCAACTCAGATCTCTTCGTCTCAAAGTTTTGCCAAACTTGGAGACATGGAGGGTGGATGAAGGTGCCATGCCCAATCTATCTTCTCTATACATTGAGCAGTATCCCAAATTGAAGACAATAACAAATGGGCTGAATTTTTCTACCATCAAAACATTTTACATTTGGCATATGCCTAAAGAATTCGAGGAAACATATAGAAAGCTTCATGAACAAGCAAGAAGCTCCATGGTTAATCGTGGTTGATGAAGAACTCATATTTACCCAGTACCACAGAGGTTTCAGTAAGTTTTATCTCACTTCTTTTCTAGTAAAATTACAAGGCTTAGCATTTTCTCGCTTTATAAAGTAGTCGAAATTGAAACTTTACTCGGTTCTGCGTTTCAGGTGTTTGAGAATAGGCTTCAGCGAAGCCTCTGTAACTATGGGCTTTTGGCTTGGATTCTTCAAATTTTAGGTAGACATAAAAGGTCCCCAAATTTTGTTAATTTATTTATTTATTTTAATTAAACAAACTATATTTAGTTATTTTATTTGGAGTTGTTCACTTTCTTGATGACATTCCATTTTCAATTACAGGTATAATTTTTAATTTCATATTCTAATATAATTTTATGTTGAAAACCTCTGTTTATAACTTATAAATTTTTTACTTATATTTTTTTATTATTGTAACCTGTTATTTCATTCTTATGTCACGTACTTCTGCAGACAACTTTTTAATTGAAACTTTCCTTTTATTGCTGATATTGGGGTTTAGGGAATGGTTTGTTATCTTACATGTGTAAATGCGAACAATCAATCTAGGAAATAAATTAAGCATTTTCACAAGCAAGGATATTTGTAGCAATTAGTTGTAGCTTGTTCATTTTCTTGATGACGTTCCATTTTCAATTGCATGTATAATTTTTAATTTCATATTTTAATATAATTTTTTGTTGAAAACTTTTTTTTTAATAACTTTAAATTTTTTATTTATATTTTTTTATTATTTTAACCTGTTATTTCATTCTTATGTCATGCATTTTTATAGACAACTTTTTTATCGAAACTTTCCTTTTATTGCTGATATTGGGGTTTAGGGAATGGTTTGTTATCTCTACTACATGTGTGAATGCTAACAATCAATTCAGGAAATAAATTAATAGAATAATGATTTTATTGCAACAAGCTAAAGTTTAAAAAAAAATAAAACGAAAATAAAAATAGAAGCAATAAAGTAAAATTAGATCGTCCAATAAACAAATAAAAAGACAAAAATGACAAAATCTCATTAAATACAATGCATTGTTTGGCAAGACTTGAATGCCATAGGAAGAAATGAGTAATAATAGAACTTCACGGAAAACTTTGAGATTTAAACAAAAACTCCCATGAATGACATTCTCCCTTATTAAGTTATGCAATTTTGTTTTCACTATTATGTGGGGTCTTAATGAAGTTGTCCGATACTAGAGATATCTTACACCGATTGTATTGATCTGTTCTGCAGCCTTATACCCTTGAGCTTAGTAGTAGTAGTAGTAGTTGATCTGTTCATTTTTTAAGGTATTGCATTTCAGGCGATGAGGGATGTTCATGCTAATTTTCCATCTCCTCATCGTCAGGACTAGAAAACTCAGAATTCTAATTGGATGGCGCGCCTCTGATTGGGCAAGTATGCTGTTCTACGGATGCTTCTTTTTCTATTGTAGACCATTCTGCAGGTCTTGCTTGGCTTTTCAGAAATGCTCAAGGGGTCATTATAGCCGGTGGAGCTGAGAAAACAATTGCTGAAGATGATGCTCAGGCGGAGGCTATGGCTCAGGCTCGTGCCTGTGCTTTCGTGCAGCACTCCGATGTGGTTTTCGAATGTGACTCATCAATTGTTTTTCATGCTTTGTGGACATGATGATTCATAGTATCCTGGATGCAAATAGTGGCCATGTTGTTATATTAGTCCGGAGGGAAGCAACTCGTGCTGCTGATTTTATTGCTAAGATTTGTAGAGCTGCAACTCTGCCTTCTGATTAGGTTACCAATCCCCCTGTTTCCCTGCAAAAGCTTTTAGCTCGACTGTATCACAGCAGGGATATTATGTAGTACTGTTGTATGATGTTTTTCTATCAATAATATTCGAAGGTTTTTCTGTCAAAAAATAAAAATGTCGTCCTTTGAAACTGCATCCCCTTATCATATTTTTGCAGCCATTAACGTCAGCATATGTCCTCTTCCGCTCAAAAAAATTCCACTTCTAATAAATCATTAACTAAAATAACAAATTGATCATTTGTAATACAGGAGTGCATGAAGCACTTTTAGAGGACTACTTGATCTGATAAAAATGATAACTTTTTGAATAGAAAAGACGCCCATGTTTATTTTTAGCAACCATAAGGGGATGATGATCGATGAAGAGGATTTTGTACTACAGGTACACTTTGGGAGAATCATAAGGGAGTCAGGTAATAATTTATGCATTTAAGGTACAAAAAACATGATACACGGCTTTGTTTGCTTTGAATTTGGCAGTAAATTTCCTAACTCCCTCGAGAATAGAAAGCTTGGCCATGGTTGGGATGTTATCTCTTGTATTAGCACGTAATCCTTTGCCGATAATGGTCTTAAATTGAGGTATCCGGTACATATCTTTCTGAGTTATTGGGAAATCATGTTTGTTGAGTTAGCCAAAAAAAGATAAAGAGAAAAAGCCTTGAATTTCTAGAAGTTCAATGGTCAAGAAAACCAAGATCAAGTATATCCATAATGAAAAAAATTGAGTTTCAAATAATGAATGACTTCGTTGCTGGAGTGTGAATCGGTCTTTTTAAAAAGTATAAAATTGCATCTTAATTCTAATGTTAGATTAATAGTTTCATTGATTTAAAAATTTGTTATTTTCAATTATTCTCGCACTAAATTTATTATTTTTAATCATTTTTTTAGAAGTTAAGTTATTTTTAATGTGAGAATAATTAACATGTAAATTTCTATTTACATAAAAGATAGGATTATTTTATCTCTTTGTTTATTTTAGGAGTCGTTGGTTGGGTTGTTTAGCATATAGGTGCAGTCAATTATCTTTTGATTAGATTAGCAATATGTGTTTTTACTTGTTATAGGGACTTGTTATTGGACTTTTAGTACTAATGGCCTGTTTGTTATGGTCTTATCTGAAATCTGATAAGCATCTTATCTGATAAGTGTCTGATAAGAAATAAGTGTCTGATGTAAAAAGATTGTTTGGTCTGGAGTCTTATTAGAATAATCTGAAATGCTAAAATAAGCTGAATTGACCAAAATGCCCTGAAATGTTTAATAATAGAATTGATTGGTGAATAACTATTATAAATTTACTCTGCAATTGCTAAAATAATCTTCGAATTTCTTGTTCAATTATTTTGTGCTCATCGACTCCATTTCTTTTAATTCTTTTTCTTCTTCTTGTTCAGCTGCTTCTTCTTCTTCTTCTCCTCCTCCTTCTCCTTTGCAGTTGTCTTCATCAGCAACAAGTGCATTCTCATAATTTTCATGGTTTTCCTCATCATCATCTTCAATAATGCAGAGGTCGTTATCATCAAGGTCTTTTTCAACCTCGTAATCATCTCCCAAAATATAGGTAGCAATATGTTCTTCCTTGGAGACTTCATCATCATTTTCTGATGCCTCAAGCTTACTTCCTACTTGCTCTTCCTTCAAGACTTCTTCGTCTACTTCTCCTTCTTTCGTGGTCTCGCCGTGGTCTTCTTCTTCTTCTTCTTCTCGATTGTGTATTTGATAGGGTTAGGGATTTGCCTCTCTCTCTCTCTCTCGGTGCTTCAAAAAACAGAAAAAGCAAAGGAAGGGGCAATCATGGCATTAAGCAAAACATACGAGGGTAATAACGGAAAGGAAAGTTTCATTAACAATTTGGAAAATGCCAGCCGTGTCCCAATAAGCCATAAGACATCAGCAAGTTGCTTAAATTTTTACATGTTAAATAAGCCATCTTAAAATAAGCACCATATTATAAGTACAAAACAAACATGTTTTTTTGAATAAGATGAAAAATAAGATAAGTTGCTTATTATAAGCTGTAAACAAACACTGCATAAAAGACCTAGCACTCATTAATTTCCGTGCTTCACATAGGGTTTAATATGTTCTTAACTATGTGTTTCGATTTTGTTCTATTTCATTTTTGAATAATATGAGAAGGTTACTTTATAAAATACTAGCGTAACACCTGTGCTATGCACGGGAGATGACATATATAATTTGATTTATTAAAATGATTTGTATAATTTGGTTTGAAGTTGGCACCAAAAGGTCTAGCACTCATTAATTTCCGTGCTTCACATAGGGTTTGATGACCCTCGTGTGATTTAAATCGTACCACATTACATCCTTGTACTTTTCAAAGGTGACACATAATTTCCAATTCTAACTTTTTTCATCTAATTTAATAGAGAGTACTGCATTACGCTCTCCTTTCTTATATATATTGAATGTCAAATTTTAGAACATGCTATACTTTTGTCACTAGAATACCTTCATTTAGACTTATAACTAATTTGTCTATCTTCACTTTCTAAAATTAAAAAATAAAAATAAAAATTGAAAAACAAAATTTCAAAAATCAAAATCAAAATTTTTAAAAATAAAAAATTTTAAACTAAAAACTAAAAACATAAAAAAAACACAAAAATAAAAATTTTAGATTTAAAAGAAGACTACTAACATATACAACAAAAGTAGTAGAACTTAGTAAGGGTAATTTGGTCCTTTTAAAATCTTATTTAATGTTGTTAACATATTAGTGGGATTAGGGAGATTATGCCACGTTTTAAAAAACATAGAGGAGTGATGTGATCTATTTCAAATTATTGGGAGTAATTAGCTTCTTATGCAAATTACTGGAGAGTACATACTTAGAACTGGTTTGGTTTTCAGTTTGAAAATACTATTTTATAAAAAGGCAGTTTAGAAACAGACTTTTGGTAAAAACGGAATTATGTTTGGTTACTTATATATGAAACAAACATTTATTAAACAAGATGAAGTTTGGTTTTATATTTCAAAATAATGGTTGATTGTTTAAATTACTAAACGAGGCATTTTGACACTTTTAATAATAAACTATTATTTGTTGTATATAATATACTTTTTATTTTAATTATATTTTAACTTGTTTGAATGATTTTTAAAAAAATTATAGTTAACTAATAATTTTTTAGTAATTATTAAATAAAATATATTTTTATTAATTTTACTTATTATTAAAATTATTAATTATTTATTACTGAATTGATTTAATTATTTATTACTATTTTTACTATTTTATTTTAATTAAATTTAGATAGTTAAGTTTATTTTTATTCTTAATTATTATATTATATTTATTTTTAATTAAAATTATAATTCAAAAAAATTAATAATTAGAGCAATGAGGACATTTTTGTCTTAAAGTTTGTGAAAACTCCTTTCTACAAATTGCAAAGGGATAAGTAAAAAAATTTAACTTCTCTATCTGAGTCCAAAACTCTATGTGTGAACTTTTGGTTCAAATTAACTTTTAAGATGAAAAACCAAACAACTTTATTTTTTTAGAATTGACTTTTAAGTTATAAAAGCCAGTTTAGCTCTCTAAAATGAAAAACCAAACTAACTCTTAATCATTTACTATAAAAAATGGGTGATACCCCCATTTGGTTTTTTCTCCTGCAACATATATAGGACACCAAATTTCCCCCCTATATATGTTGTATCTCAAAATCTATATGAAAAAAGCAACTGGATATGAATATCAAAGCACATATGTAAGGGGCAAAATATTAGTTGTATAAGTTCTACAACTCCAATCACAACATACTGATGCTTAAATATGATCACCTTGCAACACATATGGGATGCCAGAGGGTTTTGTAACTGGAATTAAGCTCGTGGTGCGAAGCAAATGACGAATATATAATTACTGGAGTGACAATAATTATAAATACTAAAAAAAAATCACAAAACATCATGAAACCGAACCATAGATAATTAAACGATTTGGCGCCATATATATTACATACATATATATATATATATATATATATATATATATATATATGTACCAGTCAATCACCAGTGCGATGCATGGGGAAGTAAAATATTATTTTATATGTATAGCATTTTTTTAAAAAATTGAGATAAGTGGCATCATGTTGAAATAAGTATCATTATTATTTTTAAATAATTACAAAAATATAGATTCAAATAATTAAATTATGTATATTTGAGTTAAATTACAAAACAAAATATGAATAATTAAGCATTTGGTAAAATGATTTACATTAAAATTACTAAAAGAAAGCAGTATAGAAATAGACGAAGAAGATTAAAATAAGAAAAAATATAACAATTAAAATAGGTCACGATTTGATAACAACCAAATTGAAGAGTTAACATAGATATTTGCAATCAATTCAGATTGCATGTCATAATTTTGGAATGTAATATGTATTAAAATAAATTAGAAAATCAATGTAAATTTCATTAAAAATAAAACACAAATTTCACAATTAAACGTAATGTAAGAGCATCACGTGGCAAAAAGATGTTAAGAATACTATCTATGCGATACTTGTCATTGTTATATTGTAAAGTGTTCTTCTATATAATATAGTATAGATGTTCTCGAAGTTAGAATTTCAAATTGAGATGTACATACGTAAGTCCAATGAAATTGAAAAATGAATTTATTATTTTAGAAAATTATTTTAACAGAGGATATTTTTTTATATATACTCTAACTTGTATCATAAAAGTTGACAAAAATAAAGAAGCCGGATTAGGAAAAAGTTTAGCTTAGGAATAAACTTTTTACTTCCATAAAATAATGCTCAAATTGATTTGAAAATTATTCTTTCATGGTTATGATTAATGTTTGAATTAATTATGGTTAGTAAAATGCCGAATTTTTTCGTATTTTAGAGCGCCATGAGGCACTATGAGAAATTGACAATTGTCGTGCAGAGAATGATTTGAAACATCAGGCTTTGCTTTAGTGTATATATAATAATATATAATAGATTATTATTGTAAAAAATAAACAATAAAACATCATTAATAATATTTATTAACATAAATCGCATATGAAAAAAAAAGAGGAAAACACAATTAATATAAAATTTGTGAACAAACAATACAGTTATTATTGACAAACTAATATAAATAGTGAACAAACTGAAGAACATGTAATACAAAAATTGTGAACAAGCAACACCCAAGGCAGCATGGTAGTAGGGTAGTGCATGGTATAATTTATCTTGTGACCTACATGCTAATTACTATAATATCCGGGAGTAGTTAGTCCTTTAATTTGATTATTGATTTCCATGTAAAATGTTGTTACAATTAAAGAGGTCAGCAGCCAATTAATTATGATCCACTATTATTGATCTCAAAAGTTTCAATATTTGCTCCTGTTTCCATATTTTGTGCTTTTGCAATAGATCACAAGACAAAGCTAAGCTTTGAAAGTCCGGAGCACATGTGCCAGAGAGGGTATGGCTATGCAGTAAAATTTATAATTTTACGATAAATTTAATGTATTTCTGCCTAAAATAACTCTTCACTAAAAAGCTACTTAAAATTAATTTTGTATGAACTCCATATCAGACGGCCTTTAGGTTTTTGGCCATTAATAGTGATTGAATTGATAGACTTAAATCTTCATGATTCGCGATACACCAGCTGCCCATTCTGTATTTGGCTGTAGATGATTTCACATTTTCATTTCCCCTTCAAGAATATTCTGGAACAATTAGTCCTCTCCTCGTATCAATTTCCTTTCATGGAATGCTCATTCCAGCAAAATGCAATTTTATAATAAACAGGAGATTTATAAATTAAAAAAAAAACTTTTACGATATAAACAGAAGATTTATGTTTAATGAATTTTTACTATAGAAAGGATGAGTAAATGATGAATAAGGGAGAATTCTACAAATGATCCTTATTTTTTATAAAAAGTATCAGCTTAGTTCTAATTGTTTCAAAAGTGATCATCTACTTGGTCCCCAATGCTGGCAAACAAAATCAACGTGGTCTCTATTATTTTAAACCCATTTAGTCTTTAACATTTGCAAAAAAATGTTAATTTTCATACCTATTAATTGGTCATGTAACACTCACATGACCATTTTTAAAGTTAAAATAGAGATCAATTAGGTCATTTTTTGTAAATATTGGGGATCAAATAGATTATTTTTGAATATTAGGAACCAAAATGACACTTTTCGAATATATTAAAAAACCAAATAAACCACTTTTAAACAATAGGGATCAAATTGACACTTCCTATAAACAACAACAACTATATGTGAAAACGTGAATCCTCTTCTAACTCCTATTTAGTTCTAATCTTCTAATTTAAAATATCAACCATGCATTTCATATATCAATAAATCTTCACCATTGATTTAAATACAGAAGATAATGAGAATGAAAATTTATTTTTGGTATGGGTGTGATATTTAAATTAATAGTGAAGATTTGTTGATAGATGAAATACATGATATTAGAAGGTTAGGACCAAAATAAGAGTTAAAAAAAGATCCTCATTCGTAAAAAATTTGCCCAATGAGCAACATAAAACATTATACTGCCAATTCCTAATTCCACCTCACATGCAGTACCCTAAAATGTCAAAACATTTATAACATTACATTCTGTAATACCAATTTTGGACACAAATCAAACGGAAAAATATTACCATCTGTTACCCGAGTAACACTTTACCGAAAAATTAATTTGCCATATACTGTACCTGGATCCTCTTACTATGACAAAACAGATCAGGCAAGAGTACACTCAGATTCTCCCATAACGAACTTGGGAAAAACATCAAACAGCATCTCCTTCATCTACAATTTAAATACATCCTCCTCCTATGTTAATCATTGAGCAACAACCATAAAAATCTCCTAAATAAACAACAAACTTGATTCACCTATGGTGTGCACAACGTGTGCGTTAGATTTCCATCGTACATTATTTGTTTTGTTATTCTTTCCTATTACAATAAAACCTTTTACTATATAAGCAAGAAATTTATATTTAATGAAAATTTACTATAGCAAGGATGACCAAATGATAAACGAGTAACATAGAACATTATACTACCAATTCCCAGTTCCTCATCACAGTAACCTAAAATGTCAATACATTTATATCATTACGTTCTTTAATACCAATTTTGGATACAAATCAAATGAAAAACTATAACTATATATGACTCCAATAATACCTCACCGAAAAATTAATAATTAATCATACACAGCACCTGGATACTCTTAATATGGCAAAGCTGATCATGCATAAATACTATTGAGTTAACACCTCATCTAAAAATTAAGATG
Organism: Cordia subcordata; assembly: GCA_028554755.1. Taxonomy (NCBI): domain Eukaryota; kingdom Viridiplantae; phylum Streptophyta; class Magnoliopsida; order Boraginales; family Cordiaceae; genus Cordia; species Cordia subcordata. Next base: position 7,034,747 of record JAPTOF010000023.1, read on the forward strand.
TGGAAAGGATATTGGCGTATTTATTTATTGTATTAACATATCCCATCATGTACAGGTGGAGTAGGTTAAGCATAAATATTATTAGTTACCACTTTATCTAAAAACTTAAATTTGTAAAGAGAATATTGGTATATTTATTTATTATATTAACAAATACACACAGATTCTTTCATAATCAATTTGGAAAATATCACACACATCATTTCTCCTCCTTCTACAATATAAATACATCAACGACTATGAGCATTGAGCAACAACCATAAAAATCTCCCAAAAAAATGAGTTATTTAACAGAAAGTTTGGTTCACTTTGTACTGATATACCTATCAGGCACAACATGTGCCCTAGGTTTTCATCTCATGTACGAGAACGGCGTCACCATCATCAATAAGCTTCCGGCAAGTTCCAGCCCATTGTTCTTGCGCTGCCAATCGAAAGATGATGATTTGGGGAACCACACGCTGCCGGTGAACCAAGAATTTGGCTGGCGTTTCCGGCCATCAGCTGCTTGGTCAGAAACCCTATTCTTTTGCCACTTCTGGTGGGGAGTAATAGACACCTCTTTTGACGTTTATAAACAACATGAGACCATTTGCCATGATGATATGGACTCCAGTCGTACCTGCTTTTGGATGGTGAGGGAGGATGGGTTTTACTTCAACACGCGAAAGAGTTCAGATTTTCCTGGTAATTGGCAAATGAAATATGATTGGGTGCATGAGGGTGTTTGGTAGTGCTTATTTCGATACTTATAAACTACTAAATAAAAAGTTGAGCAAATGACTCATTTGTAGCCTGTTTGGAATGATCTTATTTTAAGATACTTATCCTATTGAAATTTGGAGATATCTTATAAGATTTAAGATATCTTATCATATACACTATACATCTATAGTTGTAAAAAATAAGATAGGAATGATTACTTATTTCTTATAAGATAAAAAATATGATTTTGTTTTAAATTTTCATAGGACGCATAAAAAGATTTTTTAAATCTTATAAGATGTACCTTCATTTTAATAGGATAAGTATCTTAAAATAAGACTATAACAAACAGAGCATTGGTCTCTTATTTTTATCTTTATGATAATCAAGTTCTTTATTTTTAAAATGCAATAATTTAATTCTTTATCTTTACAATTAATGTCGATGTTAGTCCTAAATTCACAAAGCATAAAAAAAGTAATATTTTTCAGTCCTTATCTCTACAATTTGTGACAATATTAGTTCCTTATCTTTACAATTTATAACGTTGTCAGTCATTTATCTTTGCAATTTGTGACCACTTTAATCATAATCTCATTAATATCTCAACTTTTTTTTTTTTTGAGTTTCCAACTAACAACATCACAAATTGCAAAATGAAGAGACTTAATTGTTGTATTTAAAGATAATGTACTATATTGTCAAAAGTTTCAAATTTTATTTCCAGTGCTTTTCAAATAAATAGTGCAAACACTCTCATTGATTGTTACGTTGATAATGGATAGAAGAAAATTCCTATCATGTTATGCTTCCATATATATGTATCAGCACACTGGCTGTATATATTTTCATTATGATGGATCCTTTTCCCTTCTTTTCCTCTCCTTGGTGTTTCTTTAATATTCATTTTTCTTTTTTAGATGGTGATATGAAACAGTAGACTACATAAGGTTGGTGCCAATTTTAAAAGAATCGACACACTGTTTTATTTGTTTAAAAATAAAATAGTAAACAAGGTTGTGGCATAGCTAATCAGTTGTATTCCGTTTTGTGTAATAACTATCAAGAGATAGTTTTATTTGCTTTCATTAATATATAGATCTTTCTGCCATTCGACAAAAATGATATTTTGTGAACTCGATTAACTTTTCTTTTAATTCTAACTAATAGAATCAGATTTAAGAACAAAGAAATAATTGAGGAATTTATTTAGTGCAATGTCTAAAACGAAAAATGATCCGTGGTACTTAAAAAGACATGTTAACGGGGAATTAAATCAATGCACAGACAATTGGTCGCATGTTTTCCATTTGGTCTAGCCTAGAAAGGTCTAATGATGATCGATCACTCTGATGGTAAACAAATTATTCTTACTTGTTTATAGCATGTGGCATTTTGTGCCTGATTCTTTTTGATGAAATTTCCATATACATGTTCTTTTTTAGGGAATAAAATGTTCTATTTGTCGATCAAAAAAAATTGTGGTTTTAATCACGTTATCAAATTGCATGGCCAAGTATGGAAGGATTAGATCTTCAAATTTTTTTCAAATATTTTTCCTATTTGAGAGAGTAGATTTTTATAGTCATATAATATATACATTGAGAATTATCCTTGAGATTTCGTACATGTAAGTCAACTATTACCATACTCAATTCTTGGTTGTATATGGAGAACTTGTGGCCAAAACTTTTAGGACACTCTCCTAATTTTTCTGAGCTAAATTGAAGCTTACCATTTGCTACTAACTGTCACAGAATTCAAACATCACAAATCATCTCCTTCTTCTGCAATATAAATACATCATCCCAAAACTATAATCAACAAAAATTTAAAAAAAAAATTCTTAAAAAATGAGTTATTTCACAAAGAGTTTGATTCAGCTGCTAGTAATATACCTGGCAAGCACAATACAAAATGCTCAAGGCTTTCATTTCACATTGACATACAAGCATACTCTCACCATCATAAACGGCCTGCCAGAGGGTTCGGCGCCGCTGAACTTGCGGTGCCAATCGAAGGAGACTGATTTCGGATTGCACACCCTCCTCCCTCACCAGGAATTCTACTGGACTTTCCATCCGGCAGCCGCATGGAAAGAAACCCTCTATTTCTGTCACTTCTACTGGAGACAACAAGACAAATCTTTGGAGGTTTATCATCAGCATGAGATCTTTTGCCGCAACCCAGACAACAGTTTTACTTGCTTCTGGCTGGTGAAGGACGATGGGTTTTACTTCAGCACACGCAAGGAGTTTCCTGGTAATTGGGAGAAAAAATACGGATGGAAATAGAGAGATGTAATATTGATGTAATAGAAAGCAAATTACACCATCATGTTATATGCTCGTATGTCTCGGCGACCGTGGTGGATCTAGAAATTTTTCTTTTTCTATAGGGTTGACAAGATATAATCTCTTTTTTTTTATTTAAATAAAATAGACTACATAATTGATTAAGGTAAAGTAGTCTAGTAGAATATTATCTTTCGCTTCAGATGCGAAAGGCAGTGATTAGATCAATTCTCAATAGTTGTAATTGTCACATTATTCGCATCCAGCCTCCCTTTTGCATAAGGAAATAAAATAAAATTGGCTACTTTTCAGAGAAAGATTGGATGAGATTGCTATAAATAGAAACTTTCTATTTGTTGTATTTTTTAATAAAATAGGCTATGTTATAAGGGAAGATAAAAGTTTGATGTCACAATAGTAATGGGAATTTATGAGCCAAATGTACTTTTAACCTTGGTTATTTGAAATATAAATATAAATATATATATATATATATGTGTGTGTGTGTGTGTGTGTATGTTAAATCTTTTTGAGGATTGTGAGAGTACTATGTTTGAGCATTGTGAGCGTGAAATATCAACGCTTACATGGCATGGCTATTTTATTATTTATTATTTTATTTTTTATTATTTTTTATCTTTATGAATATATATTATTAGCTTTAATTGAAATATTAAATGATCAATTAGCTAATGCTTAAGATAAAATTCAATTGTGAATTCTAAAAAAAAATTTATCAATTATGTATATATATTATTAGCATTAGAAATTCAATTTTCACTAAATTAATTCTTAAATAATATTCATTTGTGAAGTCCAAGTAAATTTAATGTTTACCATTAAAACACTTTTTTTGAGCATTATAAAAGTGTTAAATCAATACTTATATGGAAATGAATACTTTTATTAGCTTATATAATAAATTATTATTTATTATTTATTTCATTTTGATTATTTTTATTTTTGTGGATGTAATAAATTATTAATTAAAAATTTAAATAATCAATAAATTAATGCTCAAAATATAATCCACTTGTAAACTTTGAAAGGTTCATTTATTAGTGTGTGTGTGTATATATATATATATATATTCTTGGTTTCAATTTAAAATTTTAGTTACTAATAGGTTAATGCTCAAATGCCTTAATTTATTTTTCATTTGTGAATTTGAAAAATTAAACCTTAGTAAATTTAACATTTATTTTTTAAAAAAAATCCATACAAAGCACAAAATATTCATGACTAAATTCTTTATGTGTTATTAAAAGTAAATAAATTCAACTTAATTTAACCTTTTTAATCAAAAAATAAATCCGTGCGGAGCACGGATAAAGGTGCTCTAGTATATATAAAAGTTAAACCTTTTTGAGCATTGTGAGACTACCATGTCAGCGCTTACATGTCATAGTTATTTTATTATTTATTATTTTACTTTTTATTAGCTTATATAATAATTTATTATTTATTTTATTTTTATTTTTGTGGATGTAATAAATTATTAATTAAAAATTTAAATAATCAATCAATTAATGCTTAAAATATAATCCATTTTTGAACGTCAAAAGGTTCATTTATTACGATTTATATATATATATATAGATATTCTTAGTTTTAATTTTGAAATTTAATTACTAATAGATTAATGCTCAAAAGCCTTAATGTACTTTTCATTTGTGAATTTGAAAAATTAAACCTTAGTAAATTTAACATCTATTATTTAAAAAAAAATCATGCAAAGCACATAATATTCATAACTATATTCTTTATATGTTATTAAAAGTAAATAAATTCAACTTAATTTAACATTTTTAATAAAGAAATAAATACGTGCGGAGTAGGGATAAAAGTGCTCTAGTATAACAAATAACAACGGGGGTTCAACTGAAAAAAAGGTTAAGAGAATAAGTTTGACGTGTGTTACATTTCTCGATCCTATATCATTAATTTGGCTATTTTTAAGTTTTACTTATCACTCAAATCTCTTTCAATTACTATTTGATTAACTAATAAAGTTCATATCTGGCTAGAACCTTCCCGTCAACATACCCTATCTATGATACGTTGGATTGGCTTAATCTATAACTAGAGATCACTGTCTTTGGATTCTGTAAAGTTTAAAGGGAGTATACCTTGTGTCAGGTATATATTAAGATAATCGATTTATTTTAAAAAATTATTTAATCTAAAAGAAGAAAATTTACAATTCTTTCATCCCTATCTGGCACTAATTTTACTTGGCTTAACTATATAGCTTTGAGCTTTCACAGATCAAGAAGGGCAATTTAGGCCTTGTTAGTGGAGAGGGGCATGCAACAACCAACCCCATAGCTTGCCTTTAAGAGAAGGCTTTAGACTTAATTAATTTTGTACACCTTTTCTTTCCCTTTTGTTTTTCTTTTTTATGAGAAGATCATACTGATTTCTTTATGCAAGGCTACACTAGATCTTTTTACAAAAATTATAAACTTCGTTAAGTAATTGCACACTTCAATATACATTTCAAGTCAATTATTAGTTAGATAATATTTATGATAAAAAGATATAAATTTGAATTTGAAACTTTTAGACCATAGGAAATTAAATTGTAATCAAAACATTGAATGTAGCCATCGATCAGCCCTTGGAGATAACATTTTTCACTAAGCATAAACTGTGTTATATACTGTAACGTTCTAATTTTGTGATTTACCTTTAACATATAGGCTTTCTATTTTTCTGTGTTTCACGTTTTGACATGTCGTTTTTATCTTTTTGTGTTTCACAACTAAAAATGTGTATTTGATATTACCAAAAAGATGAGATGAATTGGGTTCAAGCTTTTCATAGCCTCTTGTCATCAATAGGCTCGTGGTGTATATGGTGGAGTGCAGTTCCTTCGAGAAATTTCTATATATTTTTCTATCTCTGAGATGTTTGGATTTTTTAAAACTCCATAGACATGTATAAGAGAAATTCCTAATGTTTAGCTATTTCCTCTTATTATGCCTTCTAGTCTTCCATGTCTTATGCCGGAATTAGGATTCTCCTAATTATTAGTGTCTTTAAATAATTAGAAGGTAAAATCTCATCTATTTATATCATAAACAACTAATCCCAACCACCTAAGTTTAAATTTCAAATTTTTCCTTCTAATTCCTTTTATCTTTATATTTTCTTTTTTCCCTTTTTTCCCCCTCTCAATTACAATCATCCAAATTGATATAAATGAATAAGATTTCCCTTTTTAGTATTGGGAGACTAATGATTAGGAGAGGATCCAAATCTATTATTCTGTATCGAGAGCCTTGTAGACGTTAGGATCTACAATCACGAACTCGGGGCACTAACAACCTGCGAAACAGAAAGAAAGAAAGGCTGGTAAGTCTTTGGCACCAGTGTGATACCGGCCAAAGACACTCCGACACCCAAGTCAGTTATCGGAGGTAAGATATATGGCTATATAAAGGATAGGTCTGTATAAAAGGAAAAGTTGCTGGCGAACCTGAGAAGTCTGGTATATATCAGTGTAAGGGTGTCCCCCTTTTTCCTCATTCCAAGGGGTGTATTTATAATCAAGTCCCCCTATGAAAGCGTGTACGACTCTTCTATTATCCATGTTGGTTTAACTAGATAGGCTCTACCGAAGTAACCGACATCTCCTTGGATGCTCTGGAGACTTCTGAGTTATCGTGTAGATGAACTAAACCTATTTGAAAGATATTATTCCCCTACGTGCTTATCTTTAGGAGTTGAGATAATATGGTGCATGGTTTTGCAAGTTAAGCATGCTAGAATCGTGCTTTGTGATGAGATGGCGACCAATACAACCTCACTTGGGCCGTACACACTAATGGGCCGTGACGCATCTGGAGGCCCTTGGGCCAAGCCAATTTTGACCACTTCAATTTGTCCCCCACTCTCTAAGTCGATGAATCTTCATGTTAGAGAGTATTTATTTGCAAAGAACTCACATCTTTCAGCTTCGACAGTCTCACCCATATGCTTTTTTAAGCTTCGAGTATGGCATTTCATTAATGCGAAACAATAAAACATGCAATGATTAATTAAATAATAATGACCTTATGCCATGTCATACAATGGTTATAAAATAATGGTTTCATATAACCATGACATGATTACTATTGATTAATGGTAGCATGATAATGATTGAGTGACAAATACATGGCGTAGTTATGTTTGCATGCAATCTGTAATAAGACTAACGTGTTTGTGTCTAAAGGTAATGCTTTCCTAAGAAATCGTCACGTCAAAGCTTGGTCAACAAATATGAAGTGTCTAGGTTAATCGTTACTAATGTAGTTGTACGCCTCTTACTCCACTTTAATTTGTCCAACTCCAACTAGAATTGGGTTTCGACATAACATGTGCTTCTTGCTAACCTATTTTATTGCAACTATAACCGCAAGCTCTGTGCCTCTATTTATGTAGCTTTAGGGTGGATGCAGCATCCATCGTTGACTGGTGTAGGTTCATTTTCTCTCTTTCCCTCTTCTTTCATATATATACAAGTATATATAAATATATATAGATATATAAATATATAATATATATATGTGTACATATATGTGTGTGTGTGTATATATATATATATATCTATATATATATATTTCATTGAACCACATAATAATTGTATGTGTTTATCTGTTGGGCTTGTTCACTTCTTCTCGGTGCCTCACCAAAACTACGCGGTGTATGATGCATACCTTAGTGAGGCATGTCGTGTCTTGACACACCACAATGGCTTGCACACGTATCGTATATATCAGCAACGTGCATGAAGTACAGCACTGCCAATAAATTTTGTGCCGATCTTTTATGTTTTTGTGTTATGTTCGGTAGGAAGTTTGAGCTGAGAAACTAGCTGTACATTGGTTACTACGGTGAGTTTTTATCTTTCTTTGTTGTGATCATGGCTCGATGCAAGAATGTGTACCGCCATGATGTTTCTCCTCAATTTCAACTAAGGGAACCACGTAAAGCTCCAGATAGATGTGCTGCTGTAGGGATTGAAAGCAAATCTACGGAATCTAGAGCTACTCGGTACAGTGAGTCTGGGCAGCTTGGCCAGAATGTTGCTGTAAGAACCCCAGATCCTGGGGAATGGGCTTGCACCTCTCATGATGGAGAGATCGTTATGTTTGAGCGCGTTCTCAAGATGGGGTGGAGATTCCTTTGCACCTTTTTTTCTACGCTATTTTTAGCTTTTTTCAAATCAGCCCGGGGCAGTTGACCCTGAATGGTCGGAGAAAGATGTTAGCGACCACGGCATTCCTTTGTCAACGCAATATCCCTTTGACCGTAGAGATTTTTAGAGCACTGTTTAGATTAAACAATTCCCATGACATGCCTGGTTGGTTTTATTTGGCTTCGTGCCATCCCTATAGGCTTCTCAAATCTACAAAATGCCAAGACAGATTTTGGCATGACAAATTCTTGTTCTTCTCCCTTCGCCAGGGTAATTGGGACATTCCAAAAGACTGGGGAATGAGTGTTGTGAATGATGCTCCTAACCTTACTCCTGATGCACTCAGACACATTAAGGATATTTGTAAGCAAGGCCCATTTAGCGATAAGACACTCTTGTCTGAAAGTGTCTTAGCCAGAGAAGGCCTCATTGTCACAGAGTTTCTCTCTTCATTAGAATCAGGCTCAGAAGGATCTTATGAAGACGATGCTTCTTTTCAGGAGGATCTAGATGATGCCAACTTACATCCCTCTTCAAAACTCTCGAAAGAGATTGACTTTAATTTAACAGGTTCGATTCCTTATGCCCATCTTCTTCCATAATCTTGTTGATCTAACTCCTTCTTTCTTCTTTCAGGTATGGATAAGATTAAGGTTGTGGATGAAAAGACTAACCGATTGGCGGAAAAGATGATTTTGAATAGGGAAAAGAAAGATACTTCAGCCTTCCTTTTTGTTGGTAGAGGGGTTCATTCGGTTGTTGATCAAGGTCCAGAGACCTTAGTAAAAAGGGCTCGTGTAGACGTGCCTCTACCTATCTCTGTATCCACTTCTTCGGTTTGCGATCAAATTGCCCAAGAAACTGCCTTGGCTGAAAAATCCACTACTGCCATCCTTGGGGACATGAAGATTGGTTGTACTAATGTAAGTGATTATTCGCATATCCTTTCTGCCGTTGCCTAGCTATGTTAAATTATGACGCTTTTATAATTTTGCAGGTATCCCGGTTACTGCCTCTTCTTACACTTGAAGTCGCTCATTTAGAAGAAATGACATCCCAGGCTGTCAATCGGGCACGCAATTTTGATCAGATTCTTCAAGAAGGAAAGGTTCGCTATTCCAAACTTGAGAACGCACTGAAGGAGGAGCAAACTGTTCGCAAAAAAGCCGAAGAGGCTCTTAAACTTGCCATAGCTGAAACTAAGAAGCTTCATAATGATATTTGTTCTTTAAAAGAGAAATTGGATCAGGGTTTTGAGAAAGCTCTCTCGAAATACATTAAAACTGAAGAATTCAAAAATTACACGGTCAAAATTTCTCGTCCAGACTTGGATTTGGCAATAAGAGATGCTGTAAGAAAATGCCGGACGAAAGTTCAAAGATTTCATCCCAATATTCGCCCCTTACGAGCTTTCAGCCATCTGTAGCCGACTTAGGTGACACTAGCATCTCCGACTATACTTAGTCTGCACTATGTCCCTTAGCTACTTTGTTTAGATCAATATTAGATTTTTAGTTGTAAGCTTCTCAGTTGCTTCACTTAGACTAGCTTTGGATGTTTTTCATCGAACATTTCGATTGTTCCACTTAACCTAGTTGTTCGTATAGTACAGATGTGTAAACTCCAGCTTGGCTGTCATACTATTTTTAGCTTTCACGATTCATATCGTCATTCGAACAAACTCTTTCTTTCTTTTTCTTTTTTTTTTTTGGGTAAGGACATGTTTGTTGGAGCACAGATGGGAGAGGTCGAAACTGGCTTGTCTTATAAAATAATGTTGAACGACCCAAGAATAAGCGAGGATAAAATACATAATATGACTTGAACTTGGCGTTCACGGTACCTTTCGACAGCATAGCAACGTGAGTAACTTTCTTCAACGGTGAGACCTGTGTGCTCTGTGTCTTTGGACGCGGTGTACACGACAGTTTTCAGTAGCGCAGCAACGTGCGTGACACTTCTTAGTAGTATGGGGTAGCTTACCTATTAGCAACAGAGCTGGGTAGCGGCGTAGCAACGTAGCAGCGTATATGAAACTTGTGTGCTCCACATCTCTAAGAATGAATATTATTCTCTTTAATTGCTTACCTTACATACCTTAGTGACGCGGTGTACATGACACCCTTTAGTAGCGTAAGCAGAGCAAGGTAGCGCACCCCTTAGCAACAGAGCAACATAGTGAGCGTAACAGTGTAGCGGTGTAGCGGCGTAACGATGTAGTGGTGTAGCAGCGTATTTGACACCTGTGTGCTCCACATCTCTAAGAATGAATATTATTCTCTTTAATTGCTTACCTTACATACCTTAGTGGCGCGGTGTACATGACACCCTTTAGTAGCGTAAGCAGAGCAAGGTAGTACACCCCTTAGCAACAGAGCAAGGTAGTGGTGTAGTGAGCATGACGGTGTAGCCGCTTAGCAAGGTAGCGGGGTAACGGCATAGTGCCGTAGTAACATATATGACACCTGTGTGCTCCACATCTCTAAGAATGAATACTATTCTTTTTAATTGTTTATCTTACATACCTTAGTGGTGCTTATTATACACCTTAATAGTGCATACTTTTTCATACTGAGCGTCGAGCACCTTTTGAGAGTGCTTTAAATGGTACATATGGGCACTTACTAACCTGTATGTAGGGCTCTCATTAGTGTATAAGCATATAATGGCCATAGCTGCATAATTGTGCTGTATGATCGCACATAGATTTTTAAAGAAGGGGCCTATTTTTGCCTTGTTTTGTATGATTTCTTGATTGACACGTAGATGGATAAGGCCGGAGCCTGTTGTCTTTCAAATGTGCATGGGCGAGGCTAGAGCCTGTTTTCCTTTCAGATGTGCATGGGCGAGGCTAGAGCCTGTTTGCCTTTCAGATGTGCATGGGCGAGGCTAGAGCCTGTTTGCCTTTCAGATGTTTACAGGCAAGGCTAGAGCCTTTTTGCCTTTATTTTACATGAATATGCTGATTAGCACATAAATAGGTGAGGTTGGACCCTTTTTGGCTGTTGCTACTTTTACCAAAGTGTTTGGTTTGCGGAAATAATTTGAATTAAGTTTGAAGTCGAACCATTTGTTTTTGTTCGGATCAAGTCATTCGTTTGAGATGAGTTTCCTTGTGAAGGGGTGAAATTCTTTTCCGATTGAATTTCAACAAATTTTCTAATGACTTATCAAAAGATGGAAATATCTAGCTCGCCTAGCGAGTCTAGCCTAATGAAAGGTAGTAGCCAAAATATGCCCAATTGGCTTATTGAAAGATAATGACATCTAGCTTGCCTAGCGAGACTAGCTTATTAGAAGACAGAAGTTAAAGATACCTAAGTTTTGCTAGAAGTGATACCTTTTTAGATGAATAGCATTCCAACTATTAGTGATATCCTTGCCGCTTTCAGTTCGCAGTTTATATGCTCCTTGCCCAATAACTTTGCTAATTTGATATGGTCCTTCCCAGTTGGCTCCCAATTTTTCAGTATTAAGTTCCTTGGTGTTCTTGAATACCCTTCTCAGCACCCAGTCTCCTTCCTTAAAGTTACGAATTCTGACGTGCTTATTGTAGTGCCTGGAGAGTTTTTGCTGGTAAGTGGCAACACGAATTAAAGCTTATTCCCTTTTTTCATCGATGGTGTCCAAGTGATGGCGAAGTTCAACATTATTCTCTTCTGGGGTCATCCATTCCACCCGGAGACTAGGTAATCCTATTTCAGCAGGGATGACTGCTTCTGCGCCATATACTAAAGAAAATGGAGTTTCACTTGTAGTGGTCTGAGCAATGGTTTGATAAGACCATAGCACACCAGGCAATTCCTCAGCCCATCTTCCCTTGGCACTTTCTAGTCTTTTCTTTAATGTGGACATAATGGTCTTATTGGAGGATTCCGCTTGCCCATTTGCTTGTGGATGTCGTGGTGTTGAAAAAGTAAGTTTAATCCTCTATTGCTGGAAAAAGTCTTTAAAGTTACGACTTATGAATTGGGAACCATTATCCGTCACAATTTCTTTGGGCACTCCGAATCTACGTATGATGTTTTTCCACACGAAACCTTTTACTTCCTTGTCTCGTACTTGATGATAAGCTTCTGCTTCAATCCACTTGGAGAAGTAATCTGTGGCCACCAATATGTAAATCTTTTGTCCTGGTGCCGTAGGAAGTTTTCCTACTATATCCATTCCCTATTTCATGAATGGCCAAGGGGATGTTATGGATACGAGAGGTTTAGGTGGCTGGTGTGCGACTGGAGCGAACCTCTGGCAATTGTTGCACTTCTTGACATAGTCAATTGCATTTGCCCGCATGGTAGGCCAGTAGTAGCCTGCAGTGAGGGCTCGATTTGCCAAGCTACATGCTCCGGAATGGTTGCCGCACTGCCCTTCATGTAGTTCGGCCAAAACATAATTTGCTTCTGCAGGGTCTAAGCATCGTTGGTATGGTCCAGAGTAGGACCTCCGATATAATTTTCCCTCAATAATGCAAAACCTTACCGCTTTTACTCTTATCTTACGTGCTTCACTACGGCATTCCAGGAGGACATCATTTCTGACGTATTGGATGATTGGAGTCATCCAGCTTTGATCGTCGTTGATTTTAGCTACTTCCAATGCTTCGCCTTTTTGAATTGCCGGCCATTATAGATAAGCTACTGGAATGTTTTTCGATGTGATAGTTTGGGTAGCTACTCCCAATGTGGCCAGCGCATCGACATGGCAGTTGTCCTCTCGACTGAGTTGTTTGATTTTGAAATCTTCAAAGACTGACAGTAGGTCTTTGACTACATTGAGATAGGCGATCATCTTCTGATCCCTTGCCTGGTAGGTTCCAAGAATCTGTTTTACTACCAGTTGCAAATCACTACTAACGGTTATGTGCTTGATGTTCATGCTTTTGGCAAGCATGAGTCCAGCAATTAGGGCCTCGTATTCTGCTTCATTATTGGTGGCTTTAAAGCCACACCTTACTGACTGCTCTATCAGATCCCTGTGAGGTCATTGCAGTACCATGCCCAGCCCGCTACCTCTAGTATTACTCGATCCGTCTACGTACAGAGACCATTTCCCATGGATTGTGTCCATACTAAGGTAAAATAACTCTTTCTCTACCTCCAAGTGCATGCTGGGCGTGAAGTCTGCTATAAAGTCAACCAAAACCTGTGATTTTGCCGTTGTTCTAGGCTGAAATGATATGTCATGCTTACTTAGCTCGACTGCCCACTTAGTGAGACGGCCTGAGAGCTCTGGTTTGTGTAGTATCGCTTTTAGAGGAAAGGTGGTCAACACCACAATGGGATGACTCTGGAAATATGGTCTTAACTTTCGAGCGGCTACAACAAGCGCCAAAGCTAATTTTTCTGACTGGCTATACCTGGTCTCTGCATCTAAAAGGGCTTTGCTGGTGTAGTAGATGGGCCATTGCTTCTTGCCTTCCTCTCGTACCAACACCGCACTGACAGCTATTACTGAAACAGCCAAGTAAACCAAGAGGGTCTCTCCCGCCTTCGGTTTGGCCAGTAGTGGTGGGCTGATCAAATCGGTTTTTAGCTGTTGTAACGCTTCTTCACACTCAGGCATCCAAGCGAAATCCTTGTTCTTTTGGAGCACGCTAAAAAATGGTTGACATTTGTCAGATGACCGAGAAATGAATCTGCTTAAAGCCGCAATCCTCCCTGTGAGCTTCATAACTTCTTTTATATTCTTTGGAGATGGGATATTAAGAACGGACCTTACTTGGTCTGGATGTGCTTCTATCCCTCTCTGAGTAACCAAATAGCCAAGAAATTTTCCAGACGTCACACCAAATGAGCACTTAAAGGGATTCAACTTCATGTTGTACTTCTTAAGGATGTCAAAGGCCTGCTTTAAATGGTCAATATGTTGCTCTACAGCTAATGATTTCACGAGCATGTCGCCGATATATACTTCCATCGTACGACCAAGGAGATCTGAAAACATTTTATTCACCAAACGCTGGTAAATTGCTCCAGCATTTTTTAGGCCAAAAGGCATTACCTTATAACAGTATATCCCTCTTTCAGTGATGAACGAAATCTTTTCTTGATCGTCGGGATGCATTAGGATCTGGTTGTACCCAGAAAAGGCATCCATAAAGCTAAGGAGCTCGTGGCCAGCAGTTGCATCTACCATCATGTCTTTGTGTGGTAAGGGAAAGAAGTCATTTGGGCAAGCTTTATTTAGATCTGTGAAGTCAATACAGACCCTCCATTTCCTATTCTTCTTTTTCACCACAACGACATTGGCCAGCCAATCAGGATAATGGACCTCCCGAACCCATCCAACATCTATTAACTTTTGGACCTCCTTGTTAATAATACGATTCCTCTCAAGTGCAAATCTTCTACGTTTCTATTTTATAGGAGGGTATGTTGGATTGACCTGCAGCTTGTGGACCATTACCTCTGGATCTACCCCTTCCATGTCAGCGTGTGACCATGCAAAACAATCTTTGTTAATGCTGAGAAAGTCTAAAAGTCTGCTTCGTAACTTCGGCTCTAACTTTGACCCTGTTGTAACCACGTGACTCGGGTCATCAGCGTCAATCTAGATTTCATCAAGCTCTTCTTTGTCTGTAAAATCTGGGCTGCTCGCTGCTATCTCCACCTAGTACAAGTTGTTATGAGGGACACCTTTTATTACAGAGCAGTAACACTTTCGTGACTCTAACTGCTGCCCTTTTATCTCTCTAACTCCCCACCTGGTGGGGAACTTGATAACCTGGTGATAAGTAGAAGGGACTGCTTTCATATCGTGGATCCATGGCCTTCCCAATATAATGTTATATGGGGATGGACAATCTATGATCAAGAATCTAACATCGAGGTTGATGCCTTCGGCATACACAGGAAGATGAATTTCTCCGATTGTGCTTTTATATTCTCCACTAAATTCGACCAAGGAGGTTGACCGCCTAAGAATACGATCCTCATCAATCCTCATTTCCTTCAGGGTGCTGAGCATGAGGATGTTAGCTGAGCTTCCGTTGTCTACCAAGATTCGTTTGACCCAGCAATTGGCAATAATAAGCGTGATTATTAGGGCGTCGTCATGCGGATCGCTCAAATGAGTTGCCTCGTAATTTGAGAAAGTAAGGGTTTGTTTTGGACCCATATCTCTCGATAGGTGTGGACAAGTTTCGTATCTTGCTGCAAGGCGGGCGTGCCTTTTGGCAACTGAGATGGTAATTCCACTTATCTCTGACCCCCCTATGATGCAATTAATTGTGCGTTCACGACGCGGTGGATTAGGGGGTGCGTCCTGTATGACTTCTTGCTTTCCTTCTCGTTTCGTAACGGTTTGCTTCCCCTTTTCTGAGAGGAATTCTGTTAGATGGCCTTTCTTTAATAGCTCACTGACTTCCCATTTTAAGCCTTTGCACTCCTCTGTGGTATGCCCATGATCACCGTGGAACTCACATCACCTAGACTGATCCCTACGTTCTGTAAGGGATCTCATCTTTTCTGGCCATTTTACTGCGTTCCCCATTCTTCTAAAAGTGTGGATGAGCTTTGTTGGAGTTATATTAAGATTATATTCAGGAGCTTTTCAACTATCTGGCTTGCGTATGTACTCTTTTTCCAAAATGCGCCTTTCGTCAAGCGCCTTATTATTCCTCTGATTCTTGATAGGGTAGGGCTTATACCTCCTCGGCTATCTATCAGTTCTTTGATCCCTGTAGCCGTGACTTGGAGAGGATAGATGTCGATTGGCTTGATCATTTTCCCACTTGATCTGTGCCCACGCTTTGGCCAAGACATCTTCTATCGTCTTACACAAGTATTTGGTGAGTTCCTTGTAGAGGTCAGATTCGGGAAGAAGTTCTCTATGAAAAGCAGAAACTGTAGTAGCGACGTTGCAATTGGGTATGGTGACCTTTTCTTTGTTAAATCGGCCCACGTATTCTCTGAGAGACTCGCCCTTCTTCTGTACAATCAGATATAAGTCATCTGACTGCTTTTCCAATTTTCGACTGCTGGCATACTGCTCGACAAACATGTCTGTAAATTGAGCAAATGAGCTGATGCACCCATTTAAGAGGTTAGTATACCATTGTAAGGCAAGTCCAGTCAGGCTGGAGTCGAAACCTTTACACATTCATGCTTCTCGCTTTTCTTTGGGGATGGCTACGGTGTACATTTTCCATTTGTATTACAAGACATGGTCATCTAGATCTGTGATCCCGTCAAAAAGCTTCATGTTGGGGAAGGTAAACTTTGATGGTAAGTCTACCATGGCTATGGCGTCTACAAAGAGAGACACTGCATAGCTGTCGGAGGCAGTCCTTTTAATAGGAGCAGGTACACCTGGAATCCTTTGGACCAAGGACTCGAGCTCAGCGAATCGCTTAAGAATGTTCTCGCTTAGAAGTATATCGTGGTCTCCGGCTCTATTACTGTCGCTGGGCATCATGGGTTGTTGGACGACAGAGCCAGGGTCTATCAATTATATTGGAGTGGCGTTACGAAGTCCTGGAGTTTGGACAGGCGTCAGATCTAAGGATTGCATAGGATCTGTTTCCTCACTGAGGATTGCTTTCCCCTTGTCTAAGGGTGCAGTATTTGATGAAAGGCTCCTTACTTTTTCCTGCAGATTCAGGTTTTCTAGGCGGATGGCGTCATTTTCTTTTCGAACCGCAGCATTTTCCTCTTCAAGATTCTTGAATTTGTCTTCGTATGTTGACAGTTTCGTCATGATGGCCTCCATTTGAGAATGTACATCTTGGTAACTTATCTCTTCGACCATCGTTCTGTTACTATGGTATGGTTTAGGATATTTAGCTTTCTGTTATAAAAGTTGTAAGGGCCCAACGGTGGGCGCCAAATTGTAGACGCTGGGATCTACAATCACGAACTCGGGGCACTAACAACCTGCGAAACAGAAAGCAAGAAAGGCTGGTAAGTCTTTGGCACCGATGTGATGCCGGCCAAAGACACTCTGACGCGCAAGTCAGACCTATATAAAGGATAGGTCTGTATAAAAGGAAAAGTTGCTGGCGAACCTGAGAAGTCTGGTATATATTAGTGTAAGGGTGTCCTCCTTTTTCCTCATTCCAAGGGGTGTATTTATAATCAAGTCCCCCTATGAAAGCGTGTACGACTCTTCTATTATCCATGTTGGTTTAACTAGATAGGCTCTACTGAAGTAACCAACATCTCCTTGGATGCTCTGGAGACTTCTGAGTTATCGTGTAGATGAACTAAACCTATCTGAAAGATATTATTCCCCTACGTGCTTATCTTTAGGAGTTGAGATAATATGGTGCGTGGTTTTGCAAGTTAAGCATGCTAGACTCGTGCTTTGTGGTGAGATGGCAACCAATACAACCTCACTTGGGCCATACACACTAATGGGCCGTGACGCATCTGGAGGCCCTTGGGCCAAGCCAATTTTGACCACTACAAGCCTTACATGGCTAGAATTCCGCATGGAAATTAAAGAAATCAAACAACAACTATAATTCATAGAGATGAAAAGCAATATAGGTGTTTTTTAAGAAAAGTAATATAGGTTTTTTCTTTTAAATGCCCACCTCCAATTCAACTCCCCATATTTAAAACCAAGAACACACTCCTAAGAGATGTAGTCTCAGTTAATTAAGTTACCCTAATCCTGAAAAGTAATATAGGTGTTTTGTTTAAAAAGAAGTGCTATTTTGAAGTCATCTTTAAGCATAAAGAAGAAAAAGAAAAGATACTCCTAATCGAACAAACTCAAATAAGTCTTATTTGGTCAAGTTGGGTCGACTATATATAGTGTATGTGTGTATATATATGTATATATATACATACACACATATATATACATATATACATATGTATGTATATATATGTATATAGTTAAAGTGATGATCTGTCACTTAATCAAGTTGCATTATCACGTCAAGGTGTGGAAGTTAGAATCTTTGAATTTTTTGAACTTTTCGTGACATTGTGGGCAACTAGTCTTCCTGCAGAATGGCAAAAATACGCACTCTCTCTTAAGAGGAGAACAGTATAACCAATCTTAGTCTCCTTTAAAAAAATAAATACATGTGGTTAAAAATCATTAGGACACCCTCCTAATTTTTCTGAGCTAAGTTGAGACGTCACCATTTGTTCCCAACTGTCCTAAAATTCAAAGACAATAATCTCCTATATTATTGGAACACTCTCCAAATATCCCAAGGGTCATAATCAATTTGGACCAAATATAAATACGTCATCCTCCGCCGCCAACTATAAGCGCACCAACCCAAAAAAAAAAAAAGACTTCAAAAATGAGCAACTTTTCAAAAAGTTTGATTCAACTCATAGTAATATACCTAGCAGGCACAACCTACAATGCTCAGGGTTTTCATTTGATGCCTGTGCTTACAGTCACCATCATCAATGGCCTCCCTCCAAATTCTGACCCATTAAACTTGCGATGCCAATCAAAAGACGACGATTTCGGAATGCACACATCAGAATTATCCAAATTGATATAGATGAATAAGATTTCCCTTTTTAGTATTGAGAGACTAATGATTAGGAGAGGATCCAAATCCATTATTCTGTGTTGAGAGCCTTAGAAGGCTAGAATTCCGCATGGAAATTAAAGAAATCAGACAACAACTATAATTCATAGAGATGAAAAGCAATATAGGTGTTTTTTAAGAAAAGTAATATAGGTTTTTTCTTTTAAATACCCACCCCCAATTGAACTCCTCATATTTAAAAGCTGGACCACACTCTTAAGAGATGTAGTCTCAGTTAATTAAGTTACCCTAATTCTGAAAAGTAATATAGGTGTTTTGTTTAAAAAGAAGTGCTATTTTAAAGTTATCTTTAAGCATCAACAAGAAAATGAAAAGAAACTCCTAAATCGAACAAACTCAAATAAGTCTTATTTGATCAAGTTAGTCGACTATATATAGTATATGTGCATATATATATACATACACATATATATACATATATACATATGTATGTATAAATATATGTATATAGTTAAAGTGATTATCTGTCACTTAATCAAGTTGCATTATCACGTCCAAGGTGTGGAAGTTAGAATCTTTGAATTTTTTGAACTTTTTGTGACTTTGTGGGCAACTAGTCTTCTTGGAGAAAGGCAAAAATACGCACTCTCTAAGAGGAGGACAGTATAACCAATCTTTAAGGCCTGTTCAGCGTAATTAGCAGATTAGGTAGCGGATAGATATCTGAATAGTGGATAGCAGTTTGAGTAGTGGATAGCTGTTGCGTTTAGTGGTCAGCAAATAGTTGTTTCACTAGCGTATTGTTTTATATGTGTTCGAAAAAACTAGTTGTTGGGGTAGCTGACGAATGCAAAACGGCAAAAAAGACATCGGTATCGGGTTATTATTGTTCTAATAATAATAATAATAATAATAATAATAATAATAATAATAATAATAATAATAATAATAAATTATTATTATTAATAATAAAATAATTAAGATAATTTATTTTATAATTAAATATATTTTTCTTAAAATAATATTTTATTAATAAAGCATAATAAAATTACTTTTTTTAAAATTAATTTTATTAATATTATAATCAAATATTTTTTATTATAGAAAGATTTTAATTAATTGAAAATTTATATTTTCAAAGAAATAATGAATGGACAAATAAGACCTGTACTTTTTAATATATTTTGATATGGATAGAATTTCAAATTAATTTTTGTGTCACTTTGTATTTATATTCGTGAAAGAAAATGTAAAATGTTAACGAAATTAGATAGAGAATACAATTACCAAAAAGATATCAGAGAGAGGGTAGTATTGCCAAAAAAAAGGTAAAATACTAAACTCTACTTTGAAACGTTAAAAATATTAGCTTTTCAGAAACACTATTTCAAACACTATTTAGAATAAAACACTACTTAAAATACTATTTTACCGAACAACTAAAATAGGAGAAAATAATATTTTGACTTGGTCAAGATATTAAATATTATTTAAAACACTGTTACCGAACAGAGCCTTAGCCTCCTTTGAAAAAAAAAAAATACATGTGGTCAAAAATCATCGGGACACCCTCCTAATTTTTCTGAGCTAAGTTGAGACGTCACCATTTGTTCCCAACTGTCCTAAAATTCAAAGACAATAATCTCCAATATTATTGGAACGCTCTCCAAATATCCCAAGGGTCATAATCAATTTGGACCAAATATAAATACGTCATCCTCTGCCGCCAACTATAAGCACCAACCCAAAAAAAAAAAAAAAAGACTTAAAAAATGAGCAACTTTTCAAAAAGTTTGATTCAGCTCATAGTAATATACCTAGCATGCACAACCTACGATGCGCAGGGTTTTCATTTGATGCCTGTGCTTACAGTCACCATCATCAATGGCCTCCCTCCAAATTCTGACCCATTAAACTTGCGATGCCAATCAAAAGACGACGATTTCCGAATGCACACACTCACCACCAACCAAGAATTCTTCTGGCGTTTTCGCCCATCGCTTGCTTTTAAAGAAACCCTCTACTTTTGCCACTTCTACTGGGGAGCACAAAACAAGGCCTTTGAGGTTTATAGACAATTCCACACCATTTGTCGAAATGATGCAGACAAGACTCATCTGTGTTTTTGGCTGGTGAAGGAGGATGGTTTTACCTTAGCACACGCCAGAGTCCCTTCCTGGTCCTGATTGGCAGAAGCTCTATGGGTGGACATAGATATATAGGAGAAATTTCTATCATGTTATATGCTCGTATGTTTCTGCAACAGAGACGGATCTAGAATTTCTTTTCTAGGGTTCAGATGTTGGAAAATAAAAACAGTTATTAGGCCCTGTTCAGCACATTATTTGACAGCTTATAGCTATTTAGGCAACTGAAGTATACGTAATTGCTATTAAAATAATGTGCAACAAAAAGAATCTAATAATATTGTAAATAAGGGAGGAGTCCTCTCCTTACATTTGATAGTTATTATTGTATTTTAATTGCTAGCAAATAGCCAGCTGTTTAACCAGCTGATTATATTGAATAAAATGTGTTCAATAACATTAGTTATTGAATAAGCTAATGAAAGCAAAATGACGAAAAAGATATTGATATCATGTTATTATTGTTATGATAATTAGAATTATTATTACTAATATTGGAACAAAATAACTTATGATATATGTCTTTGTAAAAGAATAATTTATTATTAAAATATAATAAATTAATGTTTTGATAAAGCATTTGTGTAATATTAAAAGATATTTTTAATAGATTCAAATTTTTTTGTCAAAATAAATTAATAAACACATTAATAAAACTTATACTTTTAATTAGTATATTTTGATGTGAAGAGTTTAAAATTAACTTTTGTGTTTTTTTATTTTTATTTCTAAAAAAGGTAAAAAAAATATAGAGAGATTGAGGAGAGAGTAGGATTGCCCCAAAAAAAATTAGAGAAAGGATAAAATTGCTAAAAAAAATACTAAAAGCTATTATGAAATATTAATTTTTAATGAGAAAAGGTAGTTGAAATATTTCCATTACATATATAAATAAACTAATAAAAATCTAAGGGATCCTTTGTTTGCTATTGTGGAATGTTAAAATTTTTAATGATTAAAAAAAGTTATTGTGAAATATTAAATTTTTTATACATTCTAATAGACACTAATTAACATGGTTGAGCAGCTAGCACATACATATACAAATAACATAGACCAAGTGTTTGGTTTGACTTTTAAGTTAGGCAAACTTGTTTAAAATCTAATTTAATATAGAAGATGTGTTTGTTTTAATTTTAAAAAATAAATACTTTTTTCCCAAGTGACTATAAGTAGAATACAAAGTTCCTCACCTTTAATTGTTGCTTTTATTGGCTTTAAAACTTGTTTTTATTAGAAAAATAAGTCTGACCAAATCATTTACTATTTTTTCCTTATTTATTATATTTATTTTAAAACTATTCTTAAAAAATAGAAACATCAACATACAAACATCTATCTTTTTCAGCTATTTCATCATAATGTTTTCAACTAGTTAAATATTTAAAATTAAAACTTACAAAAAATTGCTTAAAACAAAAGTTATTTTAAGTAGTTTCTTTTGTAAGCCGATCCAAACACTGTTCAAGACCAGTTCATACTAGGTCAATTAGTGTGAGATTTTATCTTAAAATTTATTAGTGTCACGTAGAAATAGGGTAGTTGAATATACATTCCAACATCCTATTTATTTGTGACCAATTGGATACATTTAATATAATCCACAATTCTTATAATATATGTTCACAATTTTTAATTATTTAATTATTTACAAATTTTATATTATATGTTAAAAATTTTAATACGTTATATGCAAAACTTTTAATAGTTCATAATTGATTAATTACCTGATTATGACTTTTTAAGACATGTTCACAACTTGTTTACCAATTATAAACACTATGTTCATAATATATTATATGTTCATAGATTATACACAATATGTTTACAAAATTTTAACGGAGGCAATAAAAGAGCTTGATTCAAACAAAATGTCAAATACTTTATCTACTATATATATATATATATATATATATATATATATATAGATAATAACTACAAGAGCTTCAATAGCAACATAATAGCAGTAATAAAGCACGATGTTCTATAGGAATAGAAAAGGAGAGAGGAAATATGATTCTTTTTTAATTAATGATGTGTGTTCTTATGTTCTGAGATTGTATCATGGCCATTCATGTCATTTTAGGCGATAAAAAATAAGAGAAAATGGAATGTTATATTTTGAATGAAATGAATGGTTTGGAATGGTTTGGATTATATTGTTACTAATTGTATAGAACATATAAATTGCTTAAAATATTATGTAATTCATTTGGAAATCTAATTTATTATGGTAAAATAAAATTCATTTGAAAATCTAAAAATTATATATCTTGGATTTCTCCAAACTTTACTCAAATCCTAACCTAATAATTGAATTTACAATTCTATGAAAGCTAACCCAAAAAAGTTTTTGTGGGACAAAAATATCCGTTTAAAATAACAATATTACAAAACTATCCTTCATATTACTGTCTTTTTTAGAATCCTTAATTGAATATGATACATATAAAAGCAATGACTGTGTTAAAGTTGTTCTCATGTAGTGTATTAAGAAGAATTCTCTATGAAAAATTCCTGGAACTCCATTATAAAAGTCATTTGGTTAATATAAGAAGTAACCTTTAATCTTGTGATTTTTTTATATGAGACTCTTTATATATTGTAACATACCCCTCACGTGTAACTTGTAATGGTGTAAGGAATAGTGCCTGCATCACTTAACAAATGAAGTTGAATTGGACTTAGATTTGGATGGTCAGATGACTCGAAATAACTTGATGGGTCACCACAACCTGGAACGAAACTTAAATGGTCATATGGCCTAGAATAGAGATGCTTGGAAGGACCACCAATGACCTAGAGCAGATGCAGCTCAGTTGTTTATAAGAATGGGCCACTACGAGAACAAATGTACATAATGAATGAACTTCACGAGTCACACGTGGATATATGCATAGCACAGAAGCTGAACCAAAAGTCCAGCTCTAATGTCATGTTAAGAATCACTTGGATTGCATCATAAAAGCCAATTGAGCCAATACAAGGAGTGGCCCCAAATCCTTATATAATGGTTTTAAATCATGTGATTTTTCCATATAGAACTATTTTACATGTTGTAACATTCTCTAATATAAATACCATTACAAATCCTATACGTGTGAAGCAACATAACAAAAGGGTATTTAATTAAAATATACTTACTAATTTCAATTTTTTATGTATTCCAAACACAATTTTAATTTACAAATTACATAATGGACTCAATACTATTTTATAATTTCAAACAAGATAATTTATTTAAAAATAAAAATTCTTACGGAATTCATTAAAGTCAAACGAATTGCATACCATAACTGCTTTCAAACATTATGTACGTTAGAGAAGTAGACTAAAGGATTTATTAGGAGAGGATTCTAATCCTAAGGTATAATGATTTCCATTCCGTTACATCACTAGATGATTACAATCTCGTTTGTATTTGACCCTAATTAATATTCTCTATCATTTTGAACATATCCTATGTATCTTTCTTTGTTTCACATTCTAACATGCTTTGTTCATCTTCTTGTGTTTCACAACTGAAAATGTGGATATGATATCACCAAAACCAGCTATGGACCAGTTTGGAGTCACCTTTTTTTCTTATGAAACAGTATTTTAAAAAAAAATTATATATTTTTTACAATAAGTAATTGGATTGATTTCAAAAAAATATAAAACTTTGGAAAAAGCTTAAATTCCATCTTTTTCAAAAACAAAAGTTTCAACTGCTAAAAAAACACTTTTTCCAAAAATTAAAGAAAAACTCTTTTGAAGAGAACAAATCCAAATGAAATTTTATAGTTTCTCTTATTGTGCTTCTGGCCTTCCATGTGATAATCAGTCTTGGGAGCCTTAGATGGCTGGAAATTCGATGTTGAAATTGAAGAAACCAGATAAGAAATGTAAGATATGGAAAAATGGAAAGTAACACAATGACCAAAAACATCTATACTATATGATAAAGCAAAATAAGTTGTAATTTCATACTGTCAAGTGGCGCTTTATATGACAAATTTTTCATAATTATTTATCAATTAATTAAATATACCCATTCGTCGTTCATTTTTTATTTTTCATCATTTATTTAGTTCCATTCCTGTATAAAACATTTTAATTTAATTAATATTATGCCCTTTCTTTATATATATTATCATTGTTGTATTAATTTCATAGTATATAATTATTTCAATAACTATTTAGTAAGATGCAAAAACGCTATAGCTTTAATATATTCAATCACATATGTCACTCTCCGTGCATCGCACGGGTGTCATACTAGTATCTATATATAATATAATGTATAATATAAATTTGCTTGTTGAAGGTGAAATTTTGAAATAGAAAAATTCTTTCAGTTGTGTATGTTCGATTAATGCACCCTTCATCCTTACTCGACAATTGGGTCTTGCAATCAAACTCCCTTATGTGTTTGAACTCGAGGGCCAATCTCCGTTCGACCCGTGTTTTTCTCTTTTTAATTTATGTTTGTATCATTATATTATATCTTTTCTTCTCAAAAAAATTTTTAGTCCATCTCTTTTTATTCATACAAAAAAAGTATCAAATTTGTTCCATATATCTATTCCTCTTCCCCTTCTATATTCTCCCATCTATATCATTTTCATTTTTTTCCAAAATTATTTGATGTTACAAAAATGTAAATATTGTGGTTAGTGTAGAAACCCTATTGAAAACTAAATTTTATGTCTTTAAGTGAGTTGTAAAATTGACCATAATAATAGATCAAAACATACAAATACCCATTTTTTGGTATATTGCATATTATATCATTCAATATACCATACTTTTGTACATATTATATCTTGTTAGCATTATTATCTATTGACTTATGTCTTGATCATGAGGTTTGAAAGATATATGATATATGTGATTAAGACGCTTGTAATGAATCTTATGATGAATGATTGATTTGCTTGTGATGAATCTTGTGATCGGTGATTAAATTGCATATGATGTATGAAGGATGCTATTTAAATTCATGAATGATTGATATTGGTTTAGCTGGAACTCTCATGAGCTATCATGTTGCTAATATATTCTATGAGTTCTTGAGCAATCATGCCTTAAAGAAGATCATATGCCATCGAATGCATCAAGTCAACATGTTATTTATTTGATCTTTGATGACTTGAAATGGCGTGGTGACATAAGGATAAAGATGGAAATCATAAAGGGCGTGGACATAGAACTACTTTTGTAAGATTGCCTCCCTTGTTTACTTCTTCTCTTTACTTAGCTTGTGATTGTGATATTATATGTCTTAAGAGATTTTCTCAAAATGATTCATGATTTTCAAAATGTTTTGATGCTTAAAAAGCGTTTTCGAACTCATCTTTTAGGAGAATAGATCATGAACTTAAAAAGATTTTTAATACAGTAAAAAAGGGACTGATGGGCGAAGTTTTCCAGGCTACCGAATGAATTTCACTTCATCTGACAGTAATTTTTCAAGATTACCCAAAATTGCTCTTGCTGGGCAACTGCAACTAATCTACTTCTCCCGTGTCAATAGGAAGGCTAACGGGCAAAGTTTGCTGGGTGACCAATATGCAGAAACTTTGACTAGATCATACAGTTTTTCAAAAAACTTATACAAACTAGTCGTTATTCGTAAAATCTCTTTCCTAGCTTAACAAATAACGTTTTGAAATCATTTGTGGTCAAAAATCCTTGTTTCTAACAACTATATTTTTCATTTAGGCATATACATACATTCATATGTACATACACACACACACACACATATATATATATATGTATGTATATCATTCTTCAAGATTTTCAAGCACAACAAGACAATACAAGATTCAAAAGAAAAGAGCTTTCATCTTTCTCAAAAAGAGAAGATCATAGGTCTTGTATTGTAACCCTCCATACCAATTTGTGCTTCAATTTTCGTTGAGATTTCTCTTGTAAAATTGTATAATAAACATTGTGAGAATTGGGTATTAAGTACGATAGTTTTTGTGACAACAAAATCACAAGTATTCAAAGTGGATTTCTTGATTTGGGATAAATCAAGAGTTGTATGTTAGTTTGTGCTTAGCTAACATGTGAAAAGTACAAAATTTTGATGGAATTTGTTTGAAATCGTAGGATGGAAGCCTTAGGTAGTAGACGTGGTCTTGGTGGCTGAACCATTATAAATTGTTCGTGTTCTTCGGTCTCAATTTTCATTTTGTGCTTTTTAGTTACAAGACAATTTCATGTACAACACTTTCTGCTAATCGAAAAAGATTACAAGTGCTCAAGCAATCAATTTTTTAAGCTCTATTCACCCCTTCCTCTCCCTCCCCCCATCCCCTCCCTCTAGAGCTAGCTTGTTATTCACATATCTTATTTTTCACTTAGCTAATAAAGTAGATATTATATGAATTCCTAAATTTTATATGACAAATATTTGAATTATACATAATTTATCAATCATTAGATAAATTTTATTCGAACTCTTTTAGTTATGTTTGTAATCAGAGAAAGTTTGACTTCTATTTAGAATTAAATACCGAGATTTCAATTTTTCTTTATTTATAACAAGAGTGATAGATTTTATATTTCTAACATATGTGTGTGTGTGTGTCTATAATTTGAAGGTAAAAAATAAATATTTTTAGAAATAAAATATCTGATTTTCTACATATATTTGTTATAGAATATTTTAAATTTATGTAATAGTTGTTTTAACTATTATATTTAAAACAAACAAATAGTTAATATTTTATTCAATTCAAATATCCCTAAGTCTTTGTTTCACCTATATTTGGATCAAATTTTATTTTGTTTCCTTTCTAAATCTTTATATAAAATTTTATCTTTCATAACTTATCCAATTTACAATAATAACTTATTAGTTAATTTACTTAGTTAATATGTTAAATAATATTAGTTAAGTTATTCAACAATAGACAATAGGCTAATAACTGACTTGACTTTTATTAACCAATTATTTTGAGACGCTGGTGTAATCCTGCTAAAATAAGTGCATATCCAAGCTAAGTCTAAAAGAATAGTAGTTAGAATATGCAATGCCTGTGTAAAGGTTAGGCCTTGGTGGTTTATGTAGACTTTAAGGCGGCGATTAGTACAATGGAATGAATTTGGACAGGAACAAAATGAGTTAAAAATAGAATTAGCTTGGTAATGAATGTACCATACGTAATGACAATTGGTATGATGAAATAAATTTGGACAGAAATGGAATAAGTTAAGGAACAAAATGAGCTTGGAAATGGAATGAATTTAGTAATAAATATATCATACTTAAAATACTCTATTGAATAAGAGTAGGAATGAATGTTTTAATTCTAAATCTATGTTTGGTAGTTAGTATACTAACATAGAATTAAAAATAATTTATATAAAAAATCAAAATTATCCCTGTATTATTATATACATTATAGTAGTAATTGTACTAATAATACTAACACCAATAATAATAATGATAATAGTAATAGCAATAAATTTAATTATACAAAATATTACTAAAGTATTAGAAATACTAATATAAAGAAAATTTATTTTAACAACCTTAATAAGAAAATAATAAAATTAAAAGTATATGTGTATGTATGAAAACATAATTTGGTGAACTTTTTTGTTTTTGTTTTTGTTTTTATTTCATTTTTAATTTTTTTATTTTTTATTGCTTACTTGTACTTTTTTTCTATTTTTAATCTTCTTTTTATTTTATATTTTATTAAATATTTTTGTTTTTACTTTTATTTTCTAATTTTATTTTCTATTTTGATTTTTAATATAAAACACTAAATGTTACTTTTTGAAAGATATTTTAGTCACTTGACAAAAAATCTCATTCCTATGAAAATGGGGATGACTCATTCACATGAGTTTTGTCAAGAATGACTATTTTCATATTCATAGAAATAAGATCCCTGTTAGGCAAAGCAGCCCGAATGCTGCACCCTAGATGGCGAAAGTCCAGTAATTGAAAGCATCACTAACTTACGTTATGACCCGATTAGCATGGGGCACATGTGAATCAGCAAGGACTACCTCGCAAGCTAAATACTCCTAGGTGATTGATAATGAAGTAGTAGCATGAGATAAGGGTGAAAAGAACACTATTAGGGAGTGAAATAGAATATGAAATCGTAAACTCCCAAGCAATGGAAGGAGCCCAGGGCTCTGAACGCATGCCTATTGAAGAATGAGCCGGTAACTCATAGGCAATGGCTTGGTTAAGGGAACCCACCGGAGCCGTAACGACACATCATGCCAATCATGGAAAATCCCAACGCATTCCCACACATACTAGGTGACTGGTGCGATAGAATAAATTTGGACAAGAATGGAATGAGTTAAAGAATGGGATGAGCTTAGAAATGGAATGGAGTTATTTATGAATATATCCTAAGAATGACAAAAAGAATGAATATATTAATTCTAAATTCATGTTTGGTAGTTAGTATACTAGCACAATATTAGAAATCATTTATACAAAAATCTAAGATTATCCGTGTGTTATTATATGCATTATATTAGTAACAATAATGGTAGGGATAATAATACTGACAACAACAATGACAATAATAATAATAATGATAATGATATGGTAATAAATTAAATTATACCAAATATTATTAAAATACTAAAAATACTAATATAAAGATATTTATATTAATGACATTAATAAGAAAAATAATAATATCGATAATCTATTTATGTGTACACACACACACACGTGTGTATCTATACTATATATATAAAGTTGTTTCACAATATAATATATGAGCTCTACGGTTGCCACATCGGCTTTCTTAAACTCTAATAACATGCCATGTTACATGTATAAAGCTCCACTAACAAGTTACATTATATCACATTTTGACATATCACTTTTAATTTATAAGCTTAAAAAATTATTAACGACTACTTTTAATCACCTTTAATTTATGAGCTTAAATATTTTTAGTGACTACTTTTAATTACGCATATGTATTTTTAGTTATACATTTAAACATAAAATATGCGTTTAATTATATGTTTTTAAAGCAAACTCATTCCCTTCTTCTCTTTTGAAAATTTTTCTTTAGTAGATTTTCTCGATCATAATTTAAATTTAAATGAGAATAACATAAAATATAATAGAATTTGAAATTTGTGGAATAGGGAACTGAAATATTTTTTATACATATTTATCTACATAATTTTTATATATATATGTGTGTGTGTGTGTGTGTGTGTGTGTACACATACAATTGTACCTCAAAGCTTTAAAAGCTAACACATATATCTAACACACACACACACACACACACATATATATATATATAATTGTTCTGCTGGCTAATTTGTGAGCACTCTCCATGACATATTAGCTTTTTGATCTCTAATAGCATGCCACATCACCTATATTTTTTTATATCTAATAGCATGTCACATTACTTGCATATGAATGACATGTCACCTTGATAATGCCATACTATGTCACCTTGATATGCCTCCTATATTGCCATATTATCTTCCCTTTATAAGGTTAAGAAAATAGTAATTTATAACAAAATAAACCACTAATCAATTTTTAAAGCTAATTATAACTATATGTTTATAACAAATTAATAATAAGATTTTAAAGCTAATACACACACATACACATATATAATATATATCTATATAATCATTTTCATCTAAAAATTATTAATTTTCAAGAAACAAACTATGTCATCGGTCCCTAATGTTGCCATTTTTTAAAAATAAGTCCTTAATGTTTTAACATGTTCAAATTAATCTACAATATGTTAATATTGAATGAGAAATTAGAGATTTTCTCATCATTAATCATTTTGAGACTTTTGATCTCCCTATTAAGTTGGATATGAAATTCTAAGAGGTTGTGAGACTTTTAGAAATTTTCCATGATGTTGAGTATGTGATTAGTGCTTGAAAGTTTTGCAACTCTTGGAATCCCTCCATGAATGTGATAATGAAGGCTTTATCTCTTTTTGCACCTATATATAGTGGTCTTTTAGCGAGGCACAAGACACACCAAGAAGCAAGTCTTACTCCACCCAATCTTAATTAGTAATATGTAGTTTTACATAGTTCTAGCATTTGTAACTTCCCGTAGTAGAGAGTGTTCAGACATTGAATTAAATTATGCAGTTTTAGTTGTAGTTTATCTTTGTTCATTTCATATTCTTCATAATATAAATGTCAAATTCTTATTTATCCTCTTCTAGATTTATTTTATGTTATCATAAACTATTTACTCAATGTTTTAATATTTTCAACATAATATTTATACAGCACTATTAGTAAAATTATACGTAAAAATTTTAAGAAGTTTTAGAAGCTATCATTTTATCTTTCGAAAAGCCTTAGCAGATAACACATCATATTAATTATCTTGTAATTTGAGGCCACATAAATAATGTTTATTTTTGTGCGCTTTACTTTTAATAATTACTCAATAACAAATATAAAAGATCATGTTTATAGGATTTCTAAAATGATAAAATACACAAAATATAAAAAAGAAACACACATGAAATTATATCTATAGGATATCTAGAACAGATTCAAAACTTAACAATAATTATCTTTAAGAACTCACAGAAGGTGTTAGATCATCTTAACTATCTCTTAATTTGATGCAAAACCAGTAACTTTAATTATTATTGGCTTTATTTTTATTAGTTATGCAATAAGAACATAAAAGAACAAATACAGAATTACAAAAATAAAAATACAAAATTCATATTTATAACATGTTTAAAAAGTATAAAAAAAGTAACTCAACAAACTCGTGGAAAGCACGAGATATGAGAAACAAAACAAAAAGACACTAGGACTATGAATAGAGACAAAATAGCCTTAATTGCAAGGTGATTGAGAAAGGCTATCTACAATTTTGAGATGTTCAAACGCTTTTGTTAGCAATTTTAATTCAAAATTTCTTTATTCATAATACTTCAAATTTCTATATTCAAAATAGTTTAAATTTCATTATGTGATTAAATGGTTTACAAATTTCTAAAAATTATACAAAAACATTAATCCATGCAAAGCATGGGCTTAAAGATTTCTAGTATATTATATATATATATATATATATGTATGTATATATATATATATATATATGTATGTATATATATGTATATATATATATATGTATATATATATGTATATATATATGTATATATATATGTATATATCTATATATGTGTATATATGTATATATCTATATATGTGTATATATGTATATATATATGTGTGTGTATATGTGTATAGATATATATGTGTGTGTGTAAATATACATACATAGAGCCTGTTTGGCTCTGCTTATTTACAGCTTATAAGCCCCAAATAAGCTTAGCTAAACAGGTAATAATCTAGTGAACTTTTTTATTTTTATTTTCGTTTTTTATTTTAACTTTTTCATTTATTTTTATTTTTTATTTCTTATTTTTATTTTTAAATTTTTATTTCTATTTTCTATTTTTATTTTTATTTTTTATTTTTAAATTTTTTTTCTATTTTTATTTTTATTTGATATAAAATGCTAAATATTAATTTTTTAAAAGAATATTTTAGTCCTTTAACAAAAAATCTCATTTCTAGGAACATGGAAATTACTCATTTCCATATGTTTTGTCAAGAATGGCTATCTCCATATTTGTGGGAATGAGATTACCTTGGGAATGGAATTCTCAATCAAATTTAGAAGAGAGTCAGGGTTGTCATTCCACTCCCTACCCATTCTCACATACAAGTGGCCATTAGAGTGTGATTGAGTTAGGATATAATCAGGATTTTTTACACTTATTGGGTAATGGCTTGGCTTGATTTAATCCAAATGCGAGTCCATAGTTGAGTTTGATTAGGAGTATTACTTTTGTTTGGCTAAGGCTAAATCCTTTAAGCCTTGGGTCTGACCTAGCTCCGAGTTTGGGGAGACCGACTCCTTGAGACCAAAAGACCCTATCCAATTGATGCCTTCTTGGAGTTGGTAACCCGAAATATCTAGATGAGTCAGATATACCCATATCAAAAACTTATCGTTTTTCATAATCAATTTTTTTAAGAATCTATTATACTTTCCTTAATATATCTTATCATTTATAAATATACCTTTCTTTTAATGTGTATTATCCTTTCTATTTTTTATTTTTTAAAAATTATTTACATTTCAAAGAAAAATTATCACATGTATCACATGGGTATAAATCTAGTATCATGCTAAACCAAACAATCGGAAATAAATCTTATCTCACTGAGAGTAGCGTTGACTATGCAAAAAATTATCCTCCATCGTATTTAAAAGACGCGTTAGGATGGAAATCAATGCATAAACATTTGTTCCAAAGCTATGACATGTTTGTCATTTGGCCTTAGAAAGGGCTAATTTATTACCTTAAAAGGAAAATTAAGTTTGTGGTTTTAATCAAGTTACCAAGATGCACGGCCACGTGTGGAAGGATAAAATCTTAGAATTTTTTTTTCTTTTTTGTGAACTTTTAAGCTGGTTTTTAAGTGCTAGTGAATTCTTTAGTTGTGTGGGACAAGTTGTGGCCAAAAATCATTAGAAACTCTCCTGATTTTTCTGAGTTAAGTTGGGACACTGCTGAAGTACCAATTGTGGTTAACGGTCGTGGAATTCAAAGAAACATCTCCTGTATTTTCGGAACACTCTTCAATCCTTTATTTGTTTACTCAGTCTTTCCCACTATTCCCTCAACAAAATCCACATATATTAGACTAGTTCGTCATCAATGCTGCCATTTGGCTGTACACTTTCTCTATCTCCATAAGCAACTTTTTTTTGCAAATTTTCTTTCCAATCTTCTTTCACTTGATCAAACCATTCATGTCTCCTTTTTGTTGCCCAATGTTGCACATTCATCTGATGGTTTGAAACATGACCCTGAAGGGTGGCACCAGTTCGGCTTGCGCGGCGTGTAAGTACCAACGCAGGAGGTGCACGGCTGAGTGTCCACTTGCACCCTATTTCCCTGCTGATCAGCCTAAAATGTTTCAGAATGCACATAAGCTTTTCGGGGTGAGGAAAATTTTGAAAATACTAGAGCAGCTAGATGCCAGTCAACAGATTGAGGCCATGAAGTCTATCAAATACCAAGCAAATGCGCGTGACAAGAATCCTGTCTATGGATGTGTTTGGGAAATACAGAAGCTCTATTTCGACATACAATTGCTTCACGAAGAACTCCAAGCCGTTCAGGCACAACTAGCATTTTTTCGGCAACAACAACATCCGATAGAGATATCTTCTGCGCCGCCAAACGATTCCATTTCGCATTTGCAATTGGGAATGGCACCTCCCAGCAATTCCCTGACTATTTTTCAGCAGGATGGTTCTCAGAATTGGACTGGTGTCACTGCATTGCCAATGGGAGCACATTCCTCCTTCTCCAATAGTGGCAATGCTACTTATAATACTACTGGTTACATAGATTCGTCTAAGGATAACAATGTGGTGAATACTTTGTGGATCCAACAACCTTATAGTACTAGCAATGACAATAATAGTAATCCAACAGTCATGCAATCTCAAATGATGGTGTCACAACCTCTGACTGTTCAGCAGGAAACTATTCAAGATTATGAGGAGATACATCCGTTTTTTGATACCATTGATGATAGACAGTCATACATTGATTCCAAGGAAGCTTATGAGTCGAGGTACTTCAAATTATTGATATTCTTTTCTTATTTCGCATAAAATGAAACAAGGCACATATATACAAACTGGCTTTAGTAGCTTATAATAACTTAACTGAAAAATCTTTGGACACATGTTCTTGGTTGATTTTCAGTATTTCCAGTGGTTTTGAGATATCAATTTTCCTTTCTGCAGCTCTGAATCCTCACTGAAAGATACAACACAATCTGTTGAGCATGTAGCTGAGAACGAATTAAAGAGTGCTGCAGCATGTTTCAGTCTTACCAGTGTCAACTGATAAAAGGACAAGAAAGGCATGATCTGTTCGAGTTTCCAATTCTCTCAATTTTGTTAAATTTTAGACATTCTTTCATAGAGTATCTTATAAATTTATTTTTTTATTTCAGTAGCTATCCATTACAAAGTGTTAGTCCCATAGAAAATGAGTTGTTATTCACAAGTGTATTTGGTATTCAACTGTAGTAGGTTCTGCAGATTATATGCTATTCAGTTACAGTACAAACTGAATCAACAATTTTGATTGCTACAATTCTCAATATAGAATATTCTAGTTTACACAGTTCAAGTTCATTGCTGTTTCAAATGAAAATCTGAATTTTTGCATGATTATTTAGCTCAAATAGAATCCTAAAGGTTGTAAGAGATTCATTTGTCTAGTTCTATTGCGAGAGGTTGTAAGAGATTCATTTGTCTAGTTCTATTGCGAGAGGTTGTAAGAGATTCATTTGTCTAGTTCCATAGGCAGGCTATCAAGAAACACGACAGTAACCCCTAGGCCTACGATCCTATGACATACCTTGAACTCTGAACTAAATTCTCGTAGAAAACAGAAACATGTAAGTGAATTAATGATATCTGTAGAACAATCAAGAAAGGCTAGGCTTTAAATGTATCCTACAAAGGTATGTTAGACATGTTTTCCAATTAGTTTGGACATATGAAAGTTGGAACATCAAATGCACATTTTAGGTGTGAATGAATGGAAATGACCCTCAAGAGAATCTGAGACAGACCCTTAGATTCTTTTTTTTTTTTTTTTTTTGGGGTCAAAGAGAGACCCTTAGATCACTATGAGCTTATTGCATTACAGAGCAAATAATCTTTAGCAGAATTAAGAAGGCATCGGCAGATGCACGTAGCTGATCCTATATGGTGGAGAAATAACTGGTTTGGTTGGCTTGTGGATTTACATGTAGGAAGTATCAAACTGTTGAATCTCCTTTGCTAGCTGTTAAACAAAAGAACATGGAGCGTAAAAAGAAAATCCGAGTCCAAATAAAATAATTTGCGTATTTTATTTCTGGTCAAGTAACGTCATAGCACTAAGATACCAAGTGAAAGCTCTACAGGATAAGATAATGAGAACATTCAATGCCTAGTTATTTCTGTTTTATCATGAAGAAAGTTGATTAAAAAAAAGAAAGAAAAAGAAGTGAAGGTCCTGAACAATAAGGCACAGAATGGGCTCGTGATAAAAAGATTTCAATAAACAAAATTTTTGTAAGCAACCGAATATCTAATCTAGATACTCGGTAACATGATGAAGACTGTAATGCAAGAATCATACCAGAATGCAGAAGGGAAAAACACATGAAACTGACTCCGACAAGTGTGGGAAAATGACTGCCTTCACAAAGAAGGTCTCTGTTGAAATAGTTGAGTTTCTGAGGACACGAAAAAGTTTCCTAAGTATTAACAGATTTTGCAGACCTGGAAAATACCGAACAATAAATTGGGACAGAGGATAACAAAAGGTAAGCATTTTACATGACAAAACCTAGATAAACTTGCCATGGGCAATCACTTCTTAGCAAGAAATACAGGCAATCAACAACTGGACAAAATAGTCTTGTGCTAATACCTTGCATTAGGTCAGGTAATATACACTGTGAATAGACTGCCTAAGTTGATCAGCTAACCATGTTTCTCCTAGATCAAGTTTACATAGTAAAACATACAGCATATATGTAGAATCTCTAGACAAAAAATTATCTTCCAACTGACTTTCCCTCATTTAATCACTCATGGTAAGCTCTCTCGATAAAATTCTTATGTCTCAAAGTCGAAGTATAATTTCTTTTCCCCCAGCCTTCTTGCACTGTAGACTACACATGATCATTTTCTTCCAATTGCAGCTTAAGAGCAACTTTCATACTCACAGAAGCCTGGTATTGTATGAACCACAGTATGGACACTTGTGATACAGCCAATGAAATGGAGCAGTTCCTCTCTTCTCACAATCGTTGCACAGTATAACCTGCATTGTCTTCCAGTGATTAATTTGGGAAAATGTAGCTCAGGAGTACATCATAGTTAAAGCATGTCAAGTAAGATTTTCATGTGTTTAACCTGAGTCTGCCCAGAATACTGCTCTGGGATTTTCTCTTCAGCCAATAATGCATCTAACATCTGAAAGTAAACCTGAAAGGAAACATATGAAGGCCAATAAAAGCTAGAATCTCTCACAATCATACTTATATTAAACTGAACTTCAATATCAAAAAGATGCAGCAACAAGAGAACAAATTTTCCGTTGATAGTTTCTATATCTTTGTTTTACATTGGTTTGAAATTAGCAGAGATGATGGACAAGCAGAAATTTAAGGCTTCCAGTCAAAGGCATGTCATAAGAGAAACTATTCCAGCAAATCCGGAAACAGAGAATGGGAGCACAAAAACTTCAAAAACTATTGACAAAAAGAAATATCATGGGGAGCTTTTCAAACTAACCTGCATATCTCCAAGTGACTTGCTACAAATTGGACAGGTATAATGAATGCAAGTGTAGTCCTACAAGCATTGACAGAAAGACTCAGCACTGAAGTCTGAAAGTTATATTATCTACAATTAAGTTCAAGGAAATTAAGTAAACACCTGAAAGCAAGCCGAGTGCATTAAATGACCACATGGAAGTGCCTTAACAGGGGTGCTTGAGGTGAAGATATACTCATGACAGATTGGACAGTTATCCTCAAAGCACTTCTCCCTACAGACATGCACACTGAGGGACCGTGACATGCAGGCATTGCAATTCATGCAGTGAAAGTAGTCTATGCCCAATCCCTTCCCAACTCGGCACAAGTTACAGTAAGGGCAATGATAAATCTGCCTGTTCAGTTTTCTTCATGTCAGAATCATCCTTGGATAGACAAGGCGAAAAAGCTAAAAGAAGATACTCATACAGACAATGGGATCATCAGCAGAACTTCAATTTTGTAAACACAGAAGCATGTGATTGACAGATTCGTAGACATGGAATGCCAAAAGATAGAAGTTGGAAGATTTTCATTAATTATCTTCAAAAGTATGCTAAGAATCTAGGTGGAATCAAATCACTTCTGTGCTAGCTATTATCTTTATTCTAAAAGTATGCATACAAAAATTAGTATGTGCAGAAATGCACGCCAAATCATCCCTGCTCATGCATAACAAGTCATATTAAGGTTCTCCAATTTGGCTCTCAGTCTGAAAAGGCAAAACTAGGTTCTGGATCAAGTAAGACTTTCAGTCAGTTCCTGGTTGAATGCGAATAACCACCGTAACTAGCTGCCTCTCCTCTGTCCTTCCAGTCCTCCGGCTCGACTGGCTGGACGGATTAACTACCTAACTCTGCTCTCTCTATCCTGTGTAGCTAAAGAAGTAGTAGCTACCTCCTTGTGTTATGTAGCTACCAACACTGCAGCTGTAGCTGTTCTGTCGTTGCTCCTGCCCCGCTATTCCAGCTTGTATGGAATAGAGGAAGGGGCGTACCTTTCCTTCCCCCTCTTTCCTCGTCTCTTCCCCCTTCCTTCCCCATCCTTGGTTGTTTATTCTCCTGTTCTTGTTGTAGTAGTTAGTCTTTCCTCCCTGTTTCTTGTTTATACACATACCCCCTTCCCTTGTTTCTTTCGCTGTTTATATGACTACTATATGCCTCTATAACATCATTATGCACAGTCTATAGTATACCCTATTATATGTCTCATATATGATATAGAGTACTATAGTGTACCTCCCCTCTGAGGGCCGAAGCTCTGATTTGGTCCACCACCGGATGCCCCTTCTTGGCATGAAAGTAGGCAGCTCGACAATGGGCAATGAACTGATACATATGTGCTCCCTTTTAGCCCACATGATAATTTTCACTTGAGAGGAGGGATAAGATGTAAAGAATCAAACTAGCAGGTGGCCTTTAAGCAAAATTGGGGACTCATTTTGGAGTAGGTACACTGCAACTCATGCCTACGTCCAGTTTCTTAGGTCCTTTGTAATAATAGATAACTACTGATTGTGGAGGGTTCAACCATAGCTGCAGTTCATAAGGCTTCCCTTCATCCTTGAGTTGTTAAGCTCAAGTGCTACTTGAAGTCCTTTATGTGTAGCAAAAGAAGTTGCTTGGAAGGAATTCGCTCAGCAGAATTTAAGGACAGTTTAATGTGTCATTAGGAATTAGAAGAAAATGTAAGCGTCTTTTTTCTCCTTTGATACTTTCCATTTTCTTTCTCCGACAATTTTTTTCTTTCTTTTCCATTTTTCTTATCACTTTAGTTTTTGCACAACCCGCATAGAACTGTAAATTAGACCTTACTTGCATGTAGCAGTAACACGTTCTAGCATATGTGGACTTAGGAGTACCATTTCTATCAGCACTAAGATTCATGACAAGCAATACTTGAAGATGCACTCCTAATCTCCAGTCCCAGTAACTTTCATACTTAAAGAAGTCAGAGTAATAGATTCAATACCATATCACTCAACATTGTCAT
Source organism: Cordia subcordata (assembly GCA_028554755.1). Taxonomy (NCBI): domain Eukaryota; kingdom Viridiplantae; phylum Streptophyta; class Magnoliopsida; order Boraginales; family Cordiaceae; genus Cordia; species Cordia subcordata. Next base: position 7,073,948 of record JAPTOF010000023.1, read on the forward strand.
GAAAGCAGTTAGTTGTTCTATGTAGTTGATGAAAACCTATGAAGACCTATCTGATTCGTTAGCTAGAAAACATGGTATACGGATATTTCAATTAATCATCTGGGGATCTGGCTTTCAGATATGTTCTTCAAGTCAGTGATGTTTGTATTCCTTTTTCATTCAGCAGTATATTTTCACAGTTATAGTTTTCCATATAAATCTATCGGAGTATCCAATTGCAGGCTTCTCATCAGGCTATTGTCCTTGTCCAGCTATATATCGAGACCATCAATTCTAGCATGGTAAGTTACCTGCAAGCTCATACTACCTTACAAAAGCCAATCAGATTGCGCCTTTGCATATTTTCCGTATATAATATTATCTTACAAAGATGCTTTTTTGCTCTTCATTCTTCTAATTCCTTTAAATATCTAAATTAACCCATCAGAGTATTTCTGTCAACTACTATCATCTGATCATGATGCTAGTTCCCGTGAAATAACAGACTTAATCATTCAAGATCAGAAAACTATAATGTATAATTTATTTGTCACAGAGTCTTCTTATCATTATAAATAATCCTCAGAACTTTACCCACATACAGTATGAATTTGTTGATGAAGTCTGATAAGTGAAACAAAGTTGAAAAATATCGAAATCCTCAGAATTTTATCCACATACAGCATTTTGAATTTTTTGATGACAATAACACCAAGAAATAATCAAGTCTTGTAAGCGAAAATGAAATTGGAAATATCGAAAAGTTTTGACAAGTTTCATTAGACAGGTATCTTATAAGTTTAGACCAAATCCATGCAAAGTCTTTGCACTTGGGTACTCTAGCAAGCCAGGAATTTTGATTTTCAGATATAGTTAAAATTTAAAAAGCTAATTAAAAATTTTCAAACTTATTTCTGGAATATTGATGTTTGGTAACTAGAATTACCTTCGAGGTACCATATCAATGATTTCCCAAGTTAATCTACAAAAGGAATGTTGACTTGATTACTTTACCTTTCATCATCATATAATTTGCATATTTTGCAAAAGTACTTTGCCATGGTGAAATTATCACAGGTGGGAGTCGAACAGCTGGGACCAAGAGGCTGAATTACCAAGCATTTCATACACATTATCTTAGTTATTGCTTTCCTGTATTTTAGCAAGAGAAGATGTGTAAAAAACGAGGTAACTTTGAAAACTCAGCTCGGAGTTGGATTACAGAAGGAAATTAGTGCATGCCATCTATACCTGTCCAGAGAGTGATCAGTTATTTCATCATCATGGCACCGTATGCATGTATACAACTTATTGCAACATGGCGCCAAAAGCTTACAGTTCCTCTTGTAGTGCTTGCAGCCAAAATCTGATTTCAGAGGATCTCTATAAGAAGGATATCGTACTGCAATATCTTCCTGATCATTTGCCCCAACAATGTCCAGATGAGACGTTTGTTGTGTTACAATCCAACGACTGGAAGATGTATAAAATTATGAATCCAGTGAACATGTAGGGAGTAGATACATTATCTAGAATATGAGAAAATGTAAAAGGATCATCACCAAAAGAACCATGTTAAATTTTATAACTTTCAGTAGGTAGTCAACATTTGTCCTAACTAGAATTTGGTAGGTGTTTAACCTGCTACATAGTTCATTCTGTTTGTCTTGTTGACAAAGTTCAAGTTTTTCTGCTAACACATTTTGTTCCTCGTGCAGTTAATTGTTCCCATCAAAGTAAACCATGCCTATGGAGAATTCCAGTTGGGTAAATAACAAGTTCAAAGTCTGGTCAGATAAAATTATACAATTAATTTCTTGAAAATGCTAAAAGTGGATCTAGGTGCAACTGTACATGCTAGATTCATGAGACTGAGAACCTGAACACTGAAGGCTGGCATTTCAAAAGACACTACATGTTCCATTGGAAAGAGTAATCATCAATGCCCATGCCTTTACTGTTGATTTCAGTGTTGGATTTTGTTAATTATTCTGGTATTTAACATGGTTCTCGTGTGCAGTTCCAGAAGTTTCTGCTCATGTAACTCATAGACAACACGATCGTGTATTCCACTTTGACCTTATAGCATACCTTGAGAAACAACTAGAGAATGAAAGCGTAAGACACCTCTAGTTACCTCATAAGCAGGTTCTGGATTATAAATGCTTTCTTTTTAGGATCCAAAGAAGAGTCTCGGGATACTCTTCTTATAGCAGTTTCGAGCTCCTCTTGATTTGCCGAAAATGGTTGTCCCTGAGGCATCAATTTCTCACATACTTTGACATTCTGTGTTGCTTCTTCAGCTTCTTCTGTGCCGCATACTGTTCTATTGCATTTCTTCTTGTCAAATGCACCAGAATATTTAAAGGCTCGAGAGTGATCATTATTTTTGCCTGCACCGTCAAAATGTGCTTGATCTGCAGAAGGAATCTGGCTTTCCAAATTGTCTTTGAGTGAATTTTTATGCCAGTTTCCCTGAATATTAGCTCCTTTAAACAAATATGTCGACACAACTTCTAAAGGGTCAGCAGCCAATGAAGAAGACAAATTTGATCTCTCGTCTTCCTTAGCTACATCATATTGCCTCATACCTTCCCACCATTCTCCTAGCCATTCACTAAACTTTGTATTCTTTGTAGCCTTGAGCCACAAAGAAGTCAAAGCATGCTGCTCCTCAGGTGTTATTAATGCCATCAGCCATGGTATCATTTCCTGTAGAATCTCAGCTTTTAGTCTTCCAAGCATGTTTCCAACAATTTTCTCCTGTTCCTTAATGGAGAAGTGTTGTCTAAACAAAGGCCAAAGTTCAATCTCTTCACGATATATGTGATCAGAGAGTATTTTATGCATAGAGATGCACGTATCATGAAGTTTAAGGCACAATAGATCATATACCGCCTTCCTCTGACCAGTCATGTCTAGATCACCATGCAATAATGAGAAGTCATTCAGGATATGTAAAATTCTCCTGAACGTTTCAGTCTCCAATTTATGTTCAATCGTGTACGAGTGACTGATATTTTGGAGGTTGCCTTTTGATTCTAGAGCTGGAAAGGCAATCTCATCCTCTGAATCACTATGAATTTGATATAAACGTTGAAGAATATGGAAGCGTCTTCTGAAATCAGCAAGAAGTCCAACATTTTCAAACAACTTGGATGAAAGATGGATGAGATATTCCAAATCTTTGATCAGTGCCTTGTGAAACAGAAGGACGTGATCCATGGGTCTCGAATCAAGATCAGCAAATGTGTTGACATTTCTATGGTTACCAGGATGATTTTGGAGGGAAGATGCTTTCTGCAACATTTGCGGAAAGAATACAATGAGATTCATCCCACTTGAATATGATACCTCATCGGTGATGTTAGAAGATGAGGGAATAGACAAGCTATTTGTTGCACTGTGTGCTGAATTTGGCTCAAATAGAACAGTGTCAAAGTTATTTGATTTTTGGGTATCCAAGGGCTTGTCTGAGGACCAAGTACTTTCCCCGGCATCTTTCGAGAGCAAGTAACCTCGGATCTTGAACATACTTTGCAGATCTTTCCCGAACTTCTCAATGGAGGTTTTGCCTGAATAACCCAAGCGAACCCACTCAAGCAAGAGAGATACAAAAGACTTGTTAGCTACACAATGGTCCAACTTGATGCTATTTCGAATGATCTTGGACTCTACATCTGATAGATGCGCAGAGAACCAGACAACCATGTGTTTTAGCAATCCAAGTGGCATCATCTGAAGGCTTGAGAACAACAACTGCAGCTGCACCTCAAAGCTGCAGTTGGCACTGATTGCTGGAAAAACCTGATAGGAAGATAAAGAGAGTGATAGAGCAAGGGGAGATGAGCATCTAACTTATTAGCATGTAAGAATTTTTCTGTTTCAGATATTGGGATGCAAATATGGTCCTACAACTGTAAATAGTTAATTTTACAAAGAGTTTCTCTTTCAACCTCATTTTTATTAAGTATAGCCAACAAAAGATATGTCTTTCTTGAAAATAGAAACATAATTGGAAAAAGTGTACCTCTGTTTCAAGAAAACTCAGACTTTTGCTGACCCTCCTAATGAACAATTCCAGTTCTCTACAAAGCATTGCCACAAAGTTGCTTGATTGTACACCAACTTCAGATTTGAAATACAACAGCCTCTGTAGTTCTTCAATCTGACACTCATCCGCAAATACATAAGGAGGTGATAAGCGGTTTGTGGCAAGCTCACTTATCACAGGATAAAAAACAATATCCAATGCGTTGCTGCACATTCAAAGTAATCATCAGGTGAAAATAAAAAATTTATAAATTTAATTAGAAGTAATGGTATGTCTGATCATGCCTAAAAGCTGTTTGAATACTACTTCTATAACTATTGTTGCAAGAATTCTTCCCCTAAAAGGATGTCATTGAGGGAGCTAATGGAGCATTTCACCTTTTACAGGACTGCATGGCTAATATAGTTGCTCTGAAACAACATTAAGTTTTTCAGTTGGCTTCAGCTTCCAGAATGGCTTATTTATCTATTTCCATTTATGGCACCCAATCTGATTATTTCAGTCATATCTCATTCAGTCACAAGAAATTATTGTCAAGGAGACAGATTTAACAGTCAATAAAGTAAAACAAGTTAATTGAAAGCAATATGGTCTTTACCCGTAAAACATAAGTATGTCGAGAAAAAATTTGAGCTGAACTATTAGTGAAGACAATGTAGAACTATTGCAGCTCATTAACACCCGAACAATGTCATTCAGATCTTTTCTGATTGCGCAGTGCCAAAGATGAATACCATCAAGTGGATTCTGTCTCCCAGAGTTGGGAAATGAGTATGCCTCTCTCAAGCTTTGTTCTTCTCCCAAATGAACTTTTGGTGAACACAGTTGAAGTACATCCTTGAAACTGGCTAAACCATTGTGAAAGTGAGCTCCTTTATCACAGAGATTGTATTGCTTCTCACTATCAATCCAGGAAATGACCACCTTTAGGAAATGAAGACCAAATTGTTACACAAGGAATTTCAGCATTAGATTGATCCAGAAATTAGTCAAGGGTCTACCTCCTGAAGCAGTTCTTCTTTAGGTACAACAAACTTTATGCAGTCTAGAACTTCTACTTTATCGTCTCCAGAGAGAGAAGTCATCCATGGCAAAAAGACTTGCAGTATTCTAATGGGAACGCTGCAGATATACTGCCAGACAAACCTGGCCTGTTCGTCAGAAGAGAATTTCTGCATCAACAAAGGAAATACCTGCACCCAAAGGCCTACAGTGAGAATGCAATGAAAAGCAAAGCCACCTCCTTACTATACCTTCAAATATAAGGTAGTTCATTCTTTATCAAAATTATCTGATTTTGAGGAAGGGGTCATTGTCCATTTCAAATTAGATAATAGAAAACCAAGTGTAGAAATCAGGTTAAGTTGAAATAGCTTTAGATGCATATGAAAGAAGTTAAGGACACAATAAAAGAAAGTAAAAAGAGAAATGACAGTGTTTAGACATCATATGAAAGCAAAAAGCAAATGATATTCTCAAGGCACCATGGTGACAATTTGCATCATGTAATGCACAACAAAAGGTCTGAAAATGTGTCCTTCATTCCATATCTGAAATACGGGAATCACAACCCCAAGTAGCTGGCGGCAAAAATCGGGTTTTGTTGATTTACAAACAAGTTCAGATAGCTTTGCATAAGATAGCAAAAGAAACCTCATCTCAGACATTGCTTTCTGAAAATATAATCTTTGATCCCTTAAAATGATTCTACGAACACCTATTCGACTATGTGTCATCCTGTGAAACTTCAGCTAACAGTGGAAAGATAAGGAATGGATGGTTCACAGATATTCACAGAAATTTGAAATCTGAAGCCTCATGTTTTATTCTCAGATCAAAGCAGGCATGAAACTAAATTGAAATTAATGGCAGAGGAAAGTACTTTAGGCGAAGGCAAAAAGTACTTCCGACTACATGTAAAAAATGAAATAATACCTGCTTCTCTTCTTTAAGCATATGCTGACATATGATTGACTGGATCGAACCTACACAACACACAAGTTCTTGAAACTTCTCGGCACTATCAACATTTTCCTTCATTAAATGATGCAGGCAACTGAAGATTGAACTGAAGTTGTCATCTATGTATTTATGCTCTAGTGAGTAAGTAGACACCACGTTCTTCACTTGCTCATCCAGTGCTAGAAAAATTACCTGTCACAAATTCTTGACAATTAACATCAACTTCGAAAATCATACCTTTGCTTGAGGCTGCAAAATTTTGAAAACCGAAGCAGAATTAAAACAAATTGAGATTATCATTTTTGATGATATCAAACAAGAAAATAGATGCATTAAGATCAAATATATATTGACTAGCTGCAGAGGTGACAGTTTGTATTTCTCTTTTAATCTCAGCTAAAGTAACTTACCCTGCCTTTTCATACTCTCTCTCCCTTGAAAGTAAACTAGGTAAAAATTATTCAACTGTGCCAACCTTCCTATTTCTTTGATTGCCCGTCTTGAAAAGACGTCGGGAACACTAGACTCGCCACTGTCTAAACCTTGTTTGCACGTGAAAGACCATGTGGGACACATCGAACAAATTAAATATATACTCCGTATGAGTAGTTTAAACTTCTGAAATACGAAGAGGGATATTCTCCGAGCGAATTTCCATTCGTAACTTTCTATGATAAATGAATTTTCCACATTGTTTCTTGATTAGATTCTCTTGAAAGCTGTCATTTACAATAAAAAGCTTCTTCCACATAGCTTTAATAAGCCTTTAAAGAAACGTCTTTAAAACCACGTATTATCCAACTTACTTTTAACTTAAACCACACATCATCCAACTTACTCTTAACTTTCCCCCTCCCCCCCCTTTTTTCACATTATTTTCCTGGTTTTCATTGTTAGGCAGGTGGTGAGGTGAGAAAAATGTTGTGAGTAGTTTCTATGACTAGTTAGTACTGCATAATCTATCAAGTCAACTCCTATGGTAAGAAAAACTATGTAATAGTACGTGTAATACAGTCTATAGGTGTCATCAACAACATTGGATAACGATATAAAACATAGGAATCTATGAACAACAAATTACAAATAGAAGCAGACAAATAATTTACGTGCTTCAACAAAATCGACAGTAAAATTCAATATGTGAGTAGGAATATAGGAGCTCTGTCTGCTTTCTAGAGGCCGGGCCAGGCTCAGACTAAAAACCATATTCTCAAAACACGTGTCGGGCCTAAAAGCAAGTTGGGTCAGAAGAAATCAAAACACAAAACATCACATGATAGAAATCGCATTTCGCAGCTCTACCAATTGCAAAAATAAAGAAAAAAATCAGTCAACTACAACCCAGAATACACTTGTAATAATCTTGCACACGAACAATGGGCCTTTTTGGGTTGGCTGTTTTTGAGAAACAAAGCATTTAAAAAAAATACATTATATTTATAATAATTATTTAACTTAACTTTAAAAAGTTAAAAACTCTACTGAAATACAGCTAAACAAAAACTTTTAATTTGTCAAAAAAATACTTTTATCAAAAGTTGTTTAAAAAATACTTCTCAAAAAATCAATTCAAATAAATTCAAATATGGTCTCCGTCTCTGTCTCTCCGATATCATGATAAAATACCACTTCATTTTAAACTTATAAAGCGAACAAGAAGCAAGACGAACCTCATCTTCTGCAGCACAGTGGTACTTATAAACAAGCTTCAAGAACTCAAACCTACGGCTAAGATCAACGAAAAGTTGACTTTCACGGGAGCCATTCTTGGCGGCTTCTGCCACCACCAAGCGGTGGAGCTCGGCGAGCTCAACCGCGAAAGCCTTGTGAGAGAGCACGAGGAAAAGTATTGGTGCATCACATAGCCTTTGTTTAAGCGAATTATTAGAAAGAGAAGAAGAAGAGGTAAAAAAAGACAAGTTGGAATACTCGTCTTCCTCTTTGTCGGGTTCTCCTCCGCCGCCGCCCATATGCCACCGCCGTAGCGCCACCACCACCACCTACCATCAATGAGAAGAAGAGCCAAAGGGGGAAGCTTTAGCATGGAGAGTTAGCGTTGCATATAATAATTAACGGCCTTTGCCTCTCATGTGGGTTTCTCTTGGTTAAGGCCTTCTTTGTGCCTCTTCCCAGTTCAAACTTTATTTGTTTAATCAAGAGTCGTTTTTATTTATTGCTTATGCTTCTTTTTTTTTTCTGTAATGATTTTTTTTATACATACATTTTTATTTTTTTATGTACAGGAGGCTAAAACTAACTTATTGATCTATCATCCAAGCAGATGTTCCATCTATTTATCGAAGATTTGGCTTAGGATTCTTGTTACGTGGAGGGTAAATTGCGTAATGTAACGTCAACTAATTTTCTAGTGAGAACAAAACATTGTAAAAGTTGATTCATTTTTTAAAAAATATAACTCTAGTTTATTATTTAAATAGAAACGATTTCAAGATCAATAAGAATTGCAACGCTCACTAGCTCGTATATTGATCTCAAGTAGCATGAGGAGTTGGTTTCAAGACCTCATTGAACGCTAAGCTGCCATAGATTGATTTGGAGTCAGTTTGGATTAGTTCTTTTTTAAATTTTACGCAAAGGCTAAACGGATTTTTGAAGGGTCACCTCACACATGTTTTACTCAGGTACTTACGAGTTAATTTAAAGTTTGTCTCAGGAGCTATATCACATAATATAATATGATAATTTTTTATAGGAACTAAATATCTTAAAAGTAATTTCAATTTTAAAAATATAACTCTAATATTTTAATAGTTTTGACCTAGAGACAAGTAAGGATCGTAATTCTCATTGACTCGTATATAAAGCTACCAACAAAAAGAGTGGTTCCTAGACCTTATTAAACATTAAAGCTGCTAAAATTTGACTTGATTCGAAGTTTTACGAGTCATTTGTGCATCTATTTATTAAAGGCGCCAAATAATTAACTTGAAACAGAGTATTTACTACCCAAGATTCTTTTTATATTGCTCAATCAATGGGTTAAAAGACTTAAGAGAGATGTTGGGTTTTTAAAGTACTTATTGTGATGGTGATTGGTTTGTGGGATGCCACGGCGGTTGATTTGGACGTTGTACCAAACGGCCAGTGGCGCGATGTTTTTGTTTTTGTTTTTGTTTGTTTCTTGTCGAGTGGCCCACCAATGGGCCTCTGCCACGTCACTTCATGTCTCCTTAATCATGCAGGGGAGGGGAAAAAAACCGGATTTTTTTTTATAAATGTGACAAATAGTAAACTTGTTCACGAAAATACTATTGTTTTGAAATAGTTTTTAAAAATAGCTTTTTCGACTTTTGAATAGACGAAAGTTGCTTTTCAATCAACGAAATTGCTGCATTTATCACTATACCGTTAGAAGAGTTATTTTCGGCTTTTGAATAGCCGAATTCCTCGATTGGATAGCCAAAATTTGATGAAATTTAAACCATCATGGTAAATGTGCCTACTTTTTATATTTTCGGCAATTGAATAGCCGAATTCGGTTATTGAATAGCCGAATTCGGTTATTGAATAACCGATTTTGCCACGTGACTGACAGCGTATCATAAAAAGAAATTACGTTTATTCAAACGTTATTATTTTCGGTTTTTGAATAGTCGAATTTTGCTTTTGAATATCCGAAATTTGACAGGTTTACCTCGGTGTATTTAAGTGGGTCAAATTTAGGCGATTGAATACCCGATTTCGGCTATTCAAAATTCGAAAATTATACTTCCAACGATATAGTGATAAATGCAGCAATTTCATTGATTCAAAAGCCATTTTCAACTATTCAAAAGCCGAAAAGGCTATTTTTAAAAATTATTTCGAAACAAGGCTATTTTCGTAATAAATTTTAAATTTTGAGTCATTTATAAAAAAAATCTTCGTGGGGATGAAAATTGTTTGACTACAAGTTGGTGCACGTCAGCACGTGTACAAACCATCGGATGCATTTCATTTTGGGCGATCATTTGATGGCTTTTTTTATTTTTTTGGTCAAAGATGCATGTGATGGCTTGTTGTACACATATTTATTAAGGGATTATATATTTTAAATTTATAAATTTATAAATAGAAATTTATTAATTAACACATGGCTTCACATGTTGGTAAGATTAGTTTTGAATCTTACACATGAAGAGTTTTAATAACTTTAAACGATAATAGTGAATTTTGAACTCTGATCTTGAATTTTGCTCTCATTTTAAGTGTACTAAGATTTTATTTGAGTAATTTATCTCAAAAATAATTTTTTTTAAAGAAAAGAAGACGATACTCCAGACAGATTTTATTGCACCAAGAAGAAATTTACAAACTTGAGGTAGAACGTGAAGTCATATATCTGTAAGCAAGATAAATGAAGGATCGGCCCTTCACTATACAACAACCTGGAAGCAAAGTCCTAGAAACACAAAAAGGGTGCATCAAATGGTTTTTGACTTGATATTAATGATTTTTTATATAAAAGAAATATATATTCAAACACCTCATCAAAAAAGGGGAAATGAGAAGTTGATATCAGGACAAAACAAATCAATGAGAGCCAAGAAATGAGTCACACATGAATAATGTGAGATGGGATTGAGTACAACTAGACTTTGATACCATAAGTGACTATCTAATATAAAATTTTGAACTTGTAAAAAGAAGTTTGTTATATTTATTATTATGTTAACAATATTAAGACTTGATGAGATAAAGTTACATCTGGATCGTAAGATGGAATCACTTACTTAGATAACTAGGATAATTTCTTGTTGTAGTCTTTGATATTTATTTGATTTTTAAGTTAGACTAGATATTTTAAAACTTGCACAATTAACTCTAATATTTTGCAAAAAAATTATCAAAAAAAGTGTTTTCCTAAATCTCTTCTGGTAGTGTGGGTAAAGAAAATTGAAATTATTTTCATGCCTCCGCTAAATTTATGTCAATTTTAATCTAGTCCACAATATTTTTAAAACTAGCTTAACTAATGACTAATTTTCTGCAGTTAGAAAAAGAAAAATAAATAAATAAATAAGTAAATAATGGTTAAAAAGTTATTTTAATATACTGGAGGCTACTTATGCACTTTTGAAATATTAAAAATTAATGCTACAGCTTTTGAAACACTAAAGGGAAAAAATGGAGATTCTATTATATCCTTCAGAAAATAGTCATATGCCATCGGAATTACTTTTGGTACACATAAGGATTAATCGTTTAACTTTTAAAATATTAGAGAACAACTTGATAAATCAAATTAATGCTAGGGAATATTACTAAAATTTACCCGATAAAATTATATTGCAGAAGGATTTGGAAATAGAAACAAAATAAGAATGAAAATTAGCAAGTATTTGTACAATGTCTAAATCGAGGTATTAGAATTCATGAACGCTTACTCACCTCTATGTGTCAATCAGTCAATACTTAAAATAAGATCTATCATGAAGAATTCATTATTAGATTTATTATATGTTATTAAAAATAAATAAACTTGTGAAAAAGAGGATCATGAAATTGTTAGTCATTAAGGGAACTTTGGTTAAGATTCCAAGCCTCGAAGTGAATCATTCTGCAATAGTTTAGAAAAAGTCTATTTTCACATATTACACGTTTAAACTTTATCTTGTTATTTTTGTTCTCGAGTTTTTGGTTTAGAAATTAAGATTGAGATCTTGAGAATAAAATCTATCTAAAGTTTAATTTTCTTTCATGTTTAGCTTGAACTTTAATCTAATCGCAAAGTAGTATATACACTCTTTGATTCTCTAGGTCATTAGGTAATTATTATGACTGTACTTTTAGTTCATGTAGAATTTCTAAAAGATCATATAATCTCATGACAATATTCTCTGGAGATTGTTAAAAAATTGAAATTATGTTAAGGTTGAAACAATGCTGTTATTTTAAATTAAAAATCTTACAGAAATAATTTGAAAACTGAAAATTCAAGCTACCAAGATTGTATTTGCATAAAAGGAATCAAAATTGCATTCACGGGTTAGAAGGACTTGTTAGATGACGAATTTTTTTGTGGTTAAAGGTGTTGAGTTTAAGCGTATACTTTCATAAGCGGTGAGTTTTTTGGTCTGAGAAAATAAATAAATAAATAAAACAATCAGAATAAAAAGCTTTACAATACATTGTGTACTTGTATATACTACCAGATTTACAGTTCTATAATTAATAACTTCAACATAGTCCCTATGTCAAAGATAAATTCCTCCCAAACAAAAAAAAATCAAAGCCGTCAGAAACTCTGGGAGACATTGTATATCATAAGATACAACATATACGTGAAATATTCGTTGGAGTCTTTTATATACTATACCTCAAAATTATAAGTTTAGAATAAATTCAAATTAATCTCTATCTTTTATAATATTTAAAACAACCAACTTGATGTTATATACGAATAATTTATTAATAGAGTCTAAATTATTTTTTAACATTAAAAAATTTTAAAATACACACTTTTTTAATGAACTAATACTTCCATATTCCATGTTTTACAAAGATGAATTTAGTGTTAGTAAATTAATTTACAAATTAATATAAATTACAGATTGTAACATAAGCACTGATATATGTTATTATTAGCACTGATATATGATATTCTCATAATACTTGAGACAGAAAAATAAATATATACATATGTGTGAAATGCCCCTCCTCCCCCAAAACGAGAAAAAAGAAAAAAAAAAATCGGTTCAGGACATTTGTGTGTCATTTATGAGTTTTGTGAGTGATTGTGTCATTTACAATAAGTTAAGTTTATTATGATTGTCATCACAAGGTTTAAATATTTTTTATCAGTTAATTAGGCTCACTTGTAATGATAAACTAATAGTTTATCTTGAATTATTATAATATTTATCTATCTATATATGTGTGTGATCTATATATGTGTGTGTATATACATATATATACACAATATTGCATACATGGAAAAAATGCAAAGAAAAATGTTGATCTTGTCTACGGAGGCCGTACCTTCGTCGTCAAATGAAGTTTTTGATGGCGAAGTTAAGTGGTACGGAGACGTTGCCGCTCGTGGCTGGCTCCGGCATGGCACGTGGTCAACTCTCGCCACCACGTTCGTCTCCCGTGGCCTTCCGCATTTGATCTTCGGGTTTTTAATACCACTCCCTTGTTTGGCACACCACTACTCATATTAAAATGCACAGATACATACACACACACACATATATATATATACACACACGCATAGTTGCTATCATCATGACAATTATCATGTTAATTTAGTCTAAGTCCCATATGAATCCTGTAGAAAACAATGCTTGTATATGCTTCCGCCCTTATTTGTTTTTTATTTCATTTAAGATTGTTTCTCAGAGATTGTTGATAGATTTGAGTTACATAAGTGTTTTTAATCGTTTGAGCATATAATAATGTAATCTACAAAATAACTTAAAGTAGGGTTTATTCTAGATCTTTCTCAAGAAGATACCTACTAATGTCTAATTAGTTTGTATTCGAAGAGTAATAGATGTGCAGATTAATTGAGTAATTATGGTTTAAACAAATCTCTTAATTTACCTATTATTAAAACTATCCCAAATCAGCGAGACATGTCCTGTTTCTTTGAGTTATTATATGAATCCCCTAGGGGGGGGGGGGGGGGAATATTGGCTGTATATGCGTCTACCCTTATTATTATTTCATTGAAGATGGTTTCATATAGATTGTTGGCAATCAACTTGGTGAGTCTTTGGTAATAATTGAATAGTGAGACAGTTATTTTGGTTGCTCATTTAGGATGGTAATTTTGAATTATCTATAACTCGGTCTAGTATGTAATGATGTCATTATAAAGTAATTTAAGGTGGATTTTACTGTGAACCTTTCTCAAGAAGAGTCAAAGAGAGAAATAGACGTAGATTAAATGGCTAATTATAGCCTTAAAAATTTTCTTGGTTTATTTATTTTTTAATTTATCCCATATCAATTACTCATGTTTTTTTGAAAAAAAAATAGAAATGGTGATACAAGCATTTAAAAATAATAATAATTTTATAGTAATCTTAAGCTTCCATTAAAAAAAAAAAGAAAAAAGAAAAGGAACTCGGCAAACGGTAAGCTTGCATTTGTGTACTTGGACTTGAATCTTTTCTTTCTTATCAAAAGATTTTCATTATCACTATATAATATTACAACTAAAACAGACATTATAAATAGTAGAACTACAAAATCAACAAAATGAAACACACTAACAGGGCCAAGGGCCAAAGCCCATACACTGCACAGACACCAAGAGCCCAAAACCATACACAAACTCTGCACAGACACCAAGAAGCCCAAAACCAGACACAAACTCTGCACAGACATCACAACCAGAAACGACTACCATAGCCGGAAATGGAGAAGACAACAGGCAAAAGTGGCAACAAGCTGTAAGTACATAGGGGATCTTCCCACCAACATTCAACAACTTCACCGTCAGATGATTTTTCCGTGGACGGATAATCTTATTATCTTTTGTCCAAAAGAGATATTTTATTAAAAAAATAAACTGTACACATGACTCTAAATTCAAAAATGATTGAACATAATGTACAAATTACTAACACAAAGAACGTGACAAAGCCAATACAAAGGACAAGGCCCAATCCAACAAACCACAATTATGGGCTAAGACAACAGCCTACACAGAAACACAAATCCTAACAACAGATTAACTTCAGCAATTGCAACTTTAACTTCAACACCACTCCTAATCCAGAACTCCATCAAGTTTACCAATTGTACTCCAATCACGAAACATCTCAATAAAACTTGTGTCAAAGGCTAACTGAGCATCAACGGCAAGAAAACCAAACACTGCTAGGCCCCAAAAACTTGAATCCTAAATGGTGTAAACATCTCAAAAGAATAAATCGATCCTCAAGTCCTAGAGCTTGGACATGTGGCTAGGACCACCCAATCACCTCCATAACAAATAACAAAGGCAAATGCCAGAGCAACTAACAACTAGACTTGTTGGGAATGCTCAAATAGAGTACAAAAATGATGGAAGAAATCAAAAGTGTTTGATTAGAAATCTCACATCATCAGAAAAACCCATCAAAACTAATATGCAACATTGCTAATAACTAAGAGACCAAGGCAAAATGAGTACCACAACTCAGATTTATAAGAGCCAATAGTGAAGAATGCCAAATTGAGAAAACACAAAGATTAGGACAAGAAAAATATAGATTCAAGAAACAACACATGAACCCATAAAAGTACAAATATCCAGAGGAACAAAAGGCAAAATAGAAAGAGAAAAAATTGCACACTAATAGAGCCATAGGCGGAGTCAAGCTCAGAGAGTATCACGTGCACGGCCCGCAAATGGAAAACCCTATGTAAAGACCAAGGGGAGAGTGGGTTGCAGCATTCTCTATGAGAGAGAAAAACCAAGGAAAAAGGCGAATAATCCTATTACAGTCACAAGCGAATAATCCTAAGAGCAACCAAAAAACCACAGAAAAAAAAAGAAACGAACTAAGATGAGTTTAGCATAATTCATCAACCCAAAAAAGAAAAGATTACACACACACACACACACACACACATATATATATATATATATATTGGGAATAAGATTATGCTACTTGTAGTCATTTCACATTTTCCCTTCAAAAAATAGTTGAAAATCTAGTGTGACAAATCACCAAAAATGCAAGAAAAAATTTCTAAAATTCATAAAATTACATTATAAGATGTTTAGAAAAAACTATACGACATATAAAAAAATTAACTAGTAATTATCTTGGAAAAATATCATGCATTAAGAATATATACCGTAATATGAATCCATATAGCTAATATGCTTTTAGTATTTACGATTTAAATTCTTATTTCTTAGAAACAATTAGTAAATGAAATTATTGTTAAAAACTTGTTGAAATTATATCTTACAAAATATATTTATATCTTATTCTCACAAAAACTGTAAACAATAATCATCAATAATAATATAAAAAAAAATTCATTTATCCCATATATCATACGGAAAATATATCAGATAGGAATGTAGGAGGAAGACCATTGGCTTGCGTAGCACTTCTGTCCGGTGAAACTTTACATCGCATTAATATGAGTGGATCATAAAATTATAATTAAAAAAATTCAAACATTCTACAATTATTTATTTAGTTTGATAATGTTATATGTGAATACTTTCAGAACAGTTCCATGCTCTTGTTGATCAATTCTTATCATTACAAGCCGTTTGAAACTATACATCTCACTCAATTGAGGACTTTGAGGTAGTATCAGCTGTGCAGGCACAAATCCCACATCGAGTGTGTTAAAGTTATTGCTGGACAAGGGTGCATACATATTGCCTAGACAGAAGGTTGCTTAACCATGCAGCCACGCAATAAGCACAGAGCGAACTATTCTTTCGCCTTTTACTAAAGAACACCGTGTGCTTGTTGCAAATAGTGGCATACGCTTATTTTTGGAGGTGTTTCTCTTAATTGCAGGAACACCTATAATATTAGTTCAAGGACTTTATAGATGGCTGCGGTCTTATTATGCTCTAATTATTATTTAAATGTTATTAAAAATGATTGATGCTTTTGTTAATCTCGTAATCACTCACTTGATCTTTAGTCCCATTTACAGACTTGCAGTCTTCGTAATATAAATATGTATTCTTGAAAATATATTTTATTTAATGCTAGATATTAAATGTGTTACATCTTACTCATGCTCTTCAAAAATAAAATATGATTCCAAGATTTAATAATTTCAGCTCTTAGTGTATTAACTTATTTTCATCACATTTTGACAATAAAAATATGCACTTTCGTTTCTTTTCTTCTCTTTTGTTTTGTGAAGTTATTTGCCATTTATCTAATTTATGTTTAGTTAAAATTAGTTGGTGTTCTGAAATGAAATGAGAAAAAGACTAGAAATTATACATATATATTTAATAAATAATTGAACAATAATAGAAAATCTGAATATTTTTACCAATTTTTCTTGATTGAACAAGAAGGAAGAACCGAAAATCCATATTGAACCGTATAAAAAATTTGAAATATGATGAGATAAAACTTTTTAATTGTGCCACGGTTCTGGTTTTAAGATTTCTCAAGATCCAAAAGTCTGGTATAATTTTAGAGATTTTGCATATAATTAGGATATATGGCATTAACAAAAGTAAAACATAGACTCTATTATATAATATTAGCGCTTTGCCACTCTTGTATCCTGTATAAAGCATGTGTTGATTTGTTTTTAATAGAAGACGTGAAATTTAACCGAATTTATTTGTTGTTAATAGTAGAAAATGAATATAGTCATAAATATTTTAGAGTTCACGAGTGAATATGGTTTTAAATATGAATTAATTTGTCAACCAAATTTCCAAGTCAGAATTATATACCCATTATAGGTTTGTAGATAATAAATTAAGAATAATGTTAGATTTCACTCTATAAATTAAATTTCGCCTCTTATGTACATGTGAAGTTGGTATGCTAAGAGAATAGAGAGAAATCAATATATTTTTTCTATTAGGTGATATTTGAGTGACAAAAATAAAATAATATCTAACATTATATATATATATATATATATGTTACTATATAAACTAATAATTAAGGATTGACATATAAACTGTATATATACTTCAACACCAAAGCTCACATATTAGTGTGTTTGGCAATTGCTTTTAGGATGATATCAAAATATTATTTTATTAAAAAAAATCTTGTTTAATAAACTAATTTTTTATATTAACACCTAATGTTTCAAAAGAACTTTCGTGAAACGTAGTTTTAATGTTTAAGATCCTTGGTTTTTAGATGCTTGAAACGAAATTAGTAGCATGTGGGCCTTATGCTCTTTGTGAAGTCTCCACGAGGACACTATGCTGCTTGCCTTCCACAATTTTTTTGCTACGTGGTTAAAGGACAGCAACAAAATAGAAAATGGACGTCGCAAAAAAAAAAAAAATCCAAAATAGAAAATGGTCCCCTTATTCAGGTGCTTACTCTTTTTTTTAGTTACTCTATTATTTTGTTTTTTTTTTCCTTTTTGGTGAAAACTATTATTTAGAAATTTTTTAAAGCATGGATCAAGGGCTCTTTTTGTCATTTCACATGTATATAATACACTATAAGGAAAAGGGAAAAAAAGCTAATTAAAGAAGAGTCATCTACTTATATACATGATAATTTTTATTTTGTCATTAGCTTATGTATTAATTTATTATTTATTATCTATTTTATATTCTATTGCTTCTCACCTATTGATATACATTTTTATTTTTAATTTAAAAGTTTAATTACCAATTAATTAATGTTTAAAAGAGTTATTTTGTTTCAAGCATTTTGAGAGTGTCAAGTGACTTGCTTCAGCGCTTACATAACAATCCTTATGCTATTATTTATTATATATTTTGTCAAAATTAAAAATTATATTCATTTATCCATTTTGTTAAAATTCATGATTAAATTCATTCTCTTTTATTAAATATGAATAAGACTACTCTGTTTGTTTGCAAGAGAAAAACTTATTACAAGAAAAATATTTTCCTAGAAAACACAATATATTTCTAACATTTGATTGCCATACTGGAAAACATTTTATAGTGTTTGGTAGTCATACTTGGAGAACATTTTCAGTTAGAAATTTTTATTAAAAAAATACACTTTATTATTAGAAATATATTAATTAATTAAAATTAAATTAAAAATAAAAACAATAAAATTAAAACCTAACAATTAATAAAACTAAAAATCAATTTTAATAAATTTTTAAAATTTTAAATTATTTAAACTAGTTAACTTTTAAAACTTTAAGGAGACAGGATCTAATTCAGAAAAACAAGAGGAGCGGAGTAGAAGAGAGAATCAGTATTCAAAATATGTTTTATTCTCCTTGATTATAATCAAAAAATAATTTCCTCTATTTTTAAATTAATTTTTTCAAATAAAAATCTTTTTCGATTAACTTATTATCCTACATTAGCATACAATAAAAAGCCTAGAAAACATTTTGTAAAAAATATATTCTTTTTTTTTTTAAGACAAACGGAGCCTAAATAACATTAAAAGTTAAAAGTTTGGTATTAGAAACAAAAATCAAGAACTTAAAAGAAAAAGGAAATAAAAACAAATTCTCTTGCCCGCCCCCATAAGTATGGAGGTGTACGTGTAACAAAAACTAACGAGTCATCATTTATAATTATCATCTTCATGACTCATTAAAACAAGCAACACAACACAACAAAAAATGAAGGTGGCAACGGCGAGCAGCAAATGGCTAGCGACGGCGGCGAGCATTTGGATCCAGTGCAGCTGCGGCGCATCCTACGCCTTCGGCATCTACTCGCCGGTCCTCAAGTCAACCCAATCCTATGATCAGTCCACCCTCGACACCGTCTCCGTCTTCAAAGACATCGGCGCCAACGCCGGCGTCCTCTCCGGCCTCCTCTATGCCGCCGTAGTTATCCCATCGTCGTCATCGTCTGCGGTGGCATCATCGGTTTGGTTGCCACGTGGGCCATGGGTGGTGCTCATGGCGGGAGCGGTGCAATGCTTCGTGGGTTACTTCTTCATGTGGCTTTCCGTCGCCGGAGTGATTCCTCGGCCGCACGTGGCGCTCATGTGTCTCTTCATGTTCCTCGCCGCGCATTCTCAGACCTTTTTCAGCACTGCCAACGTTGTCACTGCTGTCCATAACTTCCCCCAGTATAATGGGACCTTAGTTGGTATACTGAAGGTACGTTGCGTGGTGAATTTTGTTTAATTTCTAGGGTTCGTTCGGTATACGAAACTTCTGTTATGCGTATTATATACAAGCGATTATTTTCACAAATCGAAATTTACTGAACGTGCTGTTGGAGGGAAAAAAAAAGACTTGGGTAGGTCATCAGTTGGGGTCCCCCTCGTGCCTGAATGATTGGATTAATTTCCAGATTAAGGGATTGGCTTGGAGTTGGTTGATATAATATTTTATTATTTTTTGCATTGTTTATGGAAGTTGTAGGGTTTAAGGTTAACAGATTAGATGGCTGATTAGACATCTCATATTTTATTGAATTGTATATGATTTCTTTTTCTCTTTAAAATTATAACGTGTGCTCTTTTGAGATTTGATTTTTGATACTTACTCATCTAAGTCCAAAAAGAATGTTAATATATTAGAAACTGGGTTTTTTGAACTAAAATTTTCCAATTTGGATGTTTAACTTAAAAATACTATTCCACTTATGTTTTAGATGATGGAGTACTCTCTGAGAATGAAGTATGGAGTTGTATAGTTAAATCAGTTTCTTGATTATAAAGGTAGAAACAGCTTATCATCGATTCGTTGGCATAATCTATGTGTTGTTTTTTCAAAGCTAAGGGCCGGGACGGCTCAATTTGATGCTTAAATGTAGTTATTTGATATCCCACCAAGATTCCAAGACTGCTGCTTCACGTCAGTCTCTGCTGCTAGCTGTAATACTAGTAGAAAATGACCCCTAGCTATTTGCATACGGAATTTTCAATCCGAATTGAGCAGCCCCTAAGGAGTGATAGATACATACGGATATGCAATGCACCATTTATGTGGCAAGTGGCTAGTCAATATATACTTTATGGTGTAAAACTTCAGAAAGATTGCATGATAAGTATACAATTCTGTACCAATCCGTCAAAGATGCTGGCTTTCTAAGTGGACACAACGTTAGGAATGTAGCTGATGTGTGAATGGCCTTTGCTGTCTCTGAATTGTATAAACAAGGTTGATTTATTATTGGAAGGAAATGTACATGTTGATGTTTAAGGACTGGGATGAAACTACTTGATGTGAAGATATAGGAGGTGGAGCCATCAAACTGATTGCTTAAGAATTACAAATACTAGTCATTTTTTTAATTGTATTTTGGGCAATTGGCTTTTGGGAAATTTTATTTTAGGCAGCTTGTTATGTACATGTTCTGTTTCTTTGTTACATGATTCCCAACCTCTTTTAGGACCAAGTAGCAGCCGGAACGTGATTGAAAGTGTAAAATCAGAGCTAGAAAAGGAGCTTCTTTGAATCTGGAAATATACTCAATCAGGGTATGCCTTTCACAGATGAAAGTGATTGCTTAGTTGTCTGCATCTCCCTTGTATATGGAAACTTCCTTTGTTGGCCTTTAGCAAATGAAAGTGATTGCTTACCAATCCGAAGTTGCTACTTGCTTGCCTGTACCCCTCAGGAAACTTCCTTCACTAAAATCCTCCTTTATGTTCTCTTCCATACTTCTTTCTGTTTGGGATCTGGACATGGACTTTTAAGTTTGGCTGCATCCATCAAACAGCAGTAAATAAGATGTGTTATTATAATGCTTTAGTGTTGCTTTCAGAAATTAATTTACCGAAACAAATCTGTTACTATAGAGATTGTTTTACATATGACATCTGAGAACAAAGTGAACGGCAAAGAACTTATTAAATGTCAGCTAAAAATATTGTAACAGATATCAACGATATCCATGTGAATGGCAATTTTAGGCTCTAGCATTTGCAATTGTTCGGTAGCCGTAGAATTTTTCCACTTTATTTTTCTTCCTTTCCTATGCACATAAGTTTATGTTTTTTGTCTTTTTGGCATTGACGAGAACAGAGATAAGAAACATCATCTTAGAGTTAGGAATGAACTTAACAATCTACAGTTTCATTAAGTCAAATAAGTTTCTTCAAATATTTAATTCTGTTATTGTTCAAAAAAAGCTTACTTTGTTATTTTAATGTAAAAAATATTCACATACATCTATATGTAGTTTGACAAATCAGAACATAGAAAAATGTAGTAGCCAAAATGTAGCCTGATATAGCTTACAGTTGCCCCTCTTTCTTGTTTTGTTGACCATCGTCATTGTTCCTCTTGATTCACCAAGCACCAAAATTATACAATTAGTAGCTGGACCGAATTCTGACATTACACTAACAATACATTCTAGTGTTACTCGATCATTTTCTTCTTCAAATGGTTGGTTTTTGTAATTAAGTTAGACCTCTCAATAATGTTAATTGCAATTTCATTTTCTTCTTTGGTCAGGGTTTTCTTGGTCTGAGTGGAGCAGTATTAGTACAGGTGTATTATTCATTATTCAAGGACAAGCCCAGCACTTTCTTGTTAATGCTTGCAGTATTGCCCAGCTTGCTCACCGTTTTGCTTATGTGCTTGGTGAAAATCCATCATACCCATACAAGAGATGAAAAAAAACATTTGGATAGTTTCTCATGGGTTTCTGTGATGATTGCTGCTTATCTTATGTTCTTAATAATCTTGGAGAACATCGTGACTCTGCCACAATTTGGACGAGTTTTTGCATTGGTTTTCCTACTCTTCCTGCTCTCTTCGCCTCTGGGCGTTGCTATTAAAGCTCAGGAGGAGGATTCACCGAGATTATCGCGTACAACTTCATCCGCAAGTGCTCCACTATTAGATGATACAGAAGCTGCAAATGCTGAGAACTCATCGGCAGAAGAAAATCCCACGAGTAGTCGTGCTGTGGCCAGCAATGCAGTTCAAAGCACGGTTAGTTCTGAGGATTTATTGGCAACTGAGAATGACATGACTGTCGTACAAGCCATTTGTTCCATTAATTTCTGGTTGCTATTCATTGCAATGATGCTTGGAATGGGCTCAGGGTTGGCAACAATAAATAATATCAGCCAGATAGGGGAATCTCTTGGTTACACATTGGTGGAGATCAGTACTTTAGTTTCTCTATGGAGTATATGGAATTTTCTTGGCCGTTTTGTAGCTGGATATCTTTCAGATATTTTTTTGCACAAAGGCTGGCCAAGGCCATTGTTCATATGTCTCACTCTGGCAACCATGAGTGCTGGCCACCTAGTTATTGCTTCTGGTTTCCCTGGAAATTTGTATGTGGGTTCAGTACTAGTTGGCATTACTTATGGTTCACAGTGGTCGCTGATGCCCACCATTACATGCGACATTTTCGGAGCAAAACATATGGGCACCCTTTTTAACAGCATTGCAATAGCTAGTCCTGTCGGATCCTATATATTTTCGGTTCAAGTGATCGGCCAAATATATGATAGAGAGGCATCTGGTGAAGGGAATACATGCTATGGCACTCACTGCTTCATGTTTTCGTTCTTCGTCTTGGCATCGGTGAGTTTCTGTGGCTCCTTGGTCGCTCTTGTTCTGTTTTTCAAGACGAGAGGTTTCTACACTCAGGTTCTACTGATACGGCTAAGACGTGCTACTAAATCCTGAGAAATTGCCAATATTATGTCTGTTATTTGTGTTAAACTCTACACCTCCTACATATTTTCCCTTCTTTCCATTCTCTTTCTTTTTTTTGGGGGGTGTTTAGATGTGTTGCTCAAGAGAGCAGCTTATAAATTTGTATGTTGTACTAAGAAAATGTGTGAGCTTGCATTGCTGGATCTTTTATAGTCTCTATTATACTGTTGTATTGACCAAAAGAATTGAAAAGGGGTATGAATCCACATAAACATTAATCTTTCTTTGATTCTTTATCCATATGCATTGATGGGAGAACTTACCATAATATTTTTTGTTGTAAACCTTTCATCGTTATTAATAGGATCACCAGCGATTCTCCACTTAATTTTGTCGATGACTCGAAGTTTTATGGAAGTTGTCATCAGTGAAATCTCGACGTAGGGTCAATTGCTTAATTTGACAATCATAGATGATGTTACCTTTTTGCATCCATTTGTTTAGCAAGTCTTTGTCGTTTTTTTTTTTTAAACTTGGAATTACTGACGACTGGAAATGATACTTGAAAGTTTGAGGGAATCAAGATATCCTTGACAGGGCTGCTTTCATCTTTATCATTATGAGGGATTATAAGACATTATAACTATGAGGAAATCATATGGAGTTTGAGTGGCGTGGCAAATTCTGTAATTACATGATAAAGTTTATTATTAAAGGGGTGTTGGGTTTATGAAATGTTATAGGATTCTCCAAAATATAAGGCTAGAATTTAAATTTATGTTTTGTTCATAGAATAAGAAAACATTCTTGAGAGTATCACATTTTTGAGAATTTAATATTCTCATGAAATTTTCAATTTTGATTTCCCTGAAAGGGGTAGGGAAATTTTTTTTTTTTTTTTGTTGGTGGAAGGCGAGATTATCCTTTTCAAGATTGTTTTGATTGAAAGTAAATGTGCAAAGACGAGGGGATAGGGAACTTACATTCTCGAGTGGTTGGAATGTTTTGACATAACAAGCGCATTCGTTGCAAAATGGTTGGTAACGTGGAAGATACATGCCCTTTAAAGCCAATCCCAATGCCACTCCAACAAAGAAAAACTCAACATGCCCCAAGGCCAAAGTTCCATAATGAATGGCAACTTGTTGGAAAGGAAAAATCTTCCAAATGAAGGTACTAAACCACCTACTACTCTCAACTCACCACCAAAAAAAGTACCCGAATGTCAGCTCTCTAGCTCAAATGGGCTCACAGATCACCTACTCTTCCTCGAAGCTCTCTGGTGCTATTGTGCAAATTAGCGACCACTTTGATGCCCTTGAGCATGAAGAAATTGAAGATGGTGAAGTTTTTCTTCCCCTTGCTGCCCTGATTGATGCTTTGGACAAAAGAGATGACATTGTTATTGACAAAGTTTCACCGGGTCCCACTCAAGCTTGAGTCGCCGTTTCATGTTTGTTTCATTTGTGGGAATTTGAGTGGTTTTTTCATTTGTCTTTTTTCTCCTGGGCCCTCAATATTTGTTTTTATAGGAATAATATGAACAGGTTGATGGGTTTGAATTGATTTGTAACTTTTTTTCGTGTTAAATAAAAAATTTACTTATTTTGCAAAAATATATAGATACATATATTCTTTCTAATCTTTTATTCTCTTTCACATGTACATATGATCAACAAGCGCATGTACACACATGCACAGGCACGCGCCATGCACCCAAACTACACAACCCTATGGTATTCACAAAAATAATATTTAATTTGAGTATGACGTCTGTGGAGGTTTTCGATTTACGACTTATATATTTAAAAATTGACAAAAATAATTGTATAATCGTTAAATGAAAAAATATTTTACGCAATTTTTTTGACCAAATTAATAACTAGTTTATTATTTTCAAAATTTTAAATTAATTAGTTGAGGAAAGATTTGTTGTGGGAGGAAATTATTTTTACTAAAGGTTGATTGAAAGGCAAAATTTATTATTTTAATTACATTAACTATGTTGTTAAAATAATATGAAAATGGAAGTAAATCTAAATAATATGTAATCTTAGTGTAACTTCTATGGCTATAAAGTTGCCCATATTGAAAACAAAACCCTAAATCCCCAATCTCCATTCTCAGATTCTCTTGCCCTTCGTCTCTCCAGACAAAATCACAAACCTCGCTAGGTTGAAGTCGCCCTCTGCTGCGCAGCACGAAGTAGCAACGGCCAAAGAGTTGTGGGCCACCGAGGTCTATAGCACAAATCGAAGCATCACTGTGAGTTTTTCTTCTTTTTTTTTCATTTTTATTTACTTTTTTTAAAAAACTTTTGTAAATTTGAATGTAAATTAACTTGTAATCTGTAGATGAATAGATAAAGTTCTGATCTTCCTTTCTGGACTCTCCCATTTTCCCTTTCGGCTACTAAAATTAGTCTGTGTATACGAAAACTTTAACAATAGTACTAGTAAGTTTGTTTCAAAAAAAAAAAAAATTGATAAATAAAAGTCAGTGCATTTCTTTTATCTTTATCTTTTTTTTTCCCACCTTCTGAATGTGATCATGTGTGCACGTGATTATGTGATGTCTGAGTTTGTAATTTTTTTTTTTTGTAATTTATTAGAAGATCTAATAACGGTAATTTAGTAAAAATATTAAAAATAATATAGATAATAATTTATGATTATTAAATTTTGGTCCCTAAATCGGTTATTTGTTGGTATGGGCTTGTGGGTGTATGTAGTCACATTGTGGGTGGAAGTGAACGAGTGGAACGAGACATTGGTATCTAGAACTAGTTTTTTCAGCTAGATCAATTCTTGGTTGGAGAAGAATGTGAAGCTGCTTAACATTTGTTATGGGATGGGCCTTCAAAAATTCTTCATGACTTGTTGTAGACTGTTAGGTAGCCTTCTGGCTGTTTGTTTCTCCCCGTTTTCGGTGCTAGTTGAAGCAGTAATGCTGTGTAACCATCTTATCGACTTGAATGTTAGTGTTTGGATGTCAAATTGTAATCTCTTTGACTGACCATTAAGTAAGCTCTTATCTACTTGAATCTTAGTGTTTTTTTTATTTCTTGTTGTCATTTCTTTTAGTTTTCCCGTTAATTTCTTTTTCTTAGGGTGTGGGTGTGGAGGTAACTTTTGTATAACGCTAGGCCATTTGTTATTGTCTGATGGTGAATGAATCATTTTGATTTCCAAAGCTTTAAAATAACCTTCAGAAAATAGAATCATATTATTGAAATCCAATCAAGTTGAATGAATGTTGAAGTATTGGCTCCTTTACCTATATTCTGGCTGTTGATACTACTGCATGTTACCATTTTTGCTTAGCTAAAGAGCCAAAAACATTTTCACTTGGGCGGACCTTTGAACATTTGGTAATTTACTTAATTCTTCTCCATCTCAAATTTTATTCAATCTCGAACTTTGTCTTCCCTTTAGGTCCACTTCACTTTGAAATGGGTACAAAGTTGAAACTATTTGAAGATGAAGCAGCTGATGATGACGTGGAGACAATCTCCAAAGTGGAGATAAATAAAGAGTACGCAAAGCGTTTTGAGCACAACAAAAAGCGTGAGGACTTGCAAAGATTACAGGAGCTGAAGAAGAAAGGTGTGGTTAATGACTCTGATGATGAATCATCATCCACGTCATCATCAACGTCATTGGATGAAGACGACATTACATCATCAAAGCGTAAGAAAAAAGATTTAGAATTTTTTAATGCATTGATTAAGGTTAGAAATCAAGACCCCATTTTGAAGGACAAAGAAGCTAAGTTGTTTCATTCCGAATCCGAAGATGAAGAAGATAATGAAACAGACAGTGATAATCAGAGCGATGAATGTGGTAAAACTAGGGAGAAAAAGAACAACAAGAAGAAACAAATGTATTTGAAAGATGTGATGTCGAGGCATTTAATTGAAAAGGGACCTGAGGTTGAGAGCGATAGTGATGATGAGGAGGAGGCAGAAGTGGAAAAGAAGAGAGTTAAAAGTTATTCTGAGGAGCAGGAAGAGTTGAGAAAGGAGTTTTTGAGGGCAGTTGACGAGGCGGAGGGAAAAGGTAATGAGGGGAGTGAAGAAGGGGGAGAGCTGTTGAAGGTGAAGGAGAAACAGGGGAGGGGTGAAGAGGATGAGGATGATGGGATGTTTGGTGAGAAATTGAATGAGTATTTCGGGGAGGATGAGAAGTTGGATGAGAATGAGATGTTTTTGAAAGATTATTTTAGGAAGAGATTGTGGGAGGCGGAGGACAGGGATGAAGTCAGGGAGGATGAAGAAGAGTTGGGGTTTTTGGATGATGAGGAGGAGATTGAGCGGCAGGAGGATTATGAGAGGGAGTTCAACTTTAGGTTTGAGGAGAATGCGGGTGATCGGGTTATTGGTCATTCAAGGAAGGTGGAGGGATCGGTAAGGAAGAAGACAAGTGCGAGGAAGTCGCAGAGGGAGAGGAAGGAGGAGAGGATGGCACAGGCAGAGTTAGAGAGGAAGGAAGAGTTGAAGCGGTTGAAGAATTTGAAGAAGAAGGAGATCAATGAGAAGCTTCAGAAGATTAGGGAGACTGCAGGGATTGGTGAGGATGGGATTTGTCCATTGGATGCAGATGATTTGGAGAAGGAGTTTGACCCAGAGGAGCATGATAGGAAGATGAAAGAGGCCTATGATGATAATTATTATGAGGCAGAGGATGTGGATCCAGAGTTTGGGAGTGATAAGGATGAAGATGGTTATGAATTTGGGAAGCCTGATTTTGATAAAGAAGATGAGTTGCTTGGACTTCCTGAAGGTTGGGATAATGTCAGTGAGTCTGGTGACGGGTTCGCATCGGTGAGGGAGAGAATTTCAAAAAAGAAGGCTGAGAGTGGAGAAGATAATGAACAAGCAGCAGAAGGTGAAGAAGATGTGGTTGCCAAAGAGGGAAAAAGGAAGAGAAAGAGGAAAATGCCCAGTGAGGTGGAAAAAGCAGTTAGAGAACAGTTGATGGACGAGTACTATAAATTAGACTATGAAGATACAATAGGCGACTTAAAGACGAGATTCAAGTACAAACCTGTTAAGGCTAAAAGATTTGGACTTAGAACTGAGGAGATCTTGATGATGGATGACAAGGAATTGAATCAGTATGTTTCTTTGAAGAAGCTGGCTCCATACAGGGAAAAAGAATGGAAGGTGCCTCATGTGAAGGTACAACAGCAAAAAGAGAGAAATAAGGCACTTCTTCGAGGAGAAATATCAGAGACTACAAAAATTGATAAAAAGAAGAATAGACATGCTGACCTGAAAACCACTGCTATGGTCATTCCCACTGAAACTCAAGAACAGAAGACGGAAGATTCTGCTGCTGATACTAGCAAGCTATCTCGGGGAAGGAAGAGGAGGCATAACCAAGCAGAACTTAAACTATCTCATCAAAGGCTTTCGGCATATGGAAAAATCCCCTCCAAACCTAAGAACAAAAAGTAGGTGCCTCTGGCTGCAGTTAAGGCAATCTTATTATTCAAGGTAATCACTTAAATGAGCTCGTACTATATCTCTTATATGCATATGTATGTCTTGATTTAAATTTGAATGGATGATTCTTCTCATCTATGAACACTAAAGCCAATACCTGGGTAGTTGGAAAACGGTTGACATTGGTTTTGTGCCAAGCTTGATCAAAGTCTTGGTTAAAGAGTACAATGAAATCAAAATTTATTCTAATGTTTATGCATATTGCCTCTAAATTTGTGAACTCTGCACAATTAGTTCTTTTACTCTATTTTTTCGTTGTTTCTTTTAAATTTTTAGGATTTATAATCTGATTATATGTGTGATCAATTGGCAATAAAGAACAAGATGAAGGATATGATTTATTGTAATACTTAATAATGTACCATACAAGAACGTAACTCAGTGAATATTAGGCTTGCTAACTTGACCTTTATTGTGACAAATTCCTACTTGTGTCTATTTCTAATATTTTGATTTACATATTGTTGCTTCTTTGATTTGTCAGCATGTACATGTCAAAATATCCTAATTTCTAGCTTCAGTTACTGTGGGATGGATATTCTTGGACAATCAATGTTTCTTCTTTTGGAATGTGGGCACATTTGCTAGTTTCTTTTGGCATCTGATTCTGTCTTTTTATGTACAGATATGCACGCATCATTATGTAATTCTTTTTTTACTAAATTAGATGTGCAAATTGCCATACGTTGGTTTCCTTGGTTTCTTTCAAGTTGAATGTCAAAAATGGTCGGAAAATCCACATGAAAATCTTTTTATTCAATGATCACTGAAAGTAGAAAAGGGAAGAGAAAATAGCTTTACTTATTCAGAAAATGTTACGGAAGGAGCTAGTAATCTAGCAAAAAGTAAATCCTTTATTCTTAGCTCAGATGAGGCCCAACATGTTTGCTTGAAAACTTCATGCATCTTTTAACCTAAAGCAAGGGTTACAGGTCCAAGTAAGATCTGAATTTCTTATTTCGATTATATTCCTTACTGTGCTTTACTGTCAAAGAGAATGAAATGAAAAACCAAAATGAAATGGTACAGAATGCTTTTAATGACAGGTTCAGTCATGCCAGTTACTTTCTAGGCCATTCATTTTAGCATTAAGAATACTAAATGGTTGCTGAGGTGATATATATGGTTAAAGCAGCCATGGAAGGGAAATAAAAATGTTCTGTAGACCTTTTCTCTCTCAAAGCAATGGTAAGACAAGAAAAACTTATGCACAAAAATAAATACTGAAGAACGTATTATGAAAATATTATAAAAAAGTCAATGTAAGTATACAGTTCCATGGTATAATCCTGGGAGGTTTTCGATTATATCTAACAAGCTAGTTCTTTAGGTTATTTACTACTTATATGCTTGCATTACAATCTGCTGGAAAATGATCATCGTTTAAAGAATTGTTAGGATGAGATTGGGTGGAATATCTAAAGGATTGGATTTTTAAGTGACCAATTTGAGCGAGTAGAGTATTCTCCCTCTTTCATATATGATGAAGTCTGAACTTTACTTGGTTCCCAAGCATTTGAACTTGTCTTGTCTTGAATATTTGGAATAAGTTTCACTTAGTCATGTCTACTAATTTTTGGATGTGTGGTCAAAGAAATAACTTTTGAGCAAAACAGATTTATGAAAAGTCCAAGTAATGAACTGCTTATAATCTTAAACTTTTTCTATATAAATTCGTTCATCAAGACAGAACGGGGCAATAATTTTGTGTTCACAGGAGATGACAATGATGTTTTATTGTTATGTGCATCTTTGTAGTTATACATAGAAAGGTTAGTTTTCACGGACTCCTGCAGAATATGAGACATTAAGGTAGACATAGATCAAGAATTTGGGCTCTGATATAGTTGCTTACACTTGCAGATGACAACAGATCAAGTTACCAAGGGATCACAAGCATGATGTGGTTGGTTTTCTACGAGTTTCATGCGCGTCAAGATGTATTTTGTCCTCGTGCAGAACTACGTTGGTTCAGTTTTGGATGTTTAAAGAATCAATGGTTGACTAATTTATCTTAATCCGTGGCTTTATCTTATCAAATCGGAGTTGATACAGGTTATGGTTTTGCTGCATTGGATGGAGATAATGAGTATTGACTTTTTGTTGTAGAAGTTGGTGGTATAACTTAGCCATTTCGATTCTAGATTTCGCGATGAACATCGGGGAATTTTGTTAGGTGAAACTATTTTTTGTTGACAATTTGTTGTCTAAGCAAAGTTACAATTATTTAATTACTTAACATGTTCTCTCTAAATGCGTTGTTCTATAAGAAGGTCATGAGCTACTTTTTCAGTAAGTGCTTTGTTTTCTAGCAGAAAGAGATGCTGTTTCTTTTAAAAGGGTTAACTAAAGGAGAACTCCTTTCCCACCTGGCCAGAGGCCCCTTAACCAGGCGGGAGGTAAATCGAGGGATGTGCGTGAGTGGCAGCCCGACCAGGGAGAGGACCAACGGGCGTGGAAATCCAGCAACAGCCCCTGCAATATTTCAGCGGAGTACTGCCGCCACACGGACTCGATCCCGCGTTGTCAGGGTGTCTCCACCCTAATCACCTGGCCACTTACCAACTCACCTATGCCCCTGGGGGCAAAAGATGCTATTTCTGAATTTGAAGCTTGGAGGTAAAAGAAGACCCATTGGTTCAATGATGGTATCTCGAGTGAGGTTGCGTTAAGTATGATGCTAAGATGGGGTCTAGTCCTTTAGACTGTTATTAGAAGATTGTAAAAGGAATTTTTATTGTAGGATAGGTTTTACATTCGAATGTATATTAAAAAAAGTTAACAATTGTGTGAATTAATTAGTGAATTATGATTTTTGAGACTATTGAGTTTTGGTTTTTATCTAGTATTCTGGTATAACTTCTAGATCTTTTGGAGAGGGATAAAAGGGGAATTCTCCTCCGTAGAAGGATTATTGTATAAATTGGTCTTGGCATTTGGCGAAACAAAAAGAAATGGGGAAGGATCGAATTGTAAAACATTTTGACATTGTGGCCATATAAATAATTATTGAAAGTGTTTCCACAAATTTGCCTCTATATGGTCACGTGTATTAAATGTGAAAGTTTATTATTGGTGCACTTGATAGAAAATGGAATCACCAAAATGACACCTGATTAATAAGCTACTAAGAAAAGAATAATTAGATAATCGGAACAAAACTAAAATTAAAGGATAAAATATATCAAATTTTTCTGTAATCTATTATAAGTGTATAATAATAAAAGCCTCGCAACAAGCTCTTGTGGTGATTAAAAATTACACACATATCCTCTATAGTCTATTTACTCCTAACAGTGTTAAAAATTTTCAACAAAAAGATATTACTAATCTTCCTCACTCATTTAAGTTTCTATCCGTTTGCAAATGATTAATCCTTTAGTTAATACAGCCAAATGATGTTGGGTTGTGCCTCGCACGCTGCAGTACATTAATTTCACGATTTGAACTCACCACCACAACATTTGTGTTTCAACAACATGACAACACATTGATTTCATGAAAGATTCACGAACTCAGCCGCCTCTTTACAGTGAATTTCTATTACCGTTTTGAGTTAGGACTTACTTGTTTGTGCATATAATATTTTGATCAATCATTTACTCAAACTTTAGGAACATACCTGCTTCATATGAATTTTTTTTTGGTCGAAACTTGCTTCATATGGATGGAAAACTAAATTTTATATATATATATATACACACACACACTATATTATATAGAAGAACCCAATTCAATATAATACTGACAAGTGTCGCTCACATATAATGACAAATGTCGTACAAATATAACACTCTGTTATTATAGTATTTATAAAATAAAACATACAAATATATAACATACCTTTTAAAATAAAATAAAATATATAAATATAAAATATAGAAAATACAATGCTGCTTACCAAAATTAAAGGATTCATGTATCCTCTTTCTCTTTGATATATGCATAATTTTTTAGCATAACAGGTCAAGACATCCATCAAATAGTAACTGAAAATCATGATACAAAAATATTGCTTCAGGTATGCTGCATCTGAAGGAAAATTTGATGGCATGATATGACTTTTCATCCATATTTATATAATTGCCTTATTTAGCGAGATTTATATTCATTACTAATTTATTTTAATTTTTACATATTATAACCGAAAATCATGACACTCAATCTTGATGAATTGTAGACATATATGGTAACTCACTAATTTGGTTGTTATCAAATTTTGACTTATTTTAATTGATTTCTTTTACTATGAAAAAATTAGTTCTATTTATGATAAATTGAATTTTGGTTAATATCGACAA
The DNA here is from genome assembly GCA_028554755.1 of Cordia subcordata. NCBI lineage: Eukaryota > Viridiplantae > Streptophyta > Magnoliopsida > Boraginales > Cordiaceae > Cordia > Cordia subcordata. Next base: position 7,106,955 of record JAPTOF010000023.1, read on the forward strand.
ATTGTCTTTTTTATTCACACTTTTTTAATATTCAAATCCTATATTATATATTGTGACTTTTTTACGTAAAACTTTCACGCACATATATTATTACACACTGTAGGCTTTCAGCCATTAAATTTTATTTTGTTTCTCTCAGTTAACTATTTTCTTTTGAAATCGTATCTATCCTTTCTTCCAAAATGATTTTTTTACTACAAATGTTAATCCCTTATATATGCTTTGGGTTGTGCTTATTCATCTATGTTATAGTGTCTTTATCTTGGTTTCTATTATTTACTCATGTTTTTGCTATCCATTTAAACTTCCTATTTAAATTTTTTTTTATATTTTTATAATGTTATCTTAATCACTATTAGCATGTTATTTTTTTACTTTCTATTAGCATGTTGCTTCTCTTTTACTAAATCTGAATGGAGCTTATGATAATTTATTACATTAAAATATTAAATATATTTTTAAAAAATAGAAGTAAGCCTTCTTTCGGTTTTAAGAAGAATATGTGAAAATGTAAAATTCTTCAAAATCCTTTTTCTAATCTGTAATTTAATTTTAAACCCTACATGTAATTCTGCCAATTGACACATATATCTGAACTTGACTACTTAAAATTCTATCATGTATATTGCATTCTATTCATTATATAGTATTTAAAGTATAGTGACATCGTTAGGTTTTATTTGTTTTGATAAAATATAGCAAGTTATTCTAGATCATATGAAAAAAGTTGGTTTTAATACTATTTAGCTATATGTAGCGACACTGGGCTTTTTTCACCATATAGTTACAAATCTCTTTACTAGGCAGGTCTAATTTTTTTACCAATATAATGTTACAGTATTAAACCTATATGTATTATTATTGTTTAATCTATTAAAAATAATTCAGATAATTTGTTTAAAATATTTAAATAGATAAAAAAACTAAATCTTTCTAATAGATCAACATACGTATGTCACATTCCATACAATCGCACGGGTGATATACTAGTATATATATATACACACACACACACACATACATATATAATTAAAGTCATTTTCCGATTTTAAGTATTATTTTTTTGTGTTTCAAGTGATCAAATATTCAAATGGAGTAATATTTTGCAAATGGATGGAAAATTGAATGATTGAATAAAGTTATTAAATTTTTAACACCAATATGGAATATAAACGGTAGGGAGTGCACATCGAACTTTTAGTTACCATGAGGGCTTAGGACTTTTAATATCATAGGAGATGTTGTGCACTTATGATAGATTACATTGAGATTTGATACATTTTAACCTTTATGTAATGTGTCGTCTATAATTTACTCTAGTTTTGTATTTTTAATTTGTCAATAGTAGCATATTCACTACTCACTAGATCTATAATTTTAGTCTTATTGAAATTTATTTCTATTTAAAATTACGTATTTACCAAATTTTTATGTAAACAGGACAAGTACATGGAGACCATTATGACGTGAGGAAAGTCCAGTAGCAGAAAGTATTATTTATGCTTAGTCTAATTAGCATGGACACATGACATGCCCGATGAATTAGCAAAGACAACATTGCAAAGGTAAATATTCCTAAGAGATCGATAACAAAATAAAACCATGATGGAATAGTGAACATAACTTGTCCTGATTGGAATGATTGAAAAAGAAAGGAAATGGTGGCTCCTGTCGGGGGACATCGTCGGAGAATAATGTCGGAAATAAGGGAAGGACCTTTCATTAGTTACGCCCCAGTTATGTTTATTGGAGAGCAAAATAAAACATAAAACCATAAGCTCTTAAACAACGAGAGCCGCATGGTCATTGAAGAATGAGCTAGTGTAAGTGCAATATAGAATCGTATACATGAATTTACAATATAAAATTCAAAGACATAATTGATAGCGTAAGCACATACCTGTTTGAGCCATTATTGTTAAATAATTGTTGTTTGAAGAAATAACTGTCACTCAGTCTAGGCTTAGATCTTCCTCTCCCTGCTCTACTCAATATTAACAGATGTTTATGGGAACAACTATTAGGTTAGGAGTAGGAGAGGGGACCTAGTCCTATTTATAATAAATTCTAACAGTCCTACCCATAAAAAGATTTATCAGAATATATAGGCCTACGCACAAAAGAACCGTATGGATTTATGAGGTGGGCTAAAACCAATATGATCACAAAACCCAACTTGTGAACCAGATATTCAACCTATTTTATAAAACCAAAAATAATTAACGGTAGCCCACTTTAAAGAGAAATTTTCCAACAGTCTCCCACTTGGGCAACGTTAATTGTTTTATTTATTTTTTTAAAAATTCTTAAGAAAAATATTTATTAGGCTGAATAGAAAACATAATGTGGCCACAATTTTTAAAATATTCTGATTCACAAGATTATACCTCGAACGCATATCCAGACCAACAAGATTGTTAAATATCTAATCATGGCAGTTATAGTGTTCCTTATTGACACAAGACTTTTCATGGCCACAAATGTCATCCAACCTTATCATTATGGACCAAACATACGGCAGCGTAGCAAGAAACTAGTACCAATATGTGATCAAAATGTGCTATTTCTTTGTTAGTCTTCGACATGATTTCTCCAATATCGGCATTTAAAGCAAGAGACATCTATTATTCTTATCCTTACAAAATAGCATTCAATATGCTAGAGGAAAGAACACATATCCTCACAAAACAACATTCAACAGGCCGGAGATTAGATTATTTTTAACCTCACAAAACGGCGATCAACATGCCAGAGGTAAGAACACATATATCCAACAAAAATGTGTTCTTATGGAGATATTTAAACTCAATAGAGGTTCTTATCGCAATGGACACCAAACATAAGATCCTCAACAAATTATGAATATGAGTAATCACAACATAAAATTATGTTGTAAACCATAAAACAACATGCTATTGTACGAATGCACTAATATGCAAAGTAAAACATAAAATAATGGGAACATCCAACAGTATATGATGATATAAAGCTCCCACTAGACAATAGCATCAAAAAAATTATAAAATACTCATATTCCTAACATGTTTCACAAAAATCATAAGTCAAAAACCCTTGGACAAGGAGTCAATTAATACGTCATCACTAGTAATTCATTCTATATGAATGCCATCACTTTTGACAAAGTCTCTGACTACCAAGAACTTGATATCTATATGCTTGCAAGCTTTAATTTTCTTATTATTCTTTGAGAATAGAACAATTTTATTATCATAATAAATCTTAATAGATCTCGTAACAGAATTTATAATTCTTAAGACTATATATCATGTTCTTAAAACATATAGCAGGAGATGAGACATCATAACAAGCTATAAATTTGCATAGTTGAAGAGGCATTAAACTATTATTTTGCACTCTTCCAAGACATGGCCTCTCCAGCTAACACAAAGATATACCTAAAAGTAAATTTTCAATCATATAAGCATGCAACATAGTCAAAAGTAGAATATTCAACCAATTTTAGATAATCTATTTTATAGCACATCCATTCTGGGATTTATTATCAACCAAAACTCTTATCGCAAAAGCGATATCAAGTGTAGTGCATACTAGATCAAATAACAGGCTCTCAATAGCACTATTACAAGGTATATCTTTCATAGAATCTATCTCTATATCATTTTGAGGATATTGCTTCAATTTGAGTTGATCACATTTTACAATAAATGCACATAAGACTTACAATCCATTTACACAAAAAAAAAAAGTTCTGAAAACTCAATCAATGTAAGATTTTGTAAAAGATTTAAAAATTCCAAGAGACTTATTTCCACAAAACTTAGTCTCAAGAACAAAAGAAGCATCCTCAAAATCTTTCATATAGCCTTAAGTAAAATATTGTTTAGTCTCATGGATTATACCCAAGTCATATATAACTAGCAAAATATCATCAACATGCAATATTAGGAAGACAAATTTACTCTCACTGATCTTGAAGTATATACATGGATCAACTCTATTTTCCTCAAAATAATAAGAAGTTACTATTTTATCAAACTTCAAATATTCATTACTTTGAGCCTTGATTCAAAACCATAAATATTTTATAGAAACATGTGAAAAAAATTTCGTTGCAATCTATGCCTTTTCTTTGGGTAAAGTCTTTTGTAACTAATCTCACCTTTGGCCTCTCAATCTTCTCTATGAGATCTGTCTTGGTCTTAAAGACCTATTTGCAACCAATAAGATTATCTCCTTTAAGACGATCAACGAGTTTCCAAATTTATTTTCATCATAGATTGCATCTCATCTCTCATAGCATTCAAGTAAATGTGATAATCATTATAGATGGAATGTTTTTTTTCTCTAATAGACCTTTTAAATGTTGTTCATCATTAATCTCATAAGGTTGTGAGATTTGAACATGTAGATTGTCATTAGCGGTAAGATCATCATCTATTATAGGATACCCACTAATATCTTATCTTTTAATGTGAGTAGAGTACCAATCTGACTACTTATTAGTAGTGGAAATGAGACAATTTCTTTATCATTATTCTCAGTAGTAGGTTGAGGACATACAATATTACCAATATCTAATTATAAGAATTTGGGCATTTGAGATTTGACAATCTTAAAAACACAGGTAGGAGAGTAAAACTTATATCATTAAAAATGAGCCAAATACCCAATGAAACAACGAATAGTCTTAGGGTCAATGGTTTCTTATTTGAAAATCCTTACCTAAGCAGGACATCCCCAAACTGAAAATCGGTCAAACTAGGTTTTCTCCCTAACCAAAATTCAAAAAATGAGTCTTAGGGACAAACTTGTTAGGAACATGGTTAAGTATTTAACAAGAAATTTTAATGGCTTCACTGCAAATGTACTCTAGCAGGTCAGTAACATGCATCATGCTTCTTAACATATTCGTAAAGATGCATTTTCACCTTTCGATCACACCATTTTACTCAAAGATACTAGACATAGTATACTTGGCAATAATCTCATCATTCCATAAGTACTTGGTGAACGACCCTATATGTTGTTCGGAGATCCAAGCCTACCATAGTATTCACCTCTTCTGTCAGATCCAACAATTTTGATAACCTTTCCAAGTTGTTTTTCTACTTGTCTTAGAAAATTTTAAATTTCGCAATAGCTTTAGATTTTTCTTTAATTAGATAGAGGCATCTATAACGAGAAAAATCAACAATGAATGTAACAAAATATTTATTACCACACAATATAATAGAATAAGGTCCCGTAGTATCTATGTTTATCACTTCTAAAAGGCAAAACTGCGAGTAACATATTTCTTTTAACTTTAGTGTGCTTACCTCTTATGCACCCAATATAAGTTTTAAGATCATCAAAAATTTAGAGAAGGTAAAATCTCACTGTTAATGAGTCTTTCAACTCTTTTCCTAGAAATATAACCTAACCTTTTATGCCATAGCAAAGAAAAAATTTCTTATAATTAAACTCCTTTTGGAAGTAAACTTTTCTATATGAAAAGAGTGACGAGAACTTTCTAGGAATAAACACAATTGGTATAAACCATTTGATAAAACACATTCATCAACAATTCTGGAATTGAAAAAATAATAATTGTACTTGGTCATTTCTAAAGTGAAAATCATATCCAATCTTGTCTAAAATAGAAATAGGAATCAAGTTCCGTCTAAAACATGACATCTAGAAAACATTTTCTAAAATAAGTTCAAAACTAATTTTTTAAATACAGATTAACAATCCCAATGTAAGACTCTAATCCACTTGCTCCTCATCTATTTTCTCTTTCTTTAACCAAAATTGAACTTGTGTAATGAGCTCTTTCATAACATTTTCTTACAAAAGTAAGAGTTCTTATCAAACTTACTGATAGTAGATTTAGGACCTTTTACATTGCGATTTTAATCTACGATCTAGATCTGACCTTTACCACCCTTTTTAAAACTATGACCTCTCTTAGGAACATGACCCTTAGAATTCGAGGTACTAACATTCTAAGAATAGGGCTTAAGATTGGAAACAAAATATACAACCTTTGGGTTTCTACCGTTAATTTTGTTTTCCTCAATAACATAATAGGTAATTTTTGGTCATCAATATTTTAAGATTCCTTGGTATTTCTCTCCTATAGCTATTAAGAGTTCTTTTACATTCTTAGTTCAAGACAAGCCATTCACTAAATACTCACTTTGGTCTCCTCATAGTTATTAAGCAAGATAGTTAGACCTCTCCTATTGCCAATTATATTACCCTTTCTTTATCACCATTTTTATCAACCAAAGCGGCATGTGCATCAAATGTAATGTCAAGTCAGTATTGACTATACTCAGATAAAACCCAATATTTGCTTTCATTTCATAATGGTTTTATCTATTCAAGACATCTAAGTAATGATTGTTCAAAGTAAATGAAACAATCCAAGAAAAGAATGCAATATCAATAAATATTATGCATACATACTATATTACGAGAGTAAGCATTATAAACAAAAGAGTCCAAGTACATCGTTGTCATAGTTGCCTTTGGGCAAATAATTCAACATGTAAATAGGCGCTCTTTTAACATAAAGTAATACATATAAGATTACCTCACTGAAAGAAAAGTCAACCACCTTTGGGCAATTGAGCACCCTAATAGTATTGTAATCTTGGTCCATACTTTATGTTTATGCTACCGAGCTAAAGCCATATAATGATCTTCTTTGGGAGAACATTGTGCACTTTACCATAATAGTTTCTCAAACAAAACGAGAAAGCCATAGATTTAATTGAGCAAATCACTTTGGTGAATTTGCCTACTTAAATACATGCTGTCAACTCATTAGGAAAAATTAATGCTTAACTTTAATCACAAAATGCTATGTATGCGATTGACCATATAATATGAAACAATTCAATATGACATGTCTTAGTGATTAATTTAAAATTGCATTCTTCAACAAATTTCAAGAGCACATATGAATAATCTAGCAATAGAAGATATATAAAATTTCAAAGTTTAATTAAATTTATTTTCATAACAAAGCTAAAACAATTGTTACTGGTGCCAAAACCAAATATTAACTTGATCCAATGGCAACTCGCTTAGCAATAGAATTCTATTATTTTTGCAAAAGCAAACAGATGATCACACTTGCATTTAAAAGTGCCCTAAGGACTCGTTATAGTAAATCAATTAATGATATATTAATTAATTTAATACTTTAAAAGGAATATGACATAAGCAATAATTATAAAATATTCTTTACAAGAACATGTCACCATTACTGACAGATCTTAAGGCATAACAAAATATATTTCAGTTTGCCATATACAATCAAACAGAATTAAAAAACGAAACTAATAATAATAATAATTATTATTATTATTATTTTTTAACGAGCCCCAAATACATATATCATATGTATATATATTTATTTATAGAATAATGGATGGCCAAAAGAAAAAAAAAACTCAGCCATAATGGGTTTTTTTTTCTTTTCAAAAGATATATATATACACACACACACAAAAAAAATTTAACATTTTAAATTAAATTTAATTTCATAATAGCAAAGGCATTGTTTGATAAATATAAAATATGCAATGCTATGTCTTTGGTAAGAAAAACCTTTAGCCAAACAAAACCTTTCTAACTTAAAAATAAGAACTCTGTTTGGTTATGCAAATAATCCAAAGACCAAAAAGCTAAAGAAATTAAGTTTTGCTAAACGCAATCCTTTCTAACTTAAAACACAAGGGCCTTGTTTGGTCGCACTCATATATAACAAAAGCCTAAGTATCCCAAAAGGACTATTTTCCAAACACACCCCTTATCAATTTAAAATAAGATTCTGTTTGGCTATACTTATTAATTGTAAAGTTTAATCACCCCAAAGTCTTATTTACCAAACATGGCCCTTCTACCTCTAAAACGGGATAATTTAGAGTATGTTTAGACCCAAAACGAAAACTCATGTCATAAAACCTCGAATCTAATTCGATTTTTGTAATCAAATAGTCTAATCCAAGTCTTTTTCACCTAGAAATTCAAATTCAACATCAATTTCACCAGAAAAAGTTGAATTCTTTTCTGGATTATGCAAATACTTTTTTTTATTTATTTTATTAAAAATCAAGAAAATCGCAAAAATTTGAAACACAGGACCAAAACATAGGCCTTCAAAAACACAAATCAAATCATGAATATTCCCTTTTTTTATTTAAAAAAATGGTTATTTTCTTGATGTTAGTGATAATTGGCTTTCTCTTAATAATTCACATAAAACCTCAAAAATTAAAATAGATCATAAAATAAATCAAGAACGACCAAGAAGAGTTCTACGAAAGTACTCAATCAATTTTATGAAATAAAATTTAATAATAATATAAAATAATTATCAACAACTTTCGTAGTTTATATGCTCAAACAAGTATTTCAATTTTTTTTAATACATGTAAATTCATGTATAAGTGGCTCTGATACTACATGTAAGTGTAATATAGAATCGTATATATGAATTTATAATATAAAATTCAAAGAGATAATTGATAGTGGAAGCACATATCTGTTTGAGCCATTATTGTTAAATAATTGTTGTTTGAAGAAATAACTGTCACCCAGTCTAGGCTTAGATATTTCTTTCCCTATTTTACTCAATATTAATAGATATTTATGTGAACAACTGTTAGGTTAAGAGTAGGAGAGGGGACCTAGTCCTATTTATAATAAATTCTGACAGTCCTACCCATAAAAGGATTTATCAGAATATATGGGTCTACGTATAAAAAAATCGTATGAATTTATGAGGCGGGCTAAAACCAATATGATCACAAAGTCTAACTTGTGAACTAGATATTCAGCCTATTTTATAAAACTAAAAATAATTAACGGTAGCCTACTTTAAAGATAAAATTTCCAACACTAGTGACTAATAGACAGTGACAAAAGATAACTTTATTTTGTTTTTGTTTGTTTGTTTTTTTATTTTTTTCTTTCTTTTGATAAGAGAAAGATAGACTTAGAGACATATGCACGTAAATCAGTACAATTATTAATACCATTTGCTATTTCAATGTTTCAGAAAATACAGGATTCGATTTTTTAATTGCTCAGATGCGATAGAGTATTATAGATTTTTAAGACTATACGGACAAAATTCCGTTCTTATATAATCCAAGAATAAAATTAATATAATTCCTCTAGTGGAATCCTTTTGTTAGATAAATTTTTTTTGGGCTAGAGATGAGCAATAAATTGTTAAAGAAAATATATCTTTGTTGAAAATATGACTAATTTAAAATTTCAAATATAAAATAATATAAGTGATATTACTCCCCTAACGCAACCATGTTACCCAACATTATAAAAGAGCCCATTACAAGTTTCTTATTTAACCAAAAAGAAAAACTTTTAACCAAGAAATCGCAGCAGCAGCAAACGACACCATCATTATTATCATCAGAAGGAGGATTTAAAACGACATCGTTTTGGGTTTAGGTGCAGAGAAGCAGCAGGGAAAAAATGAAGACGACGAAGGGAGGCAAAGTCATGAACCCTACGGATGCTTATCGCAAAGAGCTCCGCAAACGTGAATTAAAGCGGGTAAATTTTTTTCATTTATTTTTATTTTTTCCCCCCAAAAATTCAACACATATATATTGTTTTATGCGTTGTTATTTTTTTAATTATTTTTACCTGTGATTTATGCGTATCAAAGTGATGTTAAATTGTTTAATTGCTATCTCAAGTCTAATGCGCTGTGCCCTAATTTTAATGGTGCATGCAAGTTTCAATTTTGGAGTTAAATGTTAATCTTAGCTCAGAAATTTTACTGAAATTGAATTCGAATCTTGATAATAGAGATTAGGTAAAATCTTAGTTGAAGCTTAATATTTGGCACTGATGATGCTATTGCAGCTTTTTTGATGACTAATTAAGTGAAACATTTGTCATAAGAATGGATGTTTTGAACTTTTTAGGTTTATATGGTTTAAGTTACAATGATAAACAAGCAATTTTTGTCGAAATTTCAGTTTGGACCTAAATGTTATTCTTAACTCAGAAAGTTAATCGATTGTATATATGACAAGCCTGAATTTTTAATAGGGATTGAGTAAAATCTTAGGATTTGATACTGATACTGACATGATGCTATTAGGTCGTTTTGAGTGAGGAAAAAAAAATATCGTGTTAAGTCCACTTCTGTCCTTTCAAAATTTTTTTTTAAAATTAATTTTTAGTTGGCTGTCAAGCTTATGCCTTTTTAAGATTTGATGGTTTAATATAAACAGAAGAAAGAGGGAATGATGATATAATGTGTTTAAACGTGTGATTTTGAATGAATACATTGTATTCTGTTAATATATGCTGTTGTGTTTTATTACCTTTTTTTGTAAGTTACTGCAATATGTTTATTATTCTGATGCTTTATTGGTTTTTAACTCGTGGAAGTGTTTTTGTAGTTTTTATTGCTTTTATGTTGGAAAGACTGACGCTGTAGATAAATTTTTCTTATACAGAATAAGAAAGAAAGGAAAAAGGTGAGGGAAGTAGGAATGTTGAAGAAGGATCCAGAGCAACTCAGGGAGCAGATTCAGAAGCTGGAAGCCATGAGTAAGTTGTGACTTACACTAGAGGAATATTTTCTTAGATTGTGGCTCTTGTGCTAGCTTATTCTGAACAGGTGCTTCTTCTCCTGTGATATGATTTTTTCAAGCCATTAGAAAGTTCTTTTTTTTAAATGGTTGATATATCTTAAATTCATTTAACTACATGGAAGTAAGATTTGTACACCTTCTTCAGATTCTTATTCCAATTAATGTATTGGAGGAAATTTTAAATTGAAATAATGCACTGGTTTGGTGTTATATCTAAAAATTGAAGGAGTCATTAGATTTACTTACAGGAGTAAATGTGGCCCTAAATTTGCTTAAGCTGGGAAGATTAGCATGCAGTGGGAGTAACTTATTGGTAGACGTGATCCTCACCCTTTTTCTGATATATGGCTAGTTGCTGATGAGGGAATTCAAATTCTACAAGCAAATACGTTATGCTAATCTTCTTCAGTCATTGTATGCCATTTAAAAAATTAAAAGATATACACTTGCTTAGGGCCACTTATCTTCAATGTTACAATATGGATCTCTTGTCTTAAAAGTCAAGATCCCTACTTTTTTTTGAGATGGAGGGTGTGCACAGATTCTCTCTGTAAATTTCTTTACTATGACTCTTGTGCTGGATGTTACTATACGTGGTTTTGTTATAATCACTGGAGCAAGGATCAGTAAGATGAAAGATGTATGCACAAGAATCTTCAATTGGATATTTCTTTTGTGATTTATTCTGCATTGCTGTCTTTCTAGATAATGACTTTTCTTTTCTTTTTCTAAATTTAATTTTAACAATTAGTTCCTATTATAACACCTTGGTGAATAACTTTTCTCTGGTGCTTGGATATGCAGAGGCAGAAGGTGCCCTGGACAAAGCAAGAAAACACAAGAAGAGGCAACTTGAGGATACGTTAAATCTTGTTCTGAAGAAGAGGAAGGTAATTGTTAAAATATGGTGTGCCTGTTGTCATAATATGGTTGCAATTACGAATACCTTTGCTGTCTGAATCAATGAATTTCGGATTCTATTAGCTTTCCACAGGTAGCTTGCTCATTGATCTCAAAATTAATAGCTTTTCCTGCTTGTAGACCGAAGTTCTTTCCTTTACCACCTATCTGACTCCCCTAGGCTTTCTGTGCTTTTCTTTCTTTTTCTCTTTTTGGGGTGAGAGAACAAAATTCAGAAATAGGAAAAAGCAAAATCATAAAAGATGCCCAAGATTTACATGTCGTGGTATCAGAATGAAAAAACTGTAAAGGACACTTTTTACATTTCTTTTTTGGGTATTTTCCTATTTAATGATTTGGTTTTCTATGAAGTCTGTCTTCTTTGTGCTCTGATTTTCTAGTTCATCCTGCAATAAAATTAACTGATTGGTTTCTTTCACAAAATTAGAATGGCGTTTATGTTAGGCTTTCTCAATATATTATCTTCTGGCAATGCTTAGATGCTTTTGTGGTGGAAATGTGTTTGCTTCATAATAAAGACAATAAAATCAATAAATAGGACCGTCTCTAATGACTTAAGCTTAGAAAAATGTTGTCATTTAATTTGGTACCAAAGGCAAGCCTCAAAAGACATCTTGGGCTTGGGCCTCACTCCTGTCAATTTAAAAGAATGTTTGCATGTGCTAGGTTCAACCGGAAGGAATCTGACCTGCATGTGAAAGAAGAAAGGGGGGGGGGGGGTTGTTGAGGACACTATATGGATTAATAAAACCCTCCCTAGTAGGTTAATCATTGACATAAGGTGGCCATTTAATGTAAAAGTATCTTTTTGTTGTGTCTGGCTGTCCTTTTTAACCTCAAAAACCCAACTGTAAACTATTACAGTAGGAACTCTGAGATGCTCCTTTGATAGGTGTTGGCATACTGCAATATCAAATATCTTAAGTTTCTCATTTCTAGTGATAGATGTAAATACAGAGGTATGAAGTGTGACGGAATCAAGTATTGTTAATTTGCTGGAGTTACTGACAGTGTCCTTTTAACATCAGCTTAATCATTCAAACAAACAGTTCATATTTTAGATGAAGCCATCATTATTGTTCTTCTAAATTTTGCTTGATGAGGATCATTTCTTTGTAGGTCCTTGTTATTCTGTTGTAGTGGTAATGGTATTGGTAGCATTCTTATCCTCTTGTCACCATAAATTTGAATTACATTGATGCTGGCATGCAATTTTTTTTTGAATTATATCTAGATGCTGCATCTTCTAGTAATCTGAATGACATCATCATCAAGTTCATATTTTATGACGTTCCTTAGTGTTTAACTGATTCCTCCTTCAATAAATCTGGATGAAAGTGATGCAGATATTAACTCAGTTATGCAAATGATTTAGTCTCTCTGATGCATTTCAAATGTCGCAATTGAAGAAAAAGCTTATAAAATAAATAGGCAGGGAACCATGAGGGTGCATTGTTCTTTACAGATAGATGTTAAAAGTGTTACTTTGTGCAAATGTTTATTTTTGTAGGATTGTGATCTTTCCTTCTGTATCAATTGATGGTGCATGGTCTTGTATTTTTGGTCTGTTATGCTTTGCAGCTCATTCAATACTTCTCAATATTTTTGAATGGAAATATATATGAAGTGATGATAGTCTGACTTGCTTCCTTTGGCAGGAATATGAAGAGAAAATGAAGGAAAAGGGTGAAACTCCAGTTATGTTCAGGTGGAGAACCGCTTAGTTTTTATTACGTCTCTCAAATGGTAAAGTTCGTATCTGCTACTTAACTAATTTTAGTTTATAATACTTCTATCATACTTTTGCTTCAGTCATCTAGGACCCCCTCGAAGACTTTCTGCAGCAGAGGAGGAAGAAAAAGTCAAGCACCCAAAGCCTGAAGTAATAATTTACTTTATTCTTGTCATGAAGATTATAAAACCTTCTTGGTAAATGTATGTCTTACCGTTTACAATTTATTGGTGCAGGATTCTGTGTACTATCACCCCACACTCAATCCTACTGGAGCTCCTCCTCCTGGAAAGCCTCCAATGTTCAAATCATCTATAGGTGACTAATTATTGTCTGTCCCCTCCCCCCCCTCCCCCCCTCTCTCCTTCCTTCTTTCCCCTCTTCCTGACTGTTATATGCTTCCTGCTGCAGGGCCTAGAATACCGCTTTCTGCAGCTTCATCAAGCGGTACTGCATCAACATCAGTGTCAGAAACAGAGGATGCTACCATGTCTATTCCTCCTCCACCCCCACCACCTCCGCTGCCTCATTCAGGTGATATGGATTCTGGAGATGGCTCCATTTTGCCTGCTTCTTTGCCTGTCCCTCCACCACCTCCGGTGCCATCAAAGCCTACAGTGATAGACCAGGCAGCTTCATCTTTACCACCTTTGCCACCGCCACCACCACCTCCTGGTCCTCCACCCAAAGAACAAAATGCAACTCGTCCTCCACTTCCTCCACCACCACAGCTCCCTCCATCTACTCAACCCCCTCCTCCTGGTACTACTGGAAGTGAAAGGGAGAAAAGTCATTCTGCACAACAAGATGATTCAGGCTCCAGGGATCCTATCCAGGTAGGCATCTCATTGACTTCTTCAAAGGATTCAACTATCTGGGTGTTGGCTGACTGACTTGGTGCAATTATGAAGGATGATGCTTTTTCCTCCACCCAGTGCCAAAAACAATTTATTGATTTTTAAAGATAAAACATATCTGGAGATTTACAACAAGCTACTATTCAATCTCTCTTTTGTTATTCTTCTCCTCTCTTTTTCTCTGGATAACTTGGATCATGACTTTAGTATCTTGTAACTTTGAAATTTAGATAAGTGAGTCTCAAGAAACTTTAATCTTGTGTATTAATATAGTACTTAAGCAATAAGAAAGATTTTGTTTGAAACAAGTGCTTGTTATATTACCGCTGATCTTTACCTAATCTAATGCTTTATTTGTAGGCATCAACAGCACTTCCTCCGACTCCATCAACAGGATTGCCTATGAAGTTAGTTAATAATCAGACAGCAGGTGCATCTTCTGAATCGGGCACTAATATTCCTTCAGAAGCCAAAGATCTTGCTAAAATGCTGCCACCACCACCACCACCTCCTTTAAGACCTCCTATGCCTGGACCTGCAATGGTTCCATCTTTGCAGGCTGATATTTTACCTCCTGGAATCTCACGCTTTCCTCCGCCTCCACCTCCTCCTGACATGAGGCCACCTGGAATTGCTGGCCAACCTGGTCCTGGAATGATGGTCCCTCTTATTCCAAGACCCCCTTTTGGACCTCCACCTGGACCGCCACCAATGATGAGGCCACCACTTCCACCCGGTCCCCCACCCATGCCACAAGATGACAATACTGTTAGACCACCTGCTCCTCAGAAGCCGTCATATGTGAAATCAGCTGCAGCAACTGTTGTAAAGAGGCCTCTAGCTCAGCATACTCCGGAGCTTACAGCAATGGTATGTTTATCTTCTGCTGGAAATTTCTTTTGGTTGCTATTTGCTGTTGATGTAATGTTATGTTGTTAAGCTCCTCAACGAGAGAGGAAAGAAATTGTATACCCTGTGGAGCATGTTTACAAAATACATGCATTAAGAAATGGTAAGAATTCTTAGTTCAGCATATTTATATATCCTACAAAAAGTTACATTAATTTTTGAGGGTTTGGTTGGAGTGGGTGCCAATGATTCTACAGCAATGTGTTCTTTTGTCCTTTAGGTGATATAAGTAGTAGTGAGATTCTTTGCAGTCAGTTCTATGCATGTGGAGTTACCTCTGGGGAGACAGCGGTGTTAGGTGTTTGTTTTCTGAACTTCTACCACCCCCTTATAGGGTTTCTGATCCTTGGTTTGTTTGTCTTTTCTTTTCCAAAAAGTTCCTATAGTTTAACGGAAAGAACAATTTGTTGACTGATTGTTTAGTTTCTGGCGAAGTTTTATGTTGGTCTGGAAGTGGAAGGGGTCATAGAGATTAATTTCTCCTCTTAGGAAGCCAAGATTGGATCAGTGTGGTTTTTACGGAGGTCAAATGATCTAGTGCCATGTTGAGTGAACCAGCTTCCTTGCTTTATTCAGTTATTGGTTGTCTTGCTTGTTTGCTGAGTCTACTCTTGCTCCTTTTGCAGGTTCCAGCATCTGTACGCGTGAGGAGAGAGTCTGCACTTCCAAAACCAAAACCAAAGCCATCAACTATGGCAACAACTATTCGGCCAGCAACTGCTCCAGCCATCAGAAACCAAGAACCAACCAGCACCCCTTCTGCGCCCAAGCAACAGAGTATCGAAGACTCATACATGGCATTCGTAGAGGACATGAAGGCCATGGGGGCACTAGATGAATGAGCTGATTTATATTAAGTTAAAGCGGTGCAAGGAGCTTGATAAGTTGCACGTGATGTGAAGAAGAAAGTGGAATGCTGGATTGTGATGGTTCGGCGATCTCTTCTCAGTGGAGAGCTGTTTATTTTTCTCTGTGCTGGCTACCTTACTCAACCTTTCCCTAGCAAGTGTAACATTCAATCCTTCAGCTTTCTCGTTGTCCCTTTTTTGACTTTTCTTTTATCCCCTTTTTTTTTTGGCTTCTGGGGCAACACGTTAACATGGAGGAAACAGGAGATTGGATCTCACGAATGAAAGATTATACGTGGGTCAAATTTGATATAGATTGCTAATTCTTCGTGGTTGCAACTTAATTTCTAGACCGATGATTGCGCCAGAGATTCAAGTAATTTTTGTTAAGGGAATGTGGAAACAAATTAAATTTTATCTTATTAGATGGAGTCAACTAAATGAATTTGATGATTTCACTCATTTTAGACCTTGTGTTAGTAAATCTTTTCATGGAATGCGAGAACTGAATAAATTTATGGCTTTTACTAATTTGATGTCATTGACAATATGCTATGTTGACCAAGCCCCAACTTGCTAGGGTGCTAGTGTGTACTAGAACACTGTCTACTTGCCCTCCTTTCATTAATCCTGATGTTAATGTCAGAATTTGCTATTTGGGTACTGTCTAGAGGAGCTCTTAAGCATATTGTTTTTAAACCTTTCGTCTTTTGTGGGATTTAAATTTGAGTCATTACTCTTAGACGAAGTAAACTAAATTGAAACTTCACATGTGAAATTAGTCTAAGAAAAATCGAAATCCTTGAATGCCAAGTCCGAGCCCAGCCCGGCTCAAATCGGGCCCATCTGCCGTGCTTCCACAACTGGGCCAATAGATTTTTGTCATAGTTATTTTGGAAATATAATTGATCAAAACAATTTCTTAAATACATCACCTTAAATTAATATGGTACCAGCAATAATTGGACTTTTGGATGTATTGTAGAAAACAAAATGCCACATCGGTGGGACCTTTTATTTGGCGTAATTACACCGGACATGATAAATATTATTGAATTTTCTTTATAACTTTTCTTCTTCTTCTTCTTCTTTTTAATTAAAAAAAAATCATATGAAAGTTTCATCTTTTTGGTCAAAATTGCTTAAGACAACTTGGTATTATAACAATTTCAGTTTATAAGAGCATGGAAAGCTACGTCTTGTAAAAGCTACAGTAAGTCTACTACGCAAACTCACCTCGTCTAGTGAATGAGGTTTGATACGTACTCGTTTTCGCTCTCTAGACATATTTTGTATTGCAAGTTGTCTTATTTGATGATAATAAAATATAATTCAGGGTAATATCTCTTATTTGAAATTTACGAATATTAAATTTGAATCAGTTTAGGACTATTGCCTATTGGCATAGGTTTAAAAAGAAAAAAAGTTGACATTTCATTTTCAATGTTAGCTTTGAGTGGCCAAAAGGTAAAGAATGTCCACTTGCTTTTAGTCCTGGCGTGTTTTTTCAACTAGAGTACATTTAACCAGTGGGTACGTTACATCAACAATCTTTCGGCTTCTGATTTTAACTTCTACTTCAACTTGAAGTACATGATACGTGACATTAATTGATCCCAAATCTAAATTTTCGCTCATGAAAAAAGTACACGAAAGAAAGAAAAAAAATCAAATAATTTGATACTTATTTTTAGATAATTATTAAAGATAAATATATTTGTGACAAAAAAGTCTATACTTGAATCATGTACTAACTAAAGTATAGACTTATATGTATGTTTGATAATTGTCTTGAATATCAAATTTATCAACTAATAACGGTTAACTCGATTTCTCACTCTAATCATAGACCTCTACAATAAATTTATTCAAATTTTATGTCTCATATCATTGTGGAGGGACGCCATGCCGTATTTTAAGTATTTTCTTATGAAACGAGTCATTATCAAGGGGGTTCACGGAGTAGTTCAAGTAAGTAAGATTATTTTCGCTAAGATTGATGACTTGAGTTTTGAATCCAATGAGAATGCGATTTGGGTTTGGCGTGGGGGTAAAGGAGAAGCAGAAGTCATTATCAAGGTCGATTTACTGCCTTTTACACTAGTTTTTGTTAAGTAAGGCCAAAAGGAGATACATGCATGTAATGGCTATTTTTGCTTTCTTTGAATTGTTAGTATGATAGGTTTCAACATATTCAAAAAGTCTACAAATAAGGTGGTAATAAATGGTTACACAGAACACAGAAAACCAACCAAGATCCATCCAGCCTGGATTTTTAAAACAAACTGATGGACACTGATTTTCTTGTCTACTACCATTATATATATATATATATATATATATATGTAAAAGTTAAAAAAATTCCATCACATTAACAAAGTCAACTGTTAAGCTTGTCACTTTGCTGGCCTAGATTGAAGTGGCCTGGATGCTACAACTTCTGAGAGCATTATTCCACTAGATGATCGAATATTTATCTCATTATCTGTATAGTTGGTCAATCTAGTTCTGAAGGAGAATTGGAGTTGTCTTCATCCCTGAGATGGTGTTCATGCAGTTAACTGATCGGTTATATATAAATTCTGCTAATTCAGAATAAAGGGGCTCGTTTTGACTGTTGACAGTGTATAATCTCTTGGAGTAGAGGGGTTTTGTGGTATTGCAGAGTTCAACTATCTCATTTGTGTATCATGGCAAGCAGATACTTGATCATCTTTATGTTTCTGAGTCTGCTGGTGCTTCTTGATTCTTCTGTTTCAGAGGCTTTTTGTTTAGACTCAAGTAAGTTATGGAAATGAAACTATTCTGTTATATTGTTGAACATGTTATTATCAAGTTTACAGTCATTTTCCGCTCTTAGTGTTTCTCAATTCTGAGTTGATTTGCTTTTTCTTCTTGATGTACTACAGGGGCACCCTCTAGTCTTAAGGGTCCTCTGGCATTTTGTCCTTACAGTGGAATGTCATGCTGCAACACTACTGATGATTTGAGCTTGCAGGAGAGGTTTGCAGCAATGAACATTTCTGATTCTGTTTGTGCTTCTCTTTTGAAATCCATCGTTTGCACGGTAAGATAATATTCCTGAATGGATCATGAACTTGTTTATTAACTTGAGAGTTTCACCATCCTAAGATCTGTAGTTTACGTTTAATCAAGAAGAATTAACTGTGGCATCTAGAATTGCTTGTACATTTAGAAGATTCCTATAACGAATTAAGTTAAGATCTCTGTATCATTTACAGAGATGTGATCCATTTTCAGGAGAGCTATTTAGAATTACTACTGCTCCGCGACAAGTTCCTGCGCTCTGCAACTCGACAACTTCGGCAAATTCAAACCGAAGTTGCGAGCCAACAAGCAATTTTTGCTCAAAAGTATGGGATTCATGTCAAAATGTATCTATAATGAATTCACCCTTTGCCTCTTCAGTGCAAAGCCAGGCTGGAGAACAAGTAAAATCCAATTCCACCAAGTTGATTGATCTCTGGCAGTCTCAAACCAGTTTCTGTAATGCATTTGGCGCAGCTTCTGGCAATGGATCAGTGTGCTTTGATGGTGAAACTGTTGAAATGAATAACACTGAGAGCCCAAACCCTCCAAGCGGCATGTGTCTCGAGAAAATAGGAAATGGCTCATACCTTAATATGGTTCCTCATCCTGATGGCTCCAACCGCGCCTTCTTCTCAAACCAGCAAGGCATTATTTGGTTGGCTACCATTCCTGAGGAAGGATCAGGAGGAATGTTGGAGCCTGATCGAGCCAATCCTTTTCTAGATCTAACTGACCTGGTTCACTTCGATACTGAATTTGGATTAATGGGCATTGCGTTACATCCAAAGTTCTTGCAGAATGGCCGTTTATTCGCTTCATTCAATTGTGACAAGGCAAAGTGGCCTGGATGTGGAGGAAGATGTTCATGTAACTCAGAGGTGAATTGTGATCCCTCTAAAATAGGTCCAGATAATGGTGCTTCTCCATGCCAATATCAAAGTGTAATAGCAGAGTTTACTGTCAATGGTAGCGCGCCCCAGCCATCCTCGGTAACATCCGTTACACAAAATGACTGCTGCATATCAGATATTGGTAAATGACTGTATAATGAAATTTTGATTGTTTCTTTCCAGGCAGAAAATGCGAAACCATCTGAGGTAAGGAGGATATTTACCATGGGACTACCTTTTACATCTCATCATGGAGGCCAAATTCTCTTTGGACCAACAGATGGATTTCTGTACTTTATGATGGGTGATGGTGGAGGTGTGGGTGACCCTTACAACTTTGCTCAAAACAAAAGATCATTGCTTGGGAAAATAATGAGGCTTGACATTGATAACTTACCAAGTAAGTTAGCTAATGTTGTTCACTACATACGTAGTTGCCTACGTGCTTCTGTTAAAATTGATTTGCAATCACTTTCCCTTCATGTCATCTTTTTGTGCAACATCACCACTTGATTAAGCAACTATCGACTAAAAAGCTTCCATAAACTTGTAACAAATAAGGAGTGGGAGATTCATCATTCCTCTGCCTTTAGTCGCAAGAAACTGCAATCAAGGAGAGTGTTACTGCCAAATCGATAATAGTCCGGCATGGTGCTTTGGGTGCTTGAATAAATTATTTGGTAGTTTAAATGTTTAAAATAAGAAAAAAGCATTATGTTCCTGGCCAAGTCGCTCCTATAGTCTTCTATTCCTTGCTCGCGTACCTTCCTCTCCGTCTCAGTCAAGCAGGCCTTGATCCTCTCAATGTCCTGAGAACGGAAGAAAAGATTTAGACTCCAAAGTTCTGATCCTATGAGCGAGTGAGGCAACTGGCATAGCTATAGTTATTCATAAATCTCATCATACATTGGAATATAACCATCTTCTCTATCTGTATAATTATTAACTTTTCGTGTTATCGACCATGGATTTGTATTCCAGGTGCAGCAGAAATAAACACACTTGGTCTATGGGGGAGCTACTCCATCCCCAAGGATAATCCATATGCCGAGGATAAAGAGTCACGACCAGAGATTTGGGCATTAGGATTCCGTAATCCTTGGCGCTGCAGTTTTGATTCTGCAAGGCCTTCTTATTTTCTGTGTGCAGATGTAGGGCAGGTATTTTGTAACTCTCTCTTGATTCTCGTTATTGCAAGAGCTGAGTTTTGTTACTGCTGCTACTATGAGCCGGCGCTAATCTTGATGCACCCATATCTCATAGGATCTATATGAGGAGGTGGATATCATCACCAGAGGTGGGAACTATGGCTGGCGTGCATACGAAGGACCTCATCTCTACACTCCACCAAACTCACCAGGAGGGAATACATCAGTGAATTCCATAAATCCAACATTCCCGGTGATGGGATACAATCACTCGGATGTAAATAAAGAGATGGGCTCAGCATCAATCACAGGTGGATATTTCTATCGGTCTATGACTGATCCATGCATGTATGGAAGGTGAGCTCAATCTTCATTTTCGCAGAGATTTAGTAGTTCCCATTCTCCATCAATCACATCTCAAGGACTGATCAAATTATAGAAATGCGATGCTGTTGAGACAAGTTACTTAACTGAACTGAATGCAATTTGCAGGTACCTGTATGCAGATCTTTATGCAGATGCTATCTGGGCAGGGATTGAACATCCTGACAACAGTGGAAATTACAGCACAAGCAAGATCCCCTTTGCTTGTGCTCATGATTCTCCTCTAACTTGCACTACTGTTCCTGGAAGTTCGGATCCGGCTTTAGGATACATTTTCTCCTTTGGCGAGGACAACAATAAAGACGTCTATATCCTAACCAGCGGAGGAGTTTACAGGATTGTCCGCGCAAGCCATTGCAACTACACTTGCACGCAGGAAAATGTCACAGCTAACACCCCAGGCCCTGCTGCTTCCCCTCCTTCAGAAGCCGCGCTGTTAACCAGCTCGCACAAGAAATTGTTGTTCCTGCTGTCTTGTCTTTGGTTGTTCTTCATGAGTTTGATCTAGATTTCTGTAACATATGTAATTTTTACCTGGTGAATACCACATTCTTCTACCATGAAACTCTTCTTCCAAATGATCTCTGGATTGATAAGAAGATCCTTTCAGTTGGCTAGAGTCCGTTACTTGAACAAAGCTAGATCTTGTGGGATCATATTGAATATTCTCTCCGGTGTTGATACAAGAATTTTGGTGATTGTGTTTATCAGTTTCACAAAGTCCAGCACACCTTTCTGCCTGTGAATATATCTAAAGAAAACTCTTGGTCGATAATCCACAAAGCTCACATTGAAGAAAGCTAGCACGAATAAAGGCCACGAGAAAGAAAATTAGAGTTTGAATACGTCTGAAGGAACCTGAATATTGATGATTCACTAAAATGAACCACCGGAGAAGTCCATTAGTGATCAACTTTGGCTAAGATTTATTATATACACATACATTAAAGGACTAATTACTGAGAAAATATGACAAGAAGTTCCATTTTTTTTCTGTCTCTCTCGGGATGCCTCCGGGAATGCAATTCATGATTCGCGTTCAATTTGATAAGTGTTCTCGACTTATTTGGTATTCAGTATAGAGCACGTGTTGAATATCCAAAATTTGCTAATTAGTGGTTGAGTTTCGTCGGTGAATAGTCCAATCTTCCAATAATCTAAATATACATATATTCACTGGAACATCCTCTAAAACATCTAGTATCTCATTAAGATAGGATCTGGAATTTTACGCCATGAATACATATTTCCTTTCACAAAGAGCAAATAACAGAATATTGGGATTTCATTTCATAATTTAGATCACCCTTTCATCCCTTCTTGTTATAAACATTTTCTCTCACACCTGAAACCAGCAAAGGAGCAAGTCATAGAAAGATTTTTTATGCGACAAATCATATAAAATGTGAATGCTCTTGAACAAGATTTTTTTTAAATGTTATTATTATTACTTTTTTGCTGGGCTTGAACAAGATTAATATCGAGTCTTCTTCTTGCTTTTTGAGTCAACTTTATTGGTGGGAAAACTGCAAGAGCTATGTTTTTGGCTTAAATAACCAAAGTACTCCACAATCTAGCAACATCACCTTAATTAACTTTCTTCTCGTTATGAACAAACCCATAAAAAAAATAGTTTGTGATTAAAGATTTTAAGTATTTTCTCTTAATTAATTCTACTCGTGTATTGAAATATATAATCATACTCATCGATTAAATTAATATACATACTGAAATGTACTATTAAGTCATAAAATTTATTGTTTGCGAATGTATTTTACATATCTGATTAAGGTATCCTAATAAAAAGTAAAGAACAAAGAAAAAAAGAAAAACACTCAATCTTCTCACTCTCATTTTATCTGAACCCAAAAGATTAACCCTTCAAAACTTCTGACCTAATTAACCCTCCACCCAACACTAACACATCCCTCGTTTACTCTCTTTGTTACTTTTTTACCCCCCAAAAACACACACACGCACTGCACACACTACACACACCACCAAAAGCCTTCTCCCACAATTTTTTCTTCCCCCTTCACTTCCTTCACACACACACAGAGGGACTCAACCCCAACCCAACCCGCAAGCCAATAAAAAAATTAAAAATAATAAAAGAATAAAAGGAAAAAAAGGAAAAATCTTCAAGTATTTTCTTCATATATTTTTATAACAATTTGTGTGAAATAATTTTCTTTTTCTATTTTTTTTAAAAATTATTGTTGGATGATGCTGCTGCTGCTTCTTCTTTTATGCTTCGGCTCATATTTTGCTTAAAAACCCCAACTTTTTTTCTTTGTATTTTCTTCCAAGTCTTGCATAAAGTCTTCATCTTTCAATGCAACCGCATGATCTCTTATGTGACCTCGCCGTAGAGAATCATCACGCCCTCTCCGATCTCACCACCATGCCGTCCGCCACTGCCACCACCACGACGGGCGCCGACGAACCCGCTTCTTCTCCGATCCATTCAGAGAATAACGAAGACCCACCAAGCAAAAACCCCGAAAACGCGGACGATGTGAGAGAAAACAGCAAAAACAGTAAAAAAATTGAGGAAAGTAGCAAGAATAATGGTGATAGTAATGTAGTTGTTAGGAGGGAAAGGCCTTCGAGGGCGTGCACGCAGAGGGCAGTGCAGAGGATGCAGCAGGCGGCTGCCGCTGAGGCAGCGATGGCCGTGGCGGAGAAGAAGAGGAAGGCTGCTAGGAGGCGGGAGCGCCTCGCCAGGTCAGTGAAGGAGGAGGAGGAAGAGCATTCGCGGGACGAGGAGGAGGACGGCGAGGAAGGGGAGGAGGAGGATGGTGGGCCCTCCTCGTCGTCGAGGCAGCAATGTAGTAAGATTATTACCCCTCTAGTTGGGGAGCCCGAGGCGTCGCAGTTGCCACGGTGGAATATCCGGTCCATGTGGCAGTTAGCTTCCATACTTAATTTCTTTAATGTATGTCGTCCTCTTTGTGTTTTTTGAGCTAATATGTTTATCAAAGTTTGTAGCTTTTTGTTAAGCATTTGTGTTTTGGGTCTAAATGTGTTTACTTGTGTTGATAATATTGTGTGTTTTTTGCTTTTGTGGTATAGGTATTTAGGCCTTTGTTGAATATTAAAGTAGAGCTTTCGGCGGAGGAGTTTGAGACGGCATTGATTATGCCGAATAGTACTCTTGGAGAAATACACATGCCATTGTTGAAGGTTGGTGCAAGTTTGGTTTGAAGTCTTAAGTTACTAAAGTCTGATACTTTTAGTACAAGATTAGCTTTGACTTGCAATTCTGTGGCAGCATATGACGGGCGTGCATTTTGTTCTTGTTGATTCTGCCATTATTTGTCTACAACATTCAACATTGTTTGTAGTCATTGTGAGCTGGTAAATTTTGCTTTTGAAGTAGAGTTTAGCATTTTATTTGTTGATATCAAGTTTTCCTTGGCTCTAGGGATCTTATGCTTGCTAAGGTGAGAATGAACCAAAGATTATTACTTTAGGCGTGAAACAACACTGGTCTTATTGGAGGAGTATCACAGGCTGCAATATGCTGATAATACTGTACTGGTTGAAAGTATAAGTGTCATACATGTTTGACATCATCAAGTTAACCTAGTGAAGCAGTAATGTAATGTTCAAGGAATATTGTATGATAGAAGGTACACTAATAGGCCACCAGAGCAGCTGAGATATTGAAGATGATGCATTGCAAGTTTTGTGCTATATTTATCTTTGTGCAAGCCCTCTGTAAATCTAATGGCAAAGCTTTTGCTCTTCCTCTTATACTGCAGCAGTGATCTTCAGACGTTAAACACCTGCTAGTATTGACATACAAAATGAACTTCCCTTGTAGTTTTGTACTTAGGATCTTCCTCATGCAGTATAAGTACATATCCAGAAGTGTTCTGTTTTGCTGAGTCCTGGGCAGTATTAGTCCTTAGTTTTGCTTTCAGGTCAAAGATTGTGCAAACTTTGACCATGTTGAGCTCTTTATTTGATTTACAAGTTAATGAGGAGATATGTATCATGTATCTTGTCAGAAGAGCTCGGACAATAATTGACCAGTTATCTGGTGTTAGGTGCAGTATTTGTATACGGCATGTAGGTATAGGAAGAGAAAACTGATCTTGGACAAGGCTACAATTTCAGCAAATGAGGTATTTTAGCTTGTTATAGCAAAACCCATGCTATTGGAGCTAAATTTATTTTTTGGAAGTCTTGTGTTTTATGGAGGCTATTACAAGGCATAGCATCTTTACCAAAGTATCTATGTAGTACAGTGTGTTCAGGAGATCTGTTAACTGTTGATTATTGGAATTCATCAACTCCATGAATTGAAGTAGCAGGTTATGTGGGGGAGTTTTCGATATTTTCTTTGTGGTGTATAACTTGTTATGTGCCAATTACATTGTGAAAGGAAATGCAGTGTTAATGGAGACATGGAGTAATTTGTGAGCTTCAGTAGAAGATATTCATGTCCTCTATGAGTTCTATATAAATTTGAGAATCGTTGGCTGGTAAACTCAGGTCAAATGATCAAGTACTTTTGTCTTTCCCTTTGGTACTTTGAAGAGTTAAAAGGATGGAAATCTTTGTTACATTATCTAATTTTTCTAGACGGTACTTGTGTGATTATTTTACTTTGGATGTCAAAATGCTTTATCTTTGGCAGTCTCATTAAAGTTCCACCCTTGCATAGGAGTTATCTTTGTCAGGAGAAATCAAGATCATTACACTTGGATGAGGATGTAAACTGGTTACACGTCCATATGCTGTGTAGCTCAACTAAGATATTGATGATTGTTCCTGTACCCTGTAGTTTAAACCAAGAGAGGGTTGGCGAGATGTTTTAAGCAATTAGATTCTTGTAATAAATGTTTCCACCTGTTATTCCCAAATTGGTATAGTGTGTTATTTCACTTGTTGGGTGGAACAAAAATATGGTACTACAATGAATTAGTTATTTGGTGACAGGATTCTGCTGTGCTAGTAATGATCACCAACTTGGGGCGCTGCCCATCAAGTTAAGAACATTGGTATGTTCTTGATTGGTCAAAGGTGTGAGAGAGAGAGAGAGGAAAGAGCATTTAAGAGCATCTTTTATGTTCAGTTCATGTTATGCATGCCTCCAGTGGTATACTAGATGGGAATGCAGTGAAGAGTGTCCTCTCTTTCTCTCTCTCTCTCTCTCTCTTTTTGGCTTGTGTGTGCTGTGGTTTTTTTTTTTTTGGGGGGGGGGAAGATCAGTGGTTTGAAGCATGCTGACTAACATTCACTTCCTTTGGTTTGGTCTTGGATGTGGTGGGCACTTCAAAATCTTAACGTTTAAGTTGGGAAGATTGATTGAATATCTGACCAATAAATGGGCATTTCTGGTATTGATCTGAAGAAGTCTAGTAATGCTGGTAACAATGGACAATGAAGTGTGAGATTTTGAATTATAATAAGGAGTAGTGTGGTTTCAGTTATTGACACTTCATCTGAGGGGTCAATAATTGTAGATTAGATCTGTGGACTGGAAGCCTGAAAACTGAAGTGCATGGCTGTCTGATACTAATGCATGTGGTATGACGTATCTATGTTGTCTGAGCAATCTTGTTGGCATGCCGCATGTTATAGTTCGTAATTTACCCTAGCGTGGTATTTTCCAAGTGCTTATTGTCCTCGACCCTTTTGTTTTGTGGTTACTTATCCTAATTGTTTTCCCTTTAACTGATTTTTGTTCTTGTCATTTAACACCTAATGGAGCTTGTATGATCTGAGATTTATGTAATATGAACATCTAGGAAAATGAGGAAATCAATTGATTTTCCAATAGACATTCATTTTTTTTTTTTCTGATAGATGTTAATATTTGCATTTGTTTTTACTTGTAATATATCTTCACAGTTTGCGTCTGCTGGTACAACAGTTTCCTTATATGTATTGGTTGAATCAATAGGCAATCCCTCCTATTACTCGGATAGCACTTGGACAGAATACTTGGATTACAGTTCTGTGCCGAAAATTGAGAGATTGGTGGCATTGGGTAATTTGATTACTGGTTCTTGAATTGATATAGAATACTTAGCTTTGAACATATGCTATCTATTTAGTACTGTCAATTAAATTTACTTGGTTTGGCACTTAATAACAGGTTGCAGAGGGGGAGCTGCCTATAGTTGCCTCACATGGGTGAGTACTCCCAGATTCATGGGATAAGCATGGTTTGAGGAAGCATAAAAATTATGAATATTTATGAGTCTCCTTTGATTGATCTTCCAGGGCTGAAATTGATGCTTATAATGCACTTGAACCTGGGGTTCGTGCTGTGATTTTGAAGGCGTTATGCGATATTCGAGTTGAGGTATTGTAGTTTGTAAATGTTTATTGTTTCAAATTTCTTGCCCATAATTATTTGTGTCCAGAAAACCTCCCCTAACACCCTAGTCATAGGCAAAAGACAAATTTTGATTTGTCCTCAGTACCAAGTTGTTTAAGTTCGGTTATTGAGTACTGTTTCTTGAGGCTTGAGGTTCATTTGCTTATAAGTAAGAAAGTGGAAAGACAGCAAGGAGGATAGGTTTTTTCTTGTTTCCGTTTCTTGCTTTTTGTGTTTTCATTTCCCACTAGTACTAACTTAAGGGGTGAATGCTGCATGCTTTTGACCACCAATGGAAAACCTTCCTTCTTGTGGGAAATAGGTGTTTGCATTTGACCCTTTCTGGATACATTGTTCTAGTCTCATGTGCTGGCATGGTCCTTCTCCTCTGTCTATCTGTTTCGCTAACCTTAGAGCCTAACGCAGCAGATATTTGGAGAACATAGCAAGAAAGAAGGAAAAACAAGGTGCTCAATTCCAAGGCTGAAATTTGCCAAGAAATCCCATAGATAATAAACCCTAAGAAAGGGAATAAAAATATTAATGAATAATTTCTGGAAAAGGTTGTCCAAAAATGAAAGCTTTCACCCCTATATATAGGCTATTTAGGAATCTAGAACTAAATAGGAAACCAAAACTAAATAGGAATCCAAAACTAAATAGGAAACTAAAACTAAATAGGATTTGGTTCTACCAATACTTTCGATATCAAAATAGGTAATAAACTAATCCTAATATAACTAGGACTCAGTAACAAATAAAAAATCCTAAATCCTAACCAATTTTAATTACTAACTAAAATAATAAAATTCTGGGCTGCATCAGAGCCATTTTGTGCTAATAGTTTTGACTACTGTCAACTTTTCCCAGTAGATGGAAAGGGTGCAAATAAGTAGGAAAAAGTTTATAGAACTTTTTATTTTATCAGATACCATGGTCCCTTCCAAATGTACTTGCTAGTTTTTGTTGTTCCAGAAATCAACCATGCTGTGATCCTCTGAAAACTTTTTCATCTAACATCTAAAAGAAGCAGTCCAGGGAAATTTCATTAATAGAGAAGCTGTCACGTACTTCTTAGCTTTCCATGTTCTTAAGAAAAATGAAAGAAAAGTGCTAAAAGATTTTAAGGTGCAAAGTATGATGAAGATATTATAGCAAATAAATCTCGGTAGCTGGATGTCTCTTGGGACCGAATACTGGTGATTTCTTGTGCAGTAAGCTCATAGTTTGTCCACTCCCTTATTTTGTCTCTGCTTATACATGTGGTGTAAGAAGATTGTCTTGGCTCATTTTGCAGCAAGAAGATATCCGGAACTTCATAGATGACTCACTTAAACATGGTGTTCATCTTTCAACGTTTAGAAAGGAACGCGTTGGCGGTGATTCTCATGGTATTTCATACTGGTAATCATTTTAGCACACTGTAGGGCAGCATGCTTTAGATGTGTACCTTAGGATTTTCCTTGTCTTCTTTGCTTTTATAAAACTAATCCCATCTCTTTTGCCATGTAATAAGCCAGTACTTTTCCCATTGAATGGTTGATGTTATTTGCAGTTCTTTTGCGAAATACTTTATTAGTACTGCTGTTATATAGGTATGAAGACGATCCTGTCTTTGGTCATCGGCTCTACCGGGAGATCAGAAAAGTTGAGGTGAAGAGAGGAAAGGGACGAAATATACCGCCCATTCCTCATTCATCTTACCAGTGGGAAACAGTTGCAACAAATTTTGATGAGTTTCAGGAAGTTTCAGTAAGTCATTTTTCAGTCTAACCTCACTGTACTTATTAAAAGTTAGCGTGTGAGGATATAAATGCCAAAATTAATCCAGATTTTTTTGTTTGATCAAAAGAAAGGGGTGGGGGTGGGTTGGGCAAAGAATAGGTAAAAAAGCTGGGGAACAGAAATAAAATGGTGAGGAAAAGTACAGTTGCTTAACATATAAACAAAATGATGTTGGTCCATGGATAACCTTTCTAAAGAATTATTTCATTGAAACATGTTTGAATACTTTTGTTTTGATCTGTGATGTCAAAACATTTGAGGCATAAGAGCTCAATTCTTTATATCAAGTGTGTCATAAGAGTCGTGGCTGGCAATTCATGTGGAAAGAAGCTCTCATGTTCTGATTCACTGTCTTTGGTTTGCAGGAGAAACTCTTCTCTAGTAAAAATAGAACTGAAGCATCACTTGGGAAGAAATTGAAAAAGGACATGCTTCCTGAGATTGAGAAAGTCCACAAGGTAATCCCTCCGTTTCTTTGCTGCACCTACATGTACTTCTTCCTACTCACTTTGTATCCTGTTGAATCTCTTTTTATTAGCTTAGTTTTCATCTCTTCCTGCTTGCTGTACTGACAATTGATGTTCACAGAGGAAGGAGAGGCTATTGAAAAAACAGCATAGACAGGCTCTTTTGCTTGATAATATGATGAATGTTGATGGGCTTGCTGCGGGGCGTTCCCTTCGTGATAGAAAACCTGTCACCTACACATTTGGTAAGAGAAATGAAGTGTTGTCTACTAACAATCAGGACGCTGTTCCATAATTGTTAAGATGCTAAAGATGGTGGGACTTCCAACTCCTATTTGTGTCCTTACTCCTATTTGCGTCCGTCTTCAAGAATGAAAGTAAACAATGGAGTAAAATAAAATTAGATAAAAACTCGCTGTGCCCTGTTTCATCTCATAAATCTTGCCTTTGCCTCTTGATAAAGAGGTTCAGCTTACAAAAACATGAGCTGACTTATCATGAGTGGAAGTGGATCATAGATATTTAGATTTGGAAGTCTCTCAAACTTTGCAAGATTAAGCCAAACTCTATTGCCAAACTTGTTGTCTTTGCCGAAATGATTTTTCCCAATTCCTGTAGGTATCATCCTTTTTGTTCAGCATGAATTTGGGGAAAAGAAGATGAAACCTCTTATTATCAGAAAGTATGAGAACTTTTTGCAAAAAGAGAAGAAAGAATAATAGTTCAAGGATGCAACATTTGGTTAAACTGCCAAGAAGTTCTAGCATTCATTTGTGATTCTAACAGTGAGGAGTTTGGAGCCTTTGGTTGAGTATCTTGACTCTTCAACCCATAAGGTGATATATCGTGTGCAAGAAAAGTTAGATTTGAAACTCTTCCGAATTTTAAAGAGGTCAATATTGACAAAAACTCATATTCTTGATTGAATCCAAGTTTCTGTAGGCATCAGCTTCCTTGTGATGCACAATTTGAGGTAAAAGAGAAGGAAAATACTCATATTCTTAAAATTGATGAAAATGACTTGCAAAAATTGTTTGAAGGATGCAATATTTGGATAGGTGCCAAAATGTCAAGGAGCCAATCAGGCCATAGCTCTTCTGTGTGCTATAGACTTGTGAGTTTCCTTCAATCTTGATTATTTGGCTACCTGAGTGTGATGCCGAATGTTTGTTGCAGATGATTATGACCGATCGATCAATGAAGCAATCAAGGAAACCAAGTATGTATCTTACCATTTGGAAAGCAATACAATACTGCATATATTAGTTGTTTCTTGAAGTTCTTTGTTTATTTCTCCCACACCACAGGGTTTTTCTTCTTTTGATCCTCTCTTTTCTATCCATTCTTGTCCCCTTACAGTTTGTTAAAGTATCTTTTGACATTCGTCTTCTCTTTGCTCCTTCAGGAAGAAACAGCCTTCTCCTGATCCTACAGATAGAAGAGATTTCATGAGACATGAATATGTTACAAATGGTAGACGGCCTGGGCCTTCACTATATACTCGACACTTCTCTTTCAGCAGGCAGTCTTCACAATCACCTGACTATGATAGATATGGTGACAATCATATCACTGAAACATTAGATCGCAGGTCTCTTGCATATCTGGTTTGGGTAATCTTCCCTTTCTTTTCATTATAGACTTGGAAACTAACTAGTAATGTTGTGGCTTTTAGCAATCGAAGAAGGCAGAGGCCTCAACGATATTCTGTCAAAGATTTTGTTGAGGCAGTTTCAGATAATGAGGCAGACTTTGATAGTGATGAAGATATTGTTGGTGAAGTTGTTTATGATGAAGAATACCTAAGACGGAAGAAGAGGAGGAAGATATCAAGCAGCTCAGAAGGGGATGAAGAGTACCATTGGGATGATGAAAATCCTGAAGATGAGGAAGAGGAGGAAGAAGAAAATGATTCATCAAGCGCTAGCGAGGAGAGTGATCAGGCACAGAAATTGAAGAAATTGCCTGGGCGCAGTCGGAGAGAAACTAAATTGAGATCAGTTGATGAGATCCAATTGGGTCTACGACGTAGTAAAAGGGCAACCAGAAACCGTATTAACTATCGCTATTATGAGTTGTCAGAGTCAGAAACGGAGTTGGTGAAACCTGAGAAGTCAAATGGATCACATGAGCAATCAGATGCAAGTGGTGATGAAGATTTCTCAACAGCGAGTCAAGACTCCGATGGGAACCCAGAGAACCTGGAAATGAAAGCTGATCAAACTGTTGAGGAATATCCTGAAATGCCGAAGGAAGAGCAAGACCATCCACCAGAAAAATCAAGTAGTCCAGGTCAGAATGAAGCTGAAGGAGTAAGGAAAAGGCGGTTTCTTGATCTAAATCAGCTTGCCCCGGGTTCTGGCTTTGATGATGGCCCCAACTCAACGAAAGATGAAGATACAGATGACTTCTAGAAGTTTTCTCTGTTCAAGAGAAATGTCATCTCTTTCCCTTTGGGGTAGCTGATTGTATAATAGATTACTCAAAAATTTTGTCTCAAGTCTACTTCATGAAGGAAGTCACGATTAGAGAGTTTCTTCCTTGGCGAAATTCAAGCTTCTATCCTGATGCAGTTTATGTATGCTTTCCATTGGGAGCATTATGGTGCTGGGAAATTATGTAGATTAAGTAGTCATTTTTTAGCATGTCTACATTGCATTAATACTAATGGGATCTGGATGGGAAGGTTGTTGGCATATCTTTCTTTATCTGTCACTGTACAATAACTTTTTAATTAATATTGTAATGGAACATCTAATTCATGGAGCACTTGCCTTGTTTCATTTTAGATGCTTAGGAGGACTCATCTTTAACTAGGATTTGGTTTCTTTGTTGCTTATGTATTTGCATTTTGTAAAGAAGCATTCTCTCTGAATGGTAATTTTCACGTTCTTTTTGCAGTGTAACATTAATTAGGAGATGTGCAGTTTGCATATTAGATATACTTCCAAAGTAGTGAAGGCTGAATTGAAGTATGCTACAGTGTACAAGTGTTTGGTCAAATGACGTGCAAACACATAAGCTGATCTCTGATCATGTGGAATCTGAGTTTGATGTCTCCATGCTTATATTTAGTGTGCAGGTGAAATTTGAGCTTCTTGCTCCTCTTGCAGTGGAGCTTCTGTTTTCAGTTCTGATCCCCCCATGCTCAGATTCATAGCCTGTTCGCCCATTGCTTCCTCAAGAGCTTGGATCAGATTTAGGAGACATTTTTCTGCATCTTCTTTTGGGGACTTAGGCATGAGGTTTTCTGCAACATCAGCTGGTGTGATCTTCGTCTCCTTCATCAGATGTTCAATTCTTTCAAATGATGGATGGTCTTCTAGCTTCAGGTAATTTCTCACAAGCACCTTAAATCCCTCAAAACCGCAATAAGAAAGCTTAATGTGCTTGTCAATTCTACCCCTTCTTGTTAGAGCTGGGTCCAGCTTTTCTACATAATTGGTGGTGAAAATGATAATTCGCTCTCCTCCACAAGCAGACCAAAGGCCATCTATGAAGTTGAGGAGTCCTGAAAGAGTGACTTTGCTGCCACTCTCTTCCTTGTCCTTGTGTGGGCTTTCTTTCTGGCCCTTCTTTATCTCCTCTCTTGAAGACTTCTCTCTGCGCGTCTTCCTTTGCCCTGTAAGATCAATTGAGCAGTCAATGTCCTCTATGACAATAATTGATTTATTAGTTGTTTCAGTAAGAAGCCTCCTCAGTTCTGAGTTGTCCTTCACAGATGTCAGCTCAAGATCATAGACATCATAACCCAACAAATTTGCCATTGCTGCAATCATAGTTGACTTGCCAGTCCCTGGAGGACCATAAAGTAGGTAACCCCGTTTCCACGCCTTGCCTATTCTTGCATAGAAATCTTTACTCTTAGTGAAAGTTAAGAGATCTTCTATGATATCTTGCTTCTTCTCTGGTTCCATAGCCAGTGTATCAAATGTTGCTGGATGCTCAAAGAGAATATGGCTCCACATTGTCTTGCTATGGCTGTTTGTGTAAAGCTTTCTTTGCTTATTTCTTGCCACAACCTTTTTCCCTTTCCTTATCACATGCTCCAAGTAAGATTCAGTTATCATCTCCCTGTATTTCTTGTGAAAAACCAGTCTGTAAAATCTACTTTCTGGCTCTGGGAAGTATGACATGCTTGGTGCGCGTGAACTCGACTTGGCTCTTCCAGATGCCCACCAAATTTTAGCTCCTTCAAACTCATCAGTCACCTTTTCATATTCATCCATGCTTAACATTAACTTGTTGCTTTCTTTCGACATCTCAGCTTTGAGTCTCTTGGCACTTTTTGATGTAGTGGCACTCAGGTAAGCCTCAACTATTCCATAGGCTTCATGAGGCTTCAGATTGCTGCCAATGAACTCATGGATGGAAATCTGTACATAGGGGTAAAAGAATCCCCTGATTCTAAGAGTATACTTCTCCAGTAAGCGACGAATTTCAGGGGGACAACATCGTCGAAAAATCTCCCAGAAAAAGATGAAACTAGCTAAGCTAGAACCCATGGTAGCCCACATATCAGGCATGATCATCATCACAAACTGTTATTGAGCTTTTCTGGTGTTTGATTTGGTTCTTCTTCTGCAACGAATATGTAACACCCTTGTGTTGTTTCACATGTATAACTTTCTATGGGAGAGTAACATTTAAGAGAATGTAGAGCATGAAGAAATTTCTTTGTATTTTATGTTTGTCGATGGCATTTCTACACCAAATTGTGGTGGGCAAAACTTGTGGGGTCTACCATGTTGAAATTATCTCCTCTCTTCCTAAACTAATCGGATTCACATAGGAAAGGACAAGGTGGGGTCAGAAGCTCCAACGTACGCCATGGCGGCCATTATTGATTTCCATGTCCATTTTGTGCTAATGGTTATTGATTAATGCAATAATAATATAGGGGTTTTTTTTACTTATAGAACTCTGTGTTTAAGTTTAATTATACCACTAATCTTTAAATTTACAAAATTATAATTAAGGCCTTTGTATTTTTTCAAAAGTTGCAAACTTGCCCCTTTGTCTAATTTTTCATGAATTTATTAACGACTTTTGTGAAATGTCTATTTTACCCTTATGTTATTGAATAAAATATTTATTTAGCCCTTGTTCTAATTAAAAATTAAAAATAAAAAAAAAGAAAAAGGAAAATACCCATTCCTCCCCCCCCCCCCCCCAACAAAAGGGCTGCCACCCCTACCACCTCCAACCCTGCCACCCCCACCACCCAAACCCCTAATCCCGCCATCAATGAAGAAGAAGAAGAAGAAGAAAAAGATGATGATGAAAGGGGGTGGGTGGTGATTTTAATTTTAATTTTAGTTTTGAAATATGATGAAAATAAAATAAATAAAGAAATAAAAGAAAAGAAAACACAAGGGGTGTATGTGCAAGAGGGCAAAAAAGAACTCCAGTTGCATTTTTGGCACGTGTTGGACACTTGCCGTTAAAATGGACGGAAATCGTGATAGAGGGACCGAAAGTGCAACTTTTAGAAAAATACTGAGGGTCTCAACTATAATTTTTTGAATTTATATACTAATAGTGTATTTATGCCTAAACACAAGGAGTCTATAAGCAAAAAAATCTATAATATAACAACCTAACATATTTTCCAAGACTTGCTTGCGTGATGAATTTTGTGTCGCACACTGCGTAATTTTTTTAATTTTGAAAGACCATGAAAGACGACCTGGTCATTTAAAATGATTGTAGCAGTAGGTAAAAGGGGTATGTGAATCTTACATACTTGTGGAGTTTACGTATAAAGTTGAATTGATGCGTAATTGTCCAAAAGACGAGTCCTAAACTATTCCTGGAAAAAAGTTCAATATTTCATTATTCTGATTACTTTAACACATAGAGTTTCTCCTGTTTACATTAAAACCTACCCACATAGATTGTACTCAAGAGGAAAAAAAGTGTAATTACGGGAAGAAAAGGATAAAATCATAAAAGAAAATAAAGGAATTGGATTAGAGATTTTTTCAATTAGGAAAGAGTTAAAAAAGGAAAGATTCAAAAGGAAATGATAGATTTTATGAATAAGTTAATGTAAATGCCCTTTCTTAGTGATAGGGTTCTGGGTTTTAATAGTTAGCATAGTTTTCCTCTTGATCGGTAGATGTAATCATTTTATTTCACTTAAAAGCAAATAAGTAAAATACATCAGTACAACAAGTTAAAAAATCAAAAGTTTCAGACTATGCACGAAAGATTGTTCTTTAAAGTACCTCTATATCTATGATTCAAACAAAATGAAGTAATTGTAGTCACAAAAATTCATAATATTGAAACATTAGCCTCTAAGGCTCAATTTATACATTAAACACAATACATCATGTCATTCAAATAACACGAATTGATTTTATCTTTTGAAACAATAAGAATTAATTTGGAAAAAAAAAGAGACTTTTAACATTTTTCTTTTTATGCGTCAATGTTGAACAATTATTATTTAGTGGAGAAGTTGATGGAAATAAAGTTTGAAAAAGAAAAAGCAATAGGAACTTGTGACATAATTTTTTCATGTGTTAATATTTAAGAGTAATTATTTAATGGAGTCATTAATGAAAATAAATCTCATACAAAATAAAACATCATGATATGACGCCTGCCAAAAATTTCTAAAACATGACATGCCACTTTCTAAACCCCTCTAAGTTGTTATGAGGTATAATTTTATTATAATATACTAATATTTTTCACATCTCGTATTTCGCATGGATTTATTTATATCTTTTTATATGTTTTTTTAATTTTCTATGGACGTTCTATAAACGTGACCTCTTGTATTTTTTTTTTATTCTATCCTGTACATTTTGTGATACCTTGAAAGTTCTCACCTATTTTATTTGATAAATGTTTTGAAATATAAGAGATAATCGAGTTATATCATTCTAGTCATTTTCTATAAAATAATTTGATTTGAATTTTTCAAACAATAAGGACTAATTTGAGAAGGGGAAAGAAAGGAAAGAAAGAAAACAATCTGGACCTATAGTATAATTTTCTCATTTTTCAATATTAAAGAGTAAGTATTCAATTGTATATGTAATTAATAGAGATGGAACCCACAAAATTTACGCAATTTTTACTGTGCTCTATAGGGATGGATAGCGTGTTGGTGCGGTGAACAATATGCACGCATAGTACGTAACAGTATATGTGTTCAAAACTCTTATATTACATGTTCAAAATTCTTATATTAAGCTGCTGCAAACATATTCATAATTTTGATCTCTCTTATATTAAGCTGCAAACATGTTCATAATTTTGAACTTTGAAAGTTCTCACCTATTTTATTTGATAAATGTTTTGAAATATATGAGATAATTGAGTTATATCATTCTAGCCATTTCCTATAAAATAATTTGAATTGAATTTTTCAAAACAATAAGGACTAATTTGAGAAGGGGGAAAAAAGGAAAAAAAGAAAACAATGTGGACCTATATTATAATTTTCTCATTTTTCAATATTAAAGAGTAAGTATTCAATTGTATATGTAATTAATAGAGATGGAACCCACAAAATTTACGCAATTTTTACTGTGCTCTATAGGGATGGACAGCGTGTTGGTGCGGTGAACAATATGCACGCATAGTACATAACAGTATATGTGTTCAAAACTCTTATATTATATATTCAAAATTCTTATATTATAGATTCAAAACTCTTATATTAAGCTACTGCAAACATATTCATAATTTTTTTCTCTCTTAAAGTTCAAAATTATAAACATGTTTGCAGCTTAATATAAGAAAGATCAAAATTATGAATATGTTTGCAGCACCTTAATATAAGAGTTTTGAACCTATAATATAAGAATTTTGAATATGTAATATAAGAGTTTTGAATACATAGTATAATTTATGACTATGTAATATAAGAGTTTTCAATATAGAGTATAAAATTTATGAGATTATAAGTTTTATTTTGTGAACTTGCTTTTACACTTTTCACATGTAATATAAGAGTGTTGAGCATGTTTGCAGCTTAATATAATAGTTTTGAATTTATAATATAAAAATTTTGAACACATGTATCTTACGCATCATGCGCGTATTGTTTATATACGATCTGATTATGATGTTCATACAGAAAGATTCATATGGTGCACATTGTAAGTACTGCAAAAATTAAGTTTGTTAAATGTGACACATGGCATTGCCTAGATTAGTCAGACCCTTCTCTAATAGTCGTCGTCTACTTGACCTGGCCCCCCTTTATGTAGCATATGAGTAGATCTTTACTAAAAGCAGGCTCTATTGGCGGATGGATAGGGCCCCTCTAAAGCAGAGCACCCAACTATGGAAAAGCTTCCTTAAGGGTGGGTTAGCTTAGTCAGTCCGGCCCGGGTTGACATAGTCTCTCCTCACGACGGTCTGTTAATAGACCTTGTTGAATCAATTTCTGAAGTGTCGTAGTTGCGCTGCTTGGACCAGCATGCGGGAATATTTATCAACAAAATCATATTGATCATAGTGGTGAGGAGTACTCTCCCGACTGATTATGTGGAGAAAGGTTGTTTTATGTATATGTGTGTGTGTCTATATATATATATTTTGTAACAAATAGGGGTAAGAATATTTGTTTATTTTTTGAATTTTGCCCGATCTAGTTGTGCTTGAATTTTTGAATTCAAATGATTCAGATGAGTTTTTTGGAGTTTTCGGGTTAGGATCTTGGATGGAAAATGTTTCGAACTCGACTCAAAATAATTCTTCTTCTTCTTCTTTCTTCTTTTTTTCCCTTTTGCATAAATACTTCAATGAAACTCAAGATGATTTTGCACTCATTTTCACTTGGATAATTGTTATTTAACTAGATTATCTTTTCATAATTATTTTTGTCCAACACTCAATTTGAATTTAGTGTAAATTAGTAGCATATGATTAAACAAATAGCAAAAGAATTTGAAAACTGAAAAAACAAGAAGAGAAGTTTAGAATCCAAAATCCAGTCAAGTTTTATGATATTTAACACTTGATCAAATTGTTTTTTGGACACCAAAATCTAAAAATTAAAACCCGAAAATCTGAACTAATTTGCACCCCTAGTAACGAAGTGTGAATTAAAGGATACGAATATATTACACTTGATCAATAAATTTATCCTTGATTTGTTATCCTTAAAGTCATAATTCTAGCATTAAGCCAATGATAACACATACACACAGTATAAATTATTAATTAACTTTTGCATTCCAGAAGTGATTTTTTTGGTAAATACTTTTCCTGTTCTTTTTCTCCTAATTATTATAATCCATCTTGCAATTTGAGTTTTTATGGCCATCATTATACTTACGATTAGTCAAACCGCGGACCACGTCCATGATGGTCAAGTAAATATCACTTTTCAAGAATATTATTGAGTCTTAATTGAATCATTCAAAGTAAAAAAATCTACAAAAAGATTACTTATTTGCAAAAAGAAAAAAGAAAAAAAAGTATTTCTTGATAGAGAGAGAGAAAAAAAAAGAAATAAGTTACATAAACCAACTCTAATATTTTTATTCTAATTGATGTTCAAAAAAGACCAATTTACAAAGAGCCTGTTTGGGATTGAGGTTTAATAATAGAAAAAAATAAGTTCTATTAAAAAGCAAGTACATAAAAGATTTGGCCATAGACAAAATTGAGTTTCCATAGGCTTAAAACAGAACTTTAAAAAAGTATAATTAAAGTTGTATCTATACAATGATTTTATTTCCTAATCTAAAATGAAAATATTATTTTTTCAAATATAGATTATTTCATAATTTAATTATTTGTACATAATGCAACATTATATTTTTTGTCAACTGAATTAGTATCTATGTCTACTATGAAATGATATTTTTGCCTTTCTTATGCAACGCATCATGTCATACATTTTTTCCTCAAAAAAATTTAATCTATCTCCTATTTATATAAAAATGTACTTCCTAATCAAATTTGTAATATTATATATGTGCATATGTCTGTATGTGTGGATATATATATATATATATATATATATATATATACACACACACACATGCACACACACACACACACACACCCTCCCTTTCTGTATACTCCCATTGGTATTTTTCATGATCATTTGATTTTACAAAAAAAAATATAAAAGTTAACTATCAATAATAAATAAAGACATAAAAAATATTAATTTATTTCATCTATCGCACAGGTGTAATATATCATACTTATATTACATATTATATCTTTTTTTCCACTTAGCTAATAAAATATATATTGCTTAAATTCCTGAATTTTTATATGGTTTTAATTGATATTTGAATTACAAATAATTTATCAATTATTAGATAATTTTTATTTAAATT
The DNA here is from genome assembly GCA_028554755.1 of Cordia subcordata. Lineage (NCBI taxonomy): Eukaryota > Viridiplantae > Streptophyta > Magnoliopsida > Boraginales > Cordiaceae > Cordia > Cordia subcordata. The sequence goes on from JAPTOF010000023.1 coordinate 7,147,219, forward strand.
TTTCTATTTATTTTTGTCATCGAAAGTATGGCCTCTATTCAAAATTAGATATTGATATTTTAATTTTCTTTCACGAATAATTAGAATGATAAATTTTGCATCTGTAATATAATTGTATATCTATAACGTGGAGATTAAAAATAAATTTATTTTTAAAAATAGAATACATGACTTTCTATATATATTTTTATAGAACATTTCAAAATATATATTATATTACTTTTAATTATAATCTTTAAAAAGTAATGAATTTAGATTAATCCTATCCCTCTTTTTTGTTTTGTAATCCTTATATAAAATTATATCCTTCAATACATAATTAGTAATAAAAACTAACAAACAATAAAATTTTAAAAAATGAATTTGTATTTCATCCTTACCTAAAATACAAAATTTTGTCATAAATAATAGATAAATATGTGAAGAACATGTATTTGTCCCTGTAATTAGAAGTTTTTCTTATATCTTTCTCTAATATTCTCACTCTTTCAAAGAAATGTATTCAATTCATATTCTTTAAGTCCAATAATCAAAACTGATAATTCCTTTTGATTATGGAGAGTGGGAACTTACACTCGGGATTGTATTTTGGAAGTACAAACTTCCTAAGGAACTAACGTATTTGAACTGATTCAAACAAGAAGACAGTGGCTTATTCGAAGAAGACCACACAGGAGTTCATAAAGCAGACACTGAAACAATACTTTCCATGAAGCCAAAAATTGATCAAGATGATCTACACTACGATGGTGGCAAAGATCTTCAACAACGTCTAGATTGACCATGAAAGTCATCCTTGCATTAGGCCAGTAGTTGAGCCTGGGTCGTTACAGGTGATATCAGAGTAGGCTCTGGGTAGATTCCATGCTGCCTGGGATCTTAGACTGTGGTCCTGTTCTGTTTGCCTTTGGGCCGCGACGAGGACGTCGCGTCTTTAAGAGGGGAGTTTGTAACGCCCCATCCCACATCGGTTCTTTGTGAGATTTGTGTGCACTTCATAATGACTTGGGTTCACTCCTACTGTTATCACCGGCTTAAGTATTTTGGGCCAGTTGGTTAGGCTCAAGTGTGGTGGCAGGCCAGTAGTTGGGCCTGGATCATTACAGAAAATTGTGTTGATGATAATGCTAACCAGAGAAGAAGATGCTTAACTGAAACAAGTAGGTTGATTCATTGCAGAAAATTGTGTTGATGATAATGCTAATGCTAACCATTGTGTTGATGATAATGCTAATGCTACTGAAACAAGTAGGTTGATTCATTATGGAAAATTGTGTTGATGATAATGCTAATGCTAACCATTGTGTTGATGATAATGCTAATGCTACTGAAACAAGTAGGTTGATTCATTACAGAAAATTGTGTTGATGATAATGCTAATGCTAACCATTGTGTTAGGTTGATTCATTACAGAAAATTGTGTTGATGATAATGCTGATGCTAACCATTGTGTTGATGATAATGCTAATGCTACTGAAACAAGTAGGTTGATTCATTACAGAAAATTGTGTTGATGATAATGCTAATGCTAACCATTGTGTTGATGATAATGCTAATGCTACTGAAACAAGTAGGTTGATTCATTACAGAAAATTGTGTTGATGATAATGCTAACGCTAGCCATTGTGTTGATGATGATGCTAATGCTAACCAGAGAAGAATACGCTTAACTGAAACAAGTAGGTTGATTCGTTATAGAATTGTGTTGATGATAATGCTAATGCTAACCATTGTGTTGATGATAATGCTAATGCTAAGCAGGTTGATTCATTATAGAATTGTGTTGATGATAATGCTAATGCTAACCATTGTGTTGATGATAATGCTAATGCTAAGCAGAGAAGAAGACGCTTAACTGAAACAAGTAGGTTGATTCATTATATTGTGTTGATGATAATGCTAATGCTAACCAGAGAAGAATACGCTTAACTGAAACAAGTAGGTTGATTCGTTATAGAATTGTGTTGATGATAATGTAATGCTAACCATTGTGTTGATGATAATGCTAATGCTAAGCAGGTTGATTCATTATAGAATTGTGTTGATGATAATGCTAATGCTAACCATTGTGTTGATGATAATGCTAATGCTAAGCAGAGAAGAAGACGCTTAACTGAAACAAGTAGGTTGATTCATTATATTGTGTTGATGATAATGCTAATGCTAACCATTGTGTTGATGATAATGCTAATGCTAAGCAGGTTGATTCATTATAGAATTGTGTTGATGATAATGCTAATGCTAACCATTGTGTTGATGATAATGCTAATGCTAAGCAGAGAAGAAGACGCTTAAATGAAACAAGTAGGTTGATTCATTATAGAAAATTGTGTTAATGATAATGCTAATGCTAACCAGAGAGTTGATGATAATGCTAATGCTACCCAGAGAAGAAGACGCTTAACTGAAAGAAGTAGGTTGATTCATTACAGAAAATTGTGTTGATGATAATGCTAATGCTAACCAGAGAAGAAGACGCTTAACTGAAACAAGTAGGTTGATAATGCTAATGCTAACCAGAAAAGAAGACGCTTAACTGAAACAAGTAGGTTGATTCAGATCAAATTAGAGGAATTAGAGGCAAGTAGGTTGATTCAGATCAAATTAGTGGAATTAGAGGCAAGTATAAACAAGATGCAATCAAGGTATCAACATATTCAAATTAGAGGAATTAGAGGCCCGTATAAACAAGATGCAATCAAGGTATTAGAGGAATAATGCTAATGCTAACCAGAGAAGAAGACGCTTAACTGAAACAAGTAAGTTGATTCATTACAGAAAATTGTGTTGATGATAATGCTAATGCTAACCAGAGAAGAAGACAATGCTAACCAGAGATTAGAGGAATAATGTTAATGCTAACCAGAGAAGAAGACGCTTAACTAAAACAAGTAGGTTGATTCATTACAGAAAATTGTGTTGATGATAATGCTAATGCTAACCAGAGAAGAAGACAATGCTAACGAGAGAAGAAGACGCTTAACTAAAACAAGTAGGTTGATTCAGATCAAATTAGAGGAATTAGAGGCCCGTATAAACAAGATGCAATCAAGTATCAACATATTCAAATTAGAGGAATTAGAGGCCCGTATAAACAAGATGCAATCAAGGTATTAGAGGAATTAGAGGCCCGTATAAACAAGAGGCTTTCGCATGGCATTCAACATATTCAAATTGGAGGAATTAGAGGCCCGTATAAACAAGATGCAATCAAGGTATTTAGAGGCCCGTATAAACAAGATGCAATCAAGGTATTAGAGGAATTAGAGGCCCGTATAAACAAGAGGCTTTCGCATGGCATTTTGCAGAAGAACAACAACTTAGAAGACAGATTCTTTGAGATAGGCGGCTTTCTGTTAAACTTTGTAAACTTCAAATTGATGTAAATTTCAATGAATCGAGATTTCATGTTTTGCAATAACTACGTGTGGATTGATCGGGCTTTAATCCCGGCCGGGTACGTAGGCAACCTATTGAAGGAAATAGGTATTGATTTTTGGTTGTATCTCAAAAGCACTATCCCACATTGGAAGGAAAGCACTATCTCACAGTGCAAGGATGCAAACTTTTTTCTTGCATTATAATAGTTCATCCATTAAGTGGGCTTGCCAAGATGGAATTAGAGGTTGGGTTTGCACGCACGAGGCTTAGGCCGAAAGTTTAAAATGGTGGATATCATGTGCCTATTTTATCTCCATTAGTTAGCTGTTGCAAACCAATTCTCGTGCACGACTTTCTCCACATAAATCGAGCCACTTCTTTTCAGAATTGTTGCACATATTTGCGTATATATAGCGCCAACCACGAGTTTTACTCAAAATACACCAGCCATAATATTTTTTCTGCTATACTCACTAATACTGCTTTAATGCTATTTTGCTGGTTTCAAAACAATTTTTATATATTTGCTGTTCTTGCTCCTAGTTACATATCTAGAAGAGCTTGTTGAACCTTGGAAGATAGGCTACTACTGTTCTATGCAGTTGGATGAAATATGATTAGCGACAGAGTCTAGCCTCAAACTACCATTCATATTTGATTATTTTTACAACAATAGGTGCCGCTGCTTTTGTTCATACAAATTTATTTGGGGTGCCTCCTCCTGATATTGTTTATATGGATATCTGATCATGACCCTAAATGTTTATGGATCCTGAATGTATGATAGATTACGCAAATATTTGTCTTAAGACTGCACCGAAGGAAGAGATGATAGATAGTTTCTTTCTAGTCAAAATTCCAGTTTCTATCCTTATGCAGATTATGTATGCTTTATGATCCTGGGAAATTATATCGATTGAGTAGTCATTTTTCTGCATGTATACGCCAAATTAAAATTGATAAATCTATTATTACTGTTTCAGAGATCTTACTCTTTTTTAGCTGTTACAATAACTTGCTCAACTAATATTGTAATGGAAGATTTCATTCATGGAAGACTTGCCTTAATTCATGTTAGATGATTCAGAAGACTCGCATCTTCTTTGACTAGGAAGTGTATTGTTGGCTGCTTGTTCATGAATTTGTAGTTCCTAGTGAAGCATTCTTCATTTCCAAGTTCTTTTGCAGCATAACATTAATTAGGAGACCTGCAGGTTGCATATAAAATATGCTTCAGAAGTGATGAAGTATGCTACATTTTTACAAGTGTTTGATCAAATGGCAAGTGCAAACACAATGCACAATCTCTGATCTCGTGCAACCCGAGTTTGATATCTCCTTGCTCTCTACATCTTGTTCGCTTGTGATCTGAGCTTCTTGCTCCTCGTGCACTGGGGCATCTGTTTTATGTTCTCCTTCTGAAGCCTTAGCCTGTCGGTCCTTCGCTTCCTCGAGAGCTTGGATCAGATTCAGGAGGCATTTTTCTGCATCCTCTTTTGGAGACTTAGGCATGAGGTTTTCAGCAACATCAGCTGGTGTGATCTTGATCACCTTCATCAGACATTCAATTGTTTCGAACGATGGGTGGTCTTCAAGCTTCAGGTAATTTCTTGCAAGCACTTTAAATCCCTCATAAGTGCAGTAAGATAGCTCAATGTGCTTATCCATTCTGCCCCTTCTAGTTAAAGCAGGGTCCAGCTTATCCACATAGTTGGTGGTGAAAACAATGATTCTTTCTCCTCCACAAGCAGACCAGAGGCCATCTATGAAGTTGAGGAGTCCTGAGAGTGTGACTCTGCTGCCACTCTCTTCCTTCTTCTCTTTCCTGCACTTCTCAGTCTCCTCTTTGGAAGATTTCTCTCTCTGCTTCTTCCTCTGCCCTGTAAGATCAAGTGAGCAATCAATGTCCTCGATAACAATAATCGATTTATCGGTTGTCTCGGTCAAAAGCCTCCTGAGCTCTGAGTTGTCCCTCACGGAAGTTAGCTCAAGGTCATAAACATCATAATCCAACAGATTTGCCATTGCTGCAATCATGGTTGACTTGCCGGTCCCTGGAGGGCCGTAAAGCAGGTACCCCCTTTTCCAGGCCTTGCCGATTCTTGCGTAGAAATCCTTACTCTTAGTGAAAGTCAAGAGATCTTCTATGATCTCTTGCTTCTTCTGCGGCTCCATAGCCAATGTGTTGAATGTGGCTGGATGCTCAAAGACAATATGGCTCCACATTGACTTGCTATGGCTGTTTGTGTACAGCTTCCTCTGCCTATTTCTTGCATTCACTTCTTTTCCTGTTTTTATCACATGGTCCAAGTAAGTTTCAGTTATCATCTCCCTGTGCTTCTTGTGAAATACCAGCCTGTAGTATCTTTTGTCCGGCTCCGGGAAGTAGGACACACCCGGGGAGCGCGAAGTCCCGACAGCTTTCCCTGATATCCACCAGATTTTAGCCCCATTGAACTCATCAGTCACCTTCTCATACTCATCCATGCTCAAAACCAACTTGTTGCTTTCCTTCATCATCTCAGCTTTGAGCCTTTTCGCTCTCTGGGAAGTAGTGGCACTCAGATATGCCTCAACTATTCCATAGGCTTCATGAGGCTTCAGATTGCTGCCAACGAACTCATGGATTGAAATCTGGACATAAGGGTAGAAAAATCCCCTGATTCTGTGAGTGTATTTCTCCAGGAAGCGCCGGAGCTCCGGCGGGCAATACCGGCGAAAAATTTCCCAGAAAAAGATGAAACTGGCTAGCCCAGATCCCATGCTAGTCCACATATGAGGCATGATCATCTTCAGGCACTGTTTTTTTTATTTGAGCTTTCTGGTGTTTTGCTTTTGGTTCTTTTTTCTTTGGGTCTGCAAGAATTATTTAACACCCTTCTTGTGTTTCTTTTCCACAATTTTAACATGCTATGAAAAGTACTTGTAAGCCAGTAAGTAGAGCATGATATGGAAAGTATATAAAGAGTGTAGGTGGAGCATGAGTGTAAAAGTATAGCGGCACTGTAGTGGCCTTATGTGAAGACCTTCCCTTCAATTGGCCTCAGTTGCGTGGATGGCTTTTCCTCACCGTTGCAAAATATGCAATCCATATTTTATCCTTTCATTATTGGTTCAAGGTCTACTAGTCGCGGACAATCTAGTTTGACTTGATTTGATTTGATTCGACCTACAAATCAACCCCTCTTGGGTAGGCTAAGATTTGATTTGGTTTGATATTGTCACTTTTAATTTTGACTAATAAGTTGATGTGGTTAGCGGCCTTACTTATATAAGAAAAGATAAATGTAAATTTCAAAAAGTACACTTATTAAAAGGGCAAATATGTAAACCAACTGTAAGAGAGAGAGACTTGCAACTCTACCGACGAACCTCACTTAATATGATAAGCCTTAATTCAAATAATTCTCATGGCTCAAAATATGAACGGGCTTTAATAAATAAAATAAAACTTAATTTGGTCTGATTTAGTTAGATATTTAACTTTGAAGTTGAAAGATGTAGGCCATCGTTAGTGGTGAGCCTTCTCCTAGTCACAAAGCGTTCGCCAACAAACAAAGTGATCATGTTTTTCGGACGGCCTGTGGGGTCCATAACGTTGTATTTTCTCCTCCTTTTCTTTTAATATTCAGGTTAATATAGAAAAGAACAGAATGTTGTAGAAGCTCCAATGTTGTCAAAGGTGGCCATTATTGATGTCCAGGTTCATTTTTGCTAATATTCTCAATATAATAATTATTAATTAATAATTAACATAGACTAATATTGATTCCAAGACATGCTTACGTAGTGAGTTTTGGGTCATGTATTGCGTAATCTTAGTAAACATTTTCCTAATTATATATAACGACCCACTAATTTGTGTGGCTTAAATTTTGAGATTTTGTTATCCTTATGGAAATTTAAATCAAGGCAAACACTGTTTTTTATTTTAGAAAAATAAAACAATTGATGTGGTACGAATAATTTCTTCCATCTCAATAGATAATTGGATTACTTTTGTTGGGTAATGAAAAAGTTGTGATGTCCTTTGGAGTAGATGGCGGCGCACTTACCTTAGACATGGTTGACGCGTGCCTTTTGGATATGGTGGATGTGTGCCCCTTGGAGGTAATGGCAGATGCGTGCCCTTTGGGTATGGCGAACACGTGCCCTTTGAAGATGATGGTGGAGGCATGGGCTAAGGGTCAACCTATGCCCGTGTGCTCAACGCGTACGCCTTTGATGTGCCCCTTGGAGATGATGGTGGACGCGTAGGCCAATCGTCAACCTATACACGCGTGCTAGATGGGTATGCCTTTGATGTGCCCCTTGGAGATGATGGTGGACGCGTGGGTCAAGGGTCAACCTATGTCCACGTGCTCGACGTGTACGTCTTTGATGCACCCTTTGGAGATGATGGTGGACGGTGGGCCAAGGGTCAACTTATGCCCCTGTATTCGATGTGTACACCTTTAATGTGCCCTTTGGAGATGATGGTGGACGCATGGGCCGAGGGTCAACCTATGCCCGCATGCTTGACGTATACGCCTTCCTTTCTTGGTTGGTTGATACGTACGCCTTTCTTGCCTGGTCAGTGGACACGTACACCTTTCTTGCCCAGTTGGCTAAAGCGTATGCCTTTCTTGCTGGATTAGCTGACATCTACACCTTTCTTGTTGGGTTGGCTGACGTGTACGCCTTTCTTGTCCGGTTGGTAGACGTGTACGCCTTTTGTGCTCGGTTGGTGGACACGTACGCCTTTCTTGTCCAATTGGTGGACGCGTAAGCCTTTCTGGCCTGGCCTGGTCGGTGGACGCATACGCCTTTCCTATAAGAAGAAGAAAAAGCAGGGCTTTCCCCTGTTGTACCTTCGACGATCAAGTTAGTTTACGGAGTCCATGAATTTATGAAGATTAACTTGAATGTGCTATGAATATGTACAAAGATGTTTAGAGAGAATTCTCACCATCCCTCCCCCCCATGTGTGGCATTTGACTTGATATTCATAGGCAATGAGGCTCAATACTCGAAGTTTACCTCAAGTAGTGTGCTGACTAAGCCTGTCTTGATTGTTGACATGGCATACGTAGCTTTTTTGGAGAAGAAACCACACGCTTTGCAGGGAGCTCGACTTAGGCATCCCATAGGGCAACGGTACACCTTCCCCTTGCTTCCTAGCGTACACGTGGGTCAGGGTCCTCCCGTGTATATATTCAAGTGCTCGCATCAATGCCTTACTTGGTAGATTGAATATGTAAAGAGGCATATCTGTAGCCTGAAGGTATGCCTGGAGTTGCTCAAGAGGTGTACTCGTGACCGAGGGTACACTTGTGTGTTCATGGAGTGGACTCGTGCACTAAGGGTCAACCCCTTGCTTCTTCTATCTCCCATGTGGCACATGTCGCCATCCTATTGGTCCACATGACGCACCCATATCACAAATATAGTCAGATAAGGGGGAGAAATATATATACGAATAGGAGTCTTTTATAAAAGAAAATATTACTTATGAGTTAGACCCTGAAAAAATTACATATGCGTTTGTTTGTGTAGTTTCTCAAGAGAATAAGGGAGTAGAGAATGGAGATACCACTGTAACAAACAAACTCTATCAATAGAAACTTGCAGTGTTTTCACTTTTCAATAGGAACTTGCTGTGTTTTCATTTTTAGGTAAGTGTTTTTGAGGAATCTTAGTATTATAAGTTATGTCTATGAGGCAATTAGATAGTTTTTGCCTTAAGCATTAAAACCCTGTAGTAATAGATTTACTTGCACTTTTTGACTTAGGATTGTGATTCTTGGATTGTTGCTTTGCAAGACTGAGAGTTAGTGTTTCTTTGTTCTACTCATGAATAAGGTAAGTATAGAGACCTTATGTTATTTTAGTTACTCGAAATTTTGTGGGATTACACGTTAAATTAGAGGAAATTAGTTCAATAATAAAATTTGAATAGATTCTTTATTAAGTTTTTGAAGTTTTCTTTATTTATTTATTTTTAATAAAACTGAATTGTTTTTCTTCCCCGGTAAAATTTTTAACTTGTTTTCTTAAAACTTTGAAACCTGTTCTTGATAAAAAAAAATTAATGTTTATAGTGTGTGCACCATTTTGTAATAAAGTGAAAACCAAAATTTAAGAGTCTGGTTTGATTACCCAAAAAAAAAACTATAATGTGCTCAACTAAACATTTCGTCAGAGCTGACGAAACAGGAGGAAACAGCATGTTCCAACTACAGAACGTGTCATGTACATGGAAGTACATGCATGGGCAGGTTCATTGGTGGCTTACTAATTGGTTCTAAAAAATGGTTTTCCTATTTTGTCTTTTTCTTTTCCTTCGTAATAGTATTTGTTAGCAATTAAGTTGTATATTTCCTTTCTGCATTGTGATAACCATTTACATATCTAGATAAATTTGCCCGTCATGACGTAAGAGCGGGACTATTTATTCGTTTCTTTTTAGTTTTGGTGCTCCTAAATATAATAATAATAATAATAATAATAACATAAATGTATATATGATTGTATCCAAGCGATGTAAATGTGTATTCTAACATACCTTTACATTTTATTAATAGACCTTTTATGCTACATTGAATTTAGGCCGTGTCTTTATTAACCCTCGGTGGTGGGGCTCGTACACCATTCTTTCGGTGGTGGGGCTCGTACACCATTCTTTGTGTAGTGCGCTACGTCTTTGTTGGCACTTTGATTTACTTTTGGTGGTATGTACAATAACAAACCACTCTTTAACTTATGCTACTAGGGTTGTAGCCTCGGCCCTCATAATATTAGATTTTTATCCGTCTTTATGTGTGCTGGCACAATTGGAGCAATTTAGAAAGAAATTATGTTTTGTCTTGGTTAGTGGGCATCATTTGCATTATGTTTTGGATTCAATGTTTTAGTTGGACTTGTGTCATATGTTCTCTCTATCGCTATCACGCCTAATTTCCTTTGAATTTACACTTGCGCGTATATACAAATAAGTTTATGTGTTACGTATCTTTCTTTTCTGAGGTGCATATTGAGATTTCTTTATCTCACTTTGTTATTTTCCTTTGTATCTTGAAACTATGTTATTGCAGATGTGGAGAAGTAGTTTATCTTGTTTGGCCTAGATGACCACTTCATTCATAAAGTTATTAGGATTCTGGAATAAGGAGATGGTTGAACCGTTTAAGTCTATTTGTTTTATTTTATGATTGGAACATTTTTGTTACTTTTATTTTGCTACCGCTTGCTGGTGAATATAGGAGATTCTTGTTTTGAAATATTTTGGAGATGTGAATTTTTGAATAATTTTGGGATTTTTATATGCTTTGGACTTGTTAAGGTATTTTTGGCTTTTTTTGGTGCTTAATGTCCTGCAGACTTAGGAGAGGTGTCCCTTCTTAGATGCATGGTAGTTACAACTTTTGAGATTCGTACAGGTGGATTTTGAGATTGTGCCATTATATGTGCACGATGATTAGGACAAGTGTAGGTTTTATCTAGTGGGGTTTGCAATTTTTTATTAATTCTATAAACAGTAAAAGCACATTAATATTTTTTATAAATAAACTGCTTCTTTCAATGGTTATGAAATCAAAACTACAAAACTAAACCCTTCTTTAACTTTTATAGACTCGAAGATGCCCCATCCTTCTTGCTTAAATGGTGTTTGGCTTGGCTTATTATAGTGCTTATAAATATTTAGAAAAAAAGTATTGTCTCACATATTTTTCACTATTTAATGCTTATAAGCCATAAATAAGCAAAGCCAAACAGCCTCTTAGTCCAATTGGCTTACTTTATCTAATGAACATTCTATTTTAAAATTTATGGGCGTTAAAAGAAGTGGCACTATATCAGAATTGAAAATGTAATTACGGTGTCCTACCTCAAAAATTATTGAATTCTATTCTATAATCTATTGGTGTTAAGAGAAGTAGTATTGAATCAAGACTAAAAAATACAGCTATTTTGAGCTATGTGACCCAAAAAGAGATGGGTCATCACCCAAATGTATGTGTGATAGTCATGAAGAGAAATGAGTCATACATGGATATGCGCAATGAACAAAATTGAACCAAGTGTCGTTCTTTTACCATTTTAATAATTACGGAACTCTCTCAAGTGCCATTCTTATACCATTTAAGAATTATGGAACTCTCTCCTCCATTAAATAGGCGCGGAATAGTTCAGAATCTCACAGTAGGAATTTGGAGTTTTTGATTCTCATGTGAAATGAGAATATACTGTAACATACTAAAAAATTCAGAACAATTAAAATCTAATTATTTATTTATTTTTTTCAAACACTTGAGTAAATTATAAGTCACTGTTACTACTACTACTATTACTATTACATTTTTAGCTTGTTTCAAAGGTTGCAAAAATATTAAAATTTGTGCCTAATGGCTTTATGCAACATCTTCTTGTTTGAAGTCTTGTTACTTATTTTCTATGGCAATGATACTTTTACAAATAAATGGCAATAATTAAAAGACATTGCAAATTATATATATATTTTAAAACGATTTTCTTTATAAATTACAGTAAAAAATAATAGCAATTTAGTTGGTGTTTACTATAAACTGTTGGTAGTAATATATCTATATATATATATATATATATATATATATATATATATATATATATATGAAGCATAATAGTTAGATCAAATTATTACCAAAAGTTTTAGTGTTAAGCAACAAATGAATGTAGTCATAGGTTCAAAAATATTGTAGAATCATTTGCTACCAACAAAGAATTGCCTCCATTTTAAATTGAGGTGATTGTACTTGCACCAGTGGAACCATAAATTTCCGACGAGATATGATATGTTTTCTTAGTTTTAGATAGAGCATCAAGTTTCTTCTTCATTCTATCCAATTCACTAGTACATACAAGAAAAGTAATTTTCTTGCTTTCATGCTGCCTCGTGATCTAAACGAGTTGTACTTATTTTTAAGAATACTAGTGTACTTTTATTCATGTTCTAAACGGATTTATTTTTTGATAAAAAATATTAAATTAAGTTGAATTTATTTATTTTTAATAGTATATGAAAAATTTAGTCATGAATATTCTATACTCTACATGAATTTTTTTAAAATAAATGTTAAACTTACTTAGGTTTAATCTTTACAACTGACAAATAAAAATACTTTAAGACTTTTAAGCATTAATTAATTATTAATTAAAATTTTAAATTAAAAATAATAATATATGTCCATAATAAGAGATGAACATTTTGAAATTCACAAATGAATATTATTTTGACACCCCGCAGCTTTTCTATTTGATCGTATCGAAAAATCCAAAGAATTGAGATTTCTGTATTTTGTCTTAGTCCTTTTGAGACAAGTTATCGCTTTTTCAAAATTTACATGAGACTTTTACCTCATACTGCCGTACAACTCCTCAAGAGGTCAAATAAATCTAAGAATCCTTTGTTGCTATTTAATCTTAAATGAATCAAAATCCATCCCACTGTTCCGAATTAGACCAAATCTTAAAATTCTTATTCCCTTGGTAGGCTTTTGTTTCTTTCGGGGACTCGGAGTCAGCTCCTATTCCCAGTAAAATTCAAACCAAATCTTTTAGTTTTTTGAAGGAAAAAAAAAAGAGAAAACCCTCTAAAGAAAATGGAGAAATAAAATTATATATACATATATATATATATATGAGAAAAATATCGAGTATATGTTTCCAGTGGGAAAAAAATTAGGCAGAAATGAGTACATGTTTTGACCAAAAAAAAAAAAAGTGTAGGTACCAGTAATGTACTTTAACCAAGATTACAGAGAAACTTCACCAAATAAAGGTCACAAAAAAGGACATTGAAACTCGTGTACGAGTACTTCGAAGTTTCATTTCCCGAGTATATTCATCCTAGGAAAAGTCTTTGCAGTCATAAAAACATTTTCAGCAATGAAATTCTTCTTCTTTTTTTTTTTTTTTTTGGATTTTTAGTTATATGTGTAAAATCGCTGTTAATCTTAGACATTCAAACCTTACTTGCATGTGACCGCACACGTAATATAGTTCTATTGAAACAAAAATTTGACATAAGCTCTCCTAGAAACAATCATATTTGCTTTTTACCCCAACAAAAAGAGAAAAGAATATAATGTTTTAAGTGAGAGTTAAATTCAAATAAGTCCCTAATATTTACATATTTTTTAATTTTAATTTTTATTGTTTCAAATAATTGATACAAGTCCCCAATATTTAATTATTATGGTCAGATTAGTCCCTACAATTAGAATGGACGTTAGTTTTGATGAAAATGTCCCAAATGACCTCAAACATAAAAGCAATTGACAATCTTACCCTTTGCGCTATAAAACGAAATCCGATTATCTATTCTTTTAAGCAAGAATTTCTAGCCAAAAAGAGAAAAAGCAGTAAGAATTTAACATTTTGGATGATAATTATTGCATTCTTTGCATATTTGGATTTACTGTAAACTTTTATAAGACGCATTAGATATTTGATTGAAATTTTTAATGAAAATTAGGAACTTTTATTGTCTAAAAATTATTCCATAATGAAATTTACAGTATAAAAGTTTAAGGTATTATAATCAACTAAGAATAAAAAAAAAAGAAATGAAAAAAGAATGACAACTTGAGCTTAGGGACTAATTTGATTGGTTTTTGAAAACATTGGAGACTAATTTGCATCAATTTAAACAAGTAGAACTAACTTGAAAAATCATGTCAATTTCTGAGATTATGTGATTTCCCCTTTTTAGTGACAAGTCAAAAAGAGAAAAGCATATAAACTTTTAGAAAATACAATTTTCTGGCTGTGTCACCTTTTACGCTTAGAATCTTAGGTGAAAAGCCATGGAGGGGGCATGAACAGTATCATTCTTTTAGACTCTTTTGACATTTTTATATTAACATGAAAAAATCAAAAGTCTAAAAAATCTAGCAGTTTTTTTACACCTCATCGGGCTTCAATAATAGTTGGCCGCAGAAGACCAACTAAAATTAGAATTATAGCACATACAACTTATTAATAAGGTCGATCAATAAAGTAAGATACTGACTCAAAGGTTAAAGATTTTTTTTGTTATTGACTTAGGTTTAAGGTTTTCTTGTTATTGACTTAACGTACTAACTGATCTCCACTTATTAGGTTAAGATTTGATTCGGTTTGGTATTATCAACTTGAAGTGGCGATCTACTTAATCAGTAAAGATTTGATTTAATTTAACGTTGCCTCAAAGTTGAAATATGTGGACTAACACTAGGAGTGACTCGTTTAACACAAAGTACGAACCAATTCACTTTTAAGTTAAAAAAAAATGACAAGTCGAAGTCCAAATCCTTAGACTCAAAATACTTGGCCAAAGAGGAGGGGGGGGGGGGGAAGGAAAAGAAAACTCGTGGATTATATTTATGTGATTGTGCAAATACACAAAAATGCGCATAAGTAATTTACGTGTAGAATTCAGTGTGGAGTTTGAGTACTACCTCAAATGAAAATTTAGTGCAACTATTTGCAGAAACTCAACTGGAACTCCTATTTGGTCAGGGCAAAAAGATCATTTGCAATGCAACAGAGTGCAAGTAAGAACTGCAATTTGCACAATTGTATACATGACCATTGTGAGCCCTAGGACCCGTTTGAATTGCCTTTTAGAAAAAGTATTTTCTTGTATAACTTTTAAAAGAATTTTTTAAAAAGTAAATCAAGTGCTTATTACAACAGAAAGATCGGTCAATCAGAGCGCAGCCCCACTGGCCTCGTCATTTTCTAGAAAAATCCCGATAACCATCATCTACCAGCTCTGTCGACAGGCTTCAGTGCATGAAGAATGGAAAAGATAAAACTACAGAGAATATCAAGTTTGTTAAGATCTGTCTGCTATGATTCTGTGGTAAAGTACAGAATAAGTTATTCCTGAGAGCGTTTACTAAACATGTATATAACCATTCTTTTCCATCCTCAGATGAAACAGAAGGGGGTTAAAGAAAAAAGAAAAAGACTAAACAATAAATGAATGTGAAGGAGACCCTAAAAAGCCCCCAGCAGAGCTTAAACCACAAGTTCAGGAAATTTACAAGATCTGATTCTATAGGCGCAAAAATTGGTTAGTCATGGTATCATCTCACGTAACTTCTGTGGGTCATCCATGTTGTTATCAAAATGCAGGTGTCATCTCACGTTGCAACATTGTGCCTGACCGTGCTCTTGCAATTTGGTCCACAAGCAGAGCATCTGCCGCGGAGACTGGTAATGAGCAGTGTAATAATCTTCTATGCATCCGAACTGGCAGAACTTCAAGCTGTGTACGTACTGCACCGGCATTGACCTGTTGAACTGCCCCACCCACATTCCCATGCTCACATCCTCCATCTTAAACAACTGCAGACCAAGGAACCATTTAGTTATCACTCGCAAAAGCTCAAAACCAAGGGAGAGAAGAGAGGGGAGGGATGTAGAGAGGCAGGTGGAGAAAGATAATGATATTCACCCTTAGTTTATGCTTCTCAAATTCAGAAACGATGAACTTTGCAATATCTGATGAAACAATGTAGCCCGGTCCATTTGCATAAGGTGGATAATCCTCTTCTGGCCACTCCTGAACAAACCAAAGAAGGAAACTGTTGGATAAATTTCACCAAGTAAAAGCTACTTAAGCAAAGGACATCAAAGAACAAACTGTCAGCATTCACAATAGTTGCTAACGAGAATCTGGACAATCCAAGAAATATTTCGAGCTCGAAACTAAACTGTAGTGCGGAACCTGAATTGACAAAGAACTACTGCTCTGAAAACCTCGTTTCAGTAATGATCACTGAATATATAAAACACAATATACCGGTCATATATGGTCTATGACCCACTGATCAAGACAGCAATGGATACTATGTCTAAACTGCCAATCCAATTGCACTTCATTCAACATGTGAGCACTCAAAAAGTTGCTCAGACTTAAACTTGCATATACTGAAAATTAGTCAAAGATATACGAGGGAGAAAATGTATGGTCTGAATAGGTACCTCATATGTTACTGCCCATTTACCGTTGCGCAAGGGCTTATGATAATAGTTGATGTTTCCAACATAGAAACTCCGCTGGTCAGATATTTTGTTTGCCTCGGCAATAACTGCTTCTACTCTTACAAATGTGTCATCATCACACTTCATGATATTCTTTGCAGCTACAGTGCGAACCTAAGGAAATATGACAAAGTGATGAACATCAACATAATAGTAGAATGACAATCCCTTATATCTCAAGTAACCAATTCCTCACCCCATATTCACAGATGGCTACTGTTTTCAATACAACAAGGTCGTAATTATCCATGTAAGGGACTATGACAATGTCACCGAAAAATTCTGCTTCTTTCTTGAACTCTATGTTCACTTCCTTTCTTGCATGCTGAGCAACATCAGAACCCAACTAATTAAATAATTTTCAACTGGCTTTACAACCAAAACATTATGCATTTTCATCCAGAATGCAACCATTCTTCACCTACCAGTGCCACAAAGAAACGAGCCACAACATTAGATGTTTTAATAAGCTTATTTTGCATCCAAGACCTCCGTACAGCCATACGCTCGGCAAAGTGGTTGCCTGCTGAAAGAATGCCAATGAACAGTTCAATAGGACCATCTAGAAGAGGTGGGGCCTTCCATCTGGTTGACATATCAAGATGCCTTTGAGGAGCATAACTAGGATGTGTCGTGGGCAAGGAGGCAGCAAAGACAGAATGAACATCAATATCTCCATTCAAAGATAACCCTGTAGCATCCTCAAGAGCAAATCCCTGATGATATAAACCAAACATGAACAACAGTCCACATCACTATGGAGATTCAGAATGCAGTATGTTACTCACAGTGCGATACGGAAATGAGGTAACATGCCTCCCGTCAATACTGACATGATAGCCTTCTAGGCCAGCACTAAGAGTTAGGACAAATAACTTGTCTTCTACAAATGGAAATGGCCAATCCACCGTAACCTTTTTCGTTCGACCTATTAGCCGATTTAACCACCATGTCGACTTTGACTCTTCTGAGTGATTATCATCATCCCGAATCCACTTCTCACACTTCGCTAGCCCATCAACTGCAAAAGTGAAAATGGATTAGCTACTAAATTGCGTAGCACCACAACAGACTACAGAATGAACCAAAACACGGTTTACTTGTCAATAGCCTCAGAAGATTACTCCGCATAAGACTGAAATACACAGGTCAAAAAAAAAGTGGTAGATGTAACAACGAGCCATGCACTCCCTAACCCCTTTGGTCTCTCATCCTATAAATACTTAGAAGTAATGATAATGAAAACAAACCTCTTAGAATTTTATCAATCCAGAATCCCAAGAAATTCTCTGCAAAATCTCAAATGTCTCAATCTCACTAATCAAACCTGGACAAGCAATGGAGGTTCCTTAGCAATAATTTCACATAACAAAGGGGGGAAATAATTTGTTCCTCTGACAAATACAACTACCTGAACTATTTTTTGCCTAAAAAATCGCACCTTAAATATATTTTACCTAACACCAGAAATCCTAACCAAAGATGTCAACCAATTAATTAAGAGTAAACAATGCACAATCATTTAGACAAATAAATGTTAAATCAAACAAGCACTGGCATGCTGTAATTTGATTTACTCATTGACTCACCGGTTTCTTCATCAGCTCTGGACTGCCACCCTTCACACCGTTGTGCAGTCCCCCACTGCATCCTATAACAAGTGTTCTGCTCGATCACGGGCTTCCCACTCCAATCCCCCTTCAACCGTGGGTTAAAATGCAGGATCCTCGGTGGGTCCTCCCCATCCACAGTCTTCAAACCCTGCAATTCCATCATGAACTGCGAAACCATCACATGCTGCCCCTCCCTCAAAAGGGATATCTTTGTCTCACGCTCCCAATGGCCCTTCCTAGGACTCCCCACGACAGTTATATGCGACCCTAACGTCAACCCACACGGCAACTCCATCAACTTCCCTCGCTTCAACAATTCCTCTCCCGTCACCGATATCGAATGAGGACAAGCCTCAGCATCACTCTTATTCTTCCTCACAACAACCACCCCACCCTCTTTCTCTTTCGATTCAATCTCCTCCAACATCTTCTTCCCCACCTCAAAGGCCTCTTTCGCCGACACCAAAATCCCCCCAAACCCATCCTTCTTGGTAGTATTTACAACATTACCATCAAAGACTAATCTTGATAAAGGCGTTACAAATCCTTTGATCTTTCTTTCACGCCTTTGTTGGGTTTCATTTCTCACTTTAAAGGGCACATCTAAAGGCCTAATGGGTGCTTCTTTTTCTTCCAAATCTTCTTCACTTTCAAGAACATTATTATTATTACCATTTTTATTTATAGCCTTAGAACTAAAATACCCATTACTGTTACTATCACTATCACTATCAAAAAAGCTGCCTTCTTGGGAAACAACTGAGCTAAAACCAGTTTTGAAAACAAAGGGTACCTCTAAACTCACCAAGAGTACATACACAACGCCTATGAAGATCAATATCGGAACCGACCTTTGCCTGCTGATGATAGACATGAAAAGATCCAATTTTGCTGCTCTTTTCATTTCTCCTGAACTTTTTCACAACACCCCTCTTGTTTTTTCCTCTTGTTTATCGCATACGTTGTGATCATCAACAATGGTGGTGGCTGCTGAAGGTTCTAGAGAGAGAAACAAAAGGGTGTGGCTTTGTGTTTTTCTTGTTTCACTGTGGGTGTATGTGTGTTTTTCTCTCTTGGAAATTTTGAACTCATGAAACTTTTTCTTGGACAAGTATGAGAAATAACGATAGTACAGACAAAGAAAATGAGTCAGAAAGAGATTGAGAGAGAAAGAGCGTGTGTGCGTGCGTGCGTGCGTGCGTGTGTGTGTGTGTGCAGCCTTGGAGGAGTCGGTTGCTTTGTGGGAACAATGGAATTCGGAAGAGCTCTTTGTTGCTTTTTTAAAGGGGGGAAACAGTTTTTTTTTTTGTTTTCCCTTCGGGTGACGTTTTGTTTTTATTACAATAACAATTATTTAATTTAGTCTCGAAATATTATGTGTGTCATGATGCATTGTCTAAATTAATTTAGCGTTCATTTATGTTTGCTATAAAATAACGTAAATCCGAACTTATGTTTTGTCTAATACAAGTATTAGTGTAACAAAATCAGTTTAAGTCATTTTTTGTTTGTTTGACGTTTTATAACAATTAATTTATTCTAGCACATTCTACACGTGTCTTAATGCATTGTCCAAGTTAATTTAGAGTACATTAACATTTTCCCTAAAATAACATAAATTTGAACTTGAATCAAGTTCATATCTTGCCTTGTACAAGTACTAGTGTAATAGAATTGGTTGAGGTCATCTTTTGTTTGTTTGATATTTTATTCTATTATCACAATTAATTTATTCTAGCATCGAAATACTACACGTGTTTTAATGCATTGTTCAAGTTAATCTAAAGTTTGTTAACATTTCCCGTAAAATGACGTCTTATCGCATTGCCCAAGTTAATTTTGAGTCCGTTAACATTTGCTATAAAGTAACACAAAATTGGACTTAAATCGAGTTCATATTTTGCCTTGTAGAATTACAAGTGTAATAGAATTGATTGAAGTCGTTTTTGGTTTGCTTGACGTTTTGTTCTATTATAACAATTCATTTATTTCTGGTATCCAAGCACTACATGTCTTTTAATGCATTGTTCAAGTAAATTTAGAGTTCGTTAACATTTGTCGTAAAAACTGACATAAATTTGGACTTGAATCAAGTTCATATTTTGCCTTGTAGGACTAGTCTAATTGAATAGATTGAGGTCATTTTTTATTTGTTTGACATTTTGTTTTATTATAATAATTTATTTTTTTTAACCTCGAAATATTATACATGTCTTAATACATTGTTTAGGTTAATTTAGAGCCCATTAACAATTACCATTAAATGACATAAACTTGACTTAAAACAAGTTCATATTCAGCCTTGTACAAGTATTAGCTTAATAGAATTAGTTAAGGTTATTTCTGGTTTATGTATTTAAATAAGGAACACACTTTTATATTTATTTTCTATATTTGTTAATCATAATTGCCATGAGATTTTATGGATCCTAGTATTGTTTTACAATTGTGGACTCGATTTATTTCCTTTTTGTTTGAGTCAAAAGTTTTGTACTCCCTTTATTCTTGACAGGAATTTAATGTAAAATATATAAGTTTAGGTTATATAATGATTAATTTTTTGAAATAACTTTTTACTTTCAGATAGTAGAAATACCATACAAATGCACCTGCAATGGGGGCACGATGAGCATTAAAGATTGCATAATAGCAGTCACCAATTACAGTCTAGCTTTTTTTTTTTTTTCCTTTTTTCTTTGTCTGCTTAAATAACATACAGTTATTTATGGAGTATTTTCGGTGTAAACGAATATTCCTTTTTCTAGTAATGAATGGCATGAGCTTTAGTTTATTTAGTCAATGTTCAATAATTATTTTGTCCCAAAAAAAAAAAGAAAAGTCAATAATTAAGTTCCCAAAGATAGAAGTTTCCAATTTGATGTCTCTTATCCGTACCCCCAACCCCACCACAAAAAGGAAATAATAAGGGAAAAAAGGAAATTTGAAGCCCCTTTACGTTTTATTGTCCAAGTAAATGGATTTTACATATGATTATTTTTATTTTTATTATTACAATAAGACAACAATAAAAAGGATGCACTAATAAAAGCTTGCTCGGATTGACTTTTTCTAAAAGAACATATTTTTATAACTTTTGGAAGAAAGTATTATTTTTACAAGTTAAAATTTCTAACTTTAAGAAGAAGCTAAATTGAACTATTTTTAGAATTCTTACTTTTTTGAGATTGATCCAATTATTTACTGTAAAAAATATATTTTTCAAGGAAAAAGATACTTTTTCATTAAAAAAAAAGTCCAAATAAGCCCTCAATGTTAAATTTTTTTTGTTGTACATAAAAACTAAGAGCATAAAATAATTGTTTTCAAGATTTCAATTAAGCAATAATAATTTGATAATAAGTTAAAATTACCTCCCTCAGGGGCAATGTCTTGGGTTCAAATTCTATAGGAGACAAAGGATTGGATTAGGGAATGGGGATTTGTTTAAAAAAAAAAAAAAGAGTTGCATCTACATTTTTTCTTTAACTTTTTCAACAATAACTTCATTTTTTTTTAAATTTAGTAATGAGTGAGGGTATTGCATGATTGACAAATTGATAAAAATATTTTTCAAGAATATAACTTTCGTAAATTAACCTTTAATTATACGATTAGTTAAATCACACTATATAAAGTAAAAATAAAACTACACTCTAGTACTAATTAAATGCTCCAATTGGTGAATTTTATTTTATTTTTTGATAATTTTTCTATATCACTAAGAAAAAATAGAAAATAGTAAAATCGTAGCAAATTAAGTAGTAGGAGAACGTTGACCCCAAAAAAGAGATAATTAAGAGGAGAATAATGTGTACGAAGAACTTATACAATTTGGCCAAGTAAACAGGACTCAATTTTTGACCCAAAAATAAGGTTCTAATTCTTCCTCAACTTATGTGAGACTTTGACCTGGGGAATTTTAGGAATAATTTAAGTTATTGAGACTATTTTTTTTTTCGACTTTTATTTGGATTCCATTGGAGACAGGATTTAGTTGGGAGTGGAAATTTGAAAAATAAATATTGAAGTTAAATCAGAAAATTATTTGAAAAAAAAAGGTCATGTATTGATTTAAAAAGAAAGATTTATAATTGTCAATTATCAAATCACATGTCATGAATAATAAGAATAATCTAAATAACCATCAATGGCCACCAAAGTATGCAATAAAGTAACAAGTGATCATAAACAGAAGCGCAACAAAATTTAATCAACAAACATGTTGTTAAAGTTTTAGTTTTATCCTCAAAAGTAGTTCACACACTTGTGGCTTTTACTTTCATTTATTGTCGCTTTTAAAATAAGTTAAAGCACTTCAATTGGTTATGGACACTTGAATACAACTCCTAATATATTGTATAATATTATTACATTATGGGATAGTCTTTTACTCAAAAAGTAAGTTTTTTTAGACTTCTAGTGGTTCCATTTTGCAAACTTAATTACATTTATGCATTGTCTTATCTTTAGCTATTAAGAAACATTTGGTGTCACCAAAAACTGAGATTCGGATCCTCTTTTAATTAATGATTTATTTTAATATCCTAATATTATATTTCAACCATTTATTTTATTTTTAAACTATAAACGATAAAAGAAAAAAAAGATTTTAAATGAAATGAATTGTCAAAATGAAATATAAAATATTAGAATAAACTATTAGTTAAGTAGACTTGTCATAATGTTAGATGCTTTGCACCAATAATGAGTGAAAGGCTAATTATAAGATTTACGGCCTACTTGGACTGTCTTTTTTTATGAAAAGAGACTTTTTTATGGGAAAATAAAATACATCTTTTTTTTTTTTTTACAATAAATAGTTGGATTAAATTTTCAAAAAAATTGAGATTCAAAAAAAAAAATTAATTGCAGCTTTTTCCATAAGCCAGAAATCTTAACTTCTCACAAGAACATTTTTTTTTTCAAAATTTATAGAAAAATGCTTTCAGAAAAAAATCAAAACAAGCCTTTAGAGGGTGGTTGAGAATATTCTTGACTCTTTTTTTTTTGTTTTTTAACTACTTATAAGTAATCTATTTGAATCAATTTATAAACAATTTCAAACATTTTCCTAAAAATCTTTGGGACCATTTTGTCTTAGCTGTGTTGCACCTGATATTTTTATAGTCCTTACTTATGACTCATAAGGAATAATAAGAGCATAATTGATTGGATATAAGATTCTAAATTCTTGTGATACATAAACATTCTCTAAATTATTAAATATTAGTAAGGATTCTGTAGACGTAAACTATGAACAACACCATTAAACAATGGGTTGGCATTTGGCATTATACGCTTCCATTTTTGACCTATCTGCTGGCCGATTTGGTCATCTTTCCAAGGATATAATCAATCTATACTTTTCTAACAATTGTTCCTGTGTTGACTCATTAATGCTTTTCCTCAGCCGATTTTAGAGTTTGACCTCAGGAGCTTTTGGGTTGTTTTAAATGTGAATGATGGGAAGTTAAAAAAAAGTTTTCAACTACTGCCGAAGTTGGGATGTTGTATTTACAGTATATCGCACACGTTAATTAAATGTCACAGTAACATGTAGATGAAGAAGTTAAAATTAAAATTAGAGAGTAATTTAAGTAGTTAACATTACTTTTTTAACCTTTAATTTGAATCTCATTAATGCATGTAGGAGTGTTCATTCATCGAAGAAACTCGATTATTGAATAGATTTTTCAAGTTTGGGCAATTTGGTTTAGAGAATTGGGGAATTAGGGAAAAAATATCGGGGTTAAGGATTTGGAAAAACGTGAAACCCTTTTTTTATTTTTTATTTTATATATATATATATTATTTTAGTTATATCATATATATTCTAATATAATATATCTTAAATATTTTTAATCTTGATTTCTTATTCACCGCTTCAGCATTTTTGTAGCCTGGTTCCATTTTCTTAGCTTCTCTAGTCTCTCCAACTCTTGCTCCTCTTCCTCTCAATCACCTCAATCCTCACTTTATTTTGGAGTTTAAATTATGCTATGGCTTTACTTTACATTTGGTTATATATTTTTATTTACGTATTGAAATCTAAATTATGTTTTTGCTTACATCTTATATTTATAATTTTCCATATAAGTTGTGCTAAATTAATTTTGAACTCGGTAAATTGGGATAGAGAACGGATAAAATTTATTCCCCAAAAATTATTTCAAAACATATTTGTTGATTGAGAAAGAAATTCCCCAACGAACACCCTAGGGGTAAGGGTTGAGTTGAAGCCTGGTGGTGCAGGTCTTAAGACAAAAAATGGAGAAGAAGAATAATTTTTTCTTTTTTTCTTTTTGGATATAAGAAGTTGAAGTTAACCGAGGAGGTACTCTTAGGAAAAAGTTATGCACTCATTTAAGAAGGAGAAATTTATAATTGTCAATTATCAAATCATGCATCTAAATAATATTAATTTAATTTTTTTTTAAACTCAAGAACCTACTATTGTTTTGAGTTTAAATTTGAAGAATATCGTACTTTCGTCATCAAATGGATTCTACATAAGTAGATTTAAATTTGTCATCTTCCACTCTATAGGGACATAGGTACGCGCTTCATGTTGTCATTTTCATTGGGATTGTCATGTGAAGGAGTAAGAACTGGACTCCCACACATGTGAAGAAAAAGAAAGAAATAAAATAATAAAGGGCTAAGGAAATTATTTATGGAGTATTTTCGGTGTAAACGAATAATCCTTTCTCCAGTAATTAACGACATGAGCTTTTGTTTATTTAGTCAATAGTCAATAATTATTTTGTCGCAAAGAAAAGGTCAATAGTTAAGTTCCCAAAGATAGAAGTTTCCAATTTGATGTCTCTTATCCGTACCCCTAACCCCACCACAAAAAGGAAATAATAAGGAAAAAAAAAAGAAAATTTGAAGTCTCTTTACGTTTTATTGTCCAAGTAAATGGTTTTACATTTGAGTTATTTTTATTTTTATTATTACAATAAGACAACAATAAAAAGGATGCACTAATAAGAGCTTGTTTGGATTGACTTTTTCTAAAAGAACATTTTTTTTATAACTTTTGGAAGAAAGCATTATTTTTACAAATTAAAATTTCTAACTTCAAGAAGAAGCTAAATTAAATTATTTTTAGAATTCTTACTTTTTTGAGATTGATCCAATTAGTTGCTATAAAAAATATTTTTTTTTAAAGAAAAGGTACTTTTTCATTAAAAAAAATCCAAATAGGCCCTAAATGTTAAATTTTTTTGTTGTACATAAAAACTAAGACGATAAAATAATTGTTTTCAAAGATTTTAATTAAGCAATAATAATTTAGTAATAAGTTAAATGTGTTATGTGCTCGTCTTTTGGCATTGTGCAAACCTATTTTTACATTGTAATTTTTGACACATGTACCTTATGAGTTTTTCTTCAATTTATCTTTAAGATCTCCATCTATATTTTTCTATATATACAATACGCAATGTATTATAATAATTGAGGTTTGAGTGCCACGTGATGTTCCGCGGTACTTACATATATATATATATATATATATATATATATATAGTGAACATAATATATCTTTGAAAAATTAATAATAACATTTTTAAAAATATATCTTCAATAAATTAATAAAATTTTTCAATGAAACTTATTGGCCTTTACAGGATCGTTGTATTGACTTACAGAAAAGTTGCTTAAAGTAACTCTAACTTTTTACGTGATTTATTTTATTTTATTTTAAGTAGTTATATGTTGAAACAAAAGTTTAGGTTACAAAAATAAGTGTTTACATATTAGGTACATAGTAGTCAGCTAGTTGGTTTTTTTAGATTAGGATTAGCTCAAGTAGTTGAAATTACCTCCTTCAAGGATAATGTCTTGGACTCAAATCCTATAGGGGATAGAGAATTGGGTTGGGGAATGGGGTTTTGTTTTAAAAAAAAAAGAGTTGCATCTACATTTTTTTTTTAACTTTTTCAACAATAACTTCATTTTTTTAAAAATTTAGTAACGAGTGAGGGTATTGCATGATTGACAAATTGATAAAAATATTTTTCAAGAATATAACTTCCGTAAATTAACCTTTAATTACACGATTAGTTAAATCACATGATATAAAGTAAAAATAAAACTACACTCTGGTACTAATTAAATGCTCTAATGGTGAATTTTATTTTATTTTTTGATAATTTTTCTATATCACTAAGAAAAAATAGAAAATAATAAAATCACAGCAAATTAAGTAGTAGGAGAACGTCGACCCAAAAAAAAAGAGATAATTAAGAGGATAATAATGTGTACGAGGAACTGTACAATTTGGTCAAGTAAACGGGACTCAATTTTTGACCCAATAATAATAAGGTTCCAATTCTCCGTCAACTTATGTGAGAGTTTGACCTAGGAGCTTTTGGGAGTAATTTAAGTCATTGAGACTATTTTTTTCTACTTGAATTCGGATTCCATTAGAGATGGGATTTAGTTGAAAGTGGAGATTTGAAAAACAATTATTGAAGTTAAATCAGAAAATTATTGGAAAAAATGATTTAAAAAGAAAAGATTTATAATTGTCAATTATCAAGTCACGTGTCAAGAATAATAAGAATGATCTAAACAACCATCAATGGTCATCAATGGTCATTCAGCTATCTCATCCTGCTTGTGCCTGTAGATTTCTAATTTACCATATGATATCTGTCACTTCTCCGGTTAAATGAACTTATGCAATTTAGTTATTCTTTTATGTTCGAGAAGTAAGAGAAGAATTTGTGTTTGGTTTATAAGGATATGGGTTCTCAATTGTCAACAAGCTTAATCATTTTATAGTTTTCTTTCTTTTTCTGGGGTAAAATAATCATTTTATAGTTGGAGTTGCCAGATAGTTGGAGCCTAATAATTTTTTGGTAAAATAAACATTCTCCGGTCCGGTGATTGAATTTGTGTAGCAGGATAGATGTCGAAATTTATTATTATACACATCTTGTCTGCTTCCTTTTAGGAACTTTTGACGATCATGATTTATGCCTGTAAAATTTAAGTGGAGAAACAAAAATAAAAGCCTTTTTCATCGTTATAATAGTCGCTTCAATGACACTTCTCCTAGTTTTTGTGACGTACATACTACGCAAACAGAGAAAGGGAGAAAGAGTTAACTTCACATTTTTGTAAAATCAACAATTCAACTCTTTTAATATCTATGCATGTCGATCACATTCTTGTGTGTTTCAAATCTGATGGAAGGATCAACAACTTCGAGACGCAATGACAAAAGATATCTTCTTAAAGATGTAATTGCTCAAGGCGGAAGTTCACAAATGCCATCTCTCAACTTCCAATGCATAGAATCAGCTACAGATAAGTTCTCTGCAACAAATAAACTTGGGGAAGGGGGATTGGGCCCTGTTTACAGGGTATCATCTCTTTTCATTTGTTGATTGGAGAGACTTAAATACATTGTTCGCTTGGCTTAAATAATCAAAATTGATAATGTTAATCAAAGAAAATTATCTGATGGACAAGAGATTACCGTTAAAAATTTTTTTCAAAAGCTCAGGACAAGGCGTAGAGGAGTTCAAAAATGAGGTCCTATTAGTCAAGCTGCTTGGCTTTTGCAATAAAGGAGAGGAGAGAATGTTGGTCTGTGATTACACGCCCAACAAAAGTTTGGATAAACTAATATTTGGTATGTTAATTGCAATGGTTACACCACTTATAATTGTTTTTCCTTCCCTAAACTTTTTCCTCCAGATAGCTTATTAGCAATCATAAGTACATTGTTCAAGAAGATTAGATCCACATGCATCTCCCAAGACTAATTCATAAATTTTTATCGCAAAAATGTCTGAAAAGTGAAATCTCAGCTCTCCACCACTCTGATTTTCAGGATTAGGTAAAACTAGAAAAGCAGTACCTGATTAGAATCTGAGATATAAGATTATTAAAGGAATTGCTAGAGGACTTATCTATCTTCGTTGTGATTCCACCTTAAAGATTATTCACAGAAATTTGAAGACAAGTAATATTCTATTGGATGGTATGAACCCAAAATATCAGATTTTGGCTTGGCAAGGATTTTTAGAGGGGATCAATCAAAAGCAAATACCAATAGGTTGTTGGTACTTAGTAAGTGGTCTGAAGAACTAATAGACGAACAATACTTTCTTCTTATGGACTTTCCCCCTCCTTTTTTATGACAGATTGATGAATCTGCTTTTAGATGCCAAGTTTAGTACAGTAAAATCATGGCTAATAAATTATTAGTTCATTTTACTAGATGCACTAGATGAGAATGAGAACGTGATGTTTTTCTTGAAAGTTAATTCTATTCACGTTCGTACATTTTCAAGCCAAGATCTAATTAATCTTCATGGTATTTATTTAAATTAACGTCTCGTACTCAAATGCAGTGGTTACATGTATACAGAATATGCAACGCAAGGAACATATTGTGAGAAATCGGATGTCTTCAGCTTCGGTATCCTGTTACTAGAGATCGTTAGCGGTAAACGAAAAAATGGGTTCCATCACTATGAGAAACCTCAAAACCTTTTGGGCTATGTAAGCAAAAAATGCATTGATGATTCTTTCTGGTTCCTGAATTCTAGAATGTTATTAGTAGTCATCTGACTCTGATCATATGCTAATTTCAGGCATGGCAACTAACGAGGGCAAGTCATTCGAGCTATATCCAAGGTTGGATAACTGGTGCAATACAACACAAGTTAACAGATGCATACATGTGGCTCTTTTGTACAACAACATGCTAGTGATAGGCCAACTATGTCCATGGTAGTGTTTATGCTTTGCAATGAAACGAGTCTTCCATCCCCAGATCAGCTTGCATTCAGCTTAAATGAAAGACTTGATGAATCAAACCCGTCTTTATTACTCGAGAATGTTACGTGCTCAAGGAATGACATTTCAGTAACAAGTGTTGATGGGCGATAACAGCCTCTACTTTGATGCAAGTTATAATGTAGTGTTCTATGTATATGAGAAACATGAAGATATGATAAGAAGGTGCTACGCTGAGAAGTGGTGAGGTTCACCTTCTCTTTTTTGCCTTTCAGATGGAAACAGCACCAAGATTAGATGTTGATCATCCTACGAGTGGAAACCTCTCTAGCATTTTTTCTAATCAACTTTCTCATGTAGTGGGGCGAGGTCCACTTTTAAGCCTTACTTTGCTACACAGCCTTGTTAGAGCCTGCCTGGCATTGCTTATTTTAAGTTGCTTATAAACAAATGATAAAATAACTAAAAGGGCCTTCCATTAATAAGTGTTAGTATTTTTATTATATCTTTAAGGGATAGGAAAGTGTTCCACTAAGTCAAACCAAAATAGTTACAAGCAGGTTAAAAAAGGGAAGTTGCCTTTTCTTCCTTTCCTTATATGTAAGCCACTTTACATGCTAAGCAAGATTTACCAAACACTTAACTTCTATTTTTCTACTCATAAGTAAGTTTGACTAGGATTATAAGCAAAGCTACACACCCTCTTTCTCCTAGTCCATGTAACATGTTTGAGTCCTTGACAAAAATGTTAAGTCCTAATTAAGAATATTTGAAATTTTCAAACTGGTAAGAAAAATTTATTTATAAATGAGTATTCTAAATTTAAATAATAATTTGAATGAACAATTACAACTTAATGAATTCACTGTCAAAGTAATTATCTTCAATTCTATATACCATATAAAAGAGAATACATGTCTTTTCCATGTATGTTTCATGTCCTCATTCTGCAACCTTTTTCCCTCCAGAAAAAGCAATTTACTCAATCCCTTCTACATATGTATAGTTATTTCCTAATCTTTTTTTTTCTTTTGTCGACCAAGAAATAATACTTACGTATCTATTGTTTTTTCATCTTCAAGTAACATTAAAAATCTTGATTAAGTGCAAGATTCATGAAAAATTCTTGATTAATCTTCACAAATCGATTCTTTTATACATAATTTATATCTTTATCTATGTCTATGTCTATGTATATGTATATGTGTATATATATATATATATATATATATGGTAGAGTTTAAGCCATATTTAATAATGCTAAATGTCCTCATTTCATGGATTTTTTCCCTCCAAAAGCCAAATCAAATTTCAGTATTATTTTCTAGTCAAGTAATTGATACTAATCAAAAGTAAAACCCGTACAAAATTATTTTCTAATCTAAATTGAGTATTATGTTTGGTAAACTGAATATTAGGAATGTAAATCCTTAAGCCATAATTGAGCATTAATTTTTTCATCAAGTAATTGATAGTAAACGGTGTTTTAAGATTTTTTCTAGACAAAAATATCCTTTCTAGTTTTTCATTCTCCCGACACCTACTCCTCTTGCCCTTTATCGATATTCCTATTTACTTTCACATTCTTTGTTAAAATATTTTTATTTTTGTTATTAATATTTTGAATTATAATATAATTTTTTAGACTTTTTTCAAACAAGCAGAAAAATATGACTAAGATAGAAAGTAGAGAACATACAATAGTTTATTAGTAGCAAAATGTTCTTTTGAGTAATTTAGACAACCAACGGCCATTCTCAAATGTAAAATTAAACATTATCTCACTCGGTAAAAGTTCATTTCACATAAAAATAACCAAACACATTTTTGTTTTCACCAAAAGTCCGTTTCAAAAAGGCCTTTTTACAAAATTATGTTTTTCAACTAAAAGCCAAACTAACTCTAAATATATAGAGAGAAACAACAACTCTAAGTGAGTTGAGAAAATAAGGATTCACTTGGTCATGCATTGTGAGTGACGCTAAAAACATTTTTGTAGGGAGAAGGGGAGTTAGTGTGACTCATATTTGACGAAGTGCAGATAAAGGAAAAACAAAACATCACAGATCTGAATTTTCATGAGAACATTTTAACACCACTTTATATGTTAGCATATCAAATTTGCTCATGTGCATACATACTCTCTCTTCTAGTGTGGAAATCAAAGCAAACACCAAAAAGTATTTTAAGAGTAAAGGAAATGTATATTCAATAAGTTTAGATTATTTTCCCAATAAATTAGTATCTAATTATATGATAATTTAAATTGTATAAAACAAAACAAATATACTACACCCGCTTATCACGTGGGAATTAGAATAGTTTCTAACTAGAGTAAAAATCCGTACAGTTCATACTATCATCAGTAATCAAAAGCCCAAGAAAAATACTAGCAACAACAATGGCCAAGTTACAATATGCCAAATGGCTAAAGGGTGCTGTCCCACAACATTTGCTTGTTTTATGACTTAAAGATATCCACCTTGTAAGGGTAGGTTAACTCTGTACCAGTTTCTTTTTTGTTTAATGAAATTTCATTTGACCAAAAAAAAAAAAAAAGTCACTTAGCTGCAAGCAATGAGATGTGGTGAATTATAAAAGCAAATATTGTGAATCATATAAGTAGATCTTGTTGTACACATGGTAGGCACACATGGCAGCCTCGGGTGCAATAGAATTTTGGAGGAAAGTAAAGTTAAAATTTGGAATAACAACTTAGTATTAGCGAAGAAGATATATCAAATGGAACAAGTCAGAGTTTGTAAAGAGATTAAGTTTGAGTAGTGAAGAGATGATGTGTTAGCTCATTTGAGTACAGTATTTATAGTGTTACAACAGTTAACAATTTGAATTAAAAAAACAAGTATAACAATCCAATAGAAAAGGTCAATCAAATCAAAAACAAATCAGTAGATTATCCCTAGGATTTTGAAATAGTTAGTTGACTAAGAGCTGTTGAAGGAACTCCCTTGATATGCCCTTGCAAGAGGGTGACACCATCTGTGACGCCCATTTTGTTTCTTAGCAACTGGAAGCGCGAGGTGGACAAAGGTTTCGTGAGTAAATCAGCAATTTGATTTTCAGTGCATACATGAGCAATAGTAAGTGACCCATTAGCAACTTTTTCCCTTACAAAATGGTAATCCAATGCCAAATGCTTCATTCTGGAGTGAAAAACAGGCTTAGCACATAGATAAGTTGCACCAATGTTATCACACAACAATCGTGGTGGCGATGCAAGCTTTATTTTTAATTCAGAAAGTAAATTTGTGAGCCAAGAAACCTCTGCAACAGCTGAAGCAATCGACCTGTACTCTGCTTCAGTGGATGAACGAGCAACCCTTCGCTGCTTTTTCGAACACCATGAGATTGGGTTAGCACCAAGATAAATAGTAAAAGCTGAAATTGAATTGAAATCATCCCGGTTGTCGGCCCAATCAGCATCGGAGTAAGTAGTTAGATGCAAAGAATTAGACTTCTTCAGATACAAACCAAAGAATTGCGTGTTTTTAAGATACCGCAGCATTCTTTTAGCAGAAACCCAATGTGACAATTTCGAGCTGTGCATGAATTGCGACAATTTGTTTGTCGCATAGGCAATATCTGGGCGTGTTAAAGCCAAATACTGCAATCCACCCACAAGACTTCGATACGCTATGGCGTCAATCATATCTCCATTAGCATCCTCATGTAACTTGGTCGAAACACTTAATGGAGTGTTGATACCTTTGGCTTCTTCCATCTTAAATGGGACCAACATATCTTGAATGTATTTGTGTTGGCTTAGAAAGATTCCTGAGGTAGTGCGGACCACTTCAACTCCTAAAAAATACGAGAGAGCACCAAGATCCTTGATTGAGAACCTCTGAGAAAGAGAAGAAATCACCTTCTGCACAAACTGTGGACAATTTCCTGTAACAACAATATCATCTACATAGACAAGAAGATAAAATATTTTGTGTTGTTTAGCATATACAAACAGTGATGAATCAGATCTTGTTGTGGAAAATCCCAGAGATAGAACAAAACTTTGTAACTCCAAATACCAAGACCTTGGTGCTTGGCGCAAACCATATAATGATCGTTGAAGACGACACACATAGTTTGGATTGGACTGATCGACAAAGCCTGGAGGTTGAAGCATGAAAACTTCTTCTTCTAAATGTCCATGAAGAAAAGCGTTATTCACATCTAGTTGATTTATTGGCCACCCTTCACTTACAGCAATTGAGAGTACAGTTCTGATTGTAGAATGCTTCACAACTGGACTAAAGGTTTCATGAAAATCTAGTCTAGGCCGTTGGTGGAATCCTTTGGCAACCAATCTCACCTTATAACGCTCAATGCTACCATCTGGCTTCCTTTTTACTCGAAAAACCCATTTACAACCTATAATATTCTGATGTGGTTCTCTTGGAACAAGCGACCAGGTCTTATTGCGATACAAGGCATCAATTTCTGCAGCCATAGCTTTCTTCCACTCAGGATATTTAAGTGCTTGAGATGCAGTGCTTGGTTTAGGAATTTGATTTGATGAAGTAACGGAAGCAAACAGGTTAAACTTTTGGTTTGGTTTGAAAATATTGTGTTTGGACCTGGTTGTCATATGATGGGTAGGTTGTGGTTGATGATGATGCGTAATTAATGTTGAAGATTCCTCACGGCTGGAACTTCGAGAACTATTCTAGTGGATTTCTGCATTTGTTGGCCCATTGTTGTGTTCGCATGTAACCGGGACAGTTGGTTCAATGTTGGCTGACTCATTAGGCACATGAGATACTAAAGGTGATTGAGATTGAAAGGGAAAAGGAATTTTTGTGATAAGAGTAAAAGACTTAGCATTATCACTATCAGTGGAAATGTCCCATGTTTTGGACTGAGAAGAATTTTCTTTAGACATATCTATTGTCCATAAACTGGACGAGTAATTGGTAGGCTGGCCATTCTATGTTTGCGATGGAAGTGAAGAAAATTGATCTTCTTCAAATCTTACATGACGACTATTAAAAAATTTATGTTTTAAGGGGTCAAAACAAATATATGAATGATGAACATTGGAAAAACCCAAGAAGAGACATGGTTTTGAACGCGGTTGCAATTTATTTTGATTATAAGGTCTAAGCCACAGATAACAGAGACAACCAAATATTCTGAGAGAAGAATCGTTTGGAGGCGAGCTAAACATTTTTTCATATGGTGAAATATTTTTAAGCAATGGCGTTGACAGACGATTTATAAGGAATGTGGCAGTTTGAAAGGCATGTGACTAGAATGATAATGGAAGAGAAGCCCTTTGAAGAAGTGTTAACCCAGTTTCTACAATGTGGCGAAGACGTCGCTCAGCCGTAGCCACATGTTCTGGTGTGTAAGGGGGTGACACTAAGTGCTGAATGCCTTGTTTTGGAAAATAGAAATCAAGAAACTTGTATTCAGTTCCACCGTCTGAATCGCCATTGGTGTTTGAATCGCCATTGGAAGCTTTGCGACTGTTATTGTTGAATGATGCACCACGATTATTATAGTTGTTCTTTGATTGTTGAGAGTTCTTTCTTCCTTGCAAGAAATTTCCAGAACTTTGGACATTAGTAGCATTAGCTGTAACTGGTCCAAGAACACCAATTGTTCGTTGCTCTTCTCGTTTAAGAAAAGCATCATATTCAATGAGTTTGTCATGTAACTCTTCAAAGGTAATCACTTTGTCGCGTGCACGAATAGCAGCAGCAAGCTCTTTGAAGGCAGGCCCAACACCATTTAATGTATGTGTGATAAGAAATTGTTGTGGTACAGGTGCACCAAGCAACGAAAGCTCATCGGAAAGGTCACGAACATGAGCCAAATATTCTTGAATTGGCTGATTTCCACGTGAGAGCAATGTAAGTCTCTCAGTTAAACCCATTATGCGCGAGGCAGATGGATTTGCATAGTGTGTCACAAGCTTTGACCATGCTTCAGCAGATGTTTTGCACGATCTCATGACAGGAACCACATTAATGCTTAGTGAGTCAATGATTCCTAATAACAAAAGCTTGTCTTGCCTTGTCCAGAAGATATATTCTGGATTAGGAGCAACATTATCTCCTTCACCAATTGTTGGGGAAGGACAAGGATTGCTTCCATCAATATAACCTAGCAGATCATAGCCATAAAGCAAGGCGTCAAACTGAGTTTTCCAAGAATAATAATTGGTGGAGGTAAGTTTAAGTGGTAGCTGATTAGCAGCATTAATGCAAATGAGCTGTTTGGAGGGATTAGTGTCTGTAGACACAGTTTGTATTGACGAGGGAGAGGCTGCAAGAGTAGGATCAGTAGCCATAGTGTTTTCTGATTGAAAAAGAAAAATAACGCAGAAGCTGGAAAGAAAAAAAATTTGGATCAAGCTCGTTGGAGCAAATATGCTCTGATTACCATAAAGAGATTAAGTTTGAGTAGTGAAGAGATGATGTATTAGCTCATTTGAGTACAGTATTTATAGTGTTACAACAGTTAACAATTTGAATTAAAAAAACAAGTATAACAATCCAATAGAACAGGTCAATCAAATCAAAAACAAATCAGTAGATTATCCCTAGGATTTTGAAACAGTTGGTTGACTAAGAGCTGTTGAAGGAACTCCCTTGATAGTTTGGCTGCGTATTCTCCCTTCCCTCTCACGAATAGTCATAACCTTTGTTGACTAGAAAAAACCTATTAATTATATTCATAGAACCTATAGTAAATAAGTGAAATTATATTTATTTAAAATTTAGTATTGTTATTTTTATTAATTATATTTTTCTACTTTATAATTTTTATTTATAGACCGATTCAAGATAAGATGCATATCACAAGTTTATTTTACAAAGGAACCAATTTTGATGATAGTAACAAACAAAAAAAATATAAAAGCTAGATTTGATATCAATATTAATAATGGAAATGGTAATATAAATTTCAAAATTTTAAATATATACCCATATATAAAGTGTGTATTAATAAATAAATAATATTAAATGTGAAATTAAGTAGGAAAGGAAATAGAGATAGTGTTAGAGTAAAATGAGATATAGATACCCTAAAAATAAAATAGGAAACCTATTGAATAAAACTAAAATAGAGATTTAGTAAATATAAAGAGGAACTCGATTAACTTTCTAATAGGGAGAATGATTTGGAAAGAAATAGTTATTCAATGTAGAATAGAATTCAAGGCAAAATGCTCCTAGAATTCTAATTTTTTCTTCCTTCTATTTGGTTATAACCACAAAAAAGTCACAATGGAATTTTTTTTTTTTTCATTTCATATGCTAGGTAACCTTGTTTAAAGTATCTTGTTAAAATTATCTTATTAAAAATTTAATATTAACTAATAAAATTATTTTTGAAAAATAAACTTTCAAAAAATCTCACTAAAATATTATTGGAGAAATTAATTTAAAATAAATAAAATTATTTCTAAGAAAATACTGATAAAGTATCTCACTAAAATTATCTTTTTAGGAAAATTCATATTAACTCATCAAATACTTCTAAATAATCTATTTAAAGAAATTAATTTTCAAACATCTCACTAGAACTATCTTTACAAAAGTAACGTAAACTCATATAGACTATTTTTATTTTTAAATCATATAGAAAAGGATTCTTGTTAGTCTTTTATGACAATATACCATATTACTTAAAATTTTGTTTTGATACCATATTTCAATTTATTTTCTTGTTTCAACCTATAATTGAGAATTTGTGAAAGGGTAAATGAAAGATACATATAATTTTTTTATGGCTTTATGTTGGAAAATTTATTCCTTGGGTTGAAATAAATAATGAATTTTTCAACTTTTCTTGGGAAGACCATTCTCATGGAAGAGTATTTTTAATTAGTTTATGATACCAAACTAAGGAAAACAAATTGATATTTAAAATGATTAATCTTTTCTAAACAATTTCATCATATTAGACATAGTGTTTGCCTAAAAAGAATAAATAAGAGGAAAGTGGGAAGAAGAGAGAGAAGGGATATTATTATTTTTTTAAAAAAATTGAATTTGAAAATTATTTTGGGGATTTGAGAAAGATGGTTCAAATTTGGGGAAAAGGTGGGAGCAAGGGCGCTTAGCTCGATTTTCTTTCTTAGAGAAAAATGTACTTATATATGAATATTTCTTTGTCTTTATTTAATAAGTCACCCAAATTTGATTGGTTATTCTTCTAGATTTCTTATCCTAACGTTTAAGAAATAAAATCATTAAACAAAAACTATGTAAACATAATGAATTACTTAAAATCTCAAATCTAGTGGAGTATCTAATTCATTTTTGAGTAAAATATATTTTACCCCCTTTTGTTTTGTAAAAATAACATAAAACCCTTGTGGTTTTAGAACTCAATGATGACATTGTTAAAAGAATGAGTAAAGGAAAGGAAAACAAGGAGGGAGACAAGCAAGAGGAGAAAGAGGAGGCAGAGGAGGAGGAGAAGGATATGGAGAGGGAAGGAGAAGTACAAGGAGAGAGAGGAAGAGGAGGAAATGAGAGAAATAGAAGAATTTGATTTTGGAACTCTTTATAGGGAGATCTTTGGAGCATTTTTTTTTTAATTTTCTATGTGAGAAGTTTTAAAAGACTCTTATTTTGCACATCTACCAAAAAGTTTGAAGTACTTGATTTTCAAATCATTATTTGGACTTCAAATTGTGTCTTAAATAGATGTTGCACTTTTAGTAAACAACCTTCTACATATTTAAATAGATTTTTTCTATTTTAATTATGTCACAAAATCAGGTCCAATAATATATTAAGTCATAAAATTTTACTTTCCAATACAAAAGGAACAACTGATAACTACAAATAAAAAGATAATTTATCATGAATAAGAGAGAAGTTGTTTGCATGCTAACCTAACCAATTTGCTTTCGCAAAGCTCTGACATTTTCTCGAGACCAAACATCCTCTGAAATAGCATCAAATATGAGCAAAAGGGACATGATACTTGACAATGCATATTGGCCATAGAGATTGAAATAATTTCTACTCCACCAGATAGTGAGTTTTTAGCTACCTACTTCCTATTTTCCTTAAAGTTGAGAAAGACATCCTTTGTTTCTCACTTGTTTTTCTATCTATTGAATATTGCTCGTGCCAAACTTTTGGATTAATGGAATATAAATTGATATCGCCGACATTATCTCATTTTTTTGGAATTTATGTAGGTTTTCATTGTTTTTGGATTATTGATCAACCTATGCCCCTCACGTGATCCCGGGAAAAAAATGATCAGAGGAGAGGAAGACAAGGAGGAAGAGGAGCAGGAGAAGAAAGAAGAGCCAGAGAAAAGGAGGAGGAGAGGGAAAGAAAGAGGAGACAAAGAAGACAAGGTAAGAGAGGAGCTTGGGCAAGTTGAGAAATAGGAGAATTTGTTTTGGAACTCTTTATAAGGGAGATCGAAAGAGCATATATTCTTTATTTACTATGCAAGAAGTTCTAAAAATCACCATAACTACTCCCCAAATAGTTTGAACTACTTCATTTTCAAGTCATTAATTTATTTACACAAATAGTTTTGCACATGCACCAAATAGTTTGAAGTACTTGATTTTCAAGTCATTACTTATATCATCGTTTTTGAATAAAATCATTATTTGGACTTCAAATTGTGTCTTGAATAGATGTTGCACTTTTAAAACTTCTGAAAACTTAATTTATTTTTACTATTTCAATTGTGTCACAACATAAGGTCCAATAATATATTTAGTCATAAAATTTTATTTTTAGACACAAAAAGAAAAACAACTGATAAAGTATAAATAAGAAAGAATAAAACATAAATAAGGCTCCATTTGCTTCATGGAAAATAACTTGTTTTGGAAAATTTTTTCATGGAAAACTTTTTCCAGAAGATGTTTTCCTAAGAACAGACTTTTCATTATTTGGTTCTCAAAATAAAAATTAATTGGAAAAATATCTTTTAATGAAACCAAAAACATATTTATGTGCATTAGTGGGGCAAGGGTGCTGAGGGTGAGCTGGTGAAGGGGCTGCCGAGGGTTGAGGTCTGGGGGATCGCGGGCCAGGGTGGTAGGGTTGCCGGGGGACCAAGGCCTAGGGAATGGGGGGTTGGCATGTTGGGGGTCAGGTGCCAGGGGGCCTAAGGGTGGTGGTGGCCGTGGGTGCCAAGAGGCGAGGGGCTGGCAACCGAAAGTGCTAGACGGCAAGGGCCAGGGGGCGACAGGGGTAGAAAAACCAAGGCCCTGGGGTGGCGGCAACCAACAGCGAAAGGGGGCGTTCGCCCGAGGGTACTGGGGGCTAGTAGCCAAGAGTGTCGGGAGTGAGGGCTCGAGGATTGGGGGCCAGAGGTCGATGACGAAAAGGGGCGGCCTTGCCCGAGAGGGTATCGAAGGCTTGCAACAGACAGTAGAAAGGGCTGGCAAAGGAGGGTTGGGAGGATCGGGGCCTAGGGGTTGGGGGAATGGGGCGCTGGGGGCTAAGGGCCGAGCGCCAGAGGCCCCAGGGGTTGACGGAGGCCGAGGGTGCCAACGATGCTAAGACACGGGATGGGCGGGGACTGGCTGCTAATAATGTTGGGCAGCAAAGGAGTCAGTGGCAAAGAGGCCGAGGATCAGGGTTGGCGATCGACAGTAGAAACTGGGTAGGTTGCCCGAGGGTGGCAGAGGTGAGGACCCGTAGAAGTGAGGGGCCAGTGGCCAGTGGTTGCAGGAGTGCTAGGGGCCGAGAGCCAATGGCAGAAGGGGGCGAGAAGGCTAGCCACATGGGGGTATCAAGGCCAGAGTAGCGGAGATCGGGAGCCAAGGCCTAGAAAACAAGGGGTTAGGTGCCGAGGGACGGGGGCTGACAGGCGCCGAGGGATGGGGGTTGACAGGCGTCGAAACCACCAAAAATAAATTCTTATCTCTCACATTGCAACTTTAATTTGTGTATGTGGTAAGAAAATGGTCGAGTCCACAGGGATTGAAGAAATTTAGAATATGCTAATTATGTCAAGTAGATTAATGAAACGAGTCACAAGCAAAACATGGGGGTTTTAATGCAAAAATAAGTAAAATAAGCAAAACTGTCTAGCCACTGGTCCGCTGTGCGTAGGCACGCAGCTGGGCAGAAAAATAAAAATGTAAATAAAAAATAAAAATCAACCAAAGCACACAACACCCGGAGATGCCCGCAGAGTCTATCTAACGGAAACAATAAAATTTAGAAAGTCCTAATTCTAAAAGTTGAAACTCTCGCGGTAATTGCTCATTTAGATTGTGTAATTACATAGGAAACCTGGTTACCACTATTCTTAGACTAATTAAATTAATCTAATTGGCTACCTATTGTCATGCAATTGAATAACCGTGCACAAAATTAAGCAATCACAGAATAATATTAATTCATGAAATAGTAAATACGCAAATGTCAAAACAACATGAAGCAGATAAAACAATTAGATCTCACGGAATTGATGAATCGAAATCTTGATTAATCCTTAACTAGAAAAGAAAATTAGAACTGCATCTTTATGAAGATGGCGCCTCAGAGAAATAAAAGTCTATTGGAAATATCCTGAATAAAGTCTAGATCTCCCCTATGAATCATACGTAGAAAAATATATAGGAAAAGTTCTTAATTGGAGTCATTATCAAATAAGGAAACTCTTTAAAGCTCAAGAAAATAAAAAGGTAAAAATCCTTAATAAAACTCTTCTAAAATTAATCTCCTTCTTTTCCAAAATATGGCAAGTCTTCAATGCAATCCTTTTCCAAAAGTGCTACAAAAATATCTCAGTCTTGGTCAAAGCTTGGTCAATCTCGTGTAGAAATTGTATGATATTTTCCAAGATGGCAGAATCAATTTGATTAGCTACAAACCCGTCCAAAAAGCCTTTGAATTCATATATAATGCATCTAACTTTTTTTCCGAAATATAAACATGTAAAAACGCATTGAAAACACAAATTAAGGAGCATCCAATTCGAGAATTAAGCACAATTAATTATGGATTAAAGGCTTATTTTGGACTTATTAAGGGATGAGGGCCGAGTGTCGAGTGTCTGGGGTAATGTCAAAGGGTTAAGTGAGCTGCTGGCTGAGGGTGCTTAGTGGTAAGGACCCAGGGATACCAAGGGTAGGAACGCTAGGGGCTCAAGGTGTTAGCGGCTGACAGTGGAAGGAGGCACGCTCACACGAAAGTGTCGGGGGCCAGTGGCGGGGAATGCTGGGGGCGAAAGCTCAGAGGCGTCGGGGGCCGGTGGTCGACGATGAAAGGGGTGTCCTACGCAGGGAGTGCTGTGGGCCGGCAGCAGAAGGCAGAAGAGGCTGGCGGCGGAGGGCCGGGAGGATTAGGTCCTAGGGGCTGAGGGTAGGGATGCCAGGGGTCGAGAGCCTGGTGCCGAAGGTCCCAGGGGTGGCAGAGTCTGGGGGTGCCTGCAGTGCTAAGGTGCAAAATGGGCAAGGGGGTGGTGGCTAAAAGAGCATTGGGTGGTGAGGGCCTAGAGGAGTTAGGGGCAAAAAGGCCGAGGCGATGGATTGGCGGTGGCAGCGTAGCGGGGTGAGGCCCGTGGCGTCAAGAGCAGTCGAGCCAATGGTCTCACGAGAAGAGCGGGTTCTCTTGAGTGTGTCGGGGCCGAAGGCCAACGGTGGAAGGGAGCGAGGAGGTTAGCCACCAAGAGGATCGAGGGCCAGGGTAATGGGGGTCGAAGAGCCGAGGCCTGAAGGATGAGGGGTCAGGTAATGGTGAATGAGGGCCAAGGGCGGAGCATAGGGGTTACCGAGGGCCGAGATGTCGAATAGTGGAGTGAGTGAGGGACTAATGACTGAGGGTGCTTGGTGGCGATGGCTCAGGGGTGTCGGGGACAAGGAGGCCGAGGGCTCGAGGTGTCGACGGGTGACGGAGAAAAAGGGCAAGCTCGCTCAAGGGCGTCGGGGAATGTCAGGGGTGAGGGCACCGGGGCGCTCGGGGCCGGCAGTTGACGACAAAAGTGGGCATACTAACTAGGGAGTGCCAGGGGTCGTGGGGCCCAAAGTTGCTTGGGAGGCTGAGGCCTGATGGCGGGGGGTCGGGCTGCCGGGGTTCGGGGGTCGAGAGCCTGGTGCCGGAGGTCCCTCAAGGTGGTGGGGCCAGGGGTGCCAGCGGTGCCGAGGGGCTGGTGGCTGAGAGGGCTAGGTTGCAAAGTCCTGGGGGTGCCATGGGCCGGCGACTGATGGTAGATGGGGGCAGGCTTGCATAAGGATGCTAAGGGCCAGGGGGTGTCTGGGCGAGGGCCCAGGGACCCCAGGGGCTAATGGCTAACAGTTAACGATGAAAGGGGCGGGCTCGCTCTAGGGTACCAGGGACTAGGGGCAAATGGCGGAATGGAGCGAGCAGGCTAGTCGCGGGGGCCGAGGACCTACAAGGATACCGAGGCTTAGCGGATGTAGGGCGGGCTATAAGGGACAGAAGGCCACGTGCCGGAGGTCCCCAGGGGTAGTGGGGGCCTAGGGTGTCGAGGGGTGGGGTGAATGGGGAGCTGTAGGCCGAGGTCTTTGGGTAATGAGGGCCCAGGGTATCAGGGGCAAAAAGGCCGAGGGCCCGGGAAGCTGGTGGCTGACAATGGAAAGGGGTGGGCTTGCCCAAGAGGGCCCGAGGCCTACGGTCGAGGGATGTTGGGGGCAAAAGCCTAAGGGTACTAGGGGCCGAGGGCTAGCCATCGACGACAGAAGGGGAAGGGCTCACCCCATGGCCGGCTGCCAAAGGCGAAAGAGGTGAGGAGGCTAGGTGATTTGATGATAAACAACAGTTCCTAGGGAAGGGGCAGGGGTATCAAATATTGGATAGAGGGGGGAAGGGGGGAGAGTCAACTTATTTTCTTTGACTAGAAAAACATTTTCCTTTGACTTTTTCATTTTTAGTAACCAAACATTGAAAAATGTAAAAAAAAAAAAATCAGAAAAATGTTTTCTGCAAAACAAACGGAGTCTAAAACAGAAATCATTTTTTGGTAACCTAACAAATTTGCTTTGCCTAAAGCTCTATATCCTTTCAAGACCTAAAATAAGAACTCTGAAATTGCATCAAATATATAAGCGAAATAAACATGATACCTAACAGTGACAACGCATCTTGGCCATAGAGGTTGAAATAATTTCTACTCAACCAAAAGATGAGCTTTTAGCTGCCTACTTCCACTTTTTCTAAAGTTAAAAAAGGACATCCTTTGTTTCTCAATTGTCTCTCAATCTTTTTTAATCAAAAAATCTTTTTTATAGCCAAAAAGGATAATATTACCTTGTTTTCTTTGTAATCCTCAAGTTTGAGGCTTGGTGTTTTATGTTAACTAGTGATTAGGTATTATGCCATAGTTAATTTCATATTTTGCAATTATAATTTTTCTCACATTTTTAGTAATATATACAATTGTTTTAGATTCAAAATATTTGTATGATCTAACATTAATTTTTTATTCATAGAATATAGCATTATTTGAAACATCTTGACATATCTTAGACATTATTTCACTTTTTGGGAGATTTGAATATTACTCGTGCACACTTTTGGATTATTGGAATATAAATTGATATCTTAGACATTATCTAATTTTTTGTGGAAATTCATGTAAACATTAATTTTCTATTCTGAATTCTAGATTTTCATGATTTTTCAGAATATTTGTTTAATTCCATATATACAAGAGAACTTTATTTTTTTTCTTTGTTTTATTTTACTTTATTCCTTTTAGGAATCCCTATTCCCAACCTATGCCGTCATAGAATCCTTGAGGAAGGATGGGGAGAGGATAAGGAGACAAGAGGTGGAGAAGAGAAGGAGCAGGATATAGAGAAGGTGAAAGAGAGAAGGATAGGGAGATAAAGAGAGGAGGAGAAAGAGGAAGAAAGGGAAGAAGGAGAGGAGAAGGAGAGCAAGAGTAAGATAGAGAAAGAGGAGGAAAGGAAGAAAAGACAAGAAAGGAAGAGGAGAGAAAGAGGAAAAGAACGAGGAGGAAGAGGAAGAGAGGAAAGGAGGAGGAAAGAAGGAGGACCAGGAGAGAGAGCGAGAAGAGAGGAATAGGAGAATTAGATTCTGGAACTCTTAAAATGTGAAGATCTATGGAGAATTTTTTCTTTAATTTACTATGCAAGAGATTTTAATGACTTCTATTTTGAACATGCACAAAATAGCTTGAAGTTACTTTATTTTTGGGTCATAACTTGGATTATCAATAAAATCATTAATCTAACTTCCTCTTGAACTGATGTTGGAGTTTTAGTATTTCAGCCTTCTAAAAATTTATAAAGATTTTACTATTTTGATTATGCTGAAGAATAAGGCCCGATAGTAATAAGAAATCATAAAGTATATAAATAAGAGAGATTTTACATAGAGAGAAAAGTCCTTTGCATGCTAACCTAACCAATTTGCTTTGCCAAAAGCTTTGACATTTTAGGGAGACCTAAAATAAGAACTCTTAAATGCATCAAAATACAAGCTTAAATGAACATGACACCTGACAAACTTGAGAAAGTGAGTCTGCAGCTAACTGGCTTCACATTTTTTACAAAATTGAGAAGGAAGTCCTCTGTTTTCTCAATTATCTTTCTTATGTTACTTTAATAAAAACGACAAGAAAAAAAGCACTACTAATACGATTTATCATCACGATTCTAATTTTGTAATCCCATATGTGAATGTAACATTTAAGCATTATGACATATTTAAAAATGATGAGGGGGAAAAAAAGGACTACTATGAGAGAGTACACTGGTAAATGGAAACAGGATGAAATTTGTCAATAGAATACACCTAGATATGTACTTGTTTCAAAAATTCTTCATGTCCCTTGTTCATCAAGCAACTGATAAGTTAATGTACTCTTATGCAAATACACGCTTGCTCATTTTCT
Organism: Cordia subcordata; assembly: GCA_028554755.1. Taxonomy (NCBI): domain Eukaryota; kingdom Viridiplantae; phylum Streptophyta; class Magnoliopsida; order Boraginales; family Cordiaceae; genus Cordia; species Cordia subcordata. The sequence continues at coordinate 7,191,867 of JAPTOF010000023.1, forward strand.
AACCTACACTTTCTTTGGTTATGCACAAGTACAAAGCAACAATGCTATGTCTATAGCTTATGTCACACATCTTAGTCAACGAAAACACTCCAAAAGCCAAGCAATTAAAAGGGAAGTAACATAGGGAGGAGGAAGCAATTTGATTGCATTGAGTCAGGAAGGAAACATTTGCAGAGTAATCAATCCAACACAACAAATAGCACAGTTCATCAACCATGACTTTTAGCCATGGTAGAGAGCTAGAAATTCGATTTATGAAGTTTCACATGTAAAAGAGGCTCAAATTAGCCTCTAAAGGCAAAAAGACATCAGCAAGCAAGTCCAGGAATGAGTCCACTAAAGGAAATTGCTGCTCAAGCTTCACACAATGCTCTCCCTCCCACTACACAAAAGAAAATAGCAGTTGCAATCCCTTTTTTCTTGCTTGACCCAAAGCAACCAATAAAAAGCAAAGGCAATAATCTATAGAGAAACATTTATGCAGATGTAATAAATTGTTAACAAAAAAACATGACACTATGACTTTTGCCCATGCTAGGTTGCATGACTTCTGCCCATTGTATATATTGCTTGTGCATTGGCCAGAACTCAAAAGACATACATTTAAAAGCATTTTTATATTTTAAGCACAATACAACAGTAAACAATAGATCAAAGAGAATTCACCTAGGAAATGACAATGTAAACCCTAGAGAGTCACTAAAATCCATTATTTGCTCGGTAGATCGAAGAGAATTCACTCGTAAAGAGAATTCACCCAAATAATGACAATGTCATTAAAGCCCATTATCTGCTCGATAGATCAAAGAGAATTCACTTGCATGAAGAAAAAGAATTTAAACATTGGTAGTACACCAAATCTGACTACTATCAACAACCACCTTGACATCAACATTATAATGTGTCAAGCCAAACAAATCAAATACATGAAGATTGGATAATAACACCAAAAAAATTCTCTTGAAAGTCAATGAAATCAAGGTTCCCATATTTCTAAGAACCCGTCCACATAATTCCTAATTTTACTGGTAGACTACAAAAATAATAAATATCGAGAAATTTAACAAATCAAAACTTTGGTTACAAGAAGCAATAACACCAAGATAGAAGCTTTCATATAGACAACATTGCATTAGTCTACCAATCAAGACAAACTAGAAGCTATTCTATTGGAAAAAAAGAACTCATTCAGATGTAGAGAACACATTTAAGCCCTAGTTGTGGTCATCATACCAAATTTGATTACCATCAAGAACAACCTCAATGCCATCAGCACTAGTAGTGGTCATTATACCAAATTTGACTCCCATCAAGAAAAACCTCAATGCCTAAGTAACAAAGTATCAAACCAAACAAGTCAAATACTTGAAGATTGGACATAATAACACCCAAAAATCTTTTCAAATTATCTTGAAAGACAACAAAATCGAGTTTTTCAGTATTTCTAAACTTGTTCATGTCATCCAAAATATAGGAAGACTGAAAAATCAATAAATATAGAAAATGTTCTAACAAAATAAAACTTCTATTACAAAAATAAAAAAAGTAAATCCAAGACAATAACTTCCACAAACAAACGTTGCATTAGTCAATCAAAACAAAACCTAGACAAGCTACTGCAGGCAATAAAGAAACTCTGTAGAAATAACTAAAATCTTGAATATAAGAATGCAAATGCTGAAGAACATTAAAAGAAGAAGAGAAGAAGATAGTTCCAAATGAACACTATAATAAGATAAGGAAAGAAAAAATAGAAGTGCTAATGAACACTATAATAAGATAAGGAAAGAAAAAATAGAAGTGCTTGTCACTAAAATCCATTTGTCTATTTAGTATACCAACAGAACTCTTTCAAACTAGGAGAAAATTTAAGCACTAGGCAAGAGCATCTACATGAAAACTCACCAACATCAAGAACAACCTCAAAACCAAGACTTACAAAATATCATACACATCAAACAAATCCATCTTTTCACTGATCATTAGACCAATTAGACCACTCAAACATATGTTTTAGATTCAAATTCTTTGTATGATCTAAAATTAATTTTATATTCATAGAAATATATAATATAGCATTATTTGAAACATCTTGACATGTCTTAGACATTATTTCAATTTTTGGGAGATTTGAATATTACTCATGCACACTTTTGGATAATTGGAATACAAATTGATATCTTAGACATTGTCTCATTTTTTTTGGGAAATTTATGTAAACATTAATTTTCTATTTCAAATTCTAGATTTTCAAGATTTTCTAGTATATTGGTCAAATTCCATAGATACATGAGAACTTTAACTTTTTTTTTCTTTATTTTATTTTACTTTATTCCTTTTAGGAATCCCTATTCCCAACTTATGCCCCCTACAAGACCCCTAAGGAAGGATGGGGAGAGGAAAGGCAGACAGGAGGTGGAGAAGAGGAGAAGGAATATGATATAGAGGAGGTTGAGCAGAGAAGGATAGGGAGATAAAGAGAGGATGAGGAGGAAGAGGAATAAAGGAAAGGAGGAGCAGAGGAGGAGGAAGAGGAAGAGAGGGAAGGAGAAAAGGAGAAGGAGATGAAAAGGAATAAAGGATAGGAGTAGAGGAGGAAGAGGAAGAGTAAGAGAGAGAAGGAGGAGAGGATGAGGAAGACAGGAAAGAAAGAGGAGAGGAGGAGAAAGAGGAAAAGAAGGAAAGAGGACGAGGAGGAAGTGGAAGAGAACGAAGGAAGAGGAGGACAAAGAGAGAGAGCGAGAAGAGAGGAATAGGAGAATTTGATTCTGGAACTCTTCAAATAAGAATATCTTTGGAGAATTTTTTCTTTGATTTACTATGCAAGAGATTTTAAGTGACTTCTATTTCGCACATGCACAAATAGTTTGAAGTTACTTTATTTTTGGGCTATGGGCCATAACTCGGATTATCATTTATCAGTAAAATCATTAATTTAACTTCCTCTTGAACGAATGTTGGACTTTTGGTATTTCGGCCTTCTAACAATTTATAAAGATTTTACTAATTTGATTATGTTGAAGAATAAGGCCAAATAGTATCTTTTGTCATAAATTTTATTTTCCAACACAAAAAGAATAGGAAATCATAACGTATATAAATAAGAGAAATTTTACACGGAGAGAAAAAAACCTTTGCATGCTGACCTAACCAATTTGCTTTGCCAAAAGCTTTGACATTTTAGCGAGACCTGAAATAAGAACTCTCAAATGCGTCAAAATACAAGCTTAAATGAACATGTCACCTGACAAACTTGAGAAGGTGAGTTTTCAACTAACTGGCTTCACATTTTTTACAAAATTGAGAAGGAAGTCCTTTGTTTCTCAATTATCTTTCTTATGCAACTTTAATAAAAATGACAAGAAAAGAAGCACTACCAATACAATTTATCATCGCGATTCTAATTTTGTAATACCATCTGCAAATGTAACATGTAAGCATTATGACATATTTAAAAATGATGAGGGGGAAAAAAAGGACTATCATGGGAGAGTCCACTGGTAAATGGAAACAGGATGAAATTTGTCAACCCAATACACCTAGATATGTACCTCTGTTTCAAAAATTCTTCATGTCCTCATTCATCAAGCAACCAATATGTTCAAGTACTCTTATGCAAATGCATGTCTGTTCATTTTCTAACCTGTACTTTCTTTGGTTATGCACAAGTACAAAGCAACAATGCTACGTCCACAGCTTAAGTCACACACCTTAGTCCATGAAAACACTCCAGAAATTAAGAAGCAAGGAGTTGGAGACAACCCTTTATTGGGAGCAACCAAAGGCATTTATAAATGAAGCGACATATACCGCAAAGAACGACATGTATCTTCATGGAGAATATGACACCAGCATGAGCTAATATGCAGAAGGGATTTATGAATGTAGAGACATAGCTGCAAAGAACAGAGATGTATCTTCATGGAGAATATGACATCAACATGAGATAATATCCAAAAGCCAAGGAATTCAAAGGAAAGTAACATAGGGAGGAGGATGAAGCAATTCAATTGCATTGATTCAGAAAGGAAACATTTGCAGAGTAATCAATCCAACACAACAAATAGCATAGTTTATCAGCCATGATTTTTAGCCATTAGAGAGCAAGAATTTGGTTTATGAATTTTCACATGCAAAAGAAGCTCAAATTAGCTCCTCCAAAGGCAAAAAAAGCATCAGCAGGCAAGTCCAGGAACTAGCTCACTAAAGGAAATTGCTAGCCAAGCTTTACACAAAGCTCTCCCTCCCACTACACAAAAGAAAACATTAGTTGCAATCTCTTTTTTCTTGCCTGACACAGAGCAACCAATAAAAAGCAGAGGCAATGGTTTGTAGCAAAAACATTTATGCAGATGTAATAAATTGTTAACAAAAAAACATGACACTATGGCTTCTGCCCATGCTACATGTTGCTGGTGCATTGGCCAGAACTCAAAAGACATTCATTTGAAAGCATATTTAAATTTTAAGCACAATGCAACAGTAAACAATAGATCAAAGAGAATTCACTTAGGAAATGACAAAGTAAATACGAGAGAGTGTCACTAAAATCCATTATCTACTCGGTAGATCAAAGAGAATTCACTCGCATGCAAAAAGAAAATTTAAACATTGGCAGCACAGCAAATCTAATTAATTCAACAACTACCTTGGCATCAAAATTATAATGTGTCAAGCCAAAAAAATCAAATTCATGATGATTGGATAATAACACCAAAAAAATTCTCTTGAAAGCCAATGAAATCAAGGTTCCCATACGTCTGACAACCCGTCCACATAATTCCTAATTTTTCTGGCAGATTACAAAACTAATAAATATCAAGAAAATTGTAACAAATCAAAACTTCAATTACAAGAAGCAATAACACCAAGATAGAAGCTTTCATATAGACAACATTGCATTAGTTTGCCAATCAAGATAAACTTGAAGAAGCCATTCTACAGGAAAAAACACATTTAAGCACCAATTGTGGTCACCATACCAAATTTGACTACCATCAAGAACAACCTCAATACCTAAGTTACAAAGTTTCAAACCAAACAAGTCAAATACTTGAAGATTGGACATAATAACACCCAAATATCTTTTCAAATTGTCTTGAAAGACAACAAAATCGAGTTTTTCAATATTTCTAAACTTGTCCATGCCATCCCTAATATAGGAAGACTGAAAAATCAATAAATATAGAAAATATTCGAACAAAATAAAAGTTCTATTATTAAAAAAAAAAAAAAAGTAACTCCAAGACAGTGACTTCCACAAACAAACATTCATTAGCCAATCGAGACAAAACCTAAATGAGCTATTGTAAGCAGTAAAGAAACTTTGTAGAAATAATTGAAAATCTTGAATATAAGAATACAAATACCTAAGAACATTAAAGGAAGAAGTGAAGAAGAAAGTTCCAAATGAACACTATAATAAGACAAGGGAAGAAAAAATTGAATTGCTTGTCACTAAAAATCCAGTTATCTATTTAGTATACCAAGAGAACTCTTTCAAACTTGGATAAAATTTAAGCACTAAGCAAGAGCAACTACATGAAAACTCACCAACATCAAGAACAACCTCAAAACCAAGACCTACAAAATATCATACACATCAAACAAATCCATCTTTTCACTGATCATTAGACCAATTAGACCACTCAAACACATGTTTTAGATTCAAATTCTTTGTATGATCTAAAATTAATTTTTTATTCATAGAATATAACATTATTTGAAACATCTTGACATGTCTTAGAAATTATTTCACTTTTTAAGAGATTTGAATATTACTCGTGCACACTTTTGGATAATTGGAATATAAATTGATATCTTAGACATTATCTCATTTATTTTGGGAAATTTATGTAAACATTAATTTTCTATTTCAAACTCTAAATTTTCAAGATTTTCTAGCATATTGGTCAAATTCCATAGATACATGAGAACTTTAACTTTTTTTTCCTTTATTCCTTTTAGGAGTCCCTATTCCCAACCTATGCCCCCCATAGGATCCCTGAGGAAGGATGGGGAGAGGAGAGAGAGACTGGAGATGGAGAAAAGGAGAAGGAATAGGATATAGAGGAGGTAGATAAGAGAAGGATAGGGAGATAAAGAGAGGAGGAGGAGAAAGAGGAATAGAGGAAGTGAGGAGGAGAGAAGGAAGAAGAGGGAGAGAGGGAAGGAGAACAAAAGATGGAGAGGAAAAGGAAGAAAGGAGAGAAGGAGTAGAGGAGGAAGAGAAGGAGAAGGAAGAGTAAGAGAGGGAAGGAGAAGGAAGGGAGGAGAAGAGGAAAAGAAAGACAGGAAAGGAAGAGAAGAGGAGGAGAAAGAGGAAGAGAATGAAAGAGGACAAGGTGGAAGAGAGGTAAGGAGGAGGAGGAGAGAGACCGAGAAGAGAGGAATAGGAGAATTTGATTCTAGAACTCTTAAAATATGAAGGTCTTTGGAGAATTTTTTCTTTAATTTACTATGCAAGAGATTTTAAGTGACTTACTATTTTGCACATGCACTCAAATAGTTTGAAGTTACTTTATTTTTAGGTCATAACTCGGATTATCATTTATCAATAAAATCACTAATTTGACTTCCTCTTTAATGGATGTTGGACTTTTAGTATTTCGGCCTTCTAAAAATTTTTAAAGATTTTACTAATTTGATTATGTTGAAGAATAAGGCCTAATAGTGTATTTGGTCATAAATTTCATTTTCCAATACAAAAAGAATAGGAAATCATAACGTATATAAATAAGAGAGATTTTACATGGAGAGAAAAATCCTTTGCATGCTAACCTGACCAATTTGCTTCGCCAAAAGCTTTGACATTTTAGCAAGACCTGAAATAAGAACTCTCAAATGCATCAAAATACAAGCTTAAATCAACATGACACCTGATAAAGTTGAGAAGCTGATTTTTCAGCTAACTGGCTTCACATTTTTTACAAAATTGAGAAGGAAGTCCTCTGTTTCTCAATTATCTTTCCTATGCAACTTTAATAAAAATGACAGGAAAAGAAGCACTACCAATACAATTTATCATCGCGATTCTAATTTTGTAATCCCATCTGTGAAAGTAACATGTAAGCATTATGACATATCTAAAAATCATGAGGGGAAAAAAAAAGGACTATTATAAGAGAGTTCAGTGGTAAATGGAAAAGGATGAAATTTGTCAACCTAATACACCTAGATATGTACCTATTTCAAAAATTCTTCATGTCCTCATTCATCAAGCAACCAATATGTTCATGTACTCTTATGCAAATGCATGTCTGTTCATTTTCTAACGCGTACTTTCTTTGGTTATACACAAGTACAAAGCAACAATGCTACATCTAAGGTTATGCAAATGCATGCAGAGACATAGCTGCAAATAACAGAGATACATCTTCATGGAGAATATGACAGCGGCATGAGATAATATCCAGAAGCCAAGGAATTCAAAAGAAAGTAACATAGGGAGGACGATGAAGCGATTCAATTGCATTGATTCAGAAAGGAAACATTTGCAGAGTAATCAATCTTTTCAAATTGTCTTGAAAGACAACAAAATCGAGTTTTTCAATATTTCTAAACTTGTCCAAGTCATCCGTAACATAGGAAGACTGAAAAATCAATAAAAAGAAAATATTCTAACAAAATAAAACTTCCATTATTAAAAAAAAAAAAAAGTAACCCTAAGACAGTAACTTCCACAAATAAACATTGCATTAGTCAGTCAAAACAAAAACTAAACAAGCTATTGCAAGTAATAAAGAAACTCTGTAGAAATAATTGAAATCCTAAATATAAGAATGCAAATACCTAAGAACACTAAAGGAAGAACAGAAGAAGATTGTACCAAATGAACACTATAATAAGATAAGGAAAGAAAAATGGAAGTGCTTGTCACTAAAACCCATTTATCTATTTAGTATTCCAAGAGAACTCTTTCAAACTTGGAGAAAATTTAAGCACTAAGCAAGAGCAACCACATGAAAACTCACCAACGTCAAGAACAACCTCAAAACCTAGACTTATAAAATATCATACACATCAAACAACTTAATCTTCTCACTGATCATCACACCAATCAGACCACTCAAACACGTGTTTTAGATTCAAATTATTTGTATGATCCAAAATTAATTTTTTATTCATAGAATATACCATTATTTGAAACACCTTGACATGTCTTAGACATTATTTCACTTTTCGGCAGATTTGAATATTACTCGTGCACACTTTTGGATTATTGGAATATAAATTGATATCTTAGACATTATCTCTTTTTTTTTGGAAATTTACGTAAACGTAAATTTTCTATTTCAAGTTCTAGATTTTCATGATTTTCTAGAATGTTGGCCCAATTAAATAGATACGAGAGAACTTTAATTTTTTTGTCTTTATTTTATTTTACTTTATTCCTTTTAGGAATCCCTATTCCCAACCTATGCCCTTCACAGGATCCCTGAGGAAAGATGGGAGAAGCAGAGGGAGATAAGAGGTGGAGAAGAGGAGAAGGAATAGGATATAGAGAAGGTGGAGGAGAGAAGGATAGGGAGATAAAGAGAGGAGGAGGAGGAGGCAGACGAAGACAGGAAGGGGGGAGAAGAGGAGAAGGAAGAGGAAGACAAGGAAATAGGAGAAGAGAAGAAGAGGAAGAGGAAGAAAAGGGAGGAGGAGTAGAGGAGGAAGAGTAAGAAAGGGAAGGAGGAAGAGAGGAAGAGGAAGATAGGAAAAGAAGAGGAGAGGAAGAAGAAGAGGAAAAGAAGGAAAGAGGACAAGGGGGATGACGAAGAGAGGGAAGGAAGAGGAGGACAAGGAGAGAGAGTGGGAAGAAAGGAATAAGAGAATTTGATTTTGGAACTATTAAAATGTGAAGGTCTTTGGAGAATTTTCACTTTAATTTACTATGCAAGAGATTTTAAGTGACTTCTATTACGCACATGCACAAAAATAGTTTGAAGTTAACTTTATTTTTGGGTCATAACTCGAATTATCATTTATCAATAAAATCATTAATTTGACTTCCTTTTGAACTCATGTTGGATTTTTAGTATCACGGCCTTCTAAAAATTTATAAAGATTTTACTATTTTGATTATGTTGAAGAATAAGGGCCAAAATATATTTGGTCATAAATTTTATTTTCCAATACAAAAAGCATAAGAAATCATAAGTATATAAATAAGAGAGATTTTACACGGAGAGAAAAATCCTTTGCATGCTAACCTGACCAATTTTTTTTCCCAAAAGCTTTGACATTTTAGCGAGCCCTGAAATAAGAACTCTCAAATGCATCACAATACAAGCTTAAATGAACATGACACTTGACAAAGTTGAGAAGGTGAGTTTTCAGCCAACTCGCTTCACATTTTTTACAAAATTGAGAAGTCCTTTGTTTCTCAATTATCATTTTTATGCTACTTTAATAGAAATGACAAGAAAAGATGCACTGCCAATACAATTTATCATTGCGATTCTAATTTTGTAATCGCATCTGTGAACGTAACATGTAAGCATTATGACATATTTAAAAAGGATATGGGAAAAAAAGGACTATTATGAAAGAGTACATTGGTAAATGGAAACATGATGAAATTTGTCAACCCAATACACCTAGATATGTACCTGTTTCAAAAACTCTTCACGTCCCTCATTTATCAAGCAGCCAATATGTTCATGTACTCATTATGCAAATGCATGTCTGTTCATTTTCAAACCTGTACTTTCTTTGGTTATGCACAAGTAAAAAGCAACAATGCTACGTCTATAGCTTAAGCACACATCTTAGTCCATGAAAACACTCCAAAAATCAAGAAGCAAGGAGTTGGACACAACCCTTTATTGGGGGCAACCAAGGGCATTTATAAATGTAGAGACATATAGCTGTAAAGAATGACATGTATCTTCATGGATAATATGACACCAACATGAGATGATATGCAGAAGGCATTTATGAATGTAGAGAAAATAGCTGCAGAGAACTGAGAGGTTTCTTCATGGAGAATATGACACCAGCATAAGATAATATCCAAAAGCCAAAGAATTCAAAGGAAAGTAATATAGGGAGGAGGATGAAGCAATTCAATTGCATTGATTCAGAAAGGAAACATATGCAGAGTAATCAACCAACACAACAAATAGCACAATCCATCAACCATGATTTTTAGCCATCAGAGAGCTAAGAATTTGGCTTATGAATTTTCACATGTAAAAGAAGCTCAAATTAGCTCCTCTAAAGGCAAAGAAGACATCAACCGGCAAGTTTAGACATTATCTGATTTTTTTTGAAAATTTATGTAAACATTAATTGTCTATTTCAAATTCTAGATTTTAATAATTTCTAGAATATTGGTCTAATTCCATAGATACAAGAGAACTTTAATTTTCTTCTTTATTTTATTTTACTTTATTCCATTTCCCTATTCCCAACGTATGCCCCTCATAAGATCCCTGAGGAAGGATGGGGAGAGGTTAGGGACAGGAGGTGGAGAAGAGGAGAAGGAATAGGATATAGGGGAGGCGGAGGAGAGAAGGATAGGGAGAGAAAGCGAGGAGGAGGAGGAAGAGAGGAAGGAAGGAGAAGAGGAGGAGAAAGAGGAAGAGAGGGAAAGAGGAAAGGAGAAGGAGATGAAGAGGAAGAAACGGGAAGAGTAGAGGAGGACAAGGAGGAGGAAAAGTAAGAGAGGGAAGGAGGAGGAGGGGAGGAGGAGAGGAAGAGGAAGAGGAAGACATTAAAGGAAGAGGAGAGGAGGAGGAAGAGAAGGAAAGAGGATGAGGAGGAAGAGGAAAAGAAGGAAGGAGAAGGAGGACAAGGAAAGAGATTTACAATGCAAGAGATTTTAAGTGACTTATATTTCGCACATGCACACAAATAGTTTGAAGTTACTTTATTTTTGGGTCATAACTCATATTGTCATTTATCAATAAAATCATTAATTTGACTTCCTCTTGAACTATTGTTGGACTTTTAGTATTACTATTTTGATTATGTTGAAGAATAGGCCCAATAGTATATTTGGTCATAAATTTTATTTTCCAATACAAAAAGAATAAAAAGTCATAAAGTATATAAACAAGAGAGATTTTACATGGAGAGAAAATTTCTTTGCATGCTAACCTGACCAATTTGCTTTGCCTAAAGCTTTGACATTTTAGCAAGACCTAAAATAAGAACTTTCAAATGCATCAAAATACAAGCTTAAATGAACATGACACCTGTCAAAGTTAAGAAGGTGAGTTTTCAGCTAACTGGCTTCACATTTTTTCACAAAATTGAGAAGGAAGTCCTCGGTTTCTCAATTATCTTTCTTATGCTACTTTAATAAAAAAAGACACGAAAAAATGCACTACCAATACAATTTATCATCGTGATTCTAATTTTGTAATCCCATCTATGAATGTAACATGTAAGCATTATGACATATTTAAAAAGGATGAGGGCACAAAAAAGGACTATTACAAAAGAGTACACCGGTAATGGAAACAAAATAAAACTTGTCAATCCAATAGACCTAGATAAGTACCTATTTCAAAAATTCTTCATGTCCTCATTCATCAAGCAACCAATATGTTCATGTACTCTTATGCAAATGCATGTTTGTTCATTTTCTAACCTGTACTTTCTTTGGTTATGCACAAGTACAAAGCAACAATGTTACGTCTATAGCTTAAAGTCACACATCTTAGTCCATGAAAACACTCCAGAAATCAAGAAGCAAGGAGTTGGACACAACCCTTAATTGGGGGCAACCAAAGACATTTATAAATGTAGAGACATATAGCCGCAAAGAACGACATGCACTTTCATGGAGAATATGACACCAGCATAAGATGATATGCACAAGGCATACATGAATGTAGAGACATAGCTGCAGCGAACAGAGACGTATATTCATGGAGAATATATGACGTCAGCATGTGATAATATCCAGAAACCAAGGAATTCAAAGGAAAGTAATATAAAGAGAAGAATGAAGCAATTCAATTGCATTGATTCAGAAAAGAAACAATTGCAGAGTAAATAATCCAACACAACAAATAGCACAGTTCATCAACCATGACTTTTAGCCATGGTAGAGAGCTAGAAATTCGATTTATGAAGTTTCACATGTAAAAGAGGCTCAAATTAGCCTCTAAAGGCAAAAAAGACATCAGCAAGCAAGTCCAGGAATGAGTCCACTAAAGGAAATTGCTGCTCAAGCTTCACACAATGCTCTCCCTCCCACTACACAAAAGAAAACAGCAGTTGCAATCCCTTTTTTCTTGCCTGACCCAAAGCAACCAATAAAAAGCAAAGGCAATAATCTATAGAGAAACATTTATGCAGATGTAATAAATTGTTAACAAAAAACCATGACACTATGACTTCTGCCCATGCTACATGTTGCTTGTGCATTGGCTAGAACTCAAAAGACATTCATTTGAAAGCATATTTAAATTTTAAACACAATGCAACAGTAAACAATAGATCAAAGAGAATTCACCCTGGAAATGATTATGTAAATACTAGAGAGGGTCATTAAAATCCATTATCTACTTGCAAAGAGAATTCAAAGAAAATTATATGCTCGGTAGATCAAAGAAAATTCACTTGCATGTAGAAAGAAAAGTTAAACATTGGCAGTACACCAAATCTGACAACTATCACAACCACCTTGACATCAACATTATAATGTGTCAAGCCAAACAAATCAAATACATGAAGATTGGATAATAACACCAAAAAAAATTCTCTTGAAATTCAATGAAATCAAGGTTCCTATACTTCTGACAACCTGTCCACGTAATTCCTAATTTTACTGGCAGACTACAAAACAAATAGATATCAAGAAAATTGTAACAAATCAAAACTTTGGTTACAAGAAGCAACAACACCAAGATAGAAGCTTTCATATAGACAACATTGCATCAGTCTGCCAATTAAGACAAACTTTAAGAAGCAATTCTGTTGAAAAAAAAAAAGGACTCATTAAGATGCAAAGAACACATTTAAGCACCAACTGTGGTCATCATACCAAATTTGACTACCATCAAGAACAACCTCAATACCTCAGTTACAAAGTATCAAACCAAACAAATTAAATACTTGAAGATTGTACATAATAACACCCAAAAATCTTTTCAAATTGTATTGAAAGTCAACAAAATCGAGTTTTTCAATATTTCTAAGCTTGTCCATGTCATTCAAAATATAGGAAGACTGAAAAATCAAAAAATATAGAAAATATTCTAACAAAATAAAAGTTCTATTATTAAAAAAAAAAAGTAACTCCAAGACAGTGACTTCCACAAACAAACATTCATTAGCCAATCGAGACAAAACCTAAACGAGCTACTGTAAGCAGTAAAGAAACTTTGTAGAAATAATTGAAAATCTTGAATATAAGAATACAAATACCTAAGAACATTAAAGGAAGAAGTGAAGAAGAAAGTTCCAAATGAACACTATAATAAGACAAGGGAAGAAAAAATTGAATTGCTTGTCACTAAAAATCCAGTTATCTATTTAGTATACCAAGAGAACTCTTTCAAACTTGGATAAAATTTAAGCACTAAGCAAGAGCAACTGCATGAAAAAACACCAACATCAAGAACAACATCAAAACCAAGACTTATAAAATATCATACACATCAAACAAATCCATCTTTTCACAGATCATCACACCAATCATACCACTAAAACACGTTTTAGATTCAAATTAATTGAATGATCTAAAATTAATTTTTTATTAATAGAATATAGCGCTATTTGAAACATCTTGACATGTCTTAAACGTTATTTCACATTTTGGGGGATTTGAATATTAATCGTGCGCACTCTTGGATTATTGGAATATAAATTGATATCTTAGACATTATCTCATTTTTTTTAAAAAAAATTATGTAAACATTAATTTTTATTTCAAATTCTAGATTTTCATGATTTTCAAGAATATTGGTCTAATTTCATAGATATAAGAGAACTTTAATTTTTTTCTTTATTTTATTTTACTTTATTTCTTTTAGGAATCCTTGTTCCCAACCTATGCCTCTCACAGGATCCCTGAGGAAGGATGGGGAGAAGAGAGGAAGACAGGAGGTGGAGAAGAGGAGAAGGAATAGGATATAGAGGAGTAGAAGGAGAGAAGGATATGGAGATAAAGAGAGGAGGAGGAAGAGAGGAAGGGAGGAGGAGAGCGAAGAAGGAGAAGAGATAGAGAGGAAGAGTAAGAAAGGGGAGGAGGAGGATGAGGAAGAGTAAGAGAGGGAAGGAGGAGGAATAGGAGAGGAGGAAGAAGAGGAAGAGAAGGAAAGAGGTCGAAGAGGAAGACAAAGACAGGGATGGATGAGGACAAGGAGAGAGAGCGAGAAGAAAGGAATAGGAGAATTTGATTCTGGAACTCTTCAAATATGTAGACCTTTGGAGAATTTTTTCTTTAATTTATTATGCAAGAGATTTTAACTGACTTCTATTCGGCACATGCACACAAATAGTTTGAAGTTATTTTATTTTTGGGTCATAACTCGGATTCTCATTTATCAATAAAATCATTAATTTGACTTCCTCTTGAACTGATGTTGGACACTGGCCATCTAAAAATTTATAGAGATTTTACTATTATGAGTATGTTGAAAAATAACGCCCAATAATATAGTTGATCATAAATTTTTTCCAATACAAAAAGAACAAGAAATCAAAAAGTATATAAATAAGAGAGATTTTACATGGAGAGAAAAGTCCTTTGCAAGCTAACCTGACCAATTTGCTTTGCCAAAAGCTTTGACATTTTAGTGAAACTCAAAATTAGAACACATAAATGTATCAAAATACAAGCTTAAATGAACATGACCCCTGACAAAGTTGAAAAGGTGAGTTTTCAGCCAACTGGCTTCCCATTTTTTACAAAATTGAGAAGGTTGTCCTTTGTTTCTCAATTATCTTTCTTATGCTACTTTAATAAAAATGACAAGAAAAGCACTACCAATACAATTTATAATCGCGATTCTAATATTGTGATCCCATATGTGAATGTAACATGTAAGCATTATGACATATTTAAAAATGATGAGGGAATAAAAAGGACTAGTATGAGAGAGTACACTAATAAATGGAAACAGGATGAAATTTGTCAATCTAATACACCTAGATATGTAACTGTTTCAAAAACTCTTCATGTCCCTCATTTATCAAGCAACCAATATGTTCATGTACTTTCTTAGGTTATGCACAAGTACAAAGCAACAATGCTACGACTATAGCTTATGTCCCACATCTTAGTGCATAAAAACACTCCAGAATCAAGAATCTAGGAGTTGCACACAACCTGTTATTGGGGGCAACCAAAGGCATTTATAAATGTAGAGACATATAGCCGCAAAGAACGACGTGTATATTCATGGGGACTATGGCACCAACAGATGACATGCAGAAGGCATTTTCTAATGTAGATACATATAGCTACAGATAATAGAGATGTACCTTCATGGAGAATATGACACCAAAATGAGATAATATCCAGAAGCCAGGAAATTCAAAGGAAAGCAACAAAGGGAGGAGGATGAAGCAATTCAATTGCATTGATTAAGAAAGGAAACATTTGCAGAGTAATCAATCCATCACAACAAATAGCGAAGTTTATCAACCATGATTTTTAGCCATTAGAAAGCTAGGAATTTTGCTTACGAATTTTCATATGTAAAAGAAGCTCAAATTAGCCCCTCAAAGCAACCAATAAAAAGCAAAGGCAATGCTCTGTAAAAAACACTTATGCAAATGTAATAAATTGTTAATAAAGAACATGACACTATGACTTCTGCCCATGCTACATGTTGCTTGTGCATTGGCCAAAACTCAAAGGCATTCATTTGAAAGCATATATAAATTTTAAGCACAATGCAACAGTAAACAATAGATCAAAGGGAATTCACCCACGAAATGACAATGTCACTAATACCGTTATCTGCTCGGTAGATCAAAGAGAATGCACTTGCATGTAGAAAAAATATTTAAACATTGGCAGTACACCAAATCTGACTACTATCAACAACCACCTTGACATCAACATTATAATGTGTCAAGCCAAACAAATCATATACATGAAGATTGGATAATAAGACCAAAAAAATTCTCATGAAAGTCAATGAAATCAAGTTTCCCATATTTCTGAGAACCCGTCCACGCAAATCCTAATTTTACTGGCAGACTTCAAAACTAATAGATATTGAGAAAATTGTAACAAAAGCAATAACACCAAGATAGAAGCTTTCATACAGACAACATCGCATCTGTTTGCCAATTAAGACAAACTTTAAGAAGCTATTCTGTTGGGGGAAAAAAAAAAAAGGACTCGTTCAGATGCAGAGAACACATTTAAGCACCATCTGTGGTCATCTTACCATATTTGAGAACCATCAAGAACAACCTCAACACCTAAGTTAAAAAGTATCAAATCAAACAAATCAAATACTTGAAGATTGGACATAATAACACCCAAAAATCTTTTCAAATTGTATTGAAAGTCAACAAAATCGAGTTTTTCAATATTTCTAAACTTGTCCATGTCATTCAAAACATTGGAACACTGAAAAATCAATAAATATAGAAAATATTCTAACAAAATAAAACTTCTATTATTTTTAAATAAAAAAAAGTAACTCCAGGACAGTGACTTCCACAAACAAACATTCATTAGCCAATCGAAACAAAACCTAAAAAAGCTACTATAGGCAGTAAAGAAACTTTGTAGAAATAGTTCAAAATCCTGAATACAAGAATACAAATACCTAAGAACATTAAAGGAAGAAGAGAAGAAGATAGTTCCAAATGAACACTATAATAAGACAAGGGAAGAAAAAATGGAATTGCTTGTCACTAAAACCCATTTATCTATTTAGTATACCAAGAGAACTCTTTCAAACATGGATAAAATTTAAGCACTAAGCAAAAGCAACTACATGAAAACTCACCAACATCAAGAACAACCTCAAAACCAAGACTTATAAAATATCATACACATCAAACAAATCCATCTTTTCACTAATCATCACACCAATCAAACCACTCAAACACATGTTGTAGATTCAAATTATTTGTATGATCTAAAATCAATTTTTTATTAAAAGAATATAGCGTTATTTGAAACATCTTAACATGTCTCACACATTATTTCACATTTCGGGTGATTTAAATATCACTCGTGCACACTTTTGGATTATTGGAATATAAATTGATATCTTAGACATTATCTCATTTTTTTTTAAATTTATGTAAGCATTAATTTTTATTTCAAATTCTAGAATTTCATGATTTTCTAGAATATTGGTCGAATTCCATAGATATAAGAAAACTTTAATATTTTTCTTTATTTTAGTTTACTTTATTCCTTTTAACAATCCCTATTCCCAACCTATGTTTCTCACAGGATCCCTGAGGAAGGATGAGGAGAGGAGAGGGAGATGGGAGGTGGAGAAGAGGAGAAGGAATAGGATATAGAGGAGGTGAATGAGAGAAGGATATGGAGATAAATAGAAGAGGAGTAGGAAGAGACGAAGGGAGGAGGAGAGGAGAAGGAAGAGGAAGAGAGGGAAGGAGGAGAGGAGATAGAGAGGAAGAGGGAGAAAGGGGAGGATTAGAGGAGGAGGAGGAGGAGGAGGAGGAAGAGTAAGAGAGGGAATGAGGAGGAAAAAGAGAGGAAGAGGAAGACAGGAAAGGAAGAGGAGAGGAGGAAGAAGAGGAAGAGAAGGAAAGAGGATGAGGAGGAAGAGGAAAAGAAGGAGAAGGAGGACAAGGACAGAGAGAGGGAAGATAGGAATAGGAGAATTTGATTCTGGAACTCTTAAAATGTGTAGACCTTCGGAGAATTTTTTCCTTTAATTTACTATGCAAGAGATTTTAAGTGAGTTCTATTCCGCACATGCACACAGATACTTTTAAATTACTTTATTTTTGGGTCATATCTCGGATTATCATTTATCAATAAAATCATTAATTTGACTTCCTCTTGAACTGATGTTGGACTCTTAGTATTATGGCCTTCTAAAAATTTATAGAGATTTTACTATTATGAGTATGTTGAAAAATAAGGCCTAATAATACATTTGAGCAAAAATTTTATTCTCCAACACAAAATGAATAAGAAATCATAAAGTATATAAATAAGAGAGATTTTACATGGAGAGAAAAGTCCTTTGCAAGCTAACCTGACCAATTTTCTTTGCCAAAAGCTTTGACATTTTAGCGAGATATGAAATAAGAACACATAAATGTATCAAATACAAGCTTAAATGAACATGACACGTGTTGAAAAGGTGAGTTTTTAGCTAATTGGCTTCCCATTTTTAACAAAATTGAGAAGGTTGTCCTCTACTTCTCAATTATCTTTCTTATGCTACTTTAATAAAAATGACAGGAAACGAAGCACTACCAATACAATTTATCAGCGTGATTCTAATTTTGTGATCCCATATGTGAATGTAACATATAGGCATTACGACATATTTAAAAATGATGAGGGTATAAAAAGGACTATTAGGAGAGAGTACACTAGTAAACGGAAACAGGATAAACTTTGTCAACCTAATACACCTAGATATGTACCTGTTTCAAAAACACTTCATGTCCCTCATTCATCAAGCAACCAATATGTTCATGTACTCTTATGTAAATGCATGTCTGTTCATTTTCTAACCTGTACTTTCTTAGGTTATGCACAAGTACAAAGCAACAATGTTACGTCTATAGCTCATGTCCCACTTCTTCATCCATAAAAACACTCCAGAAATCAAGAAGCTAGGAGTTGGACACAACCAGTTATTGGGGGCAACCAAAGGCATTTATAAATGTAGAGATTTATAGACGCAAAGAACGACATGTATCTTCATGGAGAATATGGCACCAGCATGGGAAGATATGCATGAGGCATTTATTAATGTAGAGATATGTAGCTGCTGATAATAGAGATGAATCTTCGTGGAGAATATGACATCAGAATGAGATAATATCCAAAAGCTAGGAAATTCAAAGGAAAGTAACATAGGGAGGAGGATGAAGCAATTCAATTGCATTGATTCAAAAAGGAAACATTTGCAGAGTAATCAATCCAACACAACAAATAGCACAGTTTATCTACCATGATTTTTAGCCATTAGAAAGCTAGGAATTTGGTTTATGAATTTTCACATGTAAAAGAAGCTCAAATTAGCTCCTCGAAAGGTAAAAAAGACATGAGCAGGCAAGTCCAGGAACTAGCCCACTAAAGGAAATTGCTGCTCAAGCTTCACATAATGCTCTCCCTCCCACTACACAAAAGAAAACAGCGATTGCAATCTCTTTTTCCTTGTCTGACCCAAAGCAACTAATAAAAAGCAAAGGCAATGCTCTGTAAAAAACATTTATGCCGATGTAATAAATTGTTAACAAAAAACATGACACTATGACTTCTGCTCATGCTACATGTTGCTCGTGCATTGGCCAGAACTCAAAGGCATTCATTTGAAAGCATATATAAATTTTAAGCACAATGCAACAGTAAACAATAGATCAAAGAGAATTCACCCAGGAAATGACAATGTAAATACCAGAGAGAGCCGCTAAAATCCATTACCTACTCCGTAGATCAAAGAGAATTCACCCAGGAAATGACAATGTCACCATTACCTACTCCGTAGATCAAAGAGAATTCACCCAGGAAATGACAATGTCACTAAAACCATTATCTGCTCGGTAGATCAAAGAGAATGCACCCGCATGTAGAAAAAATATTTAAACATTGGCAGCACACCAAATCTGACTACTATCAACAACCACCTTGACATCAACATTATAATGTGTCAAGCCAAACAAATCATATACATGAAGATTGGATAACAACGCCAAAAAATTCTCTTGAAAGTCAATGAAACCAAGGTTCCCATATTTCTAAGAACCCATCCACGTAATTCCTAATTTTACTGGCAAGCTACAAAACTAACAGATATTGAGAAAATTGTAACAACTCAAAACTTTGGTTACAAGAAGCAATAACACCAAGATAGAAGCTTTCATATAGACAACATTGCATTAGCTTGCCAATTAAGACAAACTTTAAGAAGAAATTCTGTTGAAAAAAAAAAAGGACTCATTCAGATGCAAAGAACACATTTAAGCACCAACTGTGGTCATCATACCAAATTTGACTGCCATCAAGAACAACCTCAATACCATAAGCACTAGTAGTGGTCATTATACCAAATTTGACTACCATCAAGAACAACCTCAATACTTAAGTTACAAAGTATCAAACCAAACAAATCAAATACTTGAAGATTGGACATAATTACACCCAAAAATCTTTTCAAATTGTCTTGAAAGTCAACAAAATCGAGTTTTTCAATATTTCTAAACTTGTCCATGTCATCCAAAATATAGGAAGACCGAAAAATAAATAAATATAGAAAATATTCTAACAAAATAAAACTTCTATTATAAAAAAATAAAATAAAATAAAATAACTCCAAGATAGTAACTTCCACAAACAAATATTGCATTAGTCAATCAGAAGAAAACCTGAACAAGCTACTACAGACAATAAAGAAACTCTGTAGAAGTAATTGAAATCCTAAATATAAGAATACAAATACCGAAGAACATTAAAGGATGAAGAGAAGAAGATAGTTCCAAATGAACACTATAATAAGATAAGGGAAGAAAAAATGGAAGTGTTTGTCACTGAAAACCATTTACCTATTTAATATACCAAGAGAACTCTTTCAAACTTGGAGAAAATTTAAACACTAAGCAAGCGCAACTACCTGAAAACTCACCAACATCAAAAGCAACCTCAAAACCAAGACTTATAAAATATGATACACATCAAATAAATCCATCTTTTCACCGATCATCACACCAATCATACCACTCAAACACAAGATAAAATAAACACCGGAAACTCTTGTCAAACTGTCTTCAAAGTCAATTAGATCAAGAACTAACCCAAATTTATTACATAAAACAATAAAATGTAAGAAACGAAAACTTAAATCAAAAAGAAATTACCTAAGCCATAAAAACAAATTCAAAACAAAATGGAACCAAAACTTGAAAAAGAAAAAGAAATATAAAGATAATTGTTAGCTCCTAAATCCATCATCGTCAGATCTTCAATTCTCCAAGTGCTTATAGCTCTCGGCTAGTTATTTTAGTGGAAATCTGATCACCAAAAACACTAAAAAACTCTATTTGTGGCTATCGATGAATAGGGTTTTTTCTCAAGGCTTTGATGATGAAGATGATGTTAAGATGGAGATGAATTTGCACAAAAATCAACACCAAAGACACGTACCAATAAAGGTTTGAACTTAAAGAATTAGACCGTGTAAAAGCACAGACATCAAATCAATACATTCCTAGAATAATCCAAATGTTCGTGATTAATTTAACCCGAAACTTAAAATTCCACGTAACAAATATGTGAAACTCGTAATGAAAATTAAATAGGTCAAAAACCCATGAAATGAAAAACAATCAGAACTTATAGGAAAAAGAAAAAGCCACAACAATCAACCCAAAACACACCTATACATCATTAAAGAAATGAACTTTAAAACGTATATATAATCAGAATTTCTTTATTAAAGTTGCAAGTTAGACCCAAAAATTCAAAGTTTACACACAAAATGCACATGAACCTTGAAAATGAAAAAAACAAGAAATTAAAGAAAGGGATTAAAGAAGCTGGAGGCGGTACTTGTTGGATGATTTTGCGCTTGTTGTGGCCGGCGGCGAGGTTAACGATCTTCTTGATGTTGGATTGCATATCGCCAACGAGCTTGAATTGCACATCGGATTTTTCTCAAGGCTCAGATGATGAAATGAAGACGGTGTTGAGAATTTAAATATGAAGTCGATGCTTCATGCTCTTTTGCTATATAACCGTTAACATTAGAGGTTTAAATACTGGCCGTTGAATTGGTTGTGATGGACGGTTGAATTTCAGAGATATAAAATTGAATTTGTTTTTCTGGGTCAAAGATGTAAATATCATGGTGTGCAATTTGATCTCCCATTCACTGTTTGCTGAGGAGAATAGTTAACGAGATCTAATAAGAGCCGTGAAGCTGGGCCATGTAAGAAGTCCTTGGGCCTTTTGTGTATATGGAGATAGAGGATAAGGCCCAATTTGATTTTCCGTTTTGGAGAGTCGAAATAACTTTTAAACTTTAAAAATTTGTTTAAGAAAAAAAATGTTATTTGATTTTTCATTTTAAAAGTTAGTTTTGATTAAAAGTTACCTAATTGTCATTCTGCAAATGGTGTTTTAGGATTTTTTCTCGACAAAAATATCCTCTTTAGTTTTTTATTCTTCTAACACCTATCCCTCTTTTCCCTCATCGATATTCTTATTTAGTTTCACATTCTTTGCTAAAATATTTTTATTTTTTTTATTAATATTTTGAATTGAAATATTAATTTTTTAGAATTTTTTTTCAAACAAGTAGAAAAATATGAGTGACTAACATAGCAAGTAGAAAGCATACAACAGTTTATTAGTTGCAAAATATTTTTTTTAGTAATTTAGACAACGAAGAGCTATTCCCAAATACAAAACTAAACATCATCACATTTGATAAAAATTCATTTCACATAAAGTAACCAAACACGTTTTTATTTTTACCAAAAGTCCGTTTTAAAAAGGCATTTTATAAAATTATGTTTTTCAACTAAAAGCCAAACTAACTCTAAATATATAAAGAGAAACAACATCTCTAAGCGAGTTGAGAAAATGAGGATTCACTTGGTCACTCATTGTGAGTGATGTTAAACATGTTCTTGTGGGTAGAACAAGAGTTAGTGTTACTCATATTTGACGAAGTGTAGATAAGGTAGCAAACTGGCTTACTAAGAATATTAGATTAAATCCTTTTTTCTCAGCTAGTTTTTACATTTAGATTTTAGACATTTAACCTTAATTGCTGATGGCTCTTCCCAATTTTACTTGTGAAGGTTCATAAGATATTTTTGAAGTGTTCAATCATAAATTTTATTTGACCCTTGACTGACTTGAAACATATATCAAAGTGATCCATCTCAACCTTAATTTATTGTTGAAATCAAACCATATATAAATTCCAACGAGGGAAAACACAAAACATCTCAGATGTAAATTTGGTATTTTGAGTACTTGGAAGAAAAAAATAAAAATAAAAAAGAAAATGGTGTTCTAGGTGCAAATAGATCTTGGACAATGGGATAGTGTTGATACATGGAGATTGTTGAAAGGGTTCAGCCTACCAAACATTCATGTGACCTTGAGTAGTATCATTCTAAAGCTTAAGGTCTACAATTAAGGGTTTTTGGCACCTAAAAGACGAAAGCTTAGGTAGAATAGTCATAGGGTCCCTTGTCCCCTTCTAGTCTTTGACCATGGCTCTTATAAAGGAAGACTTACCCCAATCATGGCTTTGTTTGAGGCAAGGATGGATGTCCAAATCCCTTAATAATCGTTAATTATGGACTGATATGAGGGATTCCCATGTATAACTCATTTACCTTCTTATATGATTAATCTTTATCTTCCTTGAATTAAGGCCTTAAACTCTCTAACCCGCCCAAAATTATAATATCTGAATATGAGCTCTCTAATCATCACGTGATACCATTATAAGGTTTGTAGTTTTCTTTTAATTTTCTTTTCTTTGGCTTTTTTATTTATCTTTTCGTTTAGCTATTTTATTTGATTTCGATCATCAAAATATAAGGGCATTATCATAAGTCAATTGTTGTACTTCTTACATTATTTAATCATAATCATATTGATATTTTACAATTCTTCAAATCTAACTCGTATTATTATAAAATTATAGACGAATTCATTTTTCAGATATTGATCCTTGAATTTACATAATACAATTTAGGATTAAGCTTAAAAAATGCTTGGACAGTGTGCCTCTATTTCTTCTCTCTTATTAGAATGGCTTCCTTATTATTATTAATATTATTATTATTATTATTATTATTATTATTATTATTATTATTATTATTATTATTATTATTATTATTATTATTATTATTATTATTATTATTATTATTATTATTTTGTGTGTGTATAGAGAGTATTACTCGATTGAGTAAAATGCGATAAAGAGTATTATTAGAGTAAAAATAAAATAAAATTTTTAAAACAGAAGAACCTCTTATTAGGTCAAACCCAGCAACCTTCCTATTTTCTCTTTTTAATTTATAATATGAGCAACGTAAACGATTTTTTATTTTTAGAGACTTCATATTTAAACTTTTGAAAGAGCTGCATAATCCACATCCGACTTGCTATTTTGATGTCAATTACCTTGTCTATTTTGTCTCCTAAGCAACATGATGACTCGGGTTCCATTAATTCTGCTGCATTAGCTTGGAGAAAAATGTGGAATCATTTGGAAAATTATACACTGCCTTTCGCTTTTCTCTTTTAGGGTATTCATGTGCGTGTGTGTGTGTGTGGGGGGGGGGGTGGATTTTTGTTTTAATAAATAATTTTTTATTAAAATAATTCTGAAAAAAAAAATGTTCTGTTTTCCACTCAATTTACCACTGAAGAATATGATTTGGATAGATTAGAGAATGAAAAAAATCAGTGGGATTGAACAATACTATGGAAAAAATTGTTCATCACTATAATAATTGTTTTAGTGATACTTCTCCTGATTCTTGTGACGCACATACTATGGAGATGGAGGCATAGAGAAAGAGGGAACTTGACATGTTCACGATTTTGTATGATTAAAAGTTCAACCATGTGTTAATATCTATGCATGATTATTGCCTTCATGTGCTCCAAATCTGTGAATTAGGTGCGAGAAGGGGCGCAATCAATATTCTTAAGAAAGGATTAACAACTTCAAAGAGACAATGAGCAAACATAATTTACCATATGATATCTGTTAAAGTGGAATCAACAAACATGTTGTTAAAGTTTTTGTTTTATCCTCAAAAGTAGTTCACACACTTGAAGCTTTTACTTTCATCTATTGTCACTTTTAAAATAAGTTAAAGCACTTCAATTGGTTATGGACACTTGAATACAATGACTCCTAATATATTGTATAATATTATTACATTATGGGATAGTCTTTTACTCGAAAAGTAAGTCTTTTTAGACTTCTAGTGGTTCCATTTTGCAAACTTAATTACATTTATGCATTTTCTTATCTTTGGCTATTAAGAAACATTTGGTGTTACCAAAAACTGAGATTAGGATCCTCTTTTAATTAATGATTTATTTTAACATTCTAATACTTCAACTATTTATTTTATTTTTAAACTATAAAAGATAAAAGAAGAAAAAGGATTTTAACTAAAATGAATTGTCAAAACGAAATATAGAATATTAGAATAAACTATTGGTTAAGTAGACTTGTCATAATGTTAGATGCTTCTCACCAATAATGAATGAAAGGCTAATTATAAGATTTGGGGCCTACTTCGACTGTCTTTTCTATGAAAAAGAGACTTTTTTATGGGAAAAGAAAATATTTTTTTATAATAAATAGTTGGATTAAATTTCAAAAAAACTGAGATTCAAAAAAATATTCACTTGCAGCTTTTTCCATAAGTTAGAAATCTTAACTTCTCAAAAGAATAATTTTTTTTCAAAATTTATAGAAAAACGCTTTTAAATAAATCAAAACAAGCCTTTAGAGGGTGGTTGAGAATATTTTTGACTCTTTTTTAAAAAAAAATTTACTACTTATAAGTAATCTATTTGAATCAATTTATAAACAATTTCAAACATTTTCCTAAAATCTTTGGGACCATTTTTTCTTAGCTGTATTGCACATGATATATTTGTAGTCCTTACTCATGACTCATCAGGAATAATAAGAGCATAATTGATTGGATATAAGATTCTAAATTCTTGTGATACATAAACGTTCTCTAAATTATTAAATATTAGTAAGGATTCTGTAGACGTAAACTATGAACAACACCATTAAACAATGGGTTGGCATTTGGCATTATAAGCTTCTATTTTTGACCTATCTGCTGGCCGATTTGGTCATCTTTTACAAGGATGTAGAGGGTGTTTGGCTTTGCTTATTTTGGGTGCTTATAAACACTTAAAAAAAATACTTTCTCACACACTTTTTACTATTTGAGTGTTTATAAGCACCAAATAAGCAAAGCCAAACACCCTCATAATCAATCTATACTTTTCTAACAATTTTTCCTATGTTGACTCATTAATGCTTTTCCTCAGCCGATTTTAGAGTTTGACCCAGGAGCCTTTTGGGTTGTTGCAAATGTGAATGATGGGAAGTTAGAAATAGAATTCTGCTATTGCCAAACTTGGGATGTTGTGTTTACAGTATATCTCACACGTTAATTAACTGTCACAGTAACATGTACATAAAGAAATTGAAAATAAAATTAGAGACTAGTTTAAGTGGTTAATGTTTTTTTTTTTAACTTTAATTTGAATCTCAGTAATGCAGATAGGGGTGTTCATTCATTGGAGAAACTCGATTACTGAACAAATTTTTCGGGTTTGAGCAATTTGGTTTAGAAAATTGGGAAATCAGGGAAAAAATATCGGGATTGCGAAAAATTTCAAAGAAATGGGTTGGGGATCAGGATGGATTTGAATTTTTGAAAACACGCAAAACCCTTTTATATTATATATATATATATATGTATATGTATATATATATTATTTTAGTTATATCATATATATTATAATATAATATATCTTAAATATTTTTAAGCCTGATTTCTTATTAGGGCTTCACCGCTTCAGCATTTTCTTAGCCTGGTTCCATTTTCTTAGCTTCTCTAGTCTCTCCAACTCTTGCTCCTCTTCGTCTCAATCACCTCAATCCTCACTTTATTTTGGAGTTTAAATTATGTTATGTCCGTACTTTATATTTGGTTATATATTTTTATTTATGTTTTGAAATCTAAATTAGGTTTTTTATTACATCTTAGATTTATAATTTTCCATATAAGTTGTGCTAAATTAATTTTGAACTTGTTTTAAAGAAAATTTGGTGATTCTTCAATTCCAATGGTTTTTCCTATTTTTTGTTTCTCCAAATTATGTTTCCCATTGGTGAATTAAGGCATAGAATGAATAAAATTTATTCCTCAAAAATTTTTTTAAAAAAAAATTGTTGATTGAGACAGAAATTCCCCACCGAACACCCTAGGGGTAGGGGTTGAGTTGGAGCCCGGTAGTGGAGGCCTTGAGACAAAAAAACAGGAGAAGAAGAATAATTTTTTTTTTCTTTTTTTCTTTTTTGGATATAAGAAGTTGAAGTTAACTGAGGAGGTGCGCTTAGGAAAAAGTTATGTATTGATTTAAGAAGGAAAAATTTATAATTGTCAATTATTAAGTCATGCGTCTTAATAATATTAATTTGATTTTTTCTTAAACTCAAAAACCTTTTTTTTTTTAGTTTAAATTTAAAGAATATCGTACCTCCGTCATCAAATGGATTCTACATAAGTAGATTTAAATTTGTCAGCTTCCACTCGATATGGACATGGATAAGAGCTCCATGTTGTCATTTTCATTGGGATTGTCATGTGAAGGAGCTAAGAACTGAACTCCCACACATTTTTAAAAAAGAAAGAAATAAAATAATAAAGGCCTAGGGAAATTGGCATTAATAAAATTTAGACAAAGTATCTCAATGGTCTTTTATCTTTACTGTAAAAAGAATTTTCAGCCCCTTATCTTAAAATGAGACTTTTTTTTTTCTTTTTTTGCAAGAGGCGAAGTCAAGTTAAGTGGGGATCATTTTTGGGAGAAGAGACTATTCTAAGGTCGTTGCAAAGAATCTCCCTAACGTCATTTGGAGGATTCGGTAGCCAGTGAGTGCTAAAAAGAAGGTTAAGACCATGATTTGTCAGCCAATTTGCACACTTGTTCGCTTCCTTATAAATGTAGTTGATATTGTAGCCTTACTTGTTAAGCAACTTTTTGCATTTTTTCAATATAGAGTTTCAGTATTCTTGATGC
The DNA here is from genome assembly GCA_028554755.1 of Cordia subcordata. NCBI lineage: Eukaryota > Viridiplantae > Streptophyta > Magnoliopsida > Boraginales > Cordiaceae > Cordia > Cordia subcordata. The sequence continues at coordinate 7,219,810 of JAPTOF010000023.1, forward strand.
TTGAAAATTGCCCTTAATCCATTTCACCAGTAATTGGGATTCAGATTCAATTTCAAAACTATTTATACCTTTTCTAGAAGCTTCCTTGAGTCCTTCAAGGACAGTGATCACTTTTGCCATATTATTTGAATTGGTCCCTCATCTTACAATACGAGGGACACGGTAAGCCTCTCGTATTATTTCCAGCAAATATTTAATGATTTTAGCATGTATAAAGCACGACTCTTTTTTTTTAACCAAAATTTGCTGGCATTTTAATCTTTTAATAGCCAGTCGACTAGTCCCTTCGACTGATAGAATGAGTGTGATCATTGAACTTACTGTTCAAATCTATTGGTCGATCAATGTGCTCACTATATTTAGCGATCGACATGTACGCACAGTGACTTAGTTGTTTTGCACATATATGACGTGGATATAAGATTCTATATTCTCGTGATACACGAACATTTTTCTAAATTATTAACTATTAGTAAGGCTTCTGTAGATATAAACCACAATAAAAAAACAACATTCGACAATAGATTGGCATTTGGCATTATAAGCTCTATTTTTCACCTGTCTGCTGCCCGATTTAGTCATCTTTTACAAGGATATATGATCTATACTTCTCTAACAATGCGTTGGCATTAGGCATAAGCCATTTGCATCAGCTGGCTGCAAGCTTTTTTTTTTTTAAATAATAATAATTTTTTATACAGTGATATATCAATCAAATTTAAAATGCTTAAGACTAACTCGATCAAGAAAGAAGAAAGTAATCAAGAACTTACAAACTGAAAATATTTTAAATTCTCTGTTCATTCCAAGCTTTGAATACAACGAATGATTCAGTTCTAAGTTCTTGCTGTTGACAAATGGGGATACTATCGCTACAATATGACTAGTCCGTCTTTTTTTTTTTGTTTAAAAAATGATTGGTTCTGGTATTAATATAAATTTTGGTTAATAATCAAAATTGAACTAGAGAAATTCATCGTATTCAGTTCGATTTTGGCTCTTAAGTGTTTTTTTTGCCCTTTTCAGTTTTCTATTATGTTAACAAACAACCTTGTAAAAACATTGAACAAAGAGGTATGCGTATGGTTAAAGGCCTGCACAAGGTTTGTAATCGGAATGGAGTGTGTACATGGGCAATTTGTAAATTGAATGTAAATACTCTTCAAGCTAAGATGACCAAATTATTTTTTGAAGCAGTTGTATATCACATTTGGCGTGAGAGAAACAAGAGAATCCATGACTAGGGACTGTATGTGAAGAACAACTCTTTGCTAATGTTTCTTTTAATGTAAAGCATGGTATTTACACTAGTGGAAAATACGCTAATTCTAGACTTAATATATTTTTGTGTAAGGCCCGGAACATTGAAGTTGATATCTTGGCCTGAACCTTCCTCCGTTTGCTCACGTGAAGTGTTTTTATTTTAATAAAAGTCACTTGCTTATTTAGCCCAAAAACAAAAAAAGAAGTCATCTTTAGGCCCTAGATTGAGCAAATGCCATTTTGTCCCATAAATTGTTGTTTAAAATGAACCTATATAGGACCAACAGGCTCTTTAAACATCAGTCCATTGCCGAGCATGAGATCATGCAAATTTTGTTAAAAGAAAGTGTGAGCCCCACGAGACCATGCTTATCTTGCCTTGATTCATGGTGTTCATTCAAGCTATCTTCTCCATCTGCTCCTCCTTGGAGAATCAGAAGGAAGCCCCTTTAGTTGCATGACAGGCACCTCTTACTTCTTTCTTCTTCGATATTCAATTTATAATGATTTGAATCCATTACTTTTGCCATTATAGATAGTTGGATATATTAAAAAAAAAGGCCATTAAGCGAATATGGCCTCTCCGATTCCCATATTTTCCTTTTATCGAGGGTCACGAAAACGTTCAGATAGTTGATTAGGTTCAATATGTTGCTAGACAATTAACATGCAATCGGAAGCCTATATTGAAGAGAGAACGCGTTAAAGTTACTATGTCAGGTTTCTTGAGATATCTGGATGTCGTTAATAACAATACAAAACATGATTGAAGAAGTAATGGGGAGCAGGTGGATTTGGTACTTCAAAACAAATTTAAAGAAAAAAAATCAGAGACAAAATGTCTTTAGCTGATGAAATCCACTTAAAGAACAATTTTACTCCAATTTAAGGAAACTCTTGCCTGGAAAATTGGATCCTAGTACTCGATGAAGTGATGGAAAACTTCTGGCATTCTCATTCCTTTTACTGTTTTCTTGGACCTAATATGTTGATATGTCTTGCATATTGGTAAAGTGGACACTGCTGAAACATTTAATCCGTAGAAATCACAAGTGTAAGTCCGAGGTCAAAAAATGTTCAAGTCAATATTTTCTGTTTAATTTAGGCAAGATAAGTGATGTGACAATAGTAACTATCTCCACTTGACTTAATGAGCTTGGAAATGAAACAATGAATGATCACTGAGGTTTCATAAAGGGCGAAGCCACGCTGTTGAATCTGGAAATATGGTAGGAAATCCAGTACTTTGAGACATGCTGCAGGTAATGCTGATGATGGACTAAATGTTGATTGCAGATGTCCTGCATTCCTCGTTCTCAAGGAGGGTAAGCATTCTCAGAAAAAAAACTCAATGCATTTTACTAAAGCGTGCGGATATGGGATCTCTTCTGAAAGTTATGCTTCAACAGCTCCTGGTAATTCTATACTTCCGAACAAAATTTTGCTTCAAATTCTGAATCTATAAACACCTGCTATCTTGATTATCTCTTCATATCATTTACACGATAATTTTGTTTTCAATTCCTTCTGTTTCTTTTTTTGTAAGTTGTTCCAGCATAGTACTGTTACCTTATGTCATGAACATATGTCATCGTTTAGTTGCTGCACATCATACCAATAATGTGATTTCAAGATGAGATCAGATTGACCTTCCATGTAACTTAATTTAAAATTGGTTAAATCTTGTTTATGATAGTTACTCTCATCAAACTTGTGATCATTTGAGATTGAAGAATCAAATCATTCCTTTTTACATGAGTAAACATATAATCATAGTTAATTTGCATTTAATAAATGCATGTTTAACCAAATAAGTCACCCAATTTTAACCTGACACTAAGCTTTTCGAAACCAAAAGACACCAGGCATGCTAAAGAGAGCGTTAATCTATATAGCCTCATTCTTTAGCACTTCACTCATGCCTTGATCAAATAGAAAATGCCATTTGTCATGAAATTCCCATGCTTTTCTTGCCTGCTTTCTTGTTAAACAATTTTAAGTTCTCCTCTATTCTTTTCCCCTCTCCCATTTCGGTAAAAATTCCATCCTAATGTTGAAGCATGCTATTAATTCATCAGATATATATGGGGAAATTTTCTTGCTCTGAGAAACTTCACATGAAAAGGGAACTTTGTACTGATGATCAGTGTAATGCAAAACGATTTGGATCTGCGCCAAAGCAAGGAACCGGTAATTGGATAGCTACGTCCAAGAAAGCAGGTATTGTAGTAACTGCTTCCTAGTCTGATTGTAAAACCGATCCACAATGGTATGCTTATGATATCTTATGTTTAAATTCATTTGACAGAACTCGGGAAGTATGGAAAGAGTTGCAGGCTTAAGAGGGTTGATCATGTGAAATCAGGCCTTCAACAAGAAAGTTTCACACAGCAAGAAGAGGAGCTGATTATCAAGCTTCATGCTGCTATTGGAAGCAGGTCTTAATCTGCAAAAGCAAGGGAGTAGATAAGACACAAGAAACTTGCTTGCTAGAAATTTTAGATGTTCTTGGTTGTCTAATGCTTTCATCTTCAACAGTTTCACTTTTTTCTCATCACTCTTCAATTAGATTACAACTTAGAACTGTGGTAGATCTTCGGGCTCCTGACAATTTATGTTATGCTTCTAGTTCTGCTTCCCTCTAGGCAACTTGGCGAGTCACTTGTTGGCATGAAAAAACAAGAGAAGAAACTGGTTTCTTGTGTTTTGTTTTCTTTCCCAAGATGTGTTATCTGGTTGGTTTGCAATGATAATAGGCACCTGAATGCTAAATTAGTTTCTGCACAGCCCCCTCGTTCTCCCAAATGTCATCCAGTATCTTAATACGAAGCCTTTCTTTACCAACTCTAGCCGAAATCAAGAAAACCTTCCCGGGCTGATGGAACACTGTCGTGGCTGACATGTTTGTCAATGAAAACTGTGTGGTATAAAGGTTAACTGCCCATATCTGTCTGTTATGGGTTGAAAAGTTGTTATTCTTCCCATATTCTGTTATGGATTGAAAAATTGTTATTCTTCTTTTTGATTGGTACATTGTAAATATAGCAATACAAAATATATTGAGGTCAGAGGCCAAAAATAAAAGATAGTTATTCTGTCTCCCTCTCATCTTTTCTGTACTGCAGGTGGACTATTATAGCACAGCAACTTCCTGGTAGAACTGACAATGATGTGAAGAATATTTGGAACACCAAGCTGAGAAAGAAGCTCACTGCCATGGGAATTGATCCAGTTACCCACAGGCCATTCTCTCAAATCCTTGCTGATTATGGAAACATTGGTGCCTTCCCAAAAGCCAGAACGCGGTTTGGCTCTCTCAGCAGAAACATAAGGACGGCATTCATGTCGAGATCAGAAAATCCGCAGATTCCTCCGGAAAGAGAGTCAGGTTTCAGCAACAGCTTCACAGCAGCAAGTGCAACAGCCCAGATGGAGACGTCCAAGGCCTCTCTCTTGAGCAACAACGACGAAAGCTTGGCTAATAATCAATCTCTCGACCTTCTCTCCCAACTCCAGGCCATAACATTGGTCACCGAGGCCTCAAATTACACATATCATGAGTTCAAGCCTCCAGAATTGATCACAGATGCCTCTGCAGCGTCTGCATCATCATCGTCAAAGTCTCCTTCATCAAGTACTAATCAAGCCAAGGCATCCCCGGCCTTCAACTGGTCGGATTTTCTTCTTGAAGACGCGTTTCCATCAGCAAACGCTCTGGAACAAATAAACTTGGCGAACTCACCAGCTGACATGAATCCGGAAGAGAATCAAGATTCTGTACCGGCTGAAGAGGGAAAAGATGTTGAGATGAACAACAACTTTGAAGCTTCATTGCCTTCCAGCAGCTCATTTGTGGAAGCCATGCTTGAAAGCGAACATGGAATGCAGTTAGATTTCCAGGGCCTTTTGGAGGAACCTTTCTACTATTGATTTGTTTAGTCCCAAAAAAAAAACCTGAGTGATTATTTTTCCCCAAATTATTAAAATTGTTGTCTAATTCCAGAGATAAAATCATTTCAGTTTTACTTGGTGATACATGTTTGACTAGATCAATTTTCATACTGCAGTTCTCAAGGCAATACATATCAGACATACTTCAAACCTCAATCCTGTGAAATTAATTCCTTAATTTGGCAAAACCATAGGGTAACATGCATTTTACCCTGAAAAATGTTCGAATGTTGCTCTTTCTTTTATTTCGTTTTTTTTTTGGATGAGAAACTTACACTAATAGAACATCATATTAAATTCACTACAAGATATAAATCATGAGATGGCGCTATATATTGCAAAATTTACTCCAAGGCAAATAAGGGTCGAGTAGCATTTCTAATGATAATTTTATGAGTTTGAACCTAGATCTTTTCGTTACAATAATTTACTATCTGGTCATTTCACCTAATGATTAATCTGAAAGAAAAAATTAAGTGATAAAGTAACGAGTGCCCTCAAATATTTCACTTCACAAATATTAATCTAAAAGAAAAAATTAAATAATAAAATAGCAAGTGCCACTAGAATAACCTACATTGCAAAATAGACTAATATATTAAACAAGTTACGAGCATGGATGCTTGTGTGGCAGGTTATGCCATTCCCCAAGCGTCTTAACAAATTTCCTTTGGCATTCTTTTTTTCACAATGCAACAACAATGTCATCCTCATTAAAAGCATTATGAACAATGGCTAAATTTTTAAAATTACCTTTGCTTAATTCATGCTGGCCCATATGACACGTAACAAGTTTTATATACATATAAGTTTTATTTCAAGTATTAGATTCTATTTGAATTCCTCTTTTTCTTTTTCATGGAAAAGTAATTTCTTGAAAAAAATATGTTTTTATTTGTAATAAGTATTTGGATTAATTTTTTCTCTTTTAAAAAAAAAAACTCTAAAGAAAATTTTCAATTTTAGTTTTTTTTTAAATCAGGATTTTTAGTTTATAAAAAAAAGAAACAGTTTTTCCAAAAATTTAAAAGAACACTTCTTAAAAAAAAAAAACCTAATCCAAACGAGCCTTTATAATGTGTCATGTAAATGTTCTTATTATTAGTTTATTCATGAATTTTATTATTTCTTACTTGTTATTTATAATTCATTGATAATATATATTTTTATTTTTAACTCAAAATTTAGTTATTAATTAATCTATGATCTATTTTTGTTGTCAACGTGTATTTTTGTTTTTATTTGTAAATTCTAAGAAAAATCTGTAACTAAATTCAACAACTACTATTAAAAATAAATAAATTCGAACAAAATTTAATAACGATTGTCAGACACAGATCATAACGACGACTTCTTTAATCCGGCGAAGTATCACATCCGATTCTGGAAAAATACACACACCCACGCACTTATTTTTTCCGGAAGCTATAAATAAAAAATCAAAAGGCGCGAGGGTCAATTATTATTATTAATATTATATAATCTATGGTAGAAAAATGGTAGCCATTTCGCTATACAGAGGCAACCTCCACAAGGTCCCCGACGTGCCGCGCCGATGGGTGGGGCCGGCGCCGACAATCTCCCTCAAGGACTTCAGAATCCTCCTCCGCCGCCGCGCCCGCGCCCTCGCTCGCCTCTCGTCCACCAACGCTAACCCTAACCCTAACCCTGGTTCTTTCACTGAGTCTGATTCTGGCAGTGATGATGAGAGAAACGGAATTAGCGATTCTGATTGTAAGCCAGAGGTTGCTAAAGTGAAGGAAGAGGAGGAGGAGCTGCCGGAGGCAAAGGCCGGTGAGGTTGAGAATGGGAAGAAATCGGACGGTGGAGACAGTTCCGAGAAATTGGCGGGGGAGTTTGATGCGATGGTGGAGGTCAAGCAGGAGGCGGTTGTGGAAGATGAGGTGAATGCTTTGGTGAAAGAGGTCGATGCTGCACCGAGGGTTTTGCAGCAGGCAGCGGAGGAGGAGGAGGAGAAGGTGGTGGTGAAAGCCGAGGGAGGTGATGTTAACCCTAGCTCGGAGGTATTTAACTAGTTGATTACTTTCTGTTAATGAATTTTTCGTTTTCTTCCTATACGAAATTCGTTGCTTGAATGTTGCAGATTTGGCATGTAAATATTTGGTGAATTTTGGTTATTTCTTGTCATAAATTACGTGCATTTGTTTTTGTGATTATTGGATACAAATGAAAAGATATATGATTTGCGTTTGTTGAAGCTATGAGTTAGAGAAGTGGAGAAAAGTGCATATTTGAGCTGAAATGCAAAGATAAAGAGATATGATTTGCATGCTTTGAGACGATCAAAGTTCATAGTCACATTCATTAAATGAAGACCTAGACCTCTATTATCTTGTTAATAAATATCTCGTCATTTCTTGTGATACAAGAATGATTACGCTTTGTAATTGCATTAGTCTAGTGAAAATTTTGCGCCATTCTTCCTAGATCCTCTGACTAGCTCTCTGATGTAGGACACAAAAAGAGCAAGTAGAACTTTAATTATTAAAGTTATGAGTATAGAGAAATGGAGATATTCACTCTTGAGATGAAGAGGCTTCGTGAGAAGATGTTTTCTTAACGTACTGATGGTATACTGAATTGCTTGTTGAAGAAATCTAATTAGTTTATGAGTGGTAAAACCAGCACGCTAGACTAGTTATGTTGTAAAATCTTAGTCTTTGCAGACCCCTCTCTCGTGCTTTTCTCTTTCTTGTTAAAAGGTTAACTGCGTGAATTTGGTTAAACGTTATTTTTTATTTCTATTACCAGTAAACAATCCTTTAGTTAACTTATGCAGTGTAACTTTGAGTCTTTATTATGACTGTCATTGCAGGTATTTGTATCTGTGGGATCCTGGCTTTACTTTACCTGTGTTTATTTGAATCACTGCTCATAATGTCATGTTACATGGTCATGCCTCTAGTCGGACTTGCATAAAATTGATGGTGGGGAATCGCCTTGCTTCAATTTCAAATGCTTACCATGATGGCTCTTGAAGTCTCGTTTATCATTTCTAAAAGCCCCCATTCCGATGGAAAATTAACCCCAATCTGATCGGAAGTGTGGGAGTATGTTCAGTGGAGAAAATTGAAAAAGTTATCCTTGGAGGAGCATACAGGATTTATTGAACACATATTTAGATATATATATATAATCTTCTTTCTCTAGCATCAAGAGTCTTTAGATATTTTCCCTTTTTATTCTTTTCGCTATTTGCAGTCATATCAAACCTTATCTCGTTTCCTTTTCCTTGTTGATAAAATTTGATTCCAAATGTTTTCCTGAGGAGGTGATTGTGCATCAACATTTCATATTTTGCGGAATATGTTGTTTCTTCTTTCCTTTTTCTTGTAGCATTTGCTTCACTATATTATACTATATGCATTTCCTTTTTCCAATAATTTCTCACCTATTCAAACACAATTATACCTTCATGATCATAATAATTTCATATGTTCGAATATGAAAATGTTGGCTCCCAGTAAAAAGAAGAGATAGATAAAATATATAAGTAGTTAAATGTGGCGACTCTGCCATTGGTCAAACATTATGGTCAGCTGGTGGTGGGATACTCGTATATCATCAGATCTCACCTTCAATAAATAAAAACACTGGTAAAATTAGAGGTGTAAAGACATGATTAGTTCTTTCTCTTAAGTTGGATTGTTTATCTCATATTTGTGGCTGAGGTCATGTTCTGTAGTGCAGTATTTGTGCATATTTTTCAAAAGTGTTTTTAGGATAAGCTTCATGAAACTCTTTATATGGATTTGCTTGTACATGCGCTAGTTGGATTACAGACTGTATGTAAACCTTTGTGAATAGGCCCTTTTGTTGACCCTCGAGTCTTGGTTTTGGACACTTAACACTTTGACATGGATATGATCTTTGTTATCTTTTTTGAAAAGTAAAAATTTCTATTAATAGACAAAAAGGGGGTTCAAGGAGCAATCCCAATTTTATTACTGTCTCAAAAGGCAAGACACATTTGGTGGAGCTTATAATTGTAAATTCCAATTTAGTTATAAAAGGAAAATGCAATATTATGTATATCTGTTGAGTGATTTCACTAAGCAAGACTTGTCTGAACCTCCACTGGCACTTTTGGATACTTCTAGCCAAATCCCCCATCTTCAAAGCAATGGCATAGGGAAGTCCTACTCTGCACACCGATATGCTGCACCCACCCAAGTCCATTTCTCAAAGATATAAACAGCTCAGGATAAGTCACAAGTGCCCTTCCTCTCTCTCCTTTTTTACTTTTATTTTCCTCTGAAATGGCTGGTGTGTGTGTGTGAGGAAGAGAGAGATGTTTAGACAAGAACCAAGAATTACTGTGCCCCCTTTTCCCTAATGTAATCATTTTTTTATCTGCACCTACCAAAACTAAAAAGGTAATAATTCTTTGATTTGTTCCTTTCATTTGGCCATGCAGATGGACAAGAAAGAGGATGTTCTAAGTGATAAAGAGAAAAGAAGACGGGAGATCGAGGATAAGTTGCAAATTTTAAATGAAAAAAAGCATAGTTTGGTACAGGTTCTTAAACAAGTAAGTGAATTTTTCTACCATTTTGTGGTTAAGAGATGCATGATGCACCATCTCACCAAATATCTTGGAAATTGATTATCTTACCATGTTCATGGTTCAATAATTGGGCCATTACACTTGTGGCTTTGCAGATTTTAAGTGCAGAAGAGGAACTAAAGAGACGAAGTAGCATGCAAGGAATGGCTGTTAGGCCACCTGTTGCTCTTCATGTGGATACTACACATGACCCTGGTTCAGGATCTAGACTTAACACACCCAGAATGGGCTCTGATGGAAATGTTAATAATGAGGCAGAAGGAGGAGAAACTTATGATATTAATCATAATGTGCATTCACGCCAACTGCTTCGTATGAGTAGCACATCACCTTCATCAGACTCTCAACAAAGGAAATCTGCCTTTAATGCGGTAATTTGTCGACCATTCATCCTATTATACTTATGTTCAATTGAGCCATGTCTTGTACAACATTGGAAGGGCCATTGTTATCTCATATAGAAGTATTTAACCTTGTTAGCTAGAGTATTACTTAGTGTGTATCATGGCCATTTAGCACTTTTTGAATTTTAACACGGCTTTAATATTAATCAATAATTGCTAGGAGTTAATTTCTATTGGTGAGGCATCTTCAGATAGCATTTCCTGCTATAGAGCTTAGTAACTCGACCATATTTCTTTGATCTTTTGAGGAAACATTTTTTAACTAAATGATAGATGATAGTCTAATGTTTCTATTTTTATACTAAATGATAGATGAATAGTCCATAATGTTTCTATTTTTGTCACCTTGAGTAATTCACAAAATTCACACTTATATCAATATTGATATCATGGTAATTGGTCAGGAGCCAGCAAAAATAAACTTTCAGATTACAGTGTAAAAGAAGACTGGTTTGTGATTGGAGCAAATGCGACAGGCTCCCTTAATCAACAGTTAGTTGCAGGATTAGCTACCAAATTAATCATGGGAACAATTGAGGAATAGTGAATTTGGTTATTTCTTTTTCGTCTGGATGCCATTTAGAAAGGATAGGTGGCGCCCCATTTTTTAAATTATGCTACGTGCAATTCTGAAAATGTATCAATTTTATTTATCAAAATTATGGCACCAAACTGCTTGAATGTCGAATGTTTATTCAACTTTCTGCACTTTGAAGCAGGTTCCTCTCCCATCACGAGCTAATTCAGGGGTGGCTATTAGTCCATCACGCTTTGCACTCACTGGGCAGCAAGGACGACCATCAAATTTGCCATCAGTATCTGTATCAGGAACAAATTATGTCGCCTCATCTCCTTCTCCAGCTGCATCAGGAGCCAGTTCAGCTTTGAGAGACGGGCGGATCCCTAGCCCATGGAACTAAAATCTGTGCTGGCTGTATTTCACATTGCAAGTTCACCTTCCAGGCACTATTTCTTGCAAGCTGACTTTATTTCTTGGAGCGTATTGGACATCTATAATCAATCAAAGTGCCTTATCTTCTTATATGCAGTTGTTTAGTGAAACTTCAAAAAACAAAAACTATTAGGAAAGTGTTGTAAATCTTCCTTCTGGCTTATTTGTTTGAACCATGCCTGCAACCTTCAATTATTTTCTGTATGTATCTTAAGGAAGTAGATAACCTGGGTAAAGAAACACCTTCTATTACATATGAAAGATGCTTATTCTCTCATTTCTCATGTTATGTTGTCTCCTGCTAGATCATATGCATTGTTCTTCGAGTTGCAATTTCTGCTCTAAGCAACTTGGCCATTCAGCATAATGTACATATGTTAATTTTGCAGTGTATTCTCTGATTCATACAGTCCCAGTTGCAGTTTTGGAATAATTTTATAAGATTGAACAGTTGGGAACTATCTTCAGTTTTCATCATAACTGTATCAACGGATTTATTTTGCCAATTGCAGAGCTATGTTAATGAAATCTCATACTTGCTTTTCCTTGTTTATTTTATGCAACCGTTGCAGGTTCTGCAAAACTGCGTAGGTTATCTGTTGTTACTGGTAATGCTTGATTCTGCTTGCAGTTAAATATTGATTTCAACTGAGAATGACCAGTTTGTGGATCTGACACCACATGCTCTCCAGACATGGGAGATGACTGCTCCTTTCAGTTCTGTTGTAAGAAGCTTGATATGCTTTGGCTCTCTTTTGTTTTGTTTTGTTTATTCTGTTTTCTATGTGGTAGCTGGCTTAATTAATCCCATACCCTGTTGTGGGACAGTTATTTAAGTTTGTTAGAGAGATAATGCCAAAGGAACCCTATGCAAAATGGTTGTCTCATGGTCTTGGTCTTTGCTTTGACGATCTGCTTTTGACTCCCATCCTTATCGTACCGTATGCAAATTTTGTCTGATATTTCTCAATAGACGGGAAAAAACTTATAAACTGTTGTTCAATTTTCACGATGTTGTTATGTGTTATTATTGAATTTGTCATCTTGTGATATTGTTTACTGTCATGTATAGACATTGTTACGACCCTTTTGTTGCTAATTTTAGTTAGCTTTTCTTTTTCTGAATTTTATATGTTTAATATTGTGGTGTGCATTTATACGACCTTGCTTTACAGTGCCCAAAAGTTTTGAGATCTACGTACTCTGTTGCCTTCGATGGCCTCAAATATACCATGTCTTTATCTGCCTTGCAATATACTCTTTTCCACAACATTTCTAGGTGCATCTTTTTTATTTTTTATGTGGGCCCCATGAATTTACAGATCTCAACGGTCATCGTGAAATAGATTTTAATCATCTGACGTGCTTCCATTGCCTCACTTTTCTTGAATTTCAGTATCCGGCGAGAGGTTGTTCGGGGTTCATCTCCCTTCTCGTGCCCCGGCTAAGGACCGTAGCTCTATCTTCGACCTATGAAGTTCTGTTATTTTTCATTTTTTGTGAAGAATTTTATATTTAAATTTTTGAATTTTTTTTACTTTAGATATGCTCTCAGTTTTAACTGCTGGTGTGAACCTCAGCTTCTATGATCTTCTAGTTACGGGTGGATGTAATGTAGGTGTGTTGTTTCCTTGTTTTTGGTACAGGTTTTGGGTTATTCTGGATACCGTTGGGGACTTTTCTCCTTGTTTGAAATTACCTCCTATCTTCTCGTATTTGATTATCCAACTCAATATATTTTTTTAATCGTATCAAACGCATGACAAGTTGAATTGCTTACACAATTAGAATGGATTTTTCTTTCTGTACAGTGGTTTGTATATCTTGTTCTTTTTTAACTTACTCTGGTTATATTAATATAACTATTTAGTTGCTACTTGAAAATAATAATAATAATAATAATGAATAGATAAATAAATAAATAGAGAGCTCTCCGTTTGGCCACCACACCCGGCGCATATTAGAACAGAACAAAACCAGATCTAGCCAACAGAAGTATACGTTCCATGTACCCCACCTTAACAACCACTTCCCAAGTTCCAATAACATATTCTCCCAAGAACCCGCTATTCAACAAACGTCTCCATTTAACTCGCAAAAAAAAAAAAACAAACCTCTCCATATCCTCTTAAACTTATCCCAAGGCCAAAACCACAAAAGAAAAGAACCAACATGGCACACAATACCACCCACAGGCGCAACTTAGCAGCACCTCTTCACCATAAATCATCCATGGATCTCTCACACATAAAGCATCCCATCTCGTCGTCCACCACCACCACCACCACCACCAACAAGAAGAAGAAGCACCACCTTACACACCCACAAGATCCCACTATTCCACCTTCCACCATCCAAACCATATCTAACAACTTCTCCAAGCTCTACGCAAATCACAAAATCTTCACAACCTTAAAGGCCTCTACTTGCCATTCTCAAGCAAAGCCAATGGCTGTTTGTTCCCACATTGACAACTCTTGCACCACTTTGACCAAGTCAAAGAGCCAGCATGGTAGACTTGTGACAGATGTACATGAACAAAGTGCAAGAACCAATGCTAAAGAGAAGGTAGTTAAGGTCAAGGTGCCCTTTGAAGTGCATGATATTGAAAAAGCACTTATGAAGAGAAAAGCTTATGAAATCAAGAAACAGCCATCATATAAGAAAGAGTCTAAAGGCAAGGAATTTTATTATGAAGAGCAGCAACTTGAAAATGGTGATGAAGTGAAGAGGCCATCATTTTCACTAGCAGTGAATGGTGGTGGTGGTGGTAGGAGGAGGTCATTTTGCAGCTCACAAACTGAGCTTGCTGATTTCTTCTCATGCACTGGTGTGAAAGTTGTGTCTGTTGATATGCCACCATTTATGCAAATCCATGCTGTGGATTGTGCAAGAAAGGCTTATGATAGCTTGGAAAAGTTCACTGCTAGGACCCTTGCTTATACTCTCAAAAAGGTACTCATAATTAGGACCCTTTACTAAATTTTTATGCATTCTTTTGTCGATTCTTTTAGTGGGGATTTTTATTATCTTAAAGCGAGTCTGTCCCTTCTTTGTGTCTCGATAATTTGTGTCAAGCGCTCGAACCCAGACCTCCAAGCCCGTGAGTGATACCGGTGATTGTAAACTAATAACTTGGACTTTCAAATCAAATGGTTCAAAATGCTCAATTCAAATTATTAGTTATACCCACGCAACTTACGTATAAACAAGTCACAAGTCCTTGTTTTTATGCACTGAACTGTTATTTTTAATATTGTTCTGGATATTAATGTATTTGTGATTAATGCAGGAATTTGATGGGGTATATGGACCAGCTTGGCACTGTATAGTGGGGACCAGTTTTGGTTCTTTTGTGACACATTCAGTTGGTGGGTTCATGTACTTCTCAATGGATCATAAAATATATGTCCTCTTGTTCAAGACCACTGTACAAAAAGCAGCAGAATGTGGTTAAAAATTCAAGGTGAAAATGAAAATTCCTTTTAGTGTAGAGAAAAAGTTTGGGTGAGAAATTTGTCTTTCATCTTTTTTAGTTTATTGTACATTGTTTTTACTAGGAAAAGAATATAATGATGCTTTAATCTCATTTCCGTCATGTCAGAAGAACCTTTCTTAAAGTTTACTTCATGAAATTACCATGTAATTAGTTGGAGTTTTGGGATACAACTCCCATTTATCTGCCACACTACATTTCTTAAAGTGCATTTACTTCATCAAATTACCATGTAATTAGTTGGAGTTTTGGGATACGACTCCCATTTATTTGCCATACTACATAAATTTATCATAGTATCCTTAGATGATTCCATTTTTTGTCAAATGATGCAATATTTTACCTCTTACCCCTTTCTATCGTATATAATAGAATTTCTATCACAAGGCATTACCCTTTTGAGTTTTGGGTATTGGAAGTTCTTTTATCCGGCGAACTGATTGCGCCCTCTTGGATTTTCTTTCTTGGATTTTCTTTTATTTTGGACCATCTGACTGTCGAATAGAAGAATTTTCCTTTTGTTAATTATTGAAACGTATGAATCAGTTGGGAGGACTTGGAGAGTTTCATTACATTACACCCTTGTGTTTATTATAACGTTAAAACATTATAAAAGAGAGATCTGGTAACAGTGAACTGATATAGATAGAGAATATCAACCAGCTTTAATCATGGTAACTATTACTAAATGGCTAAAAAGCAATCTTATGAGTCCCGATTATATAGTTAGGCACCCACAAGCACACTGAAGGATAAGGGTATCAATCTGTCCCATTATTTGCGTTGTACTAATTTCATTTAATGTGATTGCCTGATTGGTTTTCTTCATCTTCAATGCCTCTGATATGAAATGCTGCACTACCCATCTTCATTCACTATGGCATATCTATCACTCACTTCATGATGTACTTGTGTGGACAAATAAGTGTATGGCACAAAGCCATGAAACGCTTTTCTTTGCTTACCATGTTAGCCACTGGGGAGGTGGGGCAAGACTTTTTTCTTTTCTTTTTTTTTTTTTTTTCTCCTTTGAGATATGAGGAAATTTAACTGGTGGGGTCTGTCCGGTAGAGCCCAATCACCTGTTGATAAACCTCCGGCACAATAACTCTTCCCAAGACCATTGCAACCAAGTAAGACACGGCACTTAACTTGGCAGTAGCTAACGTAGCTTGAACCCACACACGAGTTGTGTTCTCTCCGCACCTTTATCTCTAGGGCATCCCTGGGGGAACGACATGGGGCAAGACCTGTCAGCATTAGTTTAGCTTTGTTGTGACTAGACAATGAGTTGCAAAAAGGTCTTGTGTGGCCCTCTACCTTTATCACTAACTCCTACCTCTGTACGAATTTCACTAACGTTCACTAAACTGAAGGCACTGGGTGCCACTTCAGAGTTCTGAGACAAGCATTGTCATTTTCCCTATTTTCCTACTTTCCTTCTTGAATTACTCTTAACAATGACAAGACAGCAGGTGTTTATGAAGTTTCATGTTGGTGAGAGATATGATAATAAGTGTAAGCGTAGTTTATGAGTTAGTATCCTAGATCCGACTAAGCTTGTAAATGGGCTTATGAACTATGAGTTTGTAATCTAGACCCGACTGATCTTGTAAGTGGACTTGAGGTTCTGGCAATGGGACCTGATATCGACAGTGAACATGTGAGCTAACAGCCGAATATTGAGCTCTCTGCTTGTGCACCCTTCTAGGATGGTGTTTATGCTCTGAATTCATTTGTATGAGGTCTTTATAGACTTGTTGCAATTAGTAATGTTGCTGTTTTGAAGTGATTGGCAATTGAGAAGTTCATGTGTCTCATTTGAGGAAAGATAATAGTGGTGTCTTATGTGATATCAATGTTGTCATTGTTACGTGCTTTTTAGATTTAAGATTTCAGATAAGCATATAACAATCGCAGCACAAATAAACCCATGCCAGTGGGATTTTTGGCTCTGAACAATGCTGCATTATCAGATTTTCAAACTTTAGACGTACTGCTTGCAATCAGGGGTCCAAGAACCCATGCCATAAACTACGTGCTCTTGTAATTGGTCCTGCAGTACAAAAGGTTGATATGATTGGTTCAACGGCCCAAAGGTTAGGTGAAGTGATTAAGTAGCAATTTCTTACGCCTATCTAAAGGTTTTAATTCAAATTTATAATCTTTTATTGCAAATATTACTTCGCTTTTGTTTGACTTGGAATATATATTGGAGTTTTTTTTTTTTTTTGCTAGGAGAGTGTAATGTTTTCCTACATAGGGTGAATCTCCTGTTATTCAAAAAGAAAAAAAGGGAAAATCACTTTTCCACGTATAAAATTGACAAGTTTCAATTTGCCATCCAAAAACGTATTTTTGACATTTCCTTTTGTCATATTTGTCATGCATAACGCTTCCGAGACCCAAAAAGGCTAGAACATCTGTAAGATTCAGGCATCGGATTGGTTTTTTACAAATAAATATTTTTTTAAAAAAAATCACATTTTTCAATAATATTTGACTTACTTTTCAAAAAGAGTTAAAAATTTTTTAAAAAATTTAATTTTTTCGAAAGTTATTAAAAAAAATTCTTTCAAAAAGAATCAATCTAAACGATCCTTAAATTTAACGGAAATCAATGCAGTTGTATATGATATTTTAATATTGTTAAATGCTTCTGCATTTAGCGTGGTCGCATGAGGTCACACAACATATTTTTCATCTGCAATTCAAGGAAATTTTTTTGGACGGCCACGAGTACTTGATAGATTTTAAGAAAAAAGTTGAAATATAGAAGGAATACAAAAATCAACTAATTTCTACGAAAGAAATAATACCTCAACGGTAAGAGTTGGAGACGGATATGACTTATAATTTGGGTTCAAATCTAGTCCATTGCCCTGATTGAATGTCATTGACTTAACTAGTGCATAGTATACGGAACATGTAGATACCTAAGGTTTGCCAGTTGATGGTCGAACTCCGCCAGGCGTATGGTGGTTGATCTCCACTAACTAAATTTCTTTTGTTGTAAAAAAATTAAATAATAATTTAAAAAGGTATATTGGGCAAATTTAAAGCGAGTGACTCCTTTTGATAATAACCGGAAAAAAGTAATTATTATTTACTAATATTTTATTATCATTATTATTAGAACAATAGTTATTGTTGTTGTTGTTTTTGTTAGTACTAGTGCTATCATTCATTGTATTATTTTTTTATACTCATTTTTCAAAAAAAGTTTTCACTTTTGATTTTATAAAATATAAAAAATGTGTTTGCTTCTCAAAAGCAAAACATTTTCTTTCCCAGCAAATAGAAACTAAGAAAATTGATAACCATGTTTTCAATGTTTGTTTGTTCATTGTTATTCTCTGTATTTTGAATTAAAAAATGAGAACAGTGTTTTCAATATTTTTCAAAAGATAGTGAAAATAACTTCTAAGTATCTTTTTATTTCATAAAGAGTATTACTCGGCTTTTCAAAAAGTGATAACAACAAAAGAAAAAGCCAAGCAAACGTAATTTCTATCATAGTTTTCATTTACATCGAAACTTGAAAATAGGGGACAGGCAAACTTAAAGCAACCATATTTTTCAGTTAAATGAGATTCTCCAAAAATGTTTTTCCTTTTTAAATGATGAGGAATTTAGACGTGATTATATAATCCCTTTGTGGAATAGTGCACTCCACTGCATTTCTCAGATCAATGAAGTGTTAAACAATATTTGTGATCAATTAAAAATTAGGATAAATAACTTATTTGGTCTTTTATTTTTGGCTTTTTTAGACAATAAAATCTCTTATTTTTAAAATGCAACAATTCAATCCCTTACTTTTTCAACTTGTAACGCCATTAGTCCCAAACTCAAAAAAGTCAAGAAAATAATGAAGGGAGGGACTAATATTATCACAAATTATGAAGATAAAAGACTAGCAACGTTATAAATATTAAAGACAAGGAACTAATATAGTCACAAATTGTAAAGATAAAAGACTAAAAGATGTTCTTCTTTTTATATTTTTTGAACTTAGGACTTCAGGTAATACTAATTGCAAAGATAAAGGACTAAATTGTTATGTTTTAAAAATAAGGGACTTAATTATTGTAAAAAGTCAAAAATAATGGATTAAATAAGTCATTTACCCAAAAATTTATATTGACTTAGAAAAATTTATATTTAGACATATAGACTAGTATTTGTTCTATATAGAGAATTCAAACCCAACTCCTTTCCATCTAAATCTTTATCTATCTCTTCACCAATCAAAGCTTGGGAGTATGATAATATTTTGAATGTCCATTCCTCTGCCATAATATTTTTTTCGTTCTATTTCTTACGTTCAACCTTATGGTCACCCTTGCCATCATTGGTGGAGGTGTAACAAAAGTTTATATATAGTGCAAGGCTGATTCGTCCTTAGGAATGTCCTAGTGGTAGATTGAAGACACATTCATCACCCTGTTCAATTCAATCACTATCTTGGTTGAGTATCCTCGACTCCAATTAGTCTGTGATATAAAGGACGTGATGCACACTCGAAGTTTGTCAGTTGGTGATCGGACTTTACTATATATACTGATAATCAAATTTCACCGGTTAAATTTTTCTTATAGCAAAACAATAAAAATAAATAAATAAAAGGGCAAGGCTGAATCATACTCGATTTACAATTTTGAAAAACAGGACTCTGGGCCCGATCAGATTTCGACCATTATAACTGAAAATTAGATGTAACGTCCAGCTAGATTACATATTACCATGTATGTGCACCACATCCGGCCGAATCAAGAACCTGTTCGGATTGTTCCCCCCCCCCCCCTCTTGAGTTGACTTTCAAAAAAATTAAAAATTTAAAAAAAGTTTAAATAACAATTTTTTTCATAAACTAACACTTTAATCAATTCAAACGAGTACAAAATGCCACCCAACGAGAAAGGTAAGGTCCATTACACATGATGCTTACTACACAGTACCCACTAGCTAGCTCACGAAGCTTCTAAAATTGAATTGAATTTGTTCACGATTACAGACCCCCCAACTTGCACTTAAAAAGAGAAGCAAAGAGAGAGTTGCAGCAAATGATATCCAGAAAGCCATGGCAAGATCCATACTCAAAAGCCTCTGCTTCCATCTCTTCATCGTCTTCACCTTCATCTCCTCCATTGCCTGCGGCTCGGTAAGGCCCCCAATTAGCCATTTTTCATAACCACCATCAATTGTTTTTCCTTATGTTTTTCCTTTTTGGGGTCTTTTCTTCGTAAAAAAAAAAAATTAGTCACAAGTAATAGACGGCGATTCTTTTGGTCACAAGCGGCGGTTCTAAACAACCACCTATGCATAAAATCGCCACCTATATAGGTTAAAGCTGCCCTTCCACATTAATTCTTTGTGAGATTTGTGTGCATTTGATAATAACTTGAATTCACCACTCTTGTCATCATGAACTTAAACATTTTGATTCAATTAATTAGATTCAACGTGATGATAAATCAGTAATTAAGCTGAATCCTTACAATCACCTATAATAGGAAGTCACAGGGTTGCCTATAATAATATATTTTTTTTATCATTTCCCAAATAGAATTTGCCACTATAGGCTCCGGCGACCACCACGGCTGGTACTGTAACTACGTCGAGGTGACCACCACTGGGGCCCACGTCCCTTGTGGTCAGCAGCTGTTCACTGTGGAGCAGTGGCTGGCTAGGGATGCACCACCCTACCAGCTCACTGCCTTCGTGAACAACTGTGCTGCTGCTGACAAGAAGAAGAACATGGATGCATCTGCCATTTCCGTGATGTAAAGGTCATTTTATTGAGTTTTGTTGGGCCAGTGGAGCTCTCTGTACTTTTGATATCTCATGCGCAGCATTTCTGTTGCTACTACTACTTTCTATATTTTAACTTTTTCCTGAATGTGTCATGTCCATTTGAAAATTTGTTAATAAGTGCGGACCAAAAATATGTTTGAGTGTCCCCGTATTCATGTGACCATGCTAAATTTTGAAAATGTTAGGATTCGAAACCGGATCGAATTTTTGAAATTCATTTTTTTTTCAGTTCGGTTTAAATTAATTGTGATTGTTATCCCAACTTTTGAAAAAAAATGGTCAATTGAAAAAGTTTTTTAACAACAAAAGTGGGGAGACACATTTTGAGGAAAACAAGAAGGCACAGAAAAAACATTTTCCGTAACAAAAAAAGCAATAGTGGTTCTCTTCTTTGCTTGTTTTCTAATTTTTCTTCCCCTTAAAATTTTATTTATTATTATTTTATTTTAATTAAACAATATTTTGTATTGTAATAATTACCATATATCAGAAAACATAAGTGTTATAACAAATAATAGAAAATATTTTCTAATATGACAACCAAACACCAAAATTTTTTTCATTTTCTTAGAGAATATTTTTTCCGAAAAATATTTTCTCCTAACAAGTTATTAAAAGCTTATGGGAGGGTACGAGTTCTGGAGTAAAACTCATAGAAAAGAATAACATCTACTCAGGACGACGAACATATTAACTAAGCAAGGAAAAAAAAAATCTGAGAACTATAGAATATCTCTGCCCCCCGCCCCCCCCCCCAAACACCCCAGCTTATCAGATTACTTAATCGGTCGATGAGTTTGTTAGGAATGCCGTCCTTATTGAGTTATTTAAATGGCCTAATCAGTGTAGCTCGCCGGACTCCGGAGGGAAGCCTCGGGAATTAATTTAAAATAAATATCATGATGATCGTACGTTCCCAGAAAATGAATTCAAGAGGGATAAATTGGATTAGTGACGCAAAATAAGCCATTAAAACTCTTTTTTAGATTATACATATAATTAACATAATTAATATTTTGTTGGTTCAAAATATTCAAATAATTAATATTTATTAAATTTATTCAGTTAGCCTCTAAACATCTTTATAAAAAATGAGCATAAATAGGGATTAATTTGAATAAATTTGGAAATTGTCGAGATTTAATATTTTGGAAGAAGGGGAGTCAATGTGAATTTTTTAAAATAATGGGACTAATTTGAAAAAAAAGAATGATATAATATTGATATTTTATTGAATTAATTAACTAGTAAATTTTAGTCCTATTAATCAGTTTATATTAGTGCTCATAAAGAATCTACAAAATTCTTACAAAATTTCTATTTCAGGTACTTGCATATTATACCATATATACTAATCTACATATATCTACCAAGCTACGTACACCTTTGGTTTGGACGTGTGTAAGACGCGCCTTATGTAAGGAAAAAATAATAGCACGCTTCTCTCTCTTCCACACATTTTTCTCTACCCTCTCACACACAAACAAACGCCCCCTCTTTTGATCTATTTTCCCCCTCTTTTGATCTATTTTCCTCCATTTATTTGCTCTCTCTCTCGCAAATACAAAACACGCACACTCTTTATCGTTTGGTCCGCTATGCTGCCCAATCTAGCTATGGAGATGTTGATCTCGACTATGTGTGTGTGTGTGTGCGCTATTGAGGGGACGACTTGGGGGAGAGGTGTGGGCTGGTGAGAGCTTTGTGAGGTTTTCTTCTTTTGTTTTGTGCCGTCATGCCCATCATTCACTTCTCTTTGTGTTTGTATCTTGTTATGTTTGTAAGAAGGTGTGAGTGGCTATTAAAGATTTGGAAATATCAGGAGGTAGATAGCATTGCACAAGCTGAGAGATCAAAATGAGATCTTGCTGGCTTTGCTACTTGCTTTTGCCTTTGGCTCTGGCAGAGTGTGTGTGTGTGTTTGAGTGAGAGAGACAGAGACAGAAGATTAGAAGAGCTGGGTTGCCTATTTTATTTTCTTTTATTTTGCTTAATCTCATTTTGGCCCTTCTTACTGCTATGAATTTGCAATTTTTTTTTTTATGTTTTGCTGCAATGGATCTGCAATAAAATTATCTAATTTTAATTATGTATATTTTTGTGGTGCTGGGGGTGGTGATGATGTTAGTTGTGGCTGGAGTGGTGCTGGCGGTGGTTATAGATTTGTTGCCATTTTCTTTTTTTTTTTTTCCCCTTTTTGCATTGTAAAAGAGAATGGAAAAGGGTAGATGTGATTGATAGGTGTGAAGAAAATTGCGAACAAGACGTTTTATAGTTGTGAATATTTTGGTTATAATTGTGAACACATTGTTTATAGTTGCGATATTGGGGAGATGTTGTGAACTTGTCAATTGTCAATTTTGAATTATAATGTAAAAGTTTTGAACATACAGAATAAAAATGGTGAATAATTAAATTTATGAACATATCATATTAAAATTATAAACAATTAAAATTTTTTAATATAAAGTATTAAAATTGTAAACATATAAATATGAAATATGTAAATAATTAAAATTATAAACATATAATATAAAAATTATGAATATACATATATATATATATATAAATTGTTGAATGTATAAAAATTAAGAATGGATAGGTTAAAAATTGTGAACGTATAGTATAAGGATTATGAACATATATTTATAAATAATTAAAAAATATTAAAATTGTAAACATATAATATGAAATTTGTAAAAAATTAAAATTGTGAACATATAATTTAAAAATTATGAATGTATTAAAGATATGTAGTTTAACAATAATTTTTTAATTTCCTAAAATTTAAAAAATAATGTAAAATAAAATGAAATTAAACTATAAAAAAATTAAACTTCTATTTAATTTTCTCTTTCTTTCTTCTTTGCGTGAAGTGCAACGGCCAACATTAATTTGTTCGTTATTGTTAGACCTAGCACCTGAGTACCTGCAGGCCGACCTGACCAAATCCGCACAATACGGGTTGGCGAGTCGGGCCAGGTCAACTCATTTATCCAACAGGTAAGTGATATTAGAATCCTAAACTGACCTAATAGGTTGGTGAATTAGGCTGGTCATTTTGATGGGTTCATGGGTTGTTTTGGCGGGCTAAGCAGGTTCGTGGGTCATTTTGGCTAATTAAGCAGATTCATGAGTCATTTTAACGGGTTGGCAGGTTAGATAGATCATTTTAGCAAGTTTACGGGACCACCCAAGGGTTGACTCGTTTATCTTGCGGGTCAATAAATACTCAACTCTTACCCTCTTTTGGCAGGTTAGGTGAATCAATCTACGAATCTTAACCTGTTTTGCCACTTTTAGTTATCGTGTTTCTTTTTGTTTGGATTGAGAGGTGAAGCTTGATTTGTGTTTTCCTTTTTTTATTTTTGTGGACTTTGCGTGTGGAAGCCACAAGTCCGGGCACACCCTCCTCTTCCGGCACACCATTCGAGGGTGTGGGATATAGGCATTGATTAGGTAATTCACCAGTTATTCTTGCATTTGTTGTTACTTCTCCACCATTCTACTGGCAGTCTTTTCATTCATTCACTATAATTTCCCTTAGATTTATCAAGCATTGTTTCATATTTTATCTAGGAATGTGTACTCTAGGCTGCATTAAGACTCGTTTGAATTGACTTTTTTTAAGAAATATTTTTTTACAATAACTCTTAAAAGAAGTACTTTTTTGAAAAACTAAAACCGATAATTTTCAAAAAAAAATTGTATTTGAGTTTTATTTTTAGAATTTCAGTTTTTTTAAAAATCAAATGAAATAATTACTACAAAAAAATATACTTTTTTTAGAGAAAATATATATATATATATATTTTAAAAAAAACCAATTTAAACAAGCCCTTAATCTAATAGTGAAAATAGACTGCTGGAGGTGACAAATGCTAGACAGGTGGTTAAACTCTTGACTAATTGATTGCTTTTGCTTTTTCCAATTCTAAATTACTGATGATTGCTTTTTTCTTTTTTTTTTCAATTCTAAAAACATGCAAAAGAGCACCGTTTTTTTAAGAACTTATAATCTATAAAATAAATAGAGCCTAATAGCTCGTAAAGTATGTTCGACCTAGTTTTTGGAGGCTTTTGTGAGTATAAAAGTTGAAACTGACCTATTTGGCTCATTTTAATAGAGCTTTTACATAAAAATTGAAATTAAAAAAAGTTAAAAAATCAAAAAGATCAATTTGGAACTTTTTTAAAAAGGCCTTTTTGAAATTGTTTTTATGTTGTGTCAGAAATTATTTTTCTTTATTTTTTTCAAAAGTACTCTTCTATATTTTTAAATGTATAATATTAACTTTAAAATAACTAAAAGCTTAACAACTCTTAACATACAAGGCCAAACAATCACTAACATACAAGACTAAACAATCAAGTGCTTTTATTCAATAGTACTTTGTCCAAAATTCTACTGATAAAAACTCTCAACAATTAAAATTAACAACTAGGCCAAAAAGAGCCTTAATATAATTAGGGATCATTTATTTTTTAAGCCATTAGTTAGGAGTGCTTGGCGCTACACAACGATTACAGGTTGACTGTTCCTCACACCGGCATTGTATTGTATCTTCACTACCTTGACCTGCCAAACACGATACACGTCCATGTCAAACATCTATCTTTCTGAACAAGGAGTGATTAGAGTTAAATATGATTTGATCAATTCTAAACCAATTCAAAATTTTGAATTAATTTATTTATTTTACATGGTTAAAATTTAAATAGTTGATTCCAAATAAAAATTAATTGGTTTAGTTTGATTTGAAATAACTTCACAAAACTAAACAAAACCAAATTAAATTGAACCATGTTCATTTTTAATTTTACGTGTATATTACTAAAACTTGTTATATAAATAGTAAATCAAAGTTGACTTACTGTAAGAGGGTGTTTGGATTGACTTACAAAAAGCTACTTAAAACACTTTTGGCTTTAAGTTACCTTTTTTTTATTATCAACTTTAAGTAGTTACATATTTGAATAAAAATTATAGTTATAAAAATAAATATTTACATGTTTGATTAAAGTGAGTTGAAAAGTAAGTTATAGAGTTAAAATAACTATTAAGAACATTAAAATAGAATTTAAAAAGGTAAGTATAAGATAAAAGAGTAAAGATATTTTAGTAATAAAAATAAAAAGGTAAGGATAAGATAGTAAATGATTTGGTCAAACTTGTTTTTTTTCAAAGTGCTTAAAGTCATAAAAAGCAAAAGTTGGGGTTAAAGAGTTTTTTATTTTCTATTTAAAGCCACTTAAAAAATACATTTTAATTAAAACAAACATTTTCATTAACTTAAATTAGACTTTAAGCAGGTTTGATTAGAAAAAAAAAAAAAAAACCAAACCAAACACCCTCTAAATGCCAAATCTACATTTACAAATATAAAGCACCAACAACCTGCGAAATAAAAGGCGAGAAGAACAGTGTGAATTTTTTACACCGGTGTGATGGTAACTAAAGACACGTTGATACTCAAGTCAATGTCTATGTGATTTAAATAAACCAAGAAAATTAAAGTTTGGGTTATAAGGCAGGCTAGGAATGGAGGCTAAGTAGCATGGCAAGAAGAATAGTGTGAATTTTTTACACTGGTGTGATGGTAACTAAAAACACTCTAATACTCAAGTCAATGTCTATGTGATTTAAACAAACCAAGAAAATTAAAGTTTGGGTTATAAGGCAAGCTAGGAATTCGAGGCTAACGAGCATGTAAATTGAGTATGTACACTGCGCAGGTAAGTTGAGTATATTGTTGGGTATGTTAGGCATGTCCTTCTCCTTGCTCTGGATCATGCATTTATAATGGAGTCTTTAACGCATTTGTATTTGAGCTGAACTATATCTGAGATGCATATACTTATGCCAAGATGCTAAGCTTTACCAACTTCGAGTTTATCTTCCCTTGAGCGTCTCTGTCAAGGTGATAAAGTTGATTCCTACTTGAAATCGTAGCAAAAGGCAATAGGTCTGAAGCCACCTAAGTGGGAATCAAACTCTGCATGGGTTTTGTCTTTGGGCCTTTGGGAAAATGACTTAGCTAATTCGGCCCTAAGCGCAGCAAAGTTGGCCTTTAGAACCAGCCAATTTTAGCCACAACACTTACTGGTTAATGTTTATAATAAACCTATTTCAATGTTGAAGACCAAAATTACTGGTTAAAAAGGAAAAATAAAACAAGTAGAAAGGAAAGAAAAACCAACCATGCAAATAATGAGAGTAGATTAGAATATTTTGTCCATCGGAACTATATACAATGTTGAAGACCAAAATTAATGAAAACACGAGGACTAAATGGAGACAAAAAGGTTATGCAAACAAAACATGTTATAGTATTTTGAAATGTTATGTGAGGTTAGTAACAATTATAGCTCCACGACTCAAAAGAGTAGATTCTTTTCCACAATTAATGTGATGATTGAAAAGAAATTGGTTAATAACTTAGTAGATTTGTTATATTTGACTCTTTTAATAATTAAATTCCTTATCTTTTAGAATATGTCAAATTAATCTCTTACCCTTGAACACATAAAAAAGTCAATTGCATGCATTTTTTTTATTTGAATTTACGCGACACGGTTGTTTGTCCGCAAATTATTAATTAACCATGCACGTCGCATATTAATTTTTTGATTTTTTTTAACTAAGGACTAACACCATTACAAATTACAAATATAAGAGATTAGTATATTGTGCTCTAAAATTAAAGAACTTAATTGTCAAGATGGTCGAAGATAAAAGACCAAATAAATCCTTAATCAAAAGAATTGTTGGCACTGTTACTTTCACTAAACAGTTTCACAAGAATGGGTACGTCACTACCATATAATCTTTTAAATCTCATCACCTCTATGTTACATAGATTGATGCCTGTATAATTTCACTTCACTAAGAGAGTGTTTGGCTTTACTTATTTGGTGTTTATAAGCATCTAAATAATAAAAAATATAAGAAAATATATATATTTTTTAAGTGTTTATAAGCACCCTAAATAAGCAAAGCTAAACACCTTATATAAAGTGTGATGTTGGAAAGAAATTTCCAACGAAATTGAAGCTTCCCTCTCTACTCGAAATGTTTTTCATTGTTTTACTTATCTTATCTGCGGCTTTTGTGGAGCCTAAAGTGATCTCCATTGTGCGAACTCTAAGTTGTCCATGTCCTTTTCTGACAAACTTGCATAGAGATATAAATTATGTAATAGATAATTTATTTATTTTTTCTTTCTTTTTTACAGAATTTGGGAGGAGTTTAACCATGACAATGATGTCCAATGGGACATTTTACAGCCAAATAAGTTATCGCGTCTGCTTAGTCACTCAAAAATAAAAATAATGTGCACCTCATTAAAGATATTAATTTGTTAAGAATTACGAGATTTGGATTTTATGATTTAATTTTGCATGTGAAAGAAATGTATGTCTTAAGAAATATGCGGTCATACATTGGTGTTTGGTAGAGTAATTGAAAATTTTATTCAGTTTTGGAATTCATTATTTATTATTCCCCTTTCTAATTAACGTGGTTGAAACTGAATTTTATTTGAAGAGTTGCATGAGAGTTTAAGGTGTAAAGCGAAAATGTGTCAAGCGTAGATGAAAAATATTATATCAAGGTTCAGCTTTGATGCCATGATAAAAAATAAGAAATTTTATACGAAAACTAATTAATATAAAGTGGGAAAATCTTATATTCTATATGATACTGGTTTTGGAATTCATATATGATAATTAAATTCTCCAAAAACAAATGATCATATCCTAGTCCTTAGTACACGAACAAGTTCCACTGGATTAAAACTCTCCATCTTCAATTCATCAACAAGTTCCGGAGTAGTCTATCCGCTTGGTATCCTTAGCTAGGCTTGCCATCTTACTAGATTGCAGTTCATTTTCAAGAAAGAAAACCTATTAACCTGTCACCATTTTGCGTCCAATACCTATTCCAGTGGCAAATTTAGGTGGTCTAGCCACCCCCCAGCCCAAAAAAGTTTAATTTTTTTGTGTATTTGTTTAGTGAAAAAAAAAGTTTGTATATGTATTTTAGCCCCTCCAGCCCAACAAAAAAATAACAGTGAGTATATATTTTTATTATTTATTTCTTTTATTTAAAAAATTGTTGAAGTTAATTAGCAACTTAATTGCAAATTTGTCAGTTATTTAGTTTATTTTTAGTAATCCATAACAAACCGAAGTTTTGGGCACGTGTTCCATACTATTTTTTCTTTCTATATTATTGGAATGCCTCTGAAAGTTTTTTTTATGTGATTTCTAAACCATTCCCTACTGTAAATATTCGGGATAGATGTAGATATAAATCGTTCTAGTAAATTCTCTACATCTATCCCTACATTCGTTGATAAAAGTTTTATCCTCAAAAGATTATCCCTAAATCTATTGATAGTATCTCCATCCTCTAAAAGAATATTAGAAAAATTTTAAAATAAGAAAGTTATTAGAGTGAAACTCAAATAAAAATTTCCCTAAATAAGAGTTTGACTAGATATAAGAAATCTATTGAAGTAAAATTAAAATAGAGAA
The DNA here is from genome assembly GCA_028554755.1 of Cordia subcordata. Taxonomy (NCBI): domain Eukaryota; kingdom Viridiplantae; phylum Streptophyta; class Magnoliopsida; order Boraginales; family Cordiaceae; genus Cordia; species Cordia subcordata. The sequence goes on from JAPTOF010000023.1 coordinate 7,248,819, forward strand.
TCTCTACATTTAAAAAAATGTTACAAAATAATAGACGTAGGAAAAAAAAATAAAAAATCTGTTGGAGTTGGCCTTAGAGTCTAAATTTTGAAATACATGATTTTATTGGACAAAAATATGGTTCGAGTAATTAGGCATAAGGCTTACAAGGACATGAACTTTATTGTGATTTGTATATTGTTCAACTAGAATTATGTTTGCTCAAGGCAAGTTAGGCAAAATTATTCTCTTGGGGGAATAATCATGGCTGTTCTTTGACGCAATTATTGTTCAAACTAAAAAGGGATTTTAGGGATTTTTTGAGATCGAGATTGTATCGTTGTTATTTACTTTTATTAAGAATTGTTTCCTCTAAAAGTTTTAGAGTCATGAGATTAATATAAATGTTTCCGTTCAACTCATCTTAAGTCTTTATTATTCTTATGATATACATTAATATTTATGCATGTTACAATTGTTAAATTCTACTCATAGAGTTATGATCTTGTGAGGGAATACTAGCTCACATAATAAGTCAAAAGGAACAAATCCTAGATCAAGAACACTTCCTACGAATTCTTATACAGTTTCTTTTAGTAATTTATTCTATTTAGTTAACTTCTTCAGAAAAATAGAAAAGAAAAGAGGAAAGTAGCTAGACAGAAAGAATAAAGAGAAAGAAAGAGGAACAGATTTGAAAGTTGAAGCAATTATAAAGTTAACTGACTCAAAGCAAACTTTTTAAGTACTAGCGAATGTTATCACTCTCAATCTTTTAGTATACTTTAATTTGATCAAGCTCCAACCAACCCCACTCCAATTGAAAGATAGTAAATGGAGAAGAATTTAGAACCTCGAGTGCTAACTGAGAATAAGTAAAACAAAATTTTAATTTATCAAGTGAAGTATTCGTTAAAGAAGCATCTCGTCCCTGCACTTATTGTATCAGTTGATGATTAGGTTTTATTGAATTTTTAGATGATCAAGCTCGACTAATTGTATCTCACAAAACAAAAAAAAAAAAGACATCTCCATCATCACATATTTTTATAGGTTTGGCTACATTAGCTCATTTCTCTTTTTCGTTCCGGTGAACAACGCTGATCTCTTGTTATGCTAAAAGGAGAATCGGCCTATTGATTTCAAATTTTATGGCTCACTTCCTCTCCAAACATGATACATATGGAAGTATGTGTAACCATCACTCCGTACGTACCCACGTATGTTACTAATCTATCACTTAACGACATGTACCATCATCAACGACTATCATCTCATGTACCATACTGATAGCTTGTTCGGCTTTATTTATTTTGTGGTTTATAAGTCTTAATAGTAAAAAATATGTGAAGAGAGTTTTTTATTAATGGGGTTCATAAACCCCAAAACAAGCATAGCCAAATTGACTCTAACTTTGGATGAACTCTTCCATCAGTCGGAGTCGAACTAATGACATTAGTTTGATTGAAAAATTTGTAGTTTCTGAACAAAAATAACTCAAAAAATAAAAATTCATAGGTCAAGAATAAAAATTTTTACATATAAATTTTTTAAAAAAAAATTATAAATCAAGAACAAAAATTCATTGATAAAAATTTTTAGTCTTGACCTAAATATTTTTTTCTTACCTATATATTTTTTTCCGAAAACTATAAATTTTTCAATCGGACAACAGTACCCGGATAGAAGAGTACTGCCCCCTAACTTCGGTTAGCATTGTGGACTGTTAGTGCTGCCTTATTAACCAAAAGCTGCTATTAGCAAGGCGTGTGATCCCAAAAACCACAGATTTATTTATATAATAATATAATAAAATTATAATAAGCTGCTCCTCTGACGGCCAATAATTAAAAAACAACCTATACTTGCCATTCACGAACAAATCATCCTCTTTTATTACACGTTTCTCGTCATGAGAAAGAAAAAGAAATACTTTGGGCATGTTTGGATTGGTTTTTTTTAAAAAAAAAAAAAGTATTTTTTTTCTAAAAAAGTTATATTAAATTTACAATAACTATTAGATTTGACTTTTAAAAAAGCTAAAACTCTGAAAAAAACTCAAATAAACCTTTTTTTAGAATCCAGAATTTTTAGCTTCTAAAAAAAATTATTTTTCAAAGGCTGTTAAAAACAGCGCTTTTGAAAAAAGTCAATTCAAACGAGCCCTTTGGTTTGAAAAAAATGCTTGTGAAAAAACCAATACAAACGAAACCGAAGTCGTTAGCAATGCCAAAGCCAAAGAAAACCCCAGTTATGGCTAAGAATTTTGTTCTTGGTTGGATCAGTGTATGTATTAGGACATATAATTAATATTTGAGAATTTACTAGTTGATCATTAGGTTTTGTTGGATTCTTTAATAGTCGAGTTTCGCCAAGTGAATTCTTGTATACTCCGGAAAAAGAAGAGAAAAATGTTTGGTAAGTGTATGGATTATTCGGAGGGTTAAAAGAGATTTGATAAGTGTGTGAAAAATATTTTTTAGAAAAATAACTTATTTACCTTTAAACAGGAAAATATTTTCTTTTTAATGTTTTTATTTATTGGACCATGCTAAACAGTTAAAAGTATTTGGCCAAAATACTTTTGAGGTAAATAAAAAAACTTTTTTACCCTAAATTTTAATAAAAAATAATTATTTATTTACATTCTCTGTCGTCATTATAACAACGCACTCTCTCTCTCCTCATTACAACTTTCTCTCTCTTATCATTAGAACTATTTCTCTTTCCTCATTTATTTGTCTTAAACTCACACTACTTTCTCCTCCCCTCCCCCCCCCCCTCCAAGTCTCCCCCTACTTTTTTGGTCAAAATATTAGCCAACATTTATTTTTCACATTTTTTTTTAAATATTTGTCTTTTATCCTTCCAAAATTTGACTCCATAAAATTCTAACAAATTCTCCTCTAAAATTGCTTGTCAAATAGAACTAAATTCAAACAATCATATCTGTGATGTATTATTATGCTTTTACATTGTAATAATATTATGATCGTAATTTAAGTTTATAAAGTAATATACTTATAACAAATTATTTATTATATGATTGTTACAAAGTTATTTTATTACAAGAAAATTTTATATGTGATATTTTTCTTTTAAAATGGGTGTTTAGATAGAGAAACAAATAAAAATATTACATAACCATTTTTTACCCAATATATGTGTAAGAGGCAATCTAGAGTTTTTTTTAAAAGAAAAAAAAAACATAAAAGACAAAGCCTTTGATACATTAATGAGATGGAGAACAATGGGTGGCTAAAAGTACTTTTTCTTTGGAAAAGAAATACAATTAAAAAAACATATTAGAATGAGGTAGGAAAAAAAAAGGTATAAGGTATATGATAGGAAAAAAATAGAGAAAAAAATATAAGACATGAAAAAAAAAAGTAGGATAAGGCGTTAAGGCTACGATTAAAAAAATCACTAAAACACTAATCAAACAAATAACTATTATAATAATCTAAAGCTTCCCATTTTCTCTTAAGCACCCCTTATCAATTTTTTCTTTTCTTCTTTCCAAATCATAATAACATTGTTCAGTAAATTGACTATAAAATAAAAGTTAGATTCTAGACATAAATTAATTATGTTTGCTTTATTATTATTATAACTTAGTAGATTATTATAAATTACAATATTATAAATTAGTTGATTATTATAAATTATATTATTATAACTTAGATTAGTTTTTAAGACTCAGAGAATGAAAAGGAATTAGTGTATATTCAGAAATATTTAAAAATTTAAAAGAAAAATTAGTTTAAAAGTAACCCAAACATATATAATATAATTCATATGTAATGGTGATAAATCCAAAGTATAAAAAACATATCATTTAAAGTTTACAAGTAATTTGTATTAGTTTAACTACTATCATTCCTTAATATATAAATTAAACATGATAATAAGAGAACAATTTCTAGTTTTATTTTCTAGTTACATTGAAGTAGTGCCATAGAAATTAATATGCACAATATAATATTGGATAATTATCAATTTCATCGATGCTAAAATGCATCTCAATGAAACATTATGTAATCACTTTCTTATAAATAATAAACAGCTAGAGCTTGCTACTAATCCACTGAAATTTTGCCTTTATTAAGCATCCTTTAAAACCTTGATAGAAAAAGGATATATGAAAATTATGATCTAATTTTGTGATTATTGAATTATTTATATTAAAATAACTTCTAAAGTATTACTTAATTATCATATTCAAATTTTGGAGTCATGGTCCAAAAAAAAAAAAGAAAAAGAAAAAGATATGCATAAAAAAGAAAATGCTCGTGAACAAATCAAATAAGCTGTGAATAGTTGTCTTTAAAATTTAGGGTGTGAATAGCTGTCTTCACAATAAGCTTCTCACATAATCCAATAATTTCATAAAAAAAGATTTGCTTCCTTAAATTTTTAATGCTTATCTACTTCTTTTGAGATATTCCAAAGTTTTGTTATGTGTTTAATAAAAGAAGCTAAGAAAAAATGAAAATATGAAAAAATGAAAGTGATAGATGACAAGTTAAACATACCCACAGTAATATTATATTTCAAGTTTCGGGTTTTCTTAAAATCTTACTTTTTGTTCGGCTTCCCAATTTGTTTTTGTTAATAATTAATTATACTTCTTTAAAAAAAAAGAATCTTATACTCTAATTATTTTAATTATTTATTTTTTAGAAGTGCTTTTAGCTTTGGTTATGATTTTTAGTGTAAGGTAAAAGTAGTCAAACATATAGGGACTATAAAAAGTTTTATAGTAGTTAGACAACTAATAATGACATATGATAGAGAAAAGAAAAAGTTACAAAATTATTCAATAAGGGTAAATATGTCTAAAGATATAATAAATTACAAATTTGTTCCCATTTTGGCCATTTTTGGCCAAGTTTTTTTGGCCACAAATTTTTTTTTCCTTATTTTTAATTACCAAATATAGGAATATGCGAAAAATATTTTTCAAGAAAATATTTTTTGTGAAATAAACGGAATCTTAAACATGTGTTTTACTTTTGCGTAGAACATGAGTTTTATTCACAAGCACTTTATTTTATGTATGTATAGTATAAAACTTAAGCATTTAAGTTTTTTGGACCATAGACAGAGCCACTTTAATGTAAGGGGATAAAAGTTAAAGGTAAGGTGATCTTATGTCCCCTTGAATTCTACAAATCTTTATTTTTATTAACATGCTATTAAAATTAATTTATTTATAGTTTGCCTTAAATTTATAACTTATTCGTTGATATCATCATTGTAGAATAAGTATTTTCTCCTCAACAAAAATTTATAAATAACTCCTTACTAAGGGCTGATTTGAATTTTTTTTAAAGAGTACTTTTCTTATGTATATTATTTGGCTTAACTTTTAAAAAATTAAAATTTCAAAAAAATCAAATCAAAATTTTTAAAAAAGTAAAAATTTTTAACTTATCAAAAAAGTACTATTTTTCAAAATTTATTAAAAATACTTAAAAAAAACTAATTCAAACAAGCCCTAATTACCCTTCTTATAAAAATTCTGCCTCCATCACTAATCAGGACCATTATTTTTGTTCCATTTAAAGATCATCAATAACATCTACTTAATTAACACACCTTTTTTCTAGAAATTAATTCAATCATTTAAGCTTTTTGGGACCATACAATGTTGTAGAAAATAGAAAATCGAAAAATACAAATAAGAGGCGAGATATAATTTTTTTTTTGAAAAAAAAAAATGTAAAAATCCAATGTCTACGCTAACGTACACCGTGAGCGTAATGCACACGACCCACCCCTAACAGTGCACCCGTCTTCGTCTCTGCCTCACATTTCCAACTCTCACTGCCATTTCACACTCACACACACACTCACACACTAACTATAATAACCCAAAAACACTTCACACACAAAAACACACTCAATACACACACACACACAAACTCCACATTCCATCATGACTCTATACTTCAACACTTGCAACACCTCCAGCCTATACATACATATATCACTATACCACAATATATACACACACAAATAAATATATGTGTATATAGTGTTTGTATAGGTGTAGTGTATGTATAATTGAGTGTGAAATGGATCCGCCGATAGTAAATGAGGCGTCATTTACGGCGGCGAACCCGGCGTCGTACAGCTTGGCAGAGATTTGGCAGTTTCCGATGGCCGGAACGACAGCTGCCGGCGGCGAGCTCGGCGGTCTAGGGTTGAGAATGGGGAGCTTCGGCGGTTTCGTCGGAGATGCTGCTGCTGCCGCCGGGAATCACGGTGACTTGTCGGTTGAGGAATCCACGGTGACAGGGCAGAGTGGCAGCCGCAGCGGCGGCGGTTTTGGTGGAGGGAGGAAGAGGAAGGATGCGAATTCTGAGGATGAGTCTTCCAAGCTTGTTTCTACTAGTAGTGCTAATCATTTGGTAAATAACCAATTTTTTCTTCTTTTTTTTTTTGTTTTGGTTGCTTAGAAATATATTTTTGGCTAAATTTGGTTGAAAAAATTTCGCAAAAAAAAAAAAGTGGTTGAAAATATGTGACTTTTTTAATTTTTTTAATTTTCAATGTTGTATACGCCGAGAATTGATATCAATTATTTAGCTATTTAAGCTGAATTAAGATTTTACAAGTAAGGTAAAAATGCAAGAAACAGTTGCTTGCAATAGACCCAAAAATGATATTATGGTGCGTAGTGAGATTCTCATACAAGGGAGTAGTTTAAGCTAATAATTTGCACGACAAATTTGCATATGGTCTAAATTCTTTTTTTATTTTTAATTTTCTTTAATTTTGAATTTCTTGTGAGCTTTATAGTGTTTTATTTACGTGGAGCAATAACTATTATTTTCCTTTTTAAATCTTTACATCTTAATTTTACTTGCTTGTTCTGTTTTTCCTGATATTATTATATGTTTATGTTGACGAAAATCGCTTTCCGTAATTAAATGAGTAATAATGTAGGATTATTAGCTTTCAAAAGAAGAGTACCTCTTTTTCAGAACTTAGAGAAAAAAAAATACATTTTCTAGAAGTCAATCGAGATGAGCGCTAAGTCTACTTTTTAGTTTGAAATTTTCTCAGGAATTTTTCCTCCCTGAAATTAATTAACATTGGGTGTTCCCATACATTTCTTTTTTCCTTTTTGTTTTAAAATTTTTCATGCTTCAGCCTCTTGATCTGATTCAATTTGTTTTACTTTTTCCTACTTTTAACTCTGATGGATAACAATTGAAAAGAGATGTCGAGGTAGAAGTTGTTGAATTGGGTCACTCATAATGTATGCTTAACTTTCTCTTTAGCAGAATGACTCGAACACTAAGCGAATGCAAAGATCAGGATCTAAAAATGAAACTGATGGTTCAAAGGCTGAAGCAGAATCGAGTTCAAAGAATGGGAGCAAGCCTTCTGAACAAAGCAGTAAACCTGAGCCACCTAAAGACTATATCCATGTTAGAGCAAGAAGAGGGCAAGCTACTGATAGTCACAGTCTAGCAGAGAGGGTAATACTTCTCTTAATATTTCAGACTTCATCCATGCTTTTGTTGCAAGGATAATATCTGATCCATAGCTCTTATTTGCCAGGCTAGGAGAGAGAAAATCAGCGAGAGGATGAAAATTCTGCAAGATTTAGTTCCTGGATGTAATAAGGTATGCACCGTTTCTCGTCTGCCACCATTCACTAATTTTGTGGTAGTGTTATAACTAATTCATTAGCCAGTGTAATTGTTGATAGGACATATGACATTTTACTGCTGAAATGTCTTTGTTCTCTTATTAACAATTTGATTAGTGGTGGAAATCTTAATGTCTGACCAGATGTTCCATGCACCCACTTGGGCAGGTTCTTAAGTTAACTAAGATAAATCTGTTCTAAGATGGAACTGTGGATTGACTTAAATATTATATATGACCAGATTATTGGAAAAGCACTTGTACTCGATGAGATAATCAATTACATCCAGTCCCTACAGCATCAAGTTGAGGTAAATATCCTTATCTTGCCATATTATTGGTTTATCAAACAACAGTCTCATTTTCAAGATGATTTGATCTAATTTCACTCCCTGTGAATTGGATGTTGTAGTTCTTGTCAATGAAGCTTGAAGCAGTTAATGCAAGGATGAACCCCACCATTGAAGGTTTCCCCCAAAAGACGTGAGTCTCAGTCTGCTAAATTGTCCTATCAAATAATGATCTAGTTAGTTTGATCATCGTCTATATATATGATACTAGTCTAACACCCTTGCCATGCACAGGTTATGAAATATATGATTAGTTTTTTTTAAAAAAATATTTTATATTACTAAACATTGCACACTAGTTTTTTTAATAGTAAAAGAAATCAATTAAAATAGGTTAAGATTTGATAGGAATTAAATTAGTGAGTTACCATAGATATATACAATCAATCCAGATTGTGTGTCATGATTTTCTATCGGAATGTGTAAATATTAAAAAAAAATAGTAAATCAATATAAATCTCACTAAATAAGGCAATTTTGAATAAATTTGAATATAAATCTTGACGGTTGAATTAAGTGCAATTAGAGTTTCGATACTTGAATAGCCATAGATTGAGACTTGAAAATAGGAGTACATAACAGAGGATTATCTTTGTGTGACACTTGTCATTATATTAGTGCAACACTTGTCAGTATTATATTGAATTGGGTTCTTCTATATAATATAGTATAGATGTCTAGTGAACTCTAATCTTCTCTTTCTTTTCTGCTCCACCAGGCATGTCCTTTCTTATATTTCTGGTAAATCTGTGGCTGTTTTTTTATGAAAAAGGAAAAGAGAGTTTGTGCAAATAACAATCGGTTAATAAGTCATGATAACATAGAAAGGACAACAATGAAAAAGAAAAACTGGTAAAAAAATGTACTGTGTGCAAGACTGCAGATAGACAAGGCCCAGGCCTCAGAAAACTCTTCCAAGGCCATATTCTTGAGTGGCACTACTTTATGATAAAATTACAATGTATATAGCTTAATGTCTTTCTAAGAACTTTGAAACTTGTGACCAACTAATGTATCTTTGACTCTTCTCTGGTATACTTTCAGCAACCCTTGCAATTAACTGCTCCATGGGAGAGATCTCAGATTAGTTTCCTTTTTCGACCTTCTTTCATCCTTGTCACCTGAAAGAAGCTTACATAAGATGCATTTGCTCTATGCAAAGGGCTGAATTAAGATTGGTCTGATCCAAGGAAGTGATAGAAATCCTTGCTATGTGACCTTTCTGGATGCAAATATGAAACATATTTGTTGATTGATCCTTTTGCTTGCTGACGAGCTTATAATACATAGGCGTGCATTTACACAAGCACGTGTGCATGTGCTCGTATGTTTTTGTGCAGTCTTTGCTCTTTACCTTTCATACATCACTAACACATATTATGCTGTGTGTGAATGAGACTTTTTGTCCTTTTTTTCTGCTTAGACGTGGATATCAGTTTTTCTTGTATCTTCAGAAGTCGCTAATGTTCCTCAAAATTTGAACTGTGTAACTTTTCCTCAGTCTTCCTGCTAAGACCCAAATGTGAGTCCTGCTGTCTTTTGGTTGGAGAAGACCTGATTTATCCTATGCGTTAATGTACGAATATTGTTGCCAACCTTGCAATATTGCACGAAGATCGGCTGAGCTAAAAAAGAAATGTGTTATTCTTAAAAATGAATGGAGATATTAAAAGTTTCCTGTTACTTGTGTACATTACGAGTTTTTCTTGTCCAGTAATTTTAGATGATGTGACCTAACATCTGGGATCTATGGACCACGTTCTTCTTGTATGCATCTTGTTTTGCTATTATATTCTGGGGCCACCAAGCTGCACTTCTTGCTCCTTTTTCCCTCTTGCTTTCTGTATCTCGTCATCACCTTTTCTTTTGCCATTTAGTTGTATGTTTCGGTTTTAAATTGGTTCACATGTGGACGGCTCTAAGTAATATTTTTGTCAAATGAATAGAAACAGTGCTTTGTGCAACTATATGAAGCATTATCAATGTATTTATGGTAATCGACATGGCAATTCGGCCAAAGAATGTTTTCTAGTTGTGGACAACTTGTTCATAAATATTATTGCATTGTATGTTACACTGGTTAACAATTGTCTCCGTTTGCTTCTCTATTCTTTTTATATTTGTTATTTTCTCTTTCTCTTCTTTTTATGAGAGCCTCCCTGCTTATTATTAGTTTCAATTTCAGGGAATACACTTGGTCTTCTTGCTATTGAACTGCTAGCATTTTGATTCGAGGTTATAAACTGCCTAGGAAATACCACAATCAGTAGGGCCTGATAGCTATTATTTGGTGTTTCCTCTATTAGTTTGCTATTATATTTGGATGGGTTTATTCCTAGTTTTTGGACTATCTACTTTGTCGCATTTTAGTCCTTTGACTTTTAAAATAAACCTTTTGATCCCTTGACTTTGACAAATGCGACGTCGTTAGTCCCTGAGCTTTGATAAATTTTATGTTGTTAGTCCTTCAAAAAGGTTCATTTTATGGGTTCAAGGACTAAAAGGTTCAGTTTGAAAGTCAAGGAATTAAAATGCGATAAAGTTAATAGTCCAGAGACTATTAGGGGAATAAACCTTATTTGGATAGATGATCAGTGCATCTATTATCTACTTTGTGACCTGTATCTATCTCGATCTCTCTAATTTGAATTTTCTGATGTCTCAAAAGCATCACTTTCTGCTGATAATTGTGGCATGTAGAGCATACAGTAGTATAATATGCATTTATATGCTCTCTTGGATTGACGGTAGTTGGATATTGTGCCTGCTGGACTTTTTGTGTGATTAATTCCTCTGTCTAAATTTTCTGGTCTATTTCAGCTGACTGCTCCGTCATTTGATGCTACCAGCATGATGTTTGGGTCTTAGGCACCAAGAGACTATACTCATGGAACGCAACCCGAATGGCTTCATATGCAGATTGGTAGTAGCTTTGAAAGAGCAACATGACAGCTTTCCTGACAAGTGTGTCATTAGGGATTCAAGCATTCTCTTAGTCCTTAAAGCCATTCTCTTAATTGGAGGGACCATTATCACCAAATTCTAACTCCCTGGTAACCGTGTTCGATATCCACCAGAGAATTAGAAGAAGATTTGTAATCAGAATCACCATATTTAAGTAGCAAATGCTATTTATCACATTATGTATGAGCTAACCAGATGTATACTTGCTTATTTGTAGTTGATATTCATAATAGTCCTCGTATAAAATGTAGAATTAATGAAATACAGTATAGTCTTGTCCTTTTAGCACAACTGATCTTCTGTACTTTAGTTTGTTTATACATATTGACACAACTACAGAATGTTTAGGCACCAAACTTAGACTTGATACCATTAATAACACTTTCATCTACTTGGAAAGCTTTAGTTAACACTTCACCTGGAACAGAAGGTTTTGAAGCAAAGAGGTTTGGTGCAACGCGGACAGCTCCAGGCAACTGACTGTTAAAGGCCGTGAACATCAGCGCCTTCTGGTTGCCAACGTTCAGTTGGAAGTGCACGAGTCCCTGGGGGACAACAAACATCTCTCCGGCAGTCAAAACCTTCGAGTAAAACACGTCCCCGGTCGTAACAAACCCTACAAGGACATTTCCCTCGACGACTACCCCGGACTCGGATGCGCGAGGATGCCAGTGGGGTGGGTTAAGACCTCCGGGAGCCAAGTCTACTCGATTCATCGAGAGGCCTAATGTGTTCAAACCAGGAAATGCAAGAACATTACCTGCAGTTAAGGCCGCTCCAAAGGGATTGGTTGTGTTTCCCTCTTTGCTCAGCCCATCAAAGAAGAAATCATCTGAAGTAACATCTGTGGCAGGTTTGCATGGAAAACCATTGACTGATGTAGGAGCTTTCAGTTCTGCAACGCAGAAGTCCTGCAATGGATCAGGGTCTGCAGAAAAGCAGGCTAATGGAAAGAGAGACAAAATATTAATGATGCAGAAAACGAGCTGGAAGTATGAGGCTGAGCAAGTATCCATGGCTATCTTGGGCTTGGCTTAATGGACAGAAGAGTAATGCAGTATACTTATTTATAAAAGTGCAGCAGAGTTCTTTCTTCTTTTTTTTTTTTTGGGTTTTCTCTTCAACAACGAGAAAGTCACCGCAAGTTGGACCACATTTGATTCGGTTATTAACCCGTTAAAAATGGATGATCCGAGCAGTGTGGGTCTTGCAGTGAGATGTCTTACAAAACAATGGGAGCTTGATACTAGTGTGGTGCTAGTCAAAGATTTTTGTAAAAAATTTGTTATGAAAAGAGAGAGAAAAAGGGGTAGTTTTTCTATTTGGAAGTATTTCTATAAATGAAAAGGGTTACTTTAAATTCAGTGCAAGTGGAGTATTTATAGGGTTTTTGTAACGACACATGTTGAATATGAAAAGTGGTGGGAGGTAGGGTGATCATATCGGGTTGGTTTCGACCCTCAATCAACATTGAATTTACCATAAAGTTATAAATTTTGTAATGTAGCAGCATGTTTTAACATACACGCCAAAAAATTTAAACAAAAAGTCAAACCCCGAGATATTTGATCGGTAAAACTATATCCTCACCGTTGATTCCCCATCAGCGACTAAGTACAAGAGAGTTGTTATGCTTTGCTTGCAAGTAAGTCAATTATGGAACAAAATTTTCTGCAGAAGGGAATAAACTAAAGGAAACTACTTGACGTGGCTGTTTAGACGCCATCAACAGACACCAAAAGAAAAATATCTAAATTTGAAGGGGTCTCAGCACACATAGTCACTTGAAGCCTATCATATAATATGTCAAAGGAATGACTTGGTCCTCAACCAATCAAGAGGCTTCTGCGGTTATTTTCGGCTAACTTGACATGATCATGCTTCAATAAAGAAACTTTCGGAGTTGACGCAATCTCAACTCCATTTTGAGAAAAGTAAAGCTTAATGCAATGAAAAAATATTCAGATTATTTTCCCCATAACCTTTGAGTTTGAACTCAAGTCATCATTCTCGAATAACAACGTAGTTTTAATCACTTAAACAATTCCCTGAATTCCAAATATTTAGAATACTTGCCTCCAAAGATTAAGCAAAACCTGAGATATTCAGACATGTTTCAAGTTTAAATTTATGCTTCTCTATCACAAGTATTGTCTTATCGTTTATTAACTTAGAGTAAATAATAGAACCAGTCGATAAATTATACAATTTATAGTTTTGTTAATGTATTATTGCTTAATATTCTCATAGGTAAGATTCAGAAACCTTCTACTTTTCCAAGTTGATTTGGTTGAGTCAAATCAAAGAGCTTTTTATTTTAAAAGCTGGTGTCTCTTTGAAGAAACAAATGTATCCCGAAGTTAGGACTTCGTTTTCCCCGAACTATGAGTTTTTTTTTCGAGAGATGAGACAAACTAATTATACTCAATATTTAGTGTATTTTTCATTTTAGTTGAGTTCTTTTTCCAGAGATGAGACAAACTAATTTATACTCAATATTTAGTGTATTTGAATCTTCTCATAATAAATATTGCTATAATAGACATCTCACTGGACTTAACTAAAATGAAAAATTAAGCATTTCAAACTAGAAAATTTACATGGTCATTTGTCAATTTAATTAGTTAAACTTTGCATAGTCCTTACTGGTTCCAAAAATTAATTAATTCAATTTATATGTGAAATAAAATGTCTCTCCATAAGTAAATGCTAAAAAGGCAATCAGTAGTTGTCTTATCTTATATAAGAAACACTTGTTCTGCTGAAACCGCATACTTGTGCTGCTGTGTGTGTGGTCAATTTATATCAGAAGAAGAAAGTTGCAAGTCAATGACAAATATGATCAGGAAAGCTATCAATTAATTGCCCATTTTGTTAAAAAAAAATGAGCTTTTACATCCCAGAAAAGAAAACAATCTTTGCACATGTAATGGAAGACACAAAGAGGTGTTTGTTTTGTTTTTTTTGGGGGGAGGGGGAGAGGTGATGATGAAGCTACTACAATGGATGACTCATTAAGCATTGCTGCAAGTCTGCCAACCAGCTTGGGAGTTTCTTGTGCCCATGTTTTACACCTTAAGTGACACCGTGGACCGGCTTCTCAGTTATTCAAAGTGTAGCAACCAGCCATGCCTTGTAATCTTCAGCAGATAAATTCTTGAATAATCTGAGGCAGATGTCTCTGTCGATTATGCTTTTTCGAACTAGTATTCTGTTGCAGATAAACAGCTTGCTGGGAGAGGTCTAGCCTTTCTGGTGTTATCTACTACATCAATAATAACATATGAAGAGTGAAGACTTTTTTCATCTATAATTGAGGTTGCATATCACATTGTAGATTTGTTTAGTATATTGACAACATGCTTCTTTCAGACAGAGAACCATGTCAGAATTGCCTGTTGGAGGGAAAAATTTACCGGCCAATTGTTCTTGGAAAATACCATTTGGAAATTTTGAGTTGCACTTCTCAGCAGGAAAGATATTGTAGGAGTAAAAGGCATCCTCCACAAGAGCCTTAAATGGTAAAGATAGTATATGTTACTTATTTTGTATCTATCATAAGACAATTTCCGTTTTCTATTATCTTTTAGACATAAAAAATGGATTTCCGAAACCTTGACTTCTTGATCCTACTCTTCAGGCCATAGTTTTATGGAGTCAGGGATATCAATCAGGAAGCTGTATGACCATGAGTTGCAACGATTGACTTTCTGACCCTTTCATATACTGAGAGTATAGTCGGGTAGTCGGTTATTAATAGTTTCCCTTGAAATAAACTTCATGATCCAACAATAAGAAGGCTTAGCACCAGGTTGAAAGAATTTCTTGCTGAAGTGACGACTCTCTAGAAGTAAAAACTAATTAACACCATGACGAAACAGATGAAACTTACCGTGGAAGATCAAGTCATTCAAGAGCCGAATGAAACTCCAATGCTGATTAAAAGCGCTCCTTCTGAAACACCAATAGAGCATGTACATCCTAATATGGAAAAGAATGTGAAACACAGACTGCAAAGAAAGAATATCTAAAAGTCAGTTTCATTTTGTATATTTTGTACACTACAGGAAAATATAGGACATTGTACAAGAAGATATACAGCAGAGATCTAGTTGATATACTCTATTCATAAGCTTAAGCTAATGCAATCAGCCACCGAGCATATTGGTGAAACTAGTATAGAGAACACGTCAACAGAGAGAAGGGATGCACTTATTCTTCAGCAGAAAACTGGAAAATAGTTCAGCTGGATCAGCTTAGAGTGACGGAACTAAAATTTAAGCAAGATGAAAGAATCAAAGCGAACCTTGCTAGCTCAATCCGGGAAGGGAATAGAACAGTCCAGCACCAGAGATTTTGATGCTTTCGTGCAAAAGGAAACAATGGTCCCTAAACTCTCATATAAAAGGGAGCAGCACTTTTCTAGAATCCATTATGCTTTGTCATAAAATACTTATATGATGCCTATGTTATTTCTATGTTCTCCCTGATGAGATTGTAGTACATCAGTAGCGGACAGGTATGTGAGGCATAGGAGTACTATCGATTCCAAAGGTTATGAACCAATTAGGACGAAACCAGCTTCCTCCGGGCGCATTTTCACAGAGTGCCTAAGATTCCGAAGATGTTGAGCTATCTCTGTCAAGAGTTTGGCCCCTTCATCACCCTTCTGAAGTGCTATAGCCGCATGCTTTAAGAAGTCACTTTCTACTTCCATGGCTCTCAGCCTCTCTCTAATCAGAGACAATTCTCTACTAAGACTTGCATTGGTTACATTTCCTGCAAGCAAAACGCAACCTTTTAGGGCTACATTTAACTAGAAAGAGAAAATATGAGACATCACAGGAGAATAATATTGAACAACTACCTTTGTCTCCATTCTCATGCTTATTTGTGTCAGACTCCGAGGAAAGTGAACCTTCAGCTGAAGGTTTTGTAATATTGTGCTCTAGATCTTTCAATAGGCCATGTAGATAAATTCTCTCACTCTCTAAATCTAAAGATGATTCATCTACACTGCCCCCTTCACACTCCCGAGCACATTCAGAATCATTCTTCTTCTCTCCAATTTGTTCTGCTTCCTTGGGACTCCCAAGGTCTGATTTTTCACTGAAGGATGAGACTGAGTGAGATTTCATTTCTTGATAATCTTCATAGCCATCATCTTCATAGACTTCACTTCCATCTTTCTTGATAGGCCCATACTTTTCTTGGTAAGCCTCAAGTTCAGACTCCAAAACCTTTATATCTTCGTCTTTTTTCAAAAGCAAGTCCTTCATAAGTTGTATGGCTTCTTCATCATATTCTGCCTGCTCTTCCATCATTCTCTGATACTGTAAGGCCTCCATCTGGACAGCCGCTTTCTCCGCCTGCAATCGGGTTATCATGGCCATTGCATTGTTTGCTGCAATAGCTGAAGCGCTTCTTTCTTCATCTAATTCCATGTATAATTCTATGAGGGACTTCCGGTCCAAACGAACTTGTTTCTTCAACTGATGAACAATAGAATCACCATCTCCCTCAACAATAGCATTTGCCTCGGTAGGATCCAAAACAAGTTCCGCCCTCTCGAAAGGCAGTTTTCTTGAAGTCCTCCACCGAGGACTGGCTTGAGTCGAGTCTGATAATGGGATTCCGAAAAATCTATTCCCTCTGCTAAATGTGGGTGTTCTCAAAGCATCTTCATTTAGGTCCTCGGAATCTGCAAGTAGTGGCGCAGAAGTAGCTTTTGTGTCTTCCTTACCTGCTATACAACATTGAGAGAAAGAGCATTACTGCACCAACAATTATAGCGTTCAGAGATTAAATAGGTAGCTTTTACAATGCCTCATGGCGATGCTGGCTTCCCTATATAGCTTTCCCATGGATCAAAAGTCTCAGGCAAATTATGTAATGTATTTTGACTTAATGAGAGAACTTCTACACGTTGTTTTACCTATTTCTCAATCTTTTTATAATCAACTGCATTTCTTCCACTTGGATGATATACTTAATAATATAGTGATTGTAGCTTTCATAAGTAGGTAATTTGAGATGTTGAATAAGAAAAACTTGCTGTCACTGTGATAGGCATAACTACTATTGCAATATAAAGTAAAGAGAACGGTATAAAATGAAAGGCACCATAACAAGAGAACTTAAGAGAAATATAACTCACTCTGTTGATCCCCGGTTGAAAATTCCTCACCGCGCAGAAGCTCTGATCCATTGTCTGAAACTAATTTGAGCTCTGTGTAACGAAATTGAGGCAACGATGGTGCTCTAGGAGACGGAGTAGGACCATTCATTGATGGACTTCGCGAGAATTTGGACAAGGGTCTGGTTTTGAGAGGCTCTCCACAACAAGAACACCTCTCACCGCCACCATTCTTGTCAACCTGCGCACCATCATCCTTCTTTCCTGGTCTTGTGTTGATTCTCTGATCATCCTCAATGAAGCAATCGATATCCTTGTGCAAAATCCCCATTAGAGACTTGTACTTATCGCAATCAGAATCCTTCTCGGTAGCAAAGGAGAGAAGGCATCCCACGCACATGTTCCTGATATCAGACAGCCTTCTATGTACATGACAATATGCAAGGGAAGATATATCCTTCTTGTGATCCTCACATATAGAATCATTGTAATAGAAGTCCTTGCTTCTATTAACAAGGACATGATCAATCCGTGTGCAGAGTAAACAAGGAATGCTCAATTCAAAGAATTTTGCCAATTCATTCGAAACAAATGCAAGAAAACCATCAACATAGAGCAGAACTATAATTATCAATTCCAGGATGGCATATATCAAGAATTGTGGGAACTTTCCTAGTTTGTCTTCAACAAAGCACTTGAATGCCATCTCTAAGAGCAAGATTGTGCAGAGAATTTCGTACTAGAAACCGCGCAAACTTTCTAGCAGCCAAAATCTGCACAAGCCGGAGTTTTTATTTGATACCTGTTCTGATCTTGATTGTAGATACGAATGCCTATATGCAAATTCTAACAACCAAAATCTGCACAAGCCCGAATTTTTATTTGATATCAGTCCTGATCCTGATTGTTGATAAAGACGTTGATAAGCAAATTCTAGCAGCCAAAATCTGCACAATCCCGAATTTGTTTTATATACAACCGTCTATATGCAAATTCTAGCAGCCAAAATCTGCACAAGCCCGAATCGTTTATTTGATGCTATTTCTGATCTTGATTGTAGATACGAACGTCTATATGCAAATTCTAGCAGCCAAAATTTGCACGAAGCCAAATTTTTGTTTGATACAAGTTCCGATCTTGATTGTAGATACGGACGTCTGTACAAACAAAGGATCAGAATGAAAGGGATGTGATGAGACAGATCATGACCGTGGAGGGAGAAGGTCACCCCTGATCACGATCTTTCTCCCTATCTCTCTCGATTCTCTCACAATGCAGTGTGTGTTCCTATGTTTTTGTGAGGAAGAAGAGAGAGATTGTAACGTTGGAGGTGTACAACAATGGAAAATGCTGATGCTGTCCCGCTCATTCTAACTAAATTAACGGTCTACCACTATTTCGAACATCCAATTTGTGAAGCTAGTAAATCATCTTTACAAAAACCTCCAAAAGGTGTCACCAGGCTAAGTGCATAATTTTTAATTTTTAATGGATTTATTTTTATTAGTTACTCAATAAAAATGCAAAAATTAAACACAAAAATAGAAAAAATATAAAATATAAAATATTATGTTTGTAGAATGTTAGAAAAAATAAAAAAGACTTGTTTACAACTTGTACTGTCCCTCACTCGTTATTTTTTCTTTCTTTTAAAAACACACTCGTGATCATAATACTCATTGGCATATAATTCACGGCTCGTTTGGATTGAATTTTTCGAAAAACACTTTTTTATAATTGTAAATATTAACATTTCTAATTTTGAAAACAAGTTAAATTTGAGCTTTTTTTTAGAATTTTAGGGCTTCTTTGGATTCTTTTAAAAGTGTTTTTCTATCAACTTTTGAAAAGAGTGTTTTTTGAAAAGCTAAAAATTATGATTTTTGAGAAAAATTGTATTTAAATTTTTTAGAAGTCAAATAAAATAGTTATTGCAAAAATAAATCACTTTTTTAAAAAAAAAAACCTTAGTTTCTTTAGGGGAGTCAAATATTTATTATAAAAAAAATCTATTTTTTTTTAAAAATAACTATGACAATTTAACTCATTTACAAGAAGACAATAACATTGACCCCAGGAGCATAGATGAGTTGGTAAGTGCTGGATTTCCACGCCTCCACGCCCGCTGGTCCTCTCCTGGGCCACGATTTCCACGCCTCCACGCCGCTGGTCCTCTCCTCTGGCCACCGAGAAGTGCTTCCTCTGCTATCCCTTTTACAAAAAAAAGAAGACAATAACATTTGAACTCATTTACAAGAAGACAAATTTGCGCGCTCGCGCGCACACACATATACATTTCTTATACACACACACACACATTAGTGAATATCGATTTGAAGTGGCAAATGGAGCTGCAAAACACGGTAAAAGAAGCCCTAAACGCACTGTCATCACCCAGAGGACGCCGTTCGCAGGGAAGCCTATCGATGGCTTCAGGAATTTCAACGCACCGTTGATGCTTGGCAGGTTCATTTGCTTTTTTTCCAATCTCCATTTTTCGATTAAAGATTCTTAAATTAATTACATTCCATCTTGACATTTTAATTAATTATTGTTCTTTCTTGAAGTAGATGGTGATCACTGCGAAGTAGAGGAAATTTAAAATAATTGAAATCTTGAAAATTTGAATATTAAGTTACTGTTTTGAGTCTATCTTCATTTTTCCGGTTAAAGATTTTTAAATTAATCTCATTCTGTTTTTGACATTTTAATTAATTATTCTTTTCTGAAGTTGATAGTGATCACTATGAAGCAGAGGAGATTTAAAATAATTGTTTTGAAGTTGCTGCCTTGAGTCTATTTCTTAGTCAATTAAACAGTGATGAATTGAATTATTGGATTTTGATTTTTAATGTGATTAATTGGGAAAATGAAATTAATCTTCAATTCGGTATCTGTTTTTATATGTTTTAGTTTTGTTGCTTAAGAAAACAATGTTACGAAAACAGAGGATTTTTAATTCTATTATCTGTTGGTACTCAGGGATGTAGAGGTGCTTGCTAAGTGGTTGTGGCTTGTGCTTTTAAGTTTGATAATGCTCAAGGATGATTTTATTCTTTTCCTGTTAAGTGATCGATCCTTTTCTTTGGAATAGATAATTTAGCTGCTGAATATGGTGTGGTTAATAGCTTGAGTTGCGATTAATTAGTGTGTAAAAACATTTAAAATACAGTTCCAAAAGCATTTCATTGAATTATTGGTTTCAAGGTGTCAGAGAAGCCTTTGGCTGGCTCCTTTTATGTGACGGGTTCACGTGTTGGGTTGTAATTTCCACAATATAGGATTGATCCTTTTCAGGAATAGATGATTTAGCTGCTAGTTAGAGAGCACTGATTTTCTTGTGTTACCATTCGTTAGTGCTCGATCATCTAAAATACGGGTTCGCAATGGGGGTTATTGAATTTATTGGGGTTGAGGTGTCATATTGGTGATTTCAGCCCTGTTTAATATGTTCATAAACTAGATGAGATGCTCGTGCAACTGTAGTTTTGAAAGGGCATCAGGCAATGCCTTCACAGCATTGGTTCTGATTTTCAGCATAGCAATTCTTAATGGATCTGGCAAGCTGCCAACAAAGTCTTCTGATGTATAAAAGTTTCTTACTTACCTACCTTAGCTGTTTTGCAGTTTCCGTTTCGATGGAATTTGGTGTGAACTCTGTAGGTGTGACCAATTTCGAAGGCAAAACTGTTCTCTTTGTTTTTCAGGATGAAGCCATTATCCTCCACCAGTCTCTCTTATTGGCAATAGCCTTTTTTGGTTTCTTCTTTTATTTTGTATTGGTTCTGCTAGCTGCTGACGGCTTTATGAATTACTTATTGTGAAGAAAGTAGAAAGATCTTTTCTCACATAGTCACATTTTCCAAGTGTGTGCTGTCTGTTGCGATGTGATTCATAATATCTCCAATGGCTTTCTTCTTTTCTGCTTTAAAAACTTTGCTGTTTGCCATTTGAGATTCAAACTGGTTGTGGGGAAGAAGAATTCCATTTGTTTTCTCCGTATACTCAAAGCCTCAATTAGAATGATTCTTTCTTACTGTAGACTCTGGTAAAAAGCTCTGCGGATCCTTAGATGGGCTCTTTCATATATATCAAAGGGCAGTGATTGTGGAAGGTACCTTAAAGGTCTGTGCTGAACACTCATTGCTGCTGGTTGAAGCTTTAAGGTATCATTCATTTGTTAGACGCTTTGTAGGTAATCAATGTTGAATGCTTCCCTTGAATGTCAATGAAACGCTATTCTGCAGTATGGTTATCACAGAGCTTCCTTCAGAGCATGCTAAAAAGGCCCTTGAAGCATTGTGCTCACTAGCAGTTGGACCTTTACAGGTTTGCCTTTTGATAAATTTTATTGCATGTTCTTCATGATGTTAATGCTTTACTTCTGTAGAACTTCTCAATACATACTATGTGAATAGAAGTACTTATATGTCTTCTCAATACATATTATGTGAATAGAAGTACTTATATGTCTAACTACCAGGAAATTATCAATCAAGGTCCCTTAGTATTGGGACAGAAAGCAGCTCATGAATTAACAGTTCATATTGATTGACTTGCCAATATTTTCAGGTATGGTCCGAATTTTCTTTTTCCTGGTGTCTGTTAACTGTTTGCCTAATTTATCAGAGAAACTTATGTGTGAATAAGATCAATTGTAGACATGTAAATCATCCGGAAGCAGTTGCAGATGCAATTCGAAGGCTTTGGCTCATCTTCAAAGCCATCTTTGATTGGTAAGGAATTATACGTGGTTCGCCAATTCTACTTTATCATACTCATCTGCTTAAGAAAAATCTAGTCTGATTTAACCTTATCTTCATGTAGTCGTGCTTGGGATATGCGAACTATGGAGTCTCTTTGTCAGGCTTGCAAAAATGCTGAAAGTGCGCTGGACATGAATTTTTGGCTACCAAAGAGTTTCAGACATCAAAGCATTTCAGACGTGTGTTTCTTAATATTACATAAAATGTCAGATTGCTAGATCTCCTAGTTCCAGGTCCGACACCTGCTGTATTTGGTTTCCACAATGTCCTTCTAATCTTGCACCACCATCTCACTTTTTAATTTCTTCCAGATTGAGTGAAGCTCCATAAACCATGTCCATCCAACCGATCCTGTCACCTTTCTCTCACTATGCTTCTTTCGCTGCCCATATGGTTTTTTGGTTTATTTTCCCTTTTGTTTCAGTTCTTTTACACTTCCAAGCTAAGTCATGTCTTGGGATCAAGGAAATATTCCCTATTTCTTCTTTTTCCCCTTTCTCCTCCCTTTTTGATGATGAGGATTAAATAAACATTTGATGGTTTTATAATCAGCTTTTGCTTGGGAATTTTTGGTCGAAGGATATAGTTGTGACTGTTCTTGTGGTTTCTATTTACTTGTGCTTCACAATAATCTAATTTAACTTCAGGTTCCTACCATAAATAATGGCATGTGCTGAAGAATACATCTGCTCTAATAGCACAAGAATTCATCCCCTCATCTAAAAACTTAGGCTGTCATAGAGGAATTAATTTTCTTTATTGGCTTGAACATGCCCCCTCACATGTGGGTATATTCTTTTCAATTGGGTGTGGCGAGACTTGAACCCAAGGCTTTCAATTAACTTGGCTGAAATATCCATCCTAAAACAAATTGGTCACCTGGTGTTTCCCCATGTTTCTTAACTATATGAATTATGCTTTACTTGTTTCATTATTAGTTGGTTTCTGTAACATTTTCTAGCCTTCTAAAATCTGCTCGAAGCTTCATTACAGTTCATATTATGATGGCTTCATGTTGTAGCTTTAGCAAAAGCATCCAGCTCCCTCTTGCTCCTTTACAGTTTGACTATTCTTCCTATAAACAGCCAGTAGATTTGTTCTATGCTCTACTTCAAATAAGAAGCCATCTTCTTCCTGATCTGAATGAATTGGCAAATTTTCAGCCCTTCTTTTTTTACATTACGCAATAACGTTGGAATAAAATAAGACATTGTAGATCTCATCATATACTTTTGGCTCGCTGTTCTGGGTGCCTGATAATATGTTTTGAATCATTTTCAGGAAAGAGCTTCTAAAAGGCTTATGGGAGTTATGATTGGAGCAATGCTTGAAGAAATACAAGGATTACACAAACAACACCACCAGCCATGTTTTCTTTATCTCTCTAGTGAGGTTATCAAAGAAATATTTGAGCCCCGTAAATGTTATGAGTTTTACGTGTTTAATTTACATGACATGAGCAATTTATGCAAATCCTGCAGATATTTGGATCAGATCCATCTTGTTCAGACTACTTAAGACTCTTGATAGAATCTCTCTTTGGCAACAGAACATGTTTTCTTACCAAAATTCAGGTATTGCTCGAGTATTTATATAATTGTTTTCCCTTTTTCCTAAGATGACTCTAAATGATTTTATTACCTTCTGAATAGGATTTTACTGCAAGACCGGATATTGCAGATGACTGTTTTTTGTTGGCATCGAGATGTGTACGTTATTGGCCACAATTGTTCTTCCCCTCTCTAGTTTTTCCATCACTAGTGGATTGTGCTATCAGTGGCATCACAGTACAGCATAGGTCAAGTCTCTTTTCTCTTCTTCTGTCTGTCTGTCTGTGTAGCATATGCTATGGTTCATGTAAAGTTATGATTCTCTTCTTTCTCACATTTATCTTGTTTTTCCGTGTCTTGTCTCATTACTTATTTATTGGGGTTGGTGGAGTGGAATAGAGTTACCCTCCCTCCTCCGCACGGCCAAAAGACACAAAGAAGAAAGTAAACTGGTGTATTAGCATGTGTATTACGTACATATATCTTTAAGTTGCTATTTGACGTTCTGCTTTCAATGAGATGAACCAACAACATTCGGCATAATGAGTGGCAAGCTTGAAAAGAAAAATGAAGTTGCAGTCCATTCCTTTGGCTTTCTAAAAAATTTCTCAATTGAATACCGTTAAAGGTTGAGCCATCCTGGATCTGTTTGTATTCAAGCTTGGAATTTTTGAATGTGAAATTAGTACTGGAAATGATTCAATTATGAATAAGGGCTTGAGAATTCAATTATGGTTTTTACTTTGCTGACAAGGCGAGAGCTATCAACCATGGTTTGTGAATTATTTCCTTTTTCTATTGCAGGGAGGCCTCCACTTCCATATTAAATTTCTTGTCGGATATATTTGATCTTGCAAATTCTAGCCGGGGGATAGTTACCTATCCATCAGGGACAGTGTAATTATTCCCCGAGGAGACAGCATAACCAGAATTCTGATTGCTTCTCTAACAGGAGCACTTCCCAGTTCACGAATAGACACGGTGGAGAATCCTTATGCTTCTTCCACACTACACATCTAAATTCATCAATAAAAAATTACACTGCAGTGTATAGATCACAATTTTTGAAATTTATATTCTCATCTATGCAGGTTACTTATGCACTGTTAGCGCTTACCCGAGCTTTTGGAATGACCACTCTGGAGTGGGCAAAGGAGAGCGTTTTCATGATCCCACCAACTGCTGTTACAGAAGTGGAGAGATCGAAATTCTTGCAAGCTTTATCAGATGCGTCATCTGGGGCTAATACAAATAGTCTAATGCTTCCAATCGAAGAGCTATCAGAGGCTTGCCTGCGTAACCGAACAGTTCAGGAGATTGTCCAAGGAGCTTTGAGATCCCTTGAAGTGAGCATAATCTCTGTATCATAGTTGAGAGCAGCACAGAGGGCTATTTTTTTTCATCTGTCCTTCGACTGCAGTTGAAGTAGTACTTCTTTTGCCTGTCACTGTTTGTGCATTAGTCATCATCATTTGGGGTTGAGATGGAGAAAGGGTTTATATTCTTGTAACTTTTTTAACTTTCCCTTTTGTTTTCGCTTGGCATGCAAATATGAGAGATAATTGGGAATTTGAGCAGATGAAGTTACAAGGTATCTGTCATTTTTTTTAAGGCAATAGTCTTCTAGTTTTAATGTTGTAATTTTGAGGTTCAATGTATTGTTTCATAGCTTTGGTGGTCAGTTTCTCTCGTTCTTACATTGTAAAAGAACAACGCAAGAAGGATGTCCTGTTTGTGGAGTACGGAAAGTTTCATTTCTGGAAGTTTAGATGAAATCGAGGCAGTTCAAACATGGGGATGTCAAGGATGCTTCTGAAAGCAAAATGTTAGAAATTTTAGACATGAGGATCTCTCAAACAATCTCTTGTAACGTTATAACATTATGAATATAGATTTTGCAACTGTGAACTGCCTATACTATTTCATCATGCCTATGTCAATAGTTTAATCTTATTTTGTTTTCTTCATTGGAGTTGTGTTATTCTCAATGTAGCAGTGATGTGTGCTGTGTAATTGCAATTGGGAATGGCGCAATGCCTGCCGTCTCAATTTTTTGATTGCATTATGAACTTTGGTCATGAAAAGGTGGTGTGGTAAATAACACCAGTAGTCTCTTATTTTTGTTGTATTTTACAATTATTTCTTGTATCTTTCATTTGTCATAAATTAGTCTTATGATTTTACAATTTCTTTACAATTATTTCTTTTATCTTACGATTCTGCGTTGTTGTTAGTCTAAAACACTAATTCCATTAGAAAAAGAACGTTATTTTGTGGTGGATCAAAAAAGTTTTTTCTAAAGCTAAAATTTTTTAAGTATACAAAGTCATAAAATATGATTCTAGTATGTCACAAATGAGAGATAAGGGAAGCAATTGTGAAGCAAAACAAAAGATATTGATAAAGGAATGTGATGCTAACAAATGGATCAATCAAATTGCCTGTTGTGTTGTCGAAGCTGAAAACAAGGAGCCATGGACTTAGCCAATCTATTGCTCCAAGATTTGGAGATCTTAAATCAAGGAAAATGCGTGATAATCACAGTAGACAGGAGAAAAATGCCCCTTTTGATTGATTTTTGGATGCTTTCGGTTGATTTTGACATTTTTCTGGGAATTCTGAATGATTTTTGGACTAAAACCTGCAAATGATAATTTAAATTATACGAGTCATTCAATGATTATATAGCCATGTAACTGCATTAAATAATATGTATATGGGATTAAGGAGTAGTTGAAGTAGTTGAAATTATGTTTTTCAAACATGAAGTCCTAGATTCAAATCCCGTGGGATAAGAAATTTGTTACAAAATAATAATAATAATAATATGTATTTTTAAGTAATAATTAATGTATGAAATGTGTACACATAAATGCACATAGTAATAAAAGAGTGACGGGTTCAATTTGAACTATATTTCTAACTCGCCCATTCTGCGAATCAAACTGCCCGCATTTAAATGTACTTTTTCAATTCTTACGGCTTTACATACACACTATGTACATCAGATTCTTGAATTGGCAGCTAAAATCTTGAAATCGAAAACTAATATTGCTAAGGGAAACATTAGCGACATGTATGTGGTAGATGCAAAATAGAGTGCGAACACACTGTTTTTAATATATAACAGTTAGATTAACTAATAAAGAAGACGATTTTCGCTAAGGACGAAAAACATCATTATATCTACATAGCTTATCCTACTTTATAACACAAGACTTAGTTTGATTTAATCGTACTGTTTGCCAGTAGATAAGTAATACTGTGTGAAACATCGTAATGTGAATTGGGTATGGAGGCCATTTTCCGATTGTGATCGAGGATCTTACTCCCAAATCCTGAAATTGATCTTGTCTATCACTGTACTTCAACCTCATTAGTCTAATGCAGGAACATAGAGTTATTATAATGGAAAATGGGGATAAATGCACCGGTGCCTTTTTTAGTTTGTCTAAAATACACCGACTTTCTTTTTCTTTTTTAAATAGCTAACAACCAATTGTATTTTCTACGGTGTATCACACGCACCTAACCATCACTATTTCACTACATTCAAATCTCTATATAACTATATCATTAGTTGACAAAGTCTTTGTTTGGCCTCACTATAATATTTCAACTGTTAAACTGTAGAGTTTTTAGTTGTAAAATTTTGAGTAAAAGTGTTGCATAATAAAAATTTTAGGTGTTTGGCCTTGTAATTTAGATGTTGAACTTTCACCTTTTATGAGGGTAGTATTGGAGTTTTAAAAATATAGAGTAGTATTTCTGATAAAAACTTAAGATAGTTTCTCAAAAGCCTTAGTTAAAAAGATCTGATTTGGAGCTTTTAGTTTTTTTTAGCTTCTTTTAGCTTCGTTTTTATCTAAAAATTCTTTTAAAAATAAACCAAAACAGGTCAGTTTCAACTTTTAAAAGTTCTTTTAAACATGAATCAAATAAGCTAGTTTCAACTTTCAAACTTACAAAAAACACACTTTTGAATGCCTTAAAGTCCGGCAAATGGACTCGAACAAACTCTAAGAACCGGCTAATTAGACATTCAGACCAAATGAAGAATGACTCTTTACCGAATTTATCCACTTAGCAATCCATGAAAACCTTGATGGCAAATCCAACAAGACACCATCAAAATCCAGATCTACGAACAAAACAATGAATGAAATCCAGCATTATGCATTCAGAGACATCAAAGAAAGTCCCAGTAGTTAATACTTTGAATTAGTAAAGATTTGTGTTCATCCACATTCATGAGGACTAGATTTCCATAACAGAAAGAACCTAACCAACAACTACAACTGGTACTTGATATTTTGCCATTTAGAGCTGCCAAAACAACTAATTTATCAGCAAGAATCAATGCGCGAAAGCATTATTCAGTGTTTCTGAGTTTTTTCCAACTATAAAGGAAACAACCAAGCAAACAGGCAGGATATATTTCTGGTCTGTACAAAGCCAAGCATCAAAAAGTTAAGTCAAATTAAATGCCTCGCTTTTTTTCCCCTTAATCCAGTTTGTTTAGATACGAGGATCATCAGCCAACACTGATGATCCCCTCTCCATTGCCGAAGGTTGGCCTGACCTGAAACGCCGAGTGCCTAAAGGATGATTGACTTTGATCCGTTGACAATGATAAGCCTAGAGATAACTGAGGCTGTTCAGCTGCCAATCTCTGATGTAAGTTGAGATCCACCATTGCTGATGAACTTGGGATGGGAACAACTGGAACTGTGTGCAGGAGCATAGCCGATGCATTGTTTACTTGATCAACTTTCCCAAGGGTTAGAGTTCCCATCGGATTCTGAACTTGTACCGGCAAGAAGACAGGACCAACAGTAACCGGGAGTGGCGCCCCAGGAAACGCACTTATATTGGAAGCAACACCTGTAGTTTCAGACATTGGCAGGGAGGATTGAAGCAGAACTTGCCTATTTGAATTATCTTGTTGAGTTTTGCTCTCTTCCATAGGCATTGCAGAAACCTAATCATATCATAATCAACCCTTAAAAGCAAAGTTCAAAAATATCACCAGTCCAGTACTTCATACTTAAGGAGGTGTTATGCTTTGCTTGTTTGGGTGCTTATGAGCACCTAGAAAAAAGTAGCCTTGCATATGCTTTTTACAGTTTGGTACTCATAAGCCCCAAATAAGCACTATCAAACACACTCCTATATCAGATCTGATTGAAACTATGACGCTATTTCCCAATTTCTAAATTACAAATGGCTAATCCCATATGAGTCTCGCTGAAGTAAGTTAGTTAAGCAAATGGGTTAAATATTCTAAAATGGCTTTCTACTATTCTTTTCAAGAATAATTCTTAGCCATTATCTAATTTTCCCTACTCTAACCAACCAGAATGATCTAACTAAACAAGACCAGCAATGTATATCAGATCGAATAAGCTGATGAACTAAAACTATTAACAAGAATTAGCTTCAACGTTCGGTGACTTACCGAGTCAGTGGTGATGTCGAATAGACTAGATCGTCTGCGCCGACGATTCAAGTTGCTCCTACGGAGGAAGTACTTCTGAGCATGGCTGGCCACTTGTGTTGGCGTGCGCGTCTTAACGAAATTTCTGGAGATGCCTCTCCAGTCTCCTTTTCCAACTTTCTGCAGTCCTAAAAGGAACAACTTGTGCTCTTCCTCTGTCCATGGCACCCCTACTCACAAACAAACGATTCCACATAAAAAACCACACATCAAAATCATTCTATCAAAACAAAAATAATTATCCTAATTAATCTTTACAATCAGAAAGAGCAATCTTTTCTGCTAGATCGAACCATACTTATAGAGAAAACAAATCTTTCCTACTAAATAAAGTCACGCCTTATCTTATCAAGTGGGATCGACTATATAGAGCTTACCACGCCACATATTTATGTTGATTCATTCACAAGAGATAAAACATAAATTTCAATTGAGGTAAAAATACTAAAGGCCCAATTTTTTTGCCAAGATATTTATCAAATCATACAAAGAAATCAAGGTCAGCAGGAAAATAATAGATCAATAGCACGACGATTGAATATTTTTGCAGTCTAAAACACCCAAAATAATAATAATAATAATAATAATAATAATAATAATAATAATAATACCAAAAATAAAGAAAATAACATGCATCTTATCTTTAAGTTTATCACATCATGGGAAAATATTTTCATCGTCATAAAATACAAAACCTTCACCTTAAAAACCAAATAATCTTTTCTAACTTAAGACCAAAAAAATATTAATAATGCATGCAAAAGCCATCACCAATCAAATATCTTATAACTAATATATACTCTAGACCAACAGGTGCGTAAAAGTTCCGCTATGCGTGACTCGATAGAACGAAACACTAATTATCATCAGTTGACTTTCAGCTTTTGATCAATGGTAGAGTCAACAAGAACTAATCACATCTCCTACAACAACTTCTGATCAATGGAAAAAAAATACCCAAAAAAGAAAAATAAAGTCAAAGGGGTGAGAGATCCGACCTCGCTTACGCTCACGGCCGCCGGTGGACTGGTGGTGCACGGCATCATCGGCCGAAGCGTAGCCGGTATCCTCCGTCGCCGCCACCACCGCCGTCTCACTAGTATTAGTGTTGTTACCATTAGGCTGTTCATACTCAGACAGATTGTTCATACTCACACTCTTCCTCATTGGGTCCACCTTCACTCTCACCCCAAACAACATTATCTCACCACCACTACCACCATTGCCATTCTCAGCCATTGTTTTTTCTAATAACGTTACGAGAAAAATTCAATAACACGGGTTGATAATGGTAGTACACCCACAACTTATTTCGGTGGAAAGAAAAATCGTGTCGTTACAACATGGGATTTAATTATTTCGTTGAAAGCAAATTCAACATAATAATAGCATGAAATTTTTTTGCCGAAAGATAAAAGGGTTTAGAAGAAAACATAAGAGGGGATGATATGATATTGATGATGATGATATTCTCTCTCTATTGGTTTTTATAGATGTACAAGAAAGTTGGATTGGTGAGCATGTGGTGGCCAGTTGGGGTAGAGACTTACCATTTTTATTGGAAGTTTCCAATTAAATTTTCAACCCAATTTGAATGACAGGTGAAATAGGAAAAGTTAGACATTTTCACCTTTCCTATACGGGAAATAATGGATACGATATAGATATTTTTACCTTTTTCAATTGTTATGTAAATAGTAGATCTTTTTAAAGAGTGTAATATTTTTTTCTTTTAAATTTTTGAAATATGTTTAATGCGAGGAAGATTAATTTAAAGTTTCTTAAATATGATAATATTATACCCCGTTTGAAAAATTGGGAACAAAAATATGGAATAATAGACATTGGAAGTTTTAATCAAGTATCAACCTATCGCAATGGAGTTTTCGAGATGGGTTCAAAGAGAAAAATTTAAGTATTTTTTTGTTAAATGGTAAATTGGAGAAAAATTATGGAAATAATGTATGTGATAGATAATCTTATCCTTTTAAATGGTTACTCGGGGATAATATTGAAATAATGGAGGTATATTATCGTTTGGGTTATGCTTTTTCATCCGAAGTTTCAATCAAATTTCAAGCCCATTGAATGGAAGTTTAAATGGACTAAAGTGAAAAAAAAAAAAAAAAAGAAGCTTCTTTTCCTTAATTACCTTTTTAAATGTTATTGGGATTAAAAAAATCTAAATAATGGACATATATAGATATATATATATATATATATAGATTTACATACAAGAAGATATTGTAATTGTTACTTACAATTAAATTGGAAGTTCCAATCAATTTTCAATCCATTGGAATGGAAGTTTTGGATGATGATGCATGTCTAGATAATTTTAGGGCCTGTTCGGCAAATTTAGCTGTTGAAGTAACTGATAGCTGTTTGAGTAGCTGATAGCTGTTAGCGGATAGCTATTTAACTAGCTGATTGAACAAGATGTGTTCGGTAAAATTAGCTATTAGATTAGCTGATGAATGTTAAATAACGTAAAAGGACATTGATGTCATATTATTATTATTATTATTGTTATTGTGATAAATGTAATTACTATTACTATTATAGGAATAAGATAATATATTTCACAATTAGATATTTACTTTCATAATCATTTTTTAATATTAAAGTATAACTAATTTTTTGATAAAACATTTATATCAATATTACAAAAATTAATTTTAATAGATTCAAAATTATTTTGTTAAAAAAATGTACTAATAAAATTTATGCTTTTAGTAATGCTGATTATATAAAAATTGAAATTTATTTTTATATTATTTCTTATTTATATTTGTGAAAGAAAAGATAAAAATATAGAGAGAGATTGGAAAAAGAATAGAAAAATAAAAAAATACAAAAATGGTAGAATTGCCCAAAAAAACATGAAAAGCTAAAAGCTACCTGAAACGCTAAAATTTTTAGCTTTTGAGAAACTCTAGTTGAAACGCTAAAAGTTACCTAAAAAGTTACTTGAAACGCTAGTTTACCGAACAGCAATAATTTAGCAAAATAGTATTTTGACCAATCAAAACGCTAAACGTTACTTGAAAAGCTGTTGCTGAACACGCACTTAGTATTTATAATTCTAAAAGGTGTATATTTATTTTCTATTATATCAAAAATATTAAAATAAAGGAGGTCTTCTTCCAAATATCTGAATATATAATATACAAATACACTTGAAGCAGCCAGCCATCGATTTTTCAAAGAGAAATTAACTGCATAAACTTCGAGCAATAGTTTTCTGAATTTGGATATGTTACTTTTTAGCAACTCAATGACTTAATAGAACTCATACAAGTAGTCTTGAACTAAATCTTTTAAGATTGTTGTGATTAAATTTTCAAATCTTTGTAGAGATCTAGCAAGTAATTTTTAAGGGGTTGGATCAAAGTGTATATAAATGTAAACGAAAGACTTATTCATGTATTAGATTTAGTTAAAAACAAGAATGTATTCTCTTTATCACGAGTTTGGATAGATCTTTGATCTAATTAAAGTGAACTATACTTGGTAACTGGATTCAAGATTTGTTTAGGGAGGGTTAAAATCACTATTTGGTACTTATATGTTATGAGGAAAATTTCAATGAGACCTAAATTGATTTTTTGCCAGAAAATATCCTTAAGAAAGTTTTCGAAAGTATAACCCCAACTCACTTTTCAATGGCTCCATTCTCAAAAGGGAGTGAAATATGGCATTGCCATTGCCTATGTAGGCTGTAGCTCCTTCATAAAAAAATATATTTGTAAAAATTTTAACCTTAGTATGAGTTCAAAAAACTTCTTAAGGGTAATTTTCGTTATTTAAAAGAAAGGAAAATGCTTCCACAATCTTTGGATGGGTATATGCAGGCTATGAATCTCAAACAACGTCTACATTAACAATTCTCTCTTCTCATTTGGTGCCTTTGTTCATTTCGCTGCTTCTTGGTAGAATTAGCTAATGAGTTGGTGATGACAACATTAAAAATATGTCTCACAAGCAACTTAAGGGGGTCCATAACTACAAAGCAACAATAAAATTTATTTCTCATCGATTAAAACATTGCTGTGGGAAATTCATAAGTTTCGGGTTCGAATAATTATTGAAAATAAGAAATTAAAAAAAAACACCAACATTATTGTGGGACAAATTGGGTTTGAGAGATAATACAAATTGATGAATGGTGGATCAATAACATGGTTTTGGTTCCACGCACGACAATCAATGTTGTACGATGAGCTTTAAAATAATCACATTGACAGGTGCAAGTGGATAAGAAAAGAAAAAAAAGTGATAATCACATGACAAAGAAATGGTTAGCGTTTTTGATTAACTGACAGTCTTGTCCAAGAATATTATCAAACGTTTGATTGTGTGGAGATAATTGTGTTGCAAAGCTAGTTGTGTTTAAATAACTCATCTCCTAGCCAGCTTTACAACGCAATTATGATGGGTATGGTCCTTCTGGCTATTATTAGAATACAAATTGCTATTTAATTTATCTTTTAGGATGCTCTAGGTAATCTATTGCATATATAAAAATTTTTCCTAGAAACATTACGAGATTGCGACATTGGATATTATTAGTTTATGTATTAATTTATTATTTATTGTATGGATTAGATAATGAATTATTTCTTTTGTATTATTTATTATCTATAATCAAGATACATTATTAATTATATTTAAGTTAAGGATTTAATTACTATCAGTTAATGTCTAAAATAATATTCATTTATAAATTTCAGAGATTCATTACTACATTCGTAATAATCTACTAATGAAAACAAATAGACTCAATTAAATTTGTCATCTATTAAAATTATTGAGGTATAATTATAAAAATTAATTGATCAATATAAGACATAGTCCAAGATCTTATAATGTAGATTTGAATATTGAGATTTTTTTTTTAACTTAGGAGGAATGTATATTATGACATCACCTATTATTAAAAATAATCAACTCAAACAAAGCGAATTAAAAGATAATTTAAATAGTTGAGACTATCTACTCAAGTGTGAGATGTTAGGTTTAATCCTATAGGTTGAAAGTTGGGGGCTTAACTAAAGAAAGGGGCGTGGGGGGTCGCGCGGGGGGGGGGGGTGGGGTGGAAAAAAGAAAGGCTGACAAAACACGAATAGGAAACGTTGGTAACCTATTAATTTTTGAATATTTCGCATATAAATGGCTAAAGGGCGGAAGTGAACTCTTTTTTTCTTTTTGGGCTCGAGGATAGGTCTCTTGTTATCATTCTTTATTGTTTTTCATTCTTTTTATACTTTATTTTAATCAAAGGACATGTTTATTACTTTTTTTATTAAGTCCAAGAACCAACTAATTTATACATTTTGCACACAATAAACCTTAATAATGTGATCAATTCCATAGTATCCTCTACGTTTTACATTTTCTTTTTGAAAAAAAAAATCATCTTATGGAATTATCATTGTGGGATCATATGATTTTATATAGTAAGAGAAAATTGCATATAAATAAATGAAGGATAAAGCGAAAAAATCATTAACGTACAGGGTGATGAAGGCTATAGATTGATGATTGTTGTTCAAAATGTAGAGATGGAGGTTGACTTTGTGCCGACCACTAGATGTCTAGAATAGGTAACTTTAATGATAACACTTTAGATCCACATGCTTAGAAAGTATTTTCTATAATTCTTTCTTCTCAATAATGTACATGAAGTTATGAACTACTACTTATATCAATTATGGAGCTTTTAGCGTATAGATAAACATAACATATCTCTATCTACAAATTTTAGTTTTTTAGATAAAATAATAATTTAATATAACATGAAAACTCAAGTCACGAGTTAAAAACTCACTATTATCCATTTAAAATACTTTTCTGATATAAAGCTCAAAACCAACAACGACTACGTGTAAGGGGTGTGGTGACCATGATACATAAACATAATAAATATAACAAATCTCTCTCTACAAATTTAAATGTTTAAATGAGTTGGTAATTTAGTACTTTTTAACCAAAAAAAAGGAGTTTTTTGCTTGAGTAATGCTTTTCGCAAACGGATATTCATAGTCTAACATCTTTTGAAACTCATTCCCCTTATAAATGTTTCTTCTAATTTTTTTATACAATACTTAATAGCAGTTCATATTAATCATTACTTAAACCTATGCGTTATTCTATTTACCTCACCAAGTATTTGATGGCTTACTAAATTAACAAATTAAATTTCTATCGTGAGAGAGACACATCTGACTAGAAACAAAAAGTATTTATATAATAAATACATCAAAATTTTTTCTGAAATTTTTTTTAAATAAGGTGCTAACTCAGTATAATATCAGAGTCTAACTTATAGGTTCAAGTTTCACAAGCACTCACTTAAAAATATTAAGAATTGTCCACATATAACTAAACCTCAACACAATTACGCCTATAATTAAGGCTCAACACAATTACACCTCCAAAGTAGCTAATTGATAGGGCATGGTAGTACAATAAATTAATATACTAATATATGCAAATTTAAACATTTAAACGAGATGATAATTTTATCCAAAAGAGATAGAGAAGATAGAGTCCCTTAAAGAGAAATCTATTAGTGACACCCAAAATGAAAATTTATAGTAATTGATATCTTTATACATGTATACACACAAAAAGTTAATCGGGAAGTAAATATCAGTAAAATAATTGGGAATTGAAGTAAATATAAACAAACAATGCAAAAAAATAATTAAGAAGTAAATATCAGTAAAATATCCCTGAGAATTATTATTGCAGAAGTTTTGCTTATACAAACATTTTACTTTAGATGTCCACTATGAATTTACGTTCTTTTTGACTCATATAAAGAGAATGTGGAGTAAGCTTGAGTAGCAAAAGAAAATACATCTTTTACTTGCCTCTCTTGAACCTAATTCAACATCTCGTCACAATCTTAATATAGGTGCTTTTTCTTTTTCAGTGTTCTTGATAGAAGTTAGGCAAATATTCATGAAAATGACGTCTAAGCGATATATTATGTTTAATAATTGACCAAATTATCAATTAGAGAATCAAGCCTATTGTAAGAGACATCTGAAATATTGAAGCTAAAAACTCACCTCCATTAGATTTTGGTATATTAGTAGAATTGTAACATAATTCTAGATCATAGTAGCTAAAAGTAAAGCTGTAAGGGATATGATATGGAAGTCGACCCGACTCAGCATGCCAAGTGCGGGAGAAACCTGATTTGAAGAGGCCATCGTGATACCTAGAATAAGGGACAAATCTTACATGGCATGAATCAAGAAAGTTGGGTTAGGGTTTTCTCACGAAGGGTTTTATCTGAGGTACTCGCGAAAAGGCTTTATTCGACTAATAATGATAATCTCTTGATATCATTCGAACTCAACCATGCTCAAGCATATGAGTAACTCGTGTATCAAACTCATGGTAACTCATCTAAAGGCTCAAACTAAAACACTTAGCTTCCAATATTTTGTTCACATTGGAAACTGAGCCAACCCTCAAATGATTGGTTTAAATGCCTAAATCTTTTTAACCAACATCACTAGTGTTCCAAGTTTTTTAACCTATTTTACGTCTCTGCATATCTTCTGCCAAGATTCGTCTTGAGCAAGAAAAATTTACCTCATAAATAATCTTATCAGTAATAAATCAGTTATAAATAAACTGTAAACAATCTCCATCCCTTTAGATATCTTTGTTTAATGCGTCCATCCTGGTAGAACAATCATGTTTCTATCTTTACTTAGCAGATCCATCACCCAAAAAAAAATGTTTTTTTATTTTAATTTGTTTGATTTAAGGAACGACAATTATAAGCGGAATTATCACTATTCACCGGCCATGTTATGTATATGCCCTCGCATTAAACAACAAATTTCTTAGACAAAGTCGTCAGACTGCCCATCTGGATGGGAATGTATATGCCAAATAGATAAAGAGACAAACAAAAGAAACCAAGAAATAACCAATAGCAGAAATGTTCATTGATCTTTTCATTAATGACGAAAAAGTTACTTTAAATGGAACCACATTAAATTCATTTTATGTTAATGACTCAATACATGTTTTAAATTAGTGAAAAATGAGATAATATTAATAATTAAAAAATAAAATTTTAAACTTGAAATTTTTTATTACAAGAAGGCATGTTTGACCACCCCATTTATCATCAAGACTAGCATATTCCATCTTTGTTTTTCTTTTAGTTTTTGAGAAGTGTTAAATCTCGATGGATGTATCGACCTCACAACCCTAATTATCAAATAAGTTAAAGGTCTCAATTTAAGACGGAAGATCAAAATTTAACCCAAATTATTATTCACGTCCGATCTCATCTCTTCCCACCGAAACTATTTCTCGAGACAACTAGCATATTCCAAGTTTCTTCGTACCAGAGGTGACATTTTTTAGATGTCCGTACACACATTCGTACAATCGCAACTCATGGGGGGTTGCATTTGGTGAAGGATAAGCCGAGATAAAGTATTTTGTCTGCACTGATCTGCCCGCACTGACCTCTTTTCACATTCACCTCGCTATTGCCACTCGCACCCATAAGAATTTGTTTGCCACGTTGTTTTTTAACTTTTGATTTCCTCATATAACTTTTTAGTATATTCTTTTGAAAAAAAATAGTATTTGAACACAAATTTTGAAGGATTATATCAAAAAGAATATCTCATTTTCTTTTAGAAAGTAAGAAGAAATATAAATATAAAAGAGAATACATATCTTTTTCTGTCAACGTCACATGTCATCATTCTATAACTTATTTTCCCACCACAAATTAAAAAACAAACCCATTCTATTCCATCTATCTAAAATTTTATTTCCAATTTTACCTTAGATCCCTTTTTCTTATTTTATTTTTTCAATTTAAATAGTCTATTAATTCACTTTAGATCTCTCATAAAAAACATAATTATTATTGAACACTTGTTAAAAATGAAATTTTGCAAAATATATTTATATTTTATCATTCTATAAAAATATATAAAATATTAATTTTTTCTGTGTATCAACGATTATACTCTAATTATGAGAAAATTTTAAAACATAAAAGGATTTAACGCACTTTCAATAGAGTACAAGGGATCCAACCCTTTTTACCCATATAACTCCACTCTTATCTGACAAGCTCAATAAAACAAGGCTTCAAAGGTATTGACGGGTTCATCTGGTCATCTTATTATAATTATAGAGGCCAACCTCAAGCTGTGTTGCTTCATTTTCTAACTTTTTGATTCTCTCATTGACTCTTACGATCTTGTGGAGTATTTTAGAAGATTACTGTGTCTTAAGATTCACAATCTAAGATTGAATTTAAAAACTAATTATTTTTTTTTGCCGATCTCAATTCTTATGTTGTACAAGGTTTAATATATAACTCCTGAATTAAAAGTTTTCCATATATATGTGTGTGTGCGGGGGGGGGTTTGTGGGTGTGTTTGTGTGTGTATGTTTGAATCATTGAAAAAGTGCAAGTATGCTTTAAAATCCGAAAGTTGGATACCAACAAGAGCAATTGTATATTGTAAACAATAAAACAGGTTTCAGTAGTGGTGATTAGTTTCTTTTCTGTTCATTTTTAATGTGTTAGGACTTGTTTGAGAATAACTTTTTAACAAGTGTTTAGAAGGTGTTATTTCTAAAAAATTAAGTCTTAGGCAGTGGTAGATTCCGTGTTTGTTTTGTATAATATAAAAATATTTTTGAAAATATCCAGTATTTCAAAGAATTTTTTAATTTTTATTTCTATTTAAAGGGTAAAAATCTTACTTTCCTGTGTTGTAGGAATTAATGTTTTAGATACACTAAAAAATAAAAACACCAACCTTAGCTAAAACAAATACGCAAATTATACGCATACATTACACATACACACTACAAACACACATATTATACTCACTGGATACACATAACATGAACTATGCCCGTACATTACACAAACATCACTAGACACAAAAATCGCACAAACCACACACATTACACACAGTCTACATACAAACATTACACAGACTTCACATACTCTTGAATTAGAAGATGCATGGACTTAAAAAAGGGGTTAGTTGATCTTTTAATTTGAAGAAATACAAGACTAATAAAGAAACAAAATAGTTAAGGTTTAAAGATCGTTATTGTTGTCATTCTCTCATTTCAAGATAGATGTTGAGGGTTAGATTCTCTTATTAACATTCACCTCCAAGGAGCAAATTATATCTCTAACAATTTTATAGAGTATTTTAAAAGATTAAACAAACCCCAACCCAACCCCCGCTCTTTATGTGATTTGAACCCAAAAATTCAAACTTAAGGGGTGATGGTCCCAATAACTTGAGTTACCTATAATCCTAGATTAATTATTACATCTTAAAATTTACAATTTAAGGATCTTGAACTTAAATTGAAT
Organism: Cordia subcordata; assembly: GCA_028554755.1. NCBI lineage: Eukaryota > Viridiplantae > Streptophyta > Magnoliopsida > Boraginales > Cordiaceae > Cordia > Cordia subcordata. Next base: position 7,288,125 of record JAPTOF010000023.1, read on the forward strand.
TCCGACGTACTTGTTTTTGGATCTCAATATCTGTTTTTGTGTGTATAAGATTCCATGACACATGAGAAAGATCTATGAACTTTAAAGAGGCAAATTTTTTTTTTTTTAAAAGGGTTAACCAAAGTTGAACCCCTTTTCCACCTGCCACCTGACTAGAGGCCCCATGACCAGGTGGGATGTTAAACAGGGATATGCATGAGTGGCAGCCCTGCCAGGGAGAGGACCAACGGGTTTCGAAATCCAAAGAATAAATTCTCACAATATTTTAGCAGATCGCGCCCACACTGACTCAACAAACGTGTTGTTGTGTCACCACCACCCCTACCACTTACTTACTCTCTCACCTATACCCCTGGGGGCTAAAGAGGCAAATTTTGACTTATTGAAGAAATGCAAGGAGTGTGGGGCATTTAAAAGTGAAAGTTGTGAGGTCACGTTTAAGCTTTTGCTTCTCCCGTTACTATTCCACGTAACTCCAAATGGGAAATTAATTATATCTCTTGCAACTTGACTTATGGAGTGTTTTTAGAAAATTGTTTCATCTTAAACACTCGTGATCATCTAAAGATGTTGAACTTGAAAATTTTACTACATTCTTTTTCGATGTCAATTTGCATACAAGTTTCATTTTCATGACGTATTGGATGACTTAAGAACTAGAAAATCATATCTATGGACTCAAAAAAAAAAAAAGAAAAGAAAGAAAGAAAAAAACTTTTTTTGGACTTATTGAAGAAATATGATTAGGTATGTGACTTTTAAAATTGAAAGTTGGGTGACAACGACATAATAATTCCTATAAAACTGACGATAAAATAAGTCTAATGAGGATGTTATTAGTTTCAATTGGTCATTTTTTTTAATTATATATAGAAGCCAACCTCAAGTTGTACGTTCTTAGTTCCGTACTTCGTGTTTGGTAATATCTAGTTGAACAGCTAAAAAATTTTTATTTTGAAAATAATTATATTAAAAATATTTTTGAAATTACATATTGATTTCTATCAAATATTTAGAAATTATCATTAACTATGGGAAAAATAAAAATAAACTCTATTTATTAAAAATATTAGTCCTAATAGACTATAGTTGTTTTCATAATAACTTTTAATAAATAACTTTATTTCTCTCGATAATGTCCATCTCCAAGGGGCAAATCGTATCTCTAACAACTCTAACAATTTAAAGATTATTACATCTTAAAATTTAAGGTCTAAATATATTAAATTTAAAACTCTTTACTATATGTTCTCTATTAATTTGAAACTAACCTAAGTTTGTATATGATTCATGAACTAGAGGATTTATGAACTTAGTTAAAAGGGATGGTTTTTGACCTCTCGAAGAAATATAAGGAAGCGTGAGGCATTTGAAACTGAAAGTAGTGTGACAATAATATCATTAATTTCTATAAAACACTAAACTGAATAAATCATAAATATTGTTATTGGTTTCATTTAATTTGGTCATCTATTAGACTATTACATATCTATAAAATCAATCTGCTAATTTGCTCTCTTGTGTTCATATGTACACTTATATATCCATATATATATATATATATACACGTATAAATTCTACATTCTCACTATCTTCACGGATACCATTGAGTAAATCAAATTTGTTCTAATTAAGGCCTTTAGATTTCTGATCGAGAAGTTTGAGGTTGAGGCGAAGGCGAAAGTGGAGGCAAAGCTCGGCTAGCATTTGTGCCCTAAATTGCTAAATTGCACCTCCAACGCCCTTTGCACCTCCAACACACAATCTCGTAGAGTATTAATTTTAAAAGGATTATCACATTTTAATTAATGATCTTGAAAGTAAAACCCATACTGTGTTGTTTACCGCATCTCAATGAAAATCTTGTTATAATTAAGACCGTTGGATTTTTGAGAATTTTGAGGTAGAGGCGGAGGCGGAGGCAAAGGCAGAAGAGGAGGCAGAGCCGAACTAGCTTTTGTGCCCTTAGTCAGTAAATTGCACCTCCAACACACAATCTCGTAGAGTATTAATTTTAAAAAGATTATCACAACTTTAAGTAATGATCTTGAAAGTAAAACCCATACTATGTTGTTTTTCCGGATCTCAATGCAAATCTCGTCAACATCGTACAACGTTTATGCAAACCAAGAAGAAGTGACTTTTTTCTCTTTTTTCTTTTAGTTACCAAGAACCGGGGGAATGCCTTAGATTAATTAAAGATTACATAATATTTGTGATAAAAAAATATAAAACAAAAATTTAATCTTAATAAGATGTTATTTGACCACTTCACCTCGAATTGCATGAATCGGTGAGCTGCCTTCGTTTTTTAGTCGTTAGATTATCTTCTAATAATTTTTTTTTAATGACCATTCAAAGTTTCATTATGGCAGCCTAACATGTGATGTGTGAGGCAATATTTTTGCCATTGTCCTTTTGTAGATTTTGATATATATAGTTCTTTTTAATTATAGTGCATTTCTAGCATGTGATTAATTATTCACCATTTCCCACTTTTCCACAAATGAAATATATTGTTGGCGCTGCTAGTATTCATCTTAGATTTCTTCATCTTGAAGAAAACAAGCTATCATGCATTGTTCAATCATGTTTTGCTTCACCGTTGGGGTTTCACATTTGGGTTTATTTTTATTTTTTTTCCTTTATTCCCCCTTTTTTGGCTCGTTGTGTTTGGAAGGAAAGTTGAAAGAAGAATCATGAAAGACTAGAAAAGAATGGATACTTTTTATTTGAATTGCAAAAAAGGAAAAAAAAAGATTAAGCGGAAGAAGAAAATTAAGAAATGTATAGCTATAATTAACTATTTGAGATTGGAGAAGAAAATAATAATTTTAGATGGAAAGTTAATAAAATAACCTTTTCATTAAATAATTGAGAATATTATAATCTTGCTGCGGCGTCATTTCTTTTTATTTCCTTCCTATTTAGAGAAAACTACAAAATTAATTCTAATTTAAACAAGAAAAAGATAAGTGTCATTTTCCATCAACCTATATTTCTCTTCCCTTTACGGAAAGATGGATGAAAATGAGAGGAGCACACCCTCACCCCTCCCCTTCCTTTGTTTCTCCTCAAAAAGTAAATTCAAACAAGCTCTTTATATCACATCCTTACTCATTCATTTCACTTGGCACGCACCTTGCAAGGTGAAAATATTGATTGCTAGAGCAATATGACCTTAGGTATGCTTTTGAGTGGGTGTTGCAAGTGACAACGATGTTTTTTTTTTTTAATTAAAAAAAAACCCTACCCCATGGGATTGAACCAGGACCTCATGCTTAAAAAAGATAATTTCAATCACTTGAACTATCTATTAATCCGCAAGTGAAAATGATGTTTTCTAATAAAATCTTTGGCCACTAGGAGAGTTTAGTTGACTATAAAATCCACTTTTATAAAGAACTTTTTTTTTTGAAGAATCCATTTTGTTAAGACCACGTGCGCAATTACTTTGATTTCAAACTCATCATCCTATTTAACTCTATTTAAAAAAAAAAAAAAACCTCCACCCTTACAAAATTGAACCCAAGACCTTACGCCTGAGAGATAGTCTCAAAACACTTGAATTTATCCCCTAATCCCCTATTTAACTCTTATTAAGACAACATAAACTTCTTTTTTCCAAGTTTGTGTATATATATATGGCCGACGCGTTTGTGTATGCATGTGTGTAGTTATTGTCTTCTTTAAAATCATGAAAATTTTCCAATATATATTACCACTTTCAATCTTGTTTGATTCTATTCTAATCCTACTATTTTCTATGTTTGCCTGACAACCATGTGTTTTCCTTGAATAGGTCAAATAGGATATTTGGTACACGGGGGTAAAAGAAAATCAACAAGATTTTGGCCCATCTTTCAAATTTATTAAATAATTGTTTGCTCCAAATTTCGTGTTCAGATTGTCCTTTTAAAGTGTAATACTTTTATGTTATCTTTTTAATCAGTCCTAGTCATTTAGTTTTAGCCTTCACCTCAACTACACCTCTCGCTCCTCAAGTCATTCTATTCTAGGTCATTATTTTTTGGAGAAATAATTTCAACAACTTACATATTTCTTGAACCCTTATTTTTGTAATTCTTTGCATAGTAAAAGTTCATAAACTAATCTCAATATATATTCCTACTCTGAAACTAATTTTAACATCCTTAAATAGAAACTCGCACAGATTTTAGACCTCCCTTGTTATCAAATGGTCAATAATTTTTGGTCCAGCTTAATTTCAAGCAAAATTGGTTTGTTCTCCTTTCCTTTTCTTGCTCCATTATCATCTACAGGTTGAGCTCTTTGATGACAAAATCCAAATAATTATCGCATTCACGAAGTGTCAAGAAATATAGAGTTTCATATTAAAATTGATTGGTTTTAGGTTGATGGTTCAAAACTTTATAACATGATTTTGAAATTTATGATTTGTCCATGCAAGAGGAGAATTGCACTTACTCCACCACTTCTCATCACACGTGGACCAGATTAAAGTTACAACCTTTTGAATAAAATGATGACCTACGCCTGACCAGAATTAAGAGGAGGTTTTGAATGACATATTAAGTTGCGCGTATGAACATAGTCACACATACATGGATAATTAAACAAAGGGCATAGTGTAGGTTATCTTTTGTGATTTATTTAATTAGGTAATTATTCTTTATATTTTAAAATTTATCATATTAGTTTTTTGTTTTTCTAAAAGTGACAAGTAGCACCGCGTGATTGATTTAATAAGTTAACTATCCTCTTGTGGTTTGGCCAGTAAGCTAATTGCCCTCTATACTTTTAGACTTACCATATTGTTTCTTGTATTTTTTAAAATGTGGCACAATCATGTCGCCTCTTTTTCTTTTGGTTATTATCTAAAAGTCATTAGTTGAAATTGTGAAAATATATAAAACATTCATTGCATTAATGCTCAGTGATGCAAAAAAGAAGTGTGTATAAGTTCGCACAATAAGTTGACTTAAAAAGGAAAAAGTTAAGTAGAAGATTGTTCAACTTTAAAAAAATATATATAAAGGATAATGTAATAAATTTAAAAATACAAGAGATGATCAATTAATTAAACAAATCACATAAAATAACGTGAGAATAAAATCCTGTTTTATGGGTGGAAGTGTGACCACTCGTGGACGGGAAACTGGACAAATACATGATATTAATTAATGAGCAGTTAGCAAAAAGTGATCCAGAGCGTTCCAGAGACCATATCAATTTCCACCATTGTTAGCCCAGCACTATGGTATCTTTTTTGTTAGTTCCGTGCAAGTTTTAAGTTCGGAAAATCCATTATTGACATGAAATTTTGGCTTAATCTGGAAAGTGGAAACTAAAGATGCAACAAATTAATTAGGTCACATGACCTCTCAATAAGTGCTATTTCCTTTTTTCTTTATTACAGTAATGCATGGCTGCTTTTTATAAGTTTGAACTATTCTAAGAAGCAGTAAGTAAATCCAAAATCTTCCATACTAGGCATAGTTTTATAGTAAGTGGAAGTGCTTAAATTGGTCAGCACACAGAGATGAGCACTAGGGTTTTTTAGTTGCTTTATAGTAATGCATGGCTGCTCTGTGTAAGTTTTAACTATTCTAAGAAGCAATAATCAGACACAAAATCTTCCATATTAGGCATAGTGTTAATTATAGTAAGTGGAAGTGCTTAAATGCCAGCACACAGAGATGAGCCGTGGGTTTTATGAGACACCAACTCTGCAATATGAAAACAAAGCTAAAGAGGAAGTGGGGTGTGTGGTCACAATTTTTAAGTTTACCACACTATCATAATTTAATTACTTTGACATCTCCAACACGCTTCTTCCCGTGCAAGTAAAATTGTTGAACTTTGCATGTGATTAACAGAATTATAGTGGCAAGACTTGTATTTTCAACCCTGGTAGGTGCTGAAGTACTACCCAGAACTTTTAATTCGGTGACTTGGCTTTAATACCACTTTAAGTGATCGCATCATTTAAAGGATTGAAATTTTAGATAGTGTATATTTAATTAGTTTGATATGCCCAATAACAACAATATGATATACTAAGAGGGTGTTTGGATTTGCTTATAAAAAAGTTACTTAAAGTACTTCTGGTTTTAAGTAGCTTTTTTTTATTGTCAACTTTAAGTAGTTACGTGTTTGAATAAAATTTTTTTGTTATTTTAAATAAGTATTTACATGTTTGATTAAAATGGGTTGAAAAGTAAGTTATATAGTTAAAATAACTATTAAGGACATTAAAATAGAATTTAAAAAGGTAAGTATAAGATAAAAGAGTAAAGATATTTTAGTAATAAAAATAAAAAGGTAAGGATAAGATAGTAAATGATTTGGTCAAATTTATTTTTTTTTAAAGTACTTAAAGTCATAAAAAGGAAAAGCTGGGGTTGGAGAGCTTTTTATTTTCTACTTAATGTCACTTAAAAAAAGCACATTTTTAATTAAAACAAACACTTCTATTAGCTTAAATTAGGCTTGAAGCAGATTTGGAAAAAAAAAAAAAAAAAGCCAAACCAAACGCCCTCTAAGACTACCATAAATTAGCATGTGATAAAGAATGAAACAAAGAAAGAGGAGAGAAAATGGATCGTTAGACTCTTGAATCTACAATAAAAACTACATGTTTGACACATTGCGATTCTTTCCTTTTGATGGAAAAAAGAAGAGAAGAAGCCAATAAGTTCAACCCCAGGGGCATAGGTGAGTTGGTAAGTGGCCAGGTGATTAGGGTGGAGACACCCTGACAACGCGGGATCGAGTCCGTGTGGCGGCAGTACTCCGCTGAAATATTGCGGGGGCTGTTGCTGGATTTCCACGCCCGTTGGTCCTCTCCCTGGTCGGGCTGCCACTCACGCACATCCCTCGATTTACCTCCCGCCTGGTTAAGGGGCCTCTGGCCAGGTGGGAAAGGGGTTCTCCTTTGGTTAACCCTTTTAAGAAAAAAAATAATGTGGCATGCATCTCGAGTTGAAGCCAGCTTTCATGATTAGAAGCCCTACTTTAACATTTTTATATTGTAATATCACCCAAATATATTTACTTAGGGGTCAAATTATAAACAATTGATTCTTATTTGGGCAGTTTCATAATCATGACTTTTCCCAAATTTACCTTGAGAAATCTTGAATGGTTAAGTTCACACCAAACCACTTGGATTAATTCACTTATAGTTTTTATAGTTTCCTTGCAATATATTACCTTTATGCCCGTTTAGTGGTAGAAGTTAACATGAACGAAATTAAATAAAATAACAAAGTCCCCGATCCCTACCTTCTAGATCTTGATCCTGGCTTTGACTTTTTCAACTTCATTTTAGATTCTTTTATAATGTCATGATTATCAGTGAAATATTTAAATAATTCACAATTATTAAATCTTTCTTATTCACCTATACCTTATCAGAGAATCCAAAAGATTAAGTATCGGAATATTAAACTGGCTACCCTGGAAGATGCTTCAAAAGTCTCTCTCTCTCGCTACATATACATATTTTATCTTAATGCGTATTTGGAAAAGGTAAACCTTAGACCTATAAAGATTGTGAAGATGCCTAAAGGTATTGGTTTAGATGTATGTAGATATTTTTAATCTGCAAGATGCAAAACTCCATTATTTTAACATATCTAAATCTGAATCTGATTAAGATTGTCTGCCATGATTACAATTAAATAATACTTAGCAAATTAAACTTTTGTATGACCAAAGATTTCTCCTTTGAACTCCCATCTTCTTACTTATTCTACTCTTGGTATAACCTTTGAACACAACAATTGGTCTATGCCCATGAGACTTTTACATTGAGCTCGAAGCCTTTTCCACGTTCTTGGGGCTTGGGGATATGATCTGCAAATCTAACCATGGGCCATTAGAAGAAAGTTTGAATTCGGGAAAAGCAATGGCCTTTCGGGTGCCTACCATCAAGTTAACGAGTTAAATAGATTATGTTTCAAAATTATACACCAAAATGGCCACTTTTGCAAAGCAATGAGGAAAGTAATTATGTCATGAAATCTAATCTTCAATACATGATTTTAGAGTTGCCACGTCAACCATGAGAAAAATGAGCACTTAATTATGGTGGCGATATTAGGCCATGATGAAACCGTGACTTAAAAACATGGTTGGAAAAATTAAAAACAATCAAATTGTGAGTTGAAGACACTCACTTCAAAAATGGTGTCTTCAACCCAAAATCCCCGCTTGCTACAAGCTTGCCACGTTAATCACCCGATCCACCCTATTAGAAACACGATTTCAAAGTTGACTATTTTATGTTACTCTTTCAAAAGATTGTCATTTTAGTAGATAATTTACAAAAGAAAGTCTTATTGGTTATTATCTCCAAACTATAGATGTTTCCAAAAGCACAGTCAATTATTTCAAGATCTGAAATAATGACTAAAATTCCCCTTCATAGAGAAAAAGATCACCTCACCATGGTCAATTCAATTACAGCAAACAACCAAGTGCTGCTAGTTGCGCTTCCTAGTAGCAAAAGACAAAACTACACATCCATTCTAAGGTAGCCACAATTTTAGTATGCGACCAAAAGACAAAGCTGCCAAATCCACATGGTACTCGAAAGAGTTTAAGACAACGTGATGTGGTTAACAATATAATGCAGAACTTATAGAAGAATCGCAATTATGTGAGACATAGTGCTGCTGCCCATACTTCAGCTGAAGCAGAAGGGATCTATAAATTTCTCAGTGAGCTTTTCTTAATTGTAACGATCTGAATCTAGCTCACAAAGCAAATGCTAGAATATGAAAATCGTGATCTTTTTATTCTACGAACATGTCATTCACTATATCTAACCTTTAGAGTTTTACAGGATGAATCAACAGATAATGAAAAACTGAGATCTTCATTTACAAATGATCCACATTATAAGCTCGAAAAACGGAAATATTGATGAGTGGCTTTTCAGTTTCCCGGTAGAGAGTGCAGATAAACTAATAGTGGGCTGCAACTATGCTCAACATCTCTACCAAAAATTTTATGTGCACACTGGCCTGACTCCAGCCACCATCTGAAGTTTTCCAAAGCAGGATCTCCTCGCCTCGTGCATTAGCTCATTCTCCACCAGCAGGCGATGTTAGTGTATAGGTCTCCGCATAGCCCACTTTTCTTCTGATTCTTTACACGTTGGAATTTGATCTGCGGGCCAGTTGGTTGAAAAAATGACTAGCAGTATTTATCACTTTATCAAACTGTGCTTGTCATGAGTTCCATTTTTTTTCTTGAGCTTTTTCCTGTGTCAGAAACACCATCTTGCCCTCTCTTGACATCACCCGTGGATGCTTTTGAGCTTCGAGGAGGAAATGGAGAATTGCTTAAAGTAATTATGTTTGTACTTTCAGGCCCTGCTTCAAGGCCTGAGAGAACCCGCTTAAGCTGAGACTTTTGACAGGTTATTCGTCCCTTGTTCCACCCAGGGAAACAAAAAGATGATGAGACATTATCCTTCAGCAAAGAGTAAGCAGCCTTTGCAATCGGAAAATCACGTGTTATTGAGCTCTTCTCCATATGCCCTCGACTGAGAAACAGGAAAAACAGATGTTACTCATCCAGAAACCAACATAAAATGACTAACCATTTAGTTAGTCTTTTTTTGTGTCTGTATACACGAGGGTTTTACGTATCTGTTCAATTTTTTTTGGAGAAGGGAAACAATAATAGGGAATGGTCAGGGAGGGGGTTTAGAAGGAAGTTGCCGAGTGTTCAAAAACCTTCATTGAGTTGTGAAAGCCAAATTTGTAGATGAGTTAAACTCAATCTTAATCACCTTGTCAAAGTGGTAACTGTGTTCTACACAAACAATTTTTTCATGCACGCACATGTAAATGAATATGTGCTCAATTATCCAAGTATACCTCAGGCTTATTGTAAATATAGATATATCAATCCTAAAAATTTGTGATCAACTCGACTTAGGGCTTGATGATTGAGCTAGCTTTGAATTTGTTATTGGCAAAGCTTGACAAGGTGAAGCTTCGGTTATCAGTCACACTTTCAATCCTTATCCTTGTGTGCTAGAGTTTGGACTTGGTATTCCAGCACTCAAACAAAGAGAATGCTGCCAGAAAACAACTAATCTTGCCCTTTAATGCAAAAGCAATATTATAACTGCTATGTCATGCTTAAGCCCAATCAACTAGACAGGCCCAGTAACAATACAAGGTCCTGGACACTAGAACGGTAACTTTTAAGACTGGGTTAATCAGCCACAACCCATACTTAGCTTGTACGTCTTGTTGAGCAATTGAGCTTAGACAGACAACATACTGAAATAGCACGTTCAGCATTAAAATGTAAGTTACTGTTTATTTATCTTTGCTTTCCGTGCACAAATTTGTTAGACCATGAGAATTTTATTTCTCATGTAACTGCATGCTCAGCTTTGGCTAGTACTCCTAATCAGGTCAGTGAAGCTTTTCGAAGAATTTTATCTTGATTGGACAGTACAGGCATCAGCCAGAGTCAAAGACACATCTAGTTCTCTCCCTTCAGCCACTCAGCACCTTTTCCCGGGAAGAAGCGAAAATCCAAAAGCAAAAGATTAAGAAAGAAAGAAACTAACTATAAAAGAAAGAATGAACTACAAGAAGGAACTAGACTTACACTACAACAACCGTTGCAATGTGAGGAAGATCATCGCCATTCTCTAAATTTTCTCGCATATTGTGGAGCCATACTGCTATTGCTGTACACGCACCTCCAGGCCACATCCTAAAATGACAAAGTTCGAGACAAGAAGCAGCACATAATTTACACAATTCACAAACCTTCTCCACATGTCAAAGCTTGTAGGAAAAAGATCTAGCAAATTAGAAGTCTCGTAGGAAAAAGATCTAGCAAATTAGAAGTCAAGTGATACCTGTGTACATCAACGGATGATATAAGTTTGTTTCTTCGAAATAATTCTGGATATAGGCCTCTCTTTGCTGCTTCATTTAGCACTTTAGCAGCCCTTTCTTTTTGACCTAGCCACCAAAGGGCTTCCAGAAGTGTGTTGTAGAACCTCATCCCCAAACCACAGCCCTCAGAGTTGAGTTTGTCAAAGACATACTCCACCATTTGCCAGTTACTGGAATCGTCAAAGTCTCCTTTGATCGTCTGACAAATAACCTGGTGAATATTAGATTCCCTGTTTGTTAACATCTCATCCAGTAATTCATACACCTTTTCCCAGCTGCATATAAGAACTTCAAGTTGTGAGAGATGACAGCAAAAAGGAAAATGACAAAGAATGTTACATCTTACTTTGTCAATCATTTTCCAGAAAGTCATTCTATAAGATGAGCTTCTAAAATATATACCAAAGGTGGTGTTTCAGTTTTGTTCTTGATCTACAGGTTCATGTCTATCTTAGAGATATGAATTGCTACAGCTGGTCACGTCAAGCTGAAGCTCCCCAGAATGAGGGCACATGAATACAACAGCCCAAAGTCCCAAATTTTGAAAGGAAAACATAACTAATGGAAGTCAAGTAACCATTATAAAGCAGGTAATAAGGCACAGAAGAGCATCAAATAAAGATTATATAGTTTTGACCTTGATGAGAGCATACCATATAGGAGATAAATCGCATTACTCGACAATTAAGCTCATGCAATTATTATGTTTAGAAGGCTAAAAATATAGTAAAATGATAATTCCTCCTATTTTGAAGAACTGTCCAGAAATACACATATATCAATATAAACACACAAAAGAAAGTAAGTCAAGTGTTAACTGATTGCCACCAATATCATAATATCATACCTGTCACTTCTTGCATATAATGCCAGCATCATACAGTAACACATGACACTGGGCAGTATACCCAACTCTTTGATTTCCCTAAACTGCTCCTCACTCTCATCAACAAGACCAGCAAAGCAATAAACACTTAGAACTGCCTCAAGGGTGCACTCATCAGGATCACATCTGGCCTTCTCCATTTCTACGTAAATCTTTATAGCTTCTTCAAATTGACCACCTTGTCTGTATCCTTCAATCATGCCATTAAATGAATCCCTGTTCCGAGGGACACCCATTTCACCCATTCTAGACAATATTGCTCCAGACTCCCGATAGAGCCCGCCTTTAGCAAATGCATGAATCAAAGAGTTAAATGTCTCACTGCTTGGCTTGCTCCCCACCTCATTCATTGTATTGAAGGCAACAATAGCCTCCTCATACAATGCAGCCTGACCATAAGCTTCAATAACCCCAGTGTAAACCTTCGAACTAGGAACCAACCCTTTCTCGTTCATATGGAGCAAAATTCTCCTAGCATCCTCATGAAGGCCTCCCTTTCCACATGCAGCTATCAACCCCTCATACGTCCCCATATTAGGCTCCACATTCTCCTCCACCATATCATTGAACAAAGTCACCACCTCTTTGAAATACCCTCCTTCCCTAAACACCTCTATAAGAATATTATATGTAGTTGCATCTGGTTCCGTGTTGCTCACCTTCATCTCAAGAAACAAGTTCCTCACTTCATCATATCTCCCATGTTTCCCATACAAATTCAACAAAATACTATAAGTCGCAGCATTAGGCGCGCAACCCGCCTCTTGCATCTGCCTAAACACCCCCATCGCCTCCTTTATCTCCCCTCTATCCGCATATGCCTCCAACAACACATTATAACTCGTTATCTCCGGCAAACTCCCTCCTGCCTCCATTCCTTTCAATAACTCCGAAACTTTCCCCAATTTCCCCAACTTCCCAAACGTCTCCACCAAATAACTATACGTTGTTATATCCGGCAATACCCCACCCTCATTCATTGTCCTAAAAACCATCTCTGCCTCATCCCCTAACCCTCTATTCGCGCAAGCGCTCAACAACGTGTTGTAAGTAACCAAATCCGGCTGCACCCCTTCATGCCTCATTTCAGCAAACAAACTCAACAATCCTTCCCAATGGTACCCTCCTCGCGCGCACGAGTTAATTACTGTATTATAAGTCAAAGTAGTGGGGACTATCCGCTCGGTTTTCATTCTTTTGAGTAATTCTAACGAGGTCTCATACTGGCCATGGCGGCCATACGCATTGATGATGGCAGTGAATGAGAACACAGTACGCGGCACGCCATGTTGAGGCATTTCATCGAACACCTCGAAGGCTTTCTCCAAAAGCGCTTCGCGGCCAAGAATGCTTATCATCAACGTGTAAATATGCTCATTGGGCTTGCACCAGATTTGGCGCTGCATGTATTTGAAGAGGCGGAGGGAGCGCTGCCAGTCGCCGCGGGCGGCGAATTCCTTGAACACGTGGGAGAAGTCGGAGAGGGAGAGCTTGCTCTTGAACGCGTCAAGGCAACGCGCGATGCTGCCGCGTGGAGGGAGGCTCGAGAGCTTGTTGATTAGGGTCTCCACGTCGTAGCTGTACTTGCCTTTCTCCACCGTTATCGTTGGGTTCCCGAGGACTAGCTCCTTCGGCTTGGCTCTGGCGACGGCGGTGGCCGAGCGGAGAAGGAGGCGGCGGTGGAGGACGGCTAACCGGTAGCAGTGGTGGTGGTGTGTTTTGGAGGGAAAGGGGAGGAAAGGGGTAGGGGTGAGGATAAGGGAAAGGGAGAGGGGCATTTTGGTCAATTGAGCATCTGGGATTTAAGATAAGATGCTGAAGAGCAGAGCAGAGAGAGAAAGCAGAAGAGTTGCGCAGAGGTTTAAGCTCTGGAGGGAAGAAGAAAGAAGAGGGAACAGAGCAAGAGGCCACGTGGACCTTTGGTCAATACGGATAATTACTAATAAAAAAAATAACGTTAAAAGAATGTCTGAAATTGAATGTCCTTGTCTTGTGTATGAGACAGTTCTAAGTTGAGTGCCCTCCTTCTTGTGTATGAGACATTTTTAGTGTCTTCGTTTTAACTATTTCATAATATAAAAAACATATTATATTCTCAAAATTTGTTAGTTGATGATCGAATTTTGTTAAATATACTAACAATCAAATCCTACCAATTAAAAATTTCTCTTAGATCACATAATAATTTTGTTTTTTTTTAAAGTAATAAATTCTAAAGAAATTATAAGCTTTTGATGATATGTTTTCTTTGTAATTTTTAATCATATTTTAATTTCTAAAAAAAAGGCTAAATAAATAATAATCATAATTCAAACTAATAAAAATAAAAATAGAAACAAAAGTATTATGAAATTACTGAGGATATTCAGGAGAGAAAGATAAGGAGGATATTTTCGTCCAAAGATATTTAAAATTACATCCTAAAACAGTAAATGAAGAAGTAAGGGGGAAAAACAATAACTTCTCCTTTAGACTCAACTGAAATTTTAAAATATTAAACTAAATAATTTTCTTTTCTTACATGATAAATGTTTGAACTACAGATTTGACTCTCAAAAATGAAAAAAAAAAAAAAAGAGCATTGGATCATTCTAACATGCCAACCTAACATGTCTAATATGAAAAAAATACCGTCCATCACTTCCAAACCCACTTGAGCTTGTGTGTGTTGGGGGGGGGGGGGGGTGTGGAATGCTTGCTTTCCATAGCTTAATCTCCCTTATAACATTATAATATCCAAACGAAATCCATATCTCATCGAAGGGCCCCTATTATCCAACAAAAACATTTAAAAAAAAAAAAAGGAACAGAAAAGAAACAAGAAAAAATGCATGGATTATCTTCATTCCACAGATTTTACATAATGTATGGACTTGCAACTGCACTTGAAGATCCTAACATGGGACATTACAACACTTATTTCTAGCACATGACTAGTCCACATAATCTTCCAAAGGGGTCCATGATTACACAGCTTGCAAACCTTCCCTATAAACTGATGAATTGAGAATGCTAATACATTTAGATACGTATGCCAACCGGCTGCTACCAAAGGAAAAACTTCAAACACATTATACATGTACCTACCACTGCACAACAGATTCCACCTAAGAACCGCATGTAAAATCCGAACGCCCCCATCATTGTGGCTCTTCACATTAGGGAGCCCCTTGTCAGCTCTTCATCCCTCCGCCCCCAAGATTTTACCCTTCAACGATACATATACTGTATACGGCTGATCCACCTATAGCCTGCTCAGCAGATATAAATACATCTCCAAGTTTATCTTTTAGTTAAATAGTGCTAACTGAATCAGCTCAGATGATTATTGTACAATTCTAAATAACGAGAACCTTCATCCTCCAGCAGGGCTGCATCATTGAGACCATAGTCTCAGGACTCACCAACCAAAAGCTGAGCAATTTTGTCCACGCTTTGGAACGCTTGAGGTTGGAATGCCATCTTGGAGTGCCTCCATAATTTAGATGTTGTACTATCTGGCAATGCGAAACCGGAACAGTTGAGTATTTTCTTCAATCAACGGAATAGATCTGGGAATGACCACATTATGAACTTTGCAAAAATGTCCGACTCCAGAAACTCAATATGAGCAGCCCTTCCTATTATGGTATTCAAATTCCTCCCTTGCATGGATATGTCAAAATTAACATCACATCGCATAAACACTCTCTGCTCGGAGGATGGTGCACGAATTTGATCGAGACAATCATTCAACATTTCCAAAAACACTTTTCCCTTTTTAGAGTTGTCCCCTGAAGACGCCTGGCACATCTCTATTCTAGCTGAATGATATGGAACATAACCATCCTGAGAACACATGATCAGACCTTAATGTTATCTACCTAGAAATCAGACAGCATAACAAGATAATGGATCACCATTCATATCCATTGCAAGCTAAATTCTTGAACTTCATTCAGAATCTGATGCTATGTGCATTACAACTACTGGCAGACACATATACAGAGTGATTTCTAATGTCAATCAAAATGGTCAGTGCAATGGAGAACAATCATAGCAGTATTAGGGCGTGCAACTTTTCTTTAGTAAATTTAACAAGTGCAGAAGTATAGAGTAGCCGGTATCAGAGTAGCACAACTTACAATAGTAATTACAATATGAAGGTTCATGTTGATTCTTTCCAGAAAGAAAGGACATGATAAGGAAGAAATTAATTTTAAGGACCATTATTTGGTAGAATAGGAGACTTGATTAACAGGTTTTTTTCATATACTACACCACCAAAAGATAAGGAATGACATGATTATTTTTCACTCCTTTCTTTGAGTAATTGACTAATAAATAAATCATGACTAATAAATAAATCATATATATTATACTTCGAGATTGAAATTGTTATGTACCAACTATGTATGACATTAAAAAGAAGGTTCTGACATTGATCCTGCTACTGCCTTGGCTTAAAGCGGACAATGCTACTAACTATAACAGCAAACTACAGATTTGTTCAAAGATACTCAAAAGATTATCTGCTTCAATTAACATCTTCCATCCCGAGATTATCATTCTGCATGTGCCTCTATTCACCAGTAATTCATATATATTGAGCCATAGTAATAAACGGACAAGTGTCATGGAGCAATAAAATCGTAACTCAGATTTTAATTTTCTTTCCCGTTTGTCTAACAACTAATGGAGTCCCTATCAAATGAGAATTTTGTGTATCTTAAAGAGAAATGATATCCATTAAAGTGAACTCTCCAATATAACTATCCTATCATACATTGAAATTGTTACACAAGACATATACATATAAGAACATGAAACATAAAGAAATGTATATTTACTCAAAAATATCACAAACAAACTACTGGAAAAGAAATCATAAGCTTCCAACACAAAAGTAAAATTACCTGAGGTGAAGACAGCAGAATGATATTCTTGAAATCCTCCAATGTTTTTTGCTGAGAGAAATAACAGAAGGTTAAGTTTTTAGAATTTCAGCCAACAAGAAAGTTCCAGTTATTTTCAACTTCAAATGAACCATTCATAATAACAACACAAATTGCAATTCCATCATTATTAGAATAGGATCACCTTCTGGGGAAGATAATAACTGGTCTATCTCAGAGTCCACTGCACCCACACTGGCTGCCCCTGGCCGCACCCCCCCCCCCAAAGAAACTATGAAGCACGGACATGATTCCTGGACTCGCGACACGACACGATGCGACACGCCGACACGTCTTTTTTCCAAAAGATAGGATATGACACGTTCAGGATACGTTAAATAAAATACATTTAAATTTATATATATCATGCATAAATATTATTTTTATCATGATAAAAACAATAAACAAGACCAAATATCATAATATTCAACAATTAATTAATCAAAGAAACTAAATTTTATAAAATAATATGGTTATAATATATAAACTAATTCAATACATTAAAAAGATAAATTTTAAAAAATGAAAAAAAATTGGTGCCTGCTTTTTCTTAGGGTCTGTATAATGTTAATTTTTTTTATACACACAAGTTGATTAAGTAGAAGCATTTAAAACATAAAAAAATAAATAAAAAAAGGACCAAGTGGTGCCAGCTCATCCTTGTAGTCTATATACACGATTAGGTAGAAGCATTAGCTTTCTCTTGGAGTTTGTACTTGGACATGACTAGGCAAAAACAATTTCAAAACCTTTCAGCCATGTGTTTTCTCTCTGAGCCCACATTAAGCACCTTGCTAAACTGTGTGACCTCCTTTCTTCTCCATTTTTCCTCTGCTGAAGATGAAGCTTGCTGCTGCCGACTGCTGAGGTCGACAAGTGAGTTTTTTTTCCTGGTTCGTGAAATAAAAAATTGCACGTGTCCCCAGCGTATCTCCGCGTGGCGCTCGCGTGTCGGTACGTGTCAAAAAATAAAAAATAAAATAAAATTATTGGACACGTGTCCGGCGCGTGTTGGTGTCAGACACGTGTCCAACACGCAATACGCACCATTTGCGAAGTGTCTGTGCTTCTTAGCCCCCCAACCCAAAGCTGGTAAAGACAAAATGATAAAAAAATACTGAATAGCATGAAACAGAAATTATACCTTGCCAAGTTTGTACAAGAAAGTGTTTTGGAGATCTGGATCATCTGTGAATGTGAGCTGATGAATACACTGGGTGCCCTTGAGCTTCTTCAAGAGCCACAACCCAGAATTGAATAGGGAGTTTGGACTGTACAAATAACCAAGATGTGGACCAGAAATAGAAAGATATGTATGAAGGTATCTGAGGTAAGGTTCCATAATGCTCTCTGTAAAGAGAGGGGAAAAAATTAACTTTAGCAACAATAGGAGTTAATTGGAAAGGCAACCACTTGAGCTATAGGGAACAAACCTGTCAAGGCAGTTCTTAGTATAATGTTCCCAATAGAATGCCCAACAAAGCTAAGGTTGATGCTTTTTAAGACTCCAGATCTCGAGTATTTATCCATTTTCTTTTTAATGAATGAAGTTACTTCTTGTGCCAACCTTTGGCCCATTTCTCTAAAGTCCCCTGATGTTTTCTCCTCATTGACCTCCGACATGAGAAACTCTATCTTGGGATCTATCAGAAG
This sequence comes from Cordia subcordata, assembly GCA_028554755.1. Lineage (NCBI taxonomy): Eukaryota > Viridiplantae > Streptophyta > Magnoliopsida > Boraginales > Cordiaceae > Cordia > Cordia subcordata. The sequence continues at coordinate 7,306,517 of JAPTOF010000023.1, forward strand.
CCATTGGTTTCGGACAAGACGCAAGTCCAGATGATGTCCCTGTTCAAGTTACCTTCATGATCAGTTGACTATCACTTTATCTATAATATGAATAAAAAATATCACCCACAAAGCAACACACAACAAGAATGAAACACAACACATGACGAAATCAGCAAATCCTCCATATGCAGTAACAAGGAAACTAAGTGTTCTAAATAGATCAAAGTCTATGGAATAAATTATGAAAAACATAGATTAGTACCGAAACAAGAAGACTTCAGCATGTTACACTGTGTTCTGAACCTCAGCTTAGGCATCATCAAAAAACCAAGGGAAGTACTTCGAACAAATAGATCAAAGGCCACATTATGGGTGTTCTACACTGGCAATATCAAGAAATTAGCAAGCAACACAGCTATACCTCTAAACAAGATGCCAGAGGCGAATATGACATGCAGTTTTCGAAACTCAGCAGCAAAGGCTATTACCAAAGCTGTAGAGTAAATTAAAAACACATACGGACCCTCCAGTTCAGATATCCGTACAATTATTTATTAAAGAGTTATATTTATACAATTATTTTCACCTCATCAACTATAGTTTAGATCCACCATCATAGATTTACAGACTCCATGCAATTGAGAGTCTCTGATGGCATTTGAGGGAGTAGAATCATTAAAGTTGTCTGCATCTTAAGCTATTTCATCCTCAACAACTAGAAAGGAAATATTTAACTTCAGCTGCATACTCAAGGGAAGTGAAGAGAACACAGTTCCAAAATATTGGCATTTATGCATGTCTCTCCTTTGAGAAGTCTACATAAATTATGCATAACTTAGTACTTAACTAGGAAATTTTGCAAATTAGATTACACTTGTTGAAAGTCCTACAAATCGTTCCTCCGCTAATTCAACGCATTACGAGATTACGAATAATCATTTCATTTTGGGGACAAAAAAAAAGTCATTTCAATAGCTACAGATAAACATATGGATCAAGTCAATCTCTTTTAGATGAAGTGAGGCTAAAATACTAAGATATGGGATCCACCAATATGTGCTATTAATGAGCTTTTAAAAAGAGGAGGTGGATTTGCTAGTCTCTACTTCTCTAAAAAAGTGTGCTTTCATTTGTAAAGGGATAGAGGAAGAAACAATCAGACAATAGAGCTCCACAATGAAAAATAAGAACTACAGGACCATTGCATTTACAAGTGACAAAGTAGCATAACATGCCTGGAATCCATGGACAAAGACAACAATCTTCAGAATTCGACCATTTTGGCGAGTGCTTTGAACAGATGCCTTGCTTACAGTTTTGGAGCCTACTCCAGACATCAGGGCGTCTGTATCTTTCAGGTCCACATTAGCTAGGTATGAATTTCCACTGGTTGTACGCCTTGGCGCATTTAAAGAGCGTTCTACAATTACTATTGGAATCCGTGATGGATCTTCAAAAATATGCAAATCTTGAATAGACTGATTATTGATCTGCAATGAAGCAATTGCATAACTATAGAAAATGCCAAAGCTAATATCACAAAAACCTTCATATGTGGAAGAACTTACTTTCATTTGTGCTATACTACGTCTATGTAGCTCAGCTCGCATAGCTGCAGTCTGTGCAGGCTGATAAAATATAGAAGCAAAAATTCCATATGAATCTCTATAATCTATAGCTTACCAGAGAAATGATCAATACCATAATAGAACAAGTCATGAATGTGACAAACTTACATCTTCAGTCAACTTTCGCATAACAGGTGCTCTGCCCCGCACACCATGGTACGAGGACGAGTCAACTTCACTACTGATGTACTGGTGAGGCATCTCAACTTTAGAATAGACCATCCATATTGACCATTCAGCTTTGCGGTCAAGAGCCCATTGATCACGCAGATATTCAAGAACTTTTGTTTTGTTAGCCCTGTAGAAAAAGAAAGAGAATCAGTTTCAAACCCTACCATGTATAGAAGTAATTGACATAAAATATTGCTTGGTATAATACTTCATTTTAGAATTAAATACTGTATGCCACACAACTTGATAATTGATACTAATCTTTTCATGTCAAGCACAAGTATGCAGGTGAACATAAATTTCATAGAGAAAAGTCCTCATGGTCTTTGACTGTTACATCCACCACGTGGTTATTTTATTTCACTTGAAAGGAGGAATTTACATTTCAACAGGTCATTGTAGGAGAGGTTTCAATGTTCTTTGCTTAGTTCTAGAAAAAGACATGTCTGCCTCTCAAGAAATACAGGTAATATGTCTAAATGAACAAACAAGTTCTGTAAGCATTAACTATAATTGAGTAAATTGATTGAGGATGCTGTCAACTATTTGATGCACAATTTTAAAGTGGAATACAAATTTTTTTCAACTTTACTATTGAAATCACAATGTACAACATTCTCATTGAAAGAGAAAAATTGAAAAAGAAAAGCTAATAACATAATCTTACAACACTATCATTTTTCTTGCCCAATGGGATGACGAACTTGCAGATGCTTAGGTTGTTAGTTTCCCGCTGACATATTACTCAACATTCAAAATTAGACTCAAATTCGTAACAAGGATAATGTAAATTCCTATTTCACTACAATTGTTAACTTTCAGCCATCGATTTTGTTAGCTTCGTAGTTCCTATTGTACTAAGAGATCTTTGGGAAAATCGAGCTCACACGCACATACACATAAATGCACAACAGAAACACACACAAGAACACAGGAGATTTTAACGTAGTTTAGCCCTCTGTTTATGTTCACGATCCCCTTCTAGATAAAATTCGCTATTCAACGATATTGGGTGTTACAGTTTTGGAATAGACAAAACTCTAACTAGCATCCCTCCCACTCAGCTTTTCCAACAAAAGCATGATACTCTCTCTAATACTCTCAGGCTCTCTCATCCATACCCCCCATAGGGTGTAGCCCCTAAGGCACACTTAATACAAGCTAGAAGACCCCCTACTTATAGGAAACTAATCCTGATCCCTCTAGGTTCAGAAATCCTATCTCCACTCAAGTTTGAGTTTCTACTCGTTTCCTAATTTGTATGAATTTGGACTTTGAGCCACAACCCAACAAGATCCTCTTCAAAGAGTCACATATGGCTTGATAGAGTTAGCTCTTTAGCATTAGTCCATTTACAGATGTTTGGCTGAGCTTATTTTTCAGCCAAAAGAGCTTATGAAATGGTTTTAATGTTATAAGCTCCTTTCAGGTGTTTGGTAACTCGACAAAGGAGCTTCAAATCTAAAAAAAAAAAAAAAGCATACAAAACCATCCATTGTACAGAAGTAGCCATATAGCAACTCGTTTTCTTATTGCTTATAAGATCTTCATGTCAGGCTCCTGACCAAACATTATTCTGACCAACCCTCATCCTTCTCACATAATTCCAAACTTGTCTCTCTCGTCTTCTCTTCTCTGACACCACCAACAGAAAAAGTTAACTAATATAATTAGTAATTAATAATTAATATATCATTATTAGGAAATAGCATAGACCCAGATAATTATGCAAAAGTATATATAAATATTAGTACCCACCCATTTGGTCATCTCAACAGCTTATAGCTTATAAGCACTTCTCATTACCAAACCTATCAGAGCTTATAATCACATTTTATCCAAACTGGTAACAGTGCTGAGTCAAACACTTAATCATACCATGAGATGAAGGACTCTCAATCCTTCATCAGTGCCATTTCTGAAGGACTCTTAATCCTTCATCAGTGCCATTTCTAAAGTTCTTATATTATTTTTTTTGTCAGTAAAGTTTCTGAGAATGTAGTGTTAGAACTTAAGTTTCTGAGAATGTAGTGTTAGAACTTAAGTTTCTGAGAATGTAGTGTTAGAACTTATCCACATTTAATGGAAGTTAATTGGAATGGTAGTTGAACTTGAAGAAACTGAATGGTAGCCATAGCATACAGGCAAAAACCCTCAATCAGCAAACCCCAAGATATGTTGGTAATGAATGATGTAACACCACATTTAAGAAAGAAATTTGAAAAATCGAGTGATACTATAAGTCACTGAAGTGGATAGTTCAAAGCTTTGAACCCCTTGAATTTCTGAAGCATTACAACCAGTACTTATAGTGTGTTTGGAATGATCTTATTTTAAGATGCTTATCCTATTGAAATCTGGAGATATCTTATCACATGCACCATGCATTATATAGTTGTAAAAGATAAGATAGGATGGATTACTTATTGCTTATTTCTTATAAGATAAAAAGTATGGTTGACTTTGAATTTTCCTTGATGCATGTGATAAGATGTCTTAAATCTTAAAAGATGTACCCTTATTTCAATAGAATAAGCATCTTAAAATAAGATTATAACAAACAGAGCATTAATCACTCCAGTTGGCACACATGGAACAACAGAACTTCCGTTATGCATTGATATGCATTGCTACCCCCATAATCGCATCATACTAATAAAGGTTCTGCAGATCAAACCATATCAATGTTTACAATTCTTCTTGTACAGATGGGTCCTCAAACTTTCCATACTTTATCATCCTCTTCTTCCCTTCTTCTAGCTTATATAAGCAGTGTGTGATAGATAGTTCTTCACTAGGTAAGCAAAAATTTCTAATAATAATCATGAAGCCCCATGTTTACAGAAAAGAACTACCAAAAAGATATTTATTATATTATGATATTACTTATCATAAAATCCCAAAGAAAAGAGAAGAAAACAACAAGTCAATAGTGTATCTCCACACAAAAACTCCTGCAATCAAGTGAATTTGTCCTGAAATGAACCTTTACTGATTTGATTTAAGAGAATAACTGCAAGATTGCAATGAACATACGACTTCCCCATAACAGAAATGAGTAGCATAAAGACAAACCTGTGAAATGTCAAAAATATATTCCACAAGTAAAGTGTTTGATTTCCGACAGAATGGAATGAACGGAGTAGTTCATCCTTAGATAATGAATCAAGAACTTCATCACTTTGAGAATCAACAGAGCCATTAGATTTCTGAGAAACATAAAATATTTAGAAGTGAGTAAAAACCACAAAAGAGCATCAATATGATAAACAGAACCGCACGTACTAGGCTTGTTTGGATTGACTTTTTTAAAAGTTCTTTTTTCTATAAATTTTGAAAAAAGTGCTTTTGAAGAATCTAAAATTTCTGGCTTCTTAAGAAAAGCGGAATTTGAGTTTTTCTAGAGTTTCAAATTTTCTAGAAAGCCAATCCAACTACTTATTGCAAAAAAGAAAATGTGTTTCTCCTAAGAAAAAAAGTAAATTTTTTCATGAAAAAAGCCAATCCAAACAGGTCCTAAACTTTCCAGTGAGGAAGGACCTGAGCAAGAAGCTGAGACTCGCTTGTCACTTGTCCTGAATCTTCAGTGCTACTCATCTGCTGATTGGCTCCAGCAGTAGAACCAAGTAGTTGAGTGTACTCAGGTTTTGAAGTGAAATCAGTAAGGTCAATTGCTTGATTAACAGCTCTGCTGACTTTTTCTATTTCCTTGATAAGTACACTACGAGCAGTTACAAATGCTTTCAAAAGCATCACCTATTTCAGGAAGCAAAGGAAATCAGATTCATGCTAGTGCCAGTAAGAAAATGCTATAAGACTCACCATCCTGATTTACAACAAGATTGGGTAGAATGCTCAAAGAAAATACAATCTCAAAGGCCGTTTAATTGAAAATCTCATCATAATAACCCGAATTTTCTGGTAATACTGAATTCTCAAACAGCAGAACAAAAAGTAAGACATAAATAGCAGTACAGCCGAAAATAATAAGTGAGAAACAATCTTACAGGCGATTCTAGAAAAATTCTTAAGTCATAGTTTCTTTTCTAGCACTAACTACAGGATTCCTCTCATGAAACAGAAATCATGAAATAAACTATTGAAAGTACAGCGTGGAAAAATTTATTCCCCAGGAGGATTGCATTACATTTTCAATTTAGCATTTTCTAAAGTTGGATGAATTGCAGATACAGTTCCCAGCACTCAAAAGCAAGTAAGCGACGTTTGATGAAAGGAAAGCAAGTTCTAACATTAACACACTTTTCTTTCGCAAAATATATTCCCAGGACAAGAGTACATTACATTTTCAACTCAGCATTTTCTATATGTGGAAGAGTTGAAGATACTAATCCCAGCACTCAAAAGCAAGTAAACAACCTTCTATGGAAAGAAAGCAAGTTCCACAATTTCCATAAATGTGATTTCTTTAACATCAAAAGACTTCTCTCGAGGTGTGAAATTCATCCCACATATAGTTTCTTACCATTTTCAATGAATCCCTGATATTAAAAGGATACAATCAATCACAATTTGAAAACCCAAAACATTGAGGAAGAAATGATTATAGAATAACTCGAGCCACCATCATACCTCAAATTCTTTTCTTCCCTTTCCCTCAATTAAATGAAAATTTTGTCATGTTATACAGACACATTAACTGAGAAAAGATCCATTCTTCTCTGAAATAGTTTTCCAATCTTGACCACATACATTCTGGATAAGGAATCAACATCAAGATTTCAGACTTTGTTATGCCAAGAAAGTCAGAGAACCACTCCAAGTGTTCAAGAAAATGTAAGTGTGACAAGTGAAAAAAAGCTTAAATTTGACTTTCTTAAGTCAATTGAACTGCAATTACCATCAATAACCATGAATATATGCAGGTCGCAACATGGAACAAGCCAAACTTGTAAACATAAATGTTAATGGAAAGTAGGAAAGAGGTCATGCTTCTACCAATAACCAGTCAAGTCAATCAACGGACACAGCAATGCAATATAACATGAAACAGATGACAGTAAAACAGAATTTAGAAGTACACATACTTGCTTCGACTTATCATAATCTTCATCAGGAATATCATCTTCGGTGCAGTGATCACTGAAATGTTGCAAAATCAGGGGTACATCAGCAGAAATATTTAAATAAATAAATGGCAAGCAGATCAAAGCAGCATGACCAACCCCCCCCCCCCCCAAAAAAAAAAAGAAAAACCCAAAAAAACAAAAACAAAAGAGGAAAAGAAGAAGAAGAAGAATAAGAAGAATGAAAATAAGGAACAAGATTCCCAGAATGCCAAAATAATCACTTGTTATCCAAAACTATTTTAAGAAATTGGAATATGTGACAAACCTGGGTACCTTCAATTGAGAGGTGTAACCCCCTTTAAGCAGCCCAATATGTATAGATACGTCAACCAACACCGCATGAAAAGCATCAAAATGAACAGGACAATAGGAATGCAATCCTAGAAGTGCTTTAGGAGGAAGCCGAAATTCATGAACTGCAGCAGGGCTCGCATCCAATACAGCCTGCAAACCAGCCCTGCAAACAGTGCTTTGAATTTTTTTATTTTGTTATTGGAGACAGTTAAACTCAGTTTCTACTTCCCTCAATGAGCATCAACTTGCCACAGATCAAATTCCACAAACTAACCCGTTATCAAATACAGGCGCATACAAGAGCTCAATTTTCAGAATAACAGCAGAGGTTGGAGGGCCCTGGCAATTAAGAAGGCCTATCAGTTGTCACGTTATAATGTTAATAAGATAAAAGTCTAAAAATAATTATGCACGCAAAGACAGAGTCAGATACAAGCACCAGTGTTTATAGGCATTGATGAATTTCGAATCAGACAGAGCTGTAAATCCTGAAAGAACCATTAGTTTACAGGTACTTATTAAATTCCTTGACATTCTTTTGGGATTCACAGCTCTATACAGATATCAGGAGAAGAAACACTATAAGATACTGCAATTATAACTATGCAGCTTGTTTGCTTGCTGAGATATCCATTTTACAGGACATCCGCATTTGATTCAATTGCCTTCTTCGACATACAAAGAGATCATGAAAGACGAGAGGCTTCTATTACATAAGTAGTTTTTACTTTCTACCAAAGACAAGCTGACAGAGCATACCAAGATAATGCACACATATATACATACTTACATAAACACGTACACACATACATGGATACATACATACACAGAGAGAGAGAGAGAGAATTGTTACCTCAATTTTATTCAGAGACAAGTTGAAAGCAACCATCATTGACAGAAGGATATCCTGTCTGGCATATCTGATCCGGAAAGGTGGTGAAGAAAAGCTGTGGTCAGCATCATCAATCCTCCATACGCCATATACGTCATCAGAACCCAGATCAGGCGCTGCATCTCAGCAAACAACTTCATCATATAATTCGGGTCCATCCAAGAGATAAGTCAATTGTAGAAAACCCATTTAATGAATAAGATACACTATGAAGCAAGCATTTAATTGCTTCTACAAAGAAATGTCAGAGAGTAAACCCATGCAAAAACAGACTACGGCTGGTTTTCCAATTTTTAGAAAGTAATATGAAGTTGATAGAGAAATATAAGATCATCAAGGAAGTGGCGAGTCTATGTGGAGGGCAAAAAGATGGATAGGCCTTCCCTATCTTCTGAGGAGAGAGATAGCACACTTTCTTCAATCACTCAATAATACAACATATCAACCTCCAATCTCCCTCCAAAAAGCATTGTTCAGAAATCCAGGCATAGATGTTGAGATACAAAAATTAGATTTAGATTTGTTCGAGGTGCAGATACACAGTTTTTCACTTAAGTGCCAAAGAGAACACCCCCCCCCCCCAAAAAAAAGAAGGAAGGGGGAAAGAAAAATCTTTCAATCTCCTTGTCACTCTGACACTCTCACGCACCCATTAGGCATAACAAGGATGTTCACATATGTACACCAAACTAGTGAATTATGCCAAAGAACACTGTATGCTTTTCGATACCAATACAGTTTAGCAAACAATGAAGTATGCCGGGAATAACAGGGATGATGGAGAGAAAGACAGAGTTATAAGAAAGAAAAAAGAGTGCACATGTATCTCAGAATGCTTGTGCTTATACATTGACCCTCAGCACCCTATAGCAACTATTGTATATCTATGTACAAGGAAAAGAAGAAAAGAAACCAAAAGGCCGATGGTAATAGATTTTTTGCTTAAAGAATTTTGACAAAATAAAATTCACTCTTTAATTATAACCAGATTTCCAAAAAGGTCCACTAAAACATTGTGGAAATTCCTTCTGTTCTACACAACCGTATCACCCTTCAAACTTGAATGAAAGTCAGGAAAGGCTTCGAATTTCCAAGATGAGGCTATTCGTAAGGCAGTTATAGTTGTATGTGTGTATTTTTAGAGAAGTCTTCCACTATTTGACAGGCCAACTTCATCTTACTTGTACAATGTAACCATATTCACTTCATGAACACCTCACATGCAGACCCACTGAAATCCATTCCCTTCTCAAAGATCAGTGTATTGCCGCATCCAGATAAACATTGATTTCCACCTCCACTGGTACTCAAGGACTCTGGTAGTGTCGAGGGTTTATCCATTGCATAGCTAGCTCCAAGCCCAGATACAGGAGGATTTCATGAGGTAGCTGTACTCAATCAAACTTTATCATATTCTCCTATGGATTTACAGCATCATGATATTCCCATTATAGTGCATACCACACTACCCGCACACTGTATTTTCCGGATACAGTGTCAAATAGGGAGAAAGACCTCATATAAGATCTTGCACGTATCGAACTAAAAGAAGAGATTACCAAGAACAGAATTAAGTAGCATCAGAAAGTTCATAAGCCCAACATCACCTTCTATGATAATCCTCATTTGTTTTGGTACGGGTAGTTTTGCTTGGGTATATTAATGAACATTTGTCCATTGAGCACACAACTAAAAGTAGAACTTATCTATTTTCTATCCAAAAATCCAAAACAAAAACATCCCAATCAATATCACCAAGCAAGCATCTTCACAACTCAACAAAGTTAAATTATTCCACTTTCTCTTAAATATCTATGCCATATCACATTCCACACTTCATGACGCGCTAACAAACAAACGCACACATACATATACCTTCATATTGAACAACTCTTGAAGGCATCCCAACTGAACCATAATCAGCTTCCTCCCACCTCAATGTGATCTTCAATTGATACCATCTACACATCAACCAAAAACAATTCTGGGATCAGAACAACTAAGTAGAAGTAACATAATTACACCACCACATTCTCACACACACACAAAAACACAAACACACACACACATATATATAAGAAAATACCCTTGTTGGAAGAGGTCGAGGTTGTGAAAGCGATGGATGTAGATGGCGATTTCATGGACGGCCTCTACCATCGGGTACTTGCGTTGGAGTTGCTGTCTAGTGGTCTTCTTGGCGGTGCGCTTCGCAAGTAACTGAAGCTTCTGCTGAAACTGCTGTTGCTGTATCGTCGTCGGAGAAGAAGAGGAATATGCGGCGGTGCCGGTGCCGGAGGAGGTGGCGGAGGATGAATTCTGAATCCTCTTAGTGTTGATGCCGGCTATGATCCATCTCAGCCGCTGGAGTAATGCTGACATTTATTGGGGCGTGATGATGGTGGTGGTGGGGGTGAGATTGTGTTTGAGACTTTTAGTATTTGCATACTTTTTTTTTGTTTTTTTGGGTTTATTTTCACGAGATGGATTGAAAAGTTTCAAAACCTAAGAGGGTAACAGGCTAACAGCTAGGGATTTGCAAGGATTTTTGTTTTTTCTTTTCTTTTTTTTTTTTTTTTGTGTTTTGTGCTTTGGAGTTTGGAGAGATGGCATAATTTCTTTTTTCTCATTTTTCTTTTGGAGATATGGTCTATTAGTTTAATGGGAAAAAAAACAGTGATTTTGGAGCGAGGAAATGGTATTAGAATATCTCGACCTTTCATGATTATATAAATGTACTTAGGTTGTTCATTAAATTCAAATTCCTAAAAAAAATAACAGCAAAAATATTTTTTTTAGTTTCAAATTTTAAATGTCATGGACAATAGAAATGTTATTATGCACATATATAAATAGTTGAAATAATTATGTCGCATTAGTATAAGGGAATTATCAAAGGATCCTAGCCGTGAGAAATAGTGTTTGCCTAAATATGTTGGCTGATTGAAAAACAGGAGAAAATTATTGATTTGACTGAGCTCACTAATAATTGGCATGGTACTTATCTATAAATTTTATTAGTTCTTTGATTATTTATATTATTTTTATTATAATTTAACCGGTAATTCATGACCAATAGATGATGTGATATGATAATTGAAGATTAATTTTCGTATTTTTAGAATCAGAAGTAAATATGTTATACTCTTAAAACTATAAAATGTCATTTAAAAAAAAAAAAAAAAAGTTTACTAGCTTTATAGGTTTTTTGTCTTGTTATTCTTTTTCCTCTATTTCACATTAGATCTGTAAACTGGTCTCAATCTAATCAAAGTTAATAATTATTGCCATATATATTGCTGCATATGTGCCTACCGCCTAGGCTAGACTGTTTATCACCTTTCCTATGTTTTCCAGCTTTATATTAATGTCAAATATTTTATATATAACAAAATTCTACTATATAAAAAATAATGATAAAAATAATATATAGTAATACTCGTTTTTTATAATTACTATATCATTCCTGCTTCATCTACTCACATTATAGAATTTCTCCTCTCTATTAAATTGGGTTTAGGGTTTAATAACTTTATATATAGATTTGAGTTTAATAATCTTATCTACAAATTTGAAGTAGTATTTATATGTGTATGCATAGGCCAAAAAATAAAGAAAGTAAAATAGTCAAATTGTTAGCTACGTTTCAATGTACAATTTTGTAGATCTTAAATTAATATTTTTTGCTAAATGTACGATAAGTTTTTCGTGCTATACATTATCAAGTGCTAGTGGTAATAAAATGGATATTTTATATAAGTTATCCAGAGCTTATATTTGTGTTAATAAACAATGCATTCCTAATAGTTTTGTATTAGTCAGGAATATGACAAATCAAGTTATATTAGGAACCCCATTCCTTAATAAGATATTTCCAATAAAAGAAATTACTAATAATGGAATAATTGGTAATTTTGAAGGAAATGAAATTCAATTTGAATTTATAAAAGACCCCATAACTAGGGTACTTAATGAAATGGTTGAGTTAATAAAAGCTAAAAGCAACCAATTGAATTTTCTTAATCAAGAAATTAACTTATTAACAATAAGTGATAGGTTACAAAATTCTTATCTTCAACAACGTATAAAGTTGTTAATAAATCAATTTTCAGCAGAAATTTGTGCTGATCATCCTAATGCATTTTGGGATAGGAAAAAACATATTGTTAGTCTACCATACGTAGATGATTTTGATGACAGAATGATAACAACAAAATCAAGACCTGCTCAAATGAATGAACAAAAACAGGTTAGATGTAGAGAAGAAATAAATATGTTTCTACAAAAAGGATTAATCAGAGAGTCCAAATCAGCTTGGAGTTGTACTGGTTTTTATGTGAATAAGAAATCAGAAATTGAAAGAGGATCTCCAAGATTAGTTGTTAATTATAAACCTCTTAATAAAGTTTTGAAATGGATAAGATACCCACTTCCTAATAAAAGGGATTTAATTAATAGAATACATGATGCATGTGTATTTTCGAAATTTGATATGAAATCTGGCTATTACCAAATACAGGTAATAGAAGAAGATAGATATAAAACTACTTTTGTAGTACCATTTGGTCATTATGAATGGAATGTAATGCCTTTTGGTTTGAAAAATGCTCCTTCTGGATTTCAGAAGACAATGAATGATATATTCATACCATATAATGATTTTATGGTCGTTTATATTGATGATGTCTTGGTATTTTCAAAAGACATTAATACTCATTTTAAACATCTTGAAATATTCAAGAATCTTGTTATTAAAAATGGGTTAGTTGTGTCAAAACCAAAAATGGTGATTTTTCAATCTAAAATCAGATTTTTGGGATATAATATTGAAGATGGGAAAATAATTCCTATTGATAGGAGTATTGAATTTGCTTCTAAATTTCCAGATGAAATTTTGGATAAAACTCAATTACAAAGATTTTTAGGCAGTCTTAATTACATTCAGCCATATTATAAAAATTTGGCTAATGATACTGCTATACTATATGAAAGACTGAGGAAAACCCCTTCCCCTTGGTCACAAAGTCATACTGAGGCGGTGAGAGTGATTAAATCAAAATTCAAATATTTGCCTTGTCTTATGCTTGCAAATCCACAATGGGATAAGATTGTGGAGACAGATGCTTCAGATATAGGTTATGGTGGAATACTCAAACAAGTTCAACCATCAACAAAGCAAGAATATCTTGTTCGCTTTACCTCAGGAAAATGGAGTGAAAGCCAGAAGAATTATGCACTTGTTGCAAAAGAAATTTTAGCTATTGTCAACAGTGTTTTAAAATTTCAAGATGATCTTTTGAATAAAAAGTTTTTGATCAAAACTGATTGCAAATCTGCAAAATTCATGTTCAATAAAGATTTTAAACATGATGTTTCGAAATATATGTTCGCAAGATGGCAAACATATTTAGCCCCTTTTGAATTTGAAATCAAACATATTCAGGGAAAGCATAATACTTTGCCTGATTTTTTATCCCGTGAATATCTGCAGGGGGATGCAACCTCCTGATGGGGGTTTTCAAGGCCGTGGGAAATATGCCCATGGTGGATCATCAAGAGGCCCATGGTGGATCATCAAAAGGCCGTGGCAAATATGGTCATGGTAGAGGTAAAGGGAGAAATAATGCTCCTAATTATTTCTATGCAAATAAAGCATTAGAAATTGCTTCTGAAGAAGCTGAAGTACGTAAAAATATATTGCGTGCTCAGAAGTTTGATATTAAACTTCCCCATCCCAGTTCACCAATATATTCAGAAACAATAAAGTTTCTTGAAGAACTGGAGAAAAAAACAAATGAAAGAAATATAAGTTCTTTCGCTTCAGCTCTAAATACTATAGAGCAAGATGAATATGTGCAATATACAGAGAATGCAGGAGAGGAAATAATCCTCTATTTGTCGCAGAAGGATCTCATAAACCAACAAGATCCATGGTTGCTGATGTCCAAATATTTGGATGATTTCTCATTTCCAGCACAGTCTTACAAGACGAGACACCACTATGAGAAGATTCTCATGGAGACACAATCTGCAGATTTTGAACACTTCAAAAAGAGTGGAAAGGCAGATATGATGTCAAAGGATATTGCTTATAGCAAGATCTATGTGAAGACTCTTATCAATGCAGAGCAATGGGGACTATCTACACATAAACTGAAGTCCTATGTGATATCAACACAACAAGGTCCCATATTATATTCTTATTGGGATTATGTTGAAGGTTTCTCAAAAGTATTTTATTTTGAGAATGACCAGCATAAACATTCATGGTTCGTGAAGATAGCTGGTATTGTCCTTAATAAGGATATTCCATCATGGTTTATAATTTGGTGGAATTATTTTGGTCCAAATTCATCAATACTTCCAGAACCATTCCAGGATCTTTATAAAAGATGGAAGGAAGTTTCGCCAAAGATGCAGAATTTCAATCAACAATCAGTTGAAGGCACTGCAACAATGTATTTCTTTCTGGAGTTCTCAATTCCTTGGATTGTCATATGGATTCCAGAAGTGAGTCATGCAGATAAGCATGTTCCATGTTTGAAGAGGATATTCTTCACCAAATTCTGGCAAAAAATGATACAGAAAGATCCAAAGACGAATCAATTATATTCCCAGGATCTTATCAAAGAAATTGAAGAAAAGCTTCAACAATACAAAAAGGAAGCTAAAGAAAAGCAGAAAGCAACCATTCAACCAAAATCATGGTTTGAACAGTTCGTGAATAAGTTGCAAAAGGAAAATCCATCCATATCTTTGCAGGATATAATGTTGCAATATATGGATAATGTCAAAGAGGAGATGATACAATTCACTCAACAAAGTGATACATCTTCAGAAAAGTCCGAGAAGTCAATGGAGATTTCGCCCCAAGGCAGCAGATATTTCTGTCTTGCAGGACAATCACAAGATCCAGAGGAAGAAGAAAACTATTCTTTGGATGACGTGTTCGAATCAATGAAAGACGCGTTGAAAGGTCCACTTCAAATAAAGAAGAAGGGAGAATCGTCCCAAAGTGATCCTAAACAGGATAAAGTTTAGGAAAGAAGAGAAAAGAATAGTAATGATCATGATGTCAGTGGAGAAAGCGGTTGTGATTATTGCTTCAAGACAAAGGAATCTGATGACTAAATAATGAGTCAAGAAAGATTTCACAAAAGTTTCTGTCGTATATGGATAGGTGTCCACTATTCATAAATTAGTGGAGTTACTGTAGATAAACAGTAATTTACTTTTTACTGTTTGTAATTATTGTGTTTCCTGGATCTCAAATCTGTGAAGTCCGAGGAAAATTGTTTTGAACTTGTGTTTCAAATCCGAGGATTCAATTGTCTATAAAAGCCACAACTCGGAAGGAGAAACATAAGAAAAAAAAAAAGAAGAAAAAAAAATTTAGAGAGTTTACATTTTTATATTTTGTAAATTTTGAAAGAAATAAAAGTTCAGAGTTTTTTCAAGGTATTCTTCTTTTATTTTCTTGTCATTTTATTTTATTTTGTTTGAAATCTTGGCCTCAATGACAGGCTGAGTTGTTGATGAATTGTTATAATGCTGATATAACATAAAAGTTGTTTTAAGCCATTTTAGATGCAGTTGATAACCCTCAAATGTTTCCGCTGATATGTTCTAATCTTAAGGGTTATGATATATCTTTGATATTGCCTGGAGTTCTGGTTCGAAGTATATGATTGAATCCTAGGAGTGTCCCAAGTCCATTGCCTGTTGCCGTTGTTGTGTTGGCGTTGTGGCGCAGGACCTTCTTCTCTGTTCACTCCATGATTAGGGTTTGAGAATATATTAGGTAATTTACCAGGGATCCATTTTTTGCATATCTCAGATATAGCTTAAAACTTAAGGACTTAGTCATGTCCACGGACTGCTATTTGTGGTCTTCTTATCACCTGGGCCTAATTTGGTATCAGAGCCTTTGTAGTCAATACTCTTTGGTAATGAGTATTAACTCAAGTTTTATGTTGATCAGTATTATTTCAATTCATCATTTGATTGCTCAAACAATCTGAGTATGTCTTCAATATTATCAATATTTGCAAAGAATCAAAATACTGTGAAAAATAGTAAGAAGGAAGAATATGATATTCCTAAGAATTTAGAATTGTTAAATAAGTGGACAATTCCTAAAATAGAACCTAGGATGATATATTCCTTTGGTACTTTTGATAAATTAAGTTTTAAACAAATTGTTAAAACTTGTGAAAAATCTGTTCCTATACATAATGAGGAATTGACTATAAAATTACTTAGTCAGGATGATATTGATGCATATACATCAGAATATAAGTTCTTGCATATTGGACTTGTTCAGGTAGCTTTTAAACCTCTTACCTTATATGGTTTACCTGAATCATTTTTATCTGTATTACGTGATACTCGTAATATGAACTGGCGTCAATCTATCATGGGTATTATGGAATCTAGTTTAGCTCATGGTCCTATATATTTTAATGCTTATCCGAATTTACAATTATCTTTGTCGGATGTGAATATACTTGATGCGTTAACATTATATGTGAAAACGCATGGTTATAATTATTTGCCAGGTACAGAAGTGATTTGTATTTGTTATAGGGTTTATTTTAAGCCTTTATATACTTTGAATCCAAAGTGTAAGTTGATGAATACAAATCAACAAGAAACCATAATATTTGAAACTAATTTCAATAGATCTAAAATAACAACTCGTAGATCTATAAGATGGGATGAAATAAACTTTCCAGAAACATTGTTAGCTGAAAAGATAATTCCAGCAACACCATTAATAAATGAAGATTTGGTGGATGCAATCCAAACATCTACTGGTGATATCCAAATACAATTTAATAGGAAAAGTACATCTGAAATAGGTGGAAGTTCAGAATTAGGAAGATCTAGGTATTCTAGAACTAGTTCAATTCATTCTTATATTTCTCCAATAGATTATAGAGTTGATTTACCCAATACTGTAGGGAGTTCATCTTCTAAATCAGAATATGAAAACCTGCAACATAAAGTTCAGGAAATTAAAATCAATAAAGATAATATTGCTCAGGGAATATATAATAATCCTGAAGAAACTTTTAGACCAGAAATAACTGAGTCAGAATTAAACTTTCCAGTTTAATCATGAATCAAAATAAAATTGATTTCAGTCCAGGTAGTTCAGCTAGAAAACAAATACAAGCTGAATTTCAAAAACCAATATTTCAACCTTTCAGAGATTGGTTTGTCAAAAATATTAATTTGACAGAAAGGAAAACACTTCAAGATGAATTCTACAACCATTTGGAAAATATAAATGAAATAAAAGATTTTATTCCATGGTTTTTAGAAACTTATCTAGGTAATCATATAAATGTCCTAGAAAAATATTGGAAATTGAAAAATGGAGAACAAGTTGAATCAATATATCCTCCAACACATCAACCAATAATAATAGATAAAGAAAGAATGAAGTTATATGCTAATGCTTTCTTTAATCTGCAAGAGAATGAAATTCTTCCAACCACAACAAGAAATATAAATGATGTGGTAAAACAAAATAATTTTGCTAATTTGTATTTAGTAGCCTTAGGAGAACAAATATTATTTCTCAATAATAGGTTATTAAAAAATTATGAATTAATAATTGATTTAAAAAATTCTCTGAAAAAATTACAACAAGGTAATAATAAGGAGAATAATATTGGAGAATCTTCAAAGGTTAGAAGTCATCCAATTCAACCTCCTCCAGAAATCAAAAATTTTAAATTAAGTCAAATATCAGAATTTGAGAAACTTCTTGATAATAAGTTTAGAACATTTAAATTAAATGTTATAACTAAAGAAGAAGTTCCAGATTTAGTTGATAATATACATCAGCAGGAAATTGTTAATGAAACTCTTAATAGAATAAAGAGTAATAATAAATTTGCTGATAAATCGGTCCAGAAGAAATATTATTATCCAAGACCGACACCTCAAGATGTTTTATTTGAGGAATTACCTAATGAACAAACTTACTATAATGGTAAGACAATCTATGAGTGGAATATAGATGGTCACTCAGATCAACAAATTTATAATACCATCTATAGAATGATGATGTATGCTACAATATGTAGACAACATAATAATACAGACAAAAGCATTGATTTGATGATAATAGCAGGGTTTACAGGCCAGCTTAAAGGTTGGTGGGAAAATTATCTCAATGAAACCCAATGTCAAACTGTCTTGAATACTACAAGAACAGAAAATAATATAATTAAACAGGAAGCTGTTTATACTTTGACAATAAATATTTTTTCATGATTATATAAATGTACTTAGGTTGTTCATTAAATTCAAATTCCTAAAAAAAATAACAGCAAAAATATTTTTTTTAGTTTCAAATTTTAAATGTCATGGACAATAGAAATGTTATTATGCACATATATAAATAGTTGAAATAATTATGTCGCATTAGTATAAGGGAATTATCAAAGGATCCTAGCCGTGAGAAATAGTGTTTGCCTAAATATGTTGGCTGATTGAAAAACAGGAGAAAATTTATTGATTTGACTGAGCTCACTAATATTTGACATGGTACTTATCTATAAATTTTATTAGTTCTTTGACTATTTATATTATTTTTATTATAATTTAACCGGTAATTCATGACCAATAGATGATGTGATATGATAATTGAAGATTAATTTTCGTATTTTTAGAATCAGAAGTAAATATGTTATACTCTTAAAACTATAAAATGTCATTTAAAAAAAAAAAAAGTTTACTAGCTTTATAGGTTTTTTGTCTTGTTATTCTTTTTCCTCTCTTTCACATTAGATCCGTAAACTGGTCTCAATCTAATCAAAGTTAATAATTATTGCCATATATATTGCTACATATGTGCCTACCGCCTAGGCTAGACTGTTTATTACCTTTCCTATGTTTTCCAGCTTTATATTAATGTCAAATATTTTATATATAACAAAATTCTACTATATAAAAAATAATGATAAAAATAATATATAGTAATACTCATTTTTTATAATTACTACATCATTCCTGCTTCATCTACTCACATTATAGAATTTCTCCTCTCTATTAAATTGGGTTTAGGGTTTAATAACTTTATATATAGATTTGAGTTTAATAATCTTATCTACAAATTTGAAGTAGTATTTATATGTGTATGCATAGGCCAAAAAATAAAGAAAGTAAAATAGTCAAATTGTTAGCTACGTTTCAATGTACAATTTTGTAGATCTTAAATTAATATTTTTTGCTAAATGTACGATAAGTTTTTCGTGCTATACACATTTCAAAAGACCATGGTTTTCTCGTTATGTGCAAAATTCATCTCTGGCTTATCCATTCGTCACATATAGAATACGCAATATGGATATCATGTATAATGTGCGCGCGCGCGTGTATAATGCCTCAATTCGTAAAAAAGATTTAAGATCTGTTTGGATCATTTTTTTTTTAGAAAAATATTTTTTCTTAAAAAAATATATTATTTTTATAATAACTATTTATTTTGATTTTTAAAAAAGATTGAAACTCTAAAAAAAAGGCTCAAATACAATTTTTTTAGAAACTCAAATTTTTAGTTTCTAAAAAAAATTAGCTTTCAAAATCTATTAAAAAAAGCGCTTTTAAAAAAAGTGAAGCCAAACGGGCCTTGCATGCCTCGTTTTATGATGGATTTTTTTAATTTATACTCTCATTTTGATAATTCTTTTCAAATATACCTTTATTTTGAAATTGTTTTTAAATCTATCATTTTCAGTGTTTAAATTACCAAAATGGTGTTAAAAAAAGACAGGTGAGTTACAACTTTAGTAACTCAGTTACCAAAATAGCATGTGAATTACCGAAACGGTAATTCAATTACCGAACTCACATTGATTACCACACATATTTAAAATTCAATTATGAAAATTTGAAACGTCTAAAAGCGGTAATTCATTTATCGTTTCGGTCATTCAAACACTGAAAAAAGTAAATTTAAAATAAGAGTACTTAAAAAAAAATCTCAAAATTAGGGTATAAATAAAAAACGAAATCCGTTTTATGACAGTCTTTTGACGAGTGTAGTTTATTTCTTTCTTCTTTTTTTTTCTCTTTTGTCAACACGACAATATAGATTTTAGGGGTTGCATTTAGGATAAGTTGATTTCAAGGGGGCCAGAATTGAAATTTCGGAAATATTCTTCGCATCTAAAAATGGAATCAACTGTAGAGTAGAGAGAGAGCGGGGAGGGGAAAATGGCAGCGGCGGCGGATTGGGCATACAAGGCGTTGACGGCGGGGCTTGGTGTCGCCACCGTTTATCTTACGGCTACATTCTCCATTAACGTCTATCGTGGTCTCTCTTGGCACAACGCCCAAACGGTAAAACCCTAAAACCACAAAACCCTCTGTACTTTCATACATATGCATATATGCACACACACATATATATATGTACACACACATGTTTTTTGGTTTATGCTTGCTGGTTTGGATCCACTTGAGGTCTATTCTACATGGCATATTTTCATTTTTGCTTGATGCTCTCTCTATAAATGTGTATTTTTATTTACTTATCTACTCCTTAACTGTTGAAGTAAAACGCCGATTGCTTTGATTGTATATACTCTCATTACATAGATACATACTACATATATTGCACGTGCTATATGTGTTTATCTGGTTTGTTTGGTGAAATTTGTGATAATTTATTGAGTCTGTTTCTGTGCTGTTCCTTGACTTAAAATGCTTACGCGATGAAGTTGTTAGCCGAAAGGAAGAGCCCAACTCGAATGACAAGTGTGTTAGGTGAGAGAATTCTTGAACTCAAAAATCACTAACAAGGAACTGGGATTTTCAATGTGAGAAATAATTACATGAAACTGGGGAAGCGATTGCCTTTGAAGATGTTCTTTTTTTCATACTAGTAAAGTGATATCAAGAAGGATTGGAGTAGTGTATTGACATAGCAATGGATGGTATATGTCTTGCTAGATGGATTGGTTGAAAAGTTCTAAGAGGAGTCGGACAAATGGAGGAATGTTTTATCTGGAACAATCAGAAGATTAGGTTAGTTATTCATTGTTGTATAAAGTAGCCACAAATGGCGTGGTAAAAGATACCTTTGCTTAGTAAGTCAGGTATGAGTTATCATTAAGGTTTGAACAACCACAAAATGGAGTAAATCTATACGGATAATCCAGTTTTGAATTTTGGCTTGTTCATCTGAGTTTATAAGTGAATGTGAGATGTGAGGATGCTGATAATAGTGCAAAGAGTTTTGCTTCTAAAGTAGCTATGACCTATTTGATGGCAAATAACTAAACATAAATTTTAAAGTAAGGTAAGTGTAAAAATTCAAACACGAATCTGTCTTTTGCTGGTTAAAAGTTGCAGTTGAGAGGGTCATTATTTTTTATCTCTGATCATTGCCCCCAATGGTACATCTTCTAAATGAAAAGGGAAGTGTAAAAATTCAAACACGAATCTGTCTTTTGCTGGTTAAAAGTTGCAGTTGAGAGGGTCATTATTTTTTATCTCTGATCATTGCCCCCAATGGTACATCTTCTAAATGAACACTGATCAAAGTTTTTACCTTAGTTTACAAACATAAATGCAAACATATAATTGTTTGTTGAAGATGAAGTTTATTCTCTGACAATCCCACAAAGCTCACGAGCAGTGCACACATTTTAAGTCATGCCTTCCCTCTTCTTTATCTGAGTTTTTTATATTTCTTTCCACATACATTTTATGATGTGTCTTGAATACTTGTTTTCCATGTCTTTATATACTTCTCATTGTGAACTGTTTCCTGATGGCTTGCTAGTCTTTCTGATCATTTCTTGGTTGCTTTTTACTCCTCCTCCTTCCAGAAGTTGCCAGTCGACCATGTTATTTCCAGTTACTCTAAAGTGCTGGAAAATTTCACCCTAAACTTGATTTTTGTTTGTTTTCTGCCCATCATTTTAAAATTGGTCAAACACAATTAATCTGCTGATATTTTTCAAGTTTCTCAATTGAAATCTATAGTTCAAAATTTCTCGGAGAAAGAAAGACTTTCAAGTGATTAAAAATCATTGTACCATATGCTTGTTGGCCAAACTCTAGTATCGAAACCAATGTCAGAATTACAAACACTATCTTTCCATCAAGCAGATTAACCATTGGAAATGGATTTGTTTGGGACATAAAAGCAAACATCAAATCCCTTAATTGAGACTAGATGTTTAGGATAATTTGTTTAATTCACTAGAATTTAGGGGCTTGTATGTCTTTAAACCTACAACAGCTTTTTATCTTCCCAAAAATTGTTGTCTGATATATTTGCTATTTCTTTGCGCAGAAGATTGCCAAGGAAAGCTATAACGATCAGAGTTCAGAATGACACTTTACAGTGGTTTCCAATCCCACAATGG
Organism: Cordia subcordata; assembly: GCA_028554755.1. Lineage (NCBI taxonomy): Eukaryota > Viridiplantae > Streptophyta > Magnoliopsida > Boraginales > Cordiaceae > Cordia > Cordia subcordata. Next base: position 7,328,961 of record JAPTOF010000023.1, read on the forward strand.
ATATCTTAGCTTCTCGAAAAAGCTCCTACAATAATTGCAGAAGGATTTTTAGGTCAAAGTTCAGCAAAAATGTCTTAATATGTAACGATTTTATGATGCAATGGTTTCAGTAAACGGGTAATGTTATGTGTGCTTGATTTGGTTCGCTTGCTGGCCAGAAATTTCGTACTAGTTGTGTTCTGCTATATATTGTAAGACATGGTATTTTAGGTAGTCTCTGAGAGTTACACCGTGAATCATGTTGCAGATTGATGAAATATTTTTGTTTGAGATGCAAACTGTTTCTTCACTTCTCTCTGTGCACTAGTCAATTTTCAGTCTTCTTGTACTTATTTTTGCTTTTGAAGCTCATTTTGTTGCTGCTTTCATTTAGGGATACGGGACGGGTACCTTACTCACGAAGGAATTCCAAACGTGCTACCCTGATAGCAGATCGATTCTCATTTTCGTCCCAAACTTAGATAAAAATTAAATGAGAATCTTATTCCCGGAACATATCAAACCTACAGGTATTTGGAACGTCTCAAACTTGGTAAAAAATTAAAATTTAAATAAAAAATTTTAACAAGAAACGTCCCTAACCTAAATTTAATATGTGTTCTCAACCCCGGAACTCAAATTAAATCACTAGATTTTAAAAAACTAACCATTTAAATAAATTTTCTATTTTTGCCCCAAAAAATGCATTAAAATGATTTTAAGGAGTAAAAGTTTGAGGGTTTAAATCTTACTACTAGTAGAAAGTAACAATTTTCTCTTAATTTTTAATGTATAATATGTACTTAAAATTATAATTATTTAATAAATGTAAAACATATATATAATCAAGTTCGGGAATGCGGATACCGGGAGTCGATTCCAGTTCCGTCTCAAATTTTAACGGGTATTTTTAATTGTTCCGGATTCATTCTGGATTTTTAACGGGATGAATTTTTATTAGATTTTAATCGGGTCGGTCGATACCGAGTATCCTAAGTCACTTGTTCCATTACCAATGAACAAGTTCTTGAATAACAAGCCTAACACGTTGTTTGGATTGCAGGGAAAATTTTAATAAAGGGCAGGAAAGGAAACAATTATAAAGGAAAGGAAATAGGTAATTCATGTTTGAATTGGAATATTTTTATGAGGGAAAGAAACATAGAGGATTATGAATGTTTTGTGTTTGGATTAGGAAGAAAATGGAAAGAAAGGATAGATTTTATGTGTAAATTTACTTTTGTGCCCTTTTTTATTTTGTCTTTATATAGTAGGTTTAGCGGTTAAAATAAAAGTCAGGGGGTAAAATCGTCTTTACACAAATTAAAGAATTCTTTGCTCTCCTTTCCTCCCAATTTGGAATGATTAAGAGGATGTTTGGATTGGCTTATAAAAAAGCTACTTAAAGCACTTAAATGCTTTAATTGACTTTTTTTATTGTCAACTTTAAGTAGTTACGTGTTTGAATAAAAGTTGTAGTTATAAAAATAAGTATTTATATATTTGATTAAAGTGGTTGAAAAGTAAGTTATATAGTTAAAATAACTATTAAGGACATTAAAATAGAATTTAAAAAGATAAGTATAAGATAAAAGAGTAAAGATATTTTAGTAATAAAAAAAGGCAAGGATAATATAGTAAATGATTTGGTCAAACTTGTTTTTTTCCAAAGTGCTTAAAGCCATAAAAAGCAAAAGTTGGGGTTGGGGAGCTTTTTTTTTTTTACTTAAAACTACTTAAAAAAACACGCTTTTAATTAAAACAAACACTTTCATTAGCTTAAATTAGACTTTAAGCAGGTTTGACTAGAAAAAAAAGCCAACCCAAACACCCTCTAAAAATAAAGGAAATGAGAGGATAGTGTTTTTCCTCTCAAAACCATTCCTCTCCCAGAACTTTTAAAACCAAATTGGAACGATTAAAAATAAAGGAAATGAGAGGATAGTGATTTTTCTCTCAAAACTATTCCCCTTCCAAAACTTCCAAAACAAACAGAAGAAAGATTTACTTCATCCCATCATTACCATTACCCTTCCCCCCCCCTCCCAATTCCCCCCAATCTAAACAGAGTGTAAAGGTTTCCTTGATTGATATTAATGCTAGTGACGATATTGATCATGAGCTTGATATCGAGCAACTGGAATTGCTAACTCGGATAAATGTTCTAACTATGAATATAATGTCAGAAATGGATAGATTTTATATCATATTCAATTCGGATTGGTAAAAGCAACATCTTGCATAATATGGATTCCACACATTCATAATTTGGACGTAAATGAATTGAATTATCTTTCAGTCTAGTAGTGAACCATCTATATAGGGATCATATTTGTCCAACCTAGTTCTTTGATTGATTCCTCGTATGTTTAAGGTTACAAGGAAGATTTATTTTTTTGGACGATTTGGATGGATATCCTAATAATATATAATGTTATTAGGAGATCTAATGGTGAGAATTTTGTCTATAATGGTCTATTAAAACTATATAATCAATTATGATGATCAATTTCTTTCATTATATTATAACGTTATGAGACGATTTTAAATCCAAAATTTGGTGCTCCATTGGGGGTTCAACTATTATATTGTGTTGACCTTTTGTCGTTCATGGAAGCCAAGGGCTACAAGATATGGAGGATCATGTGCTCCAGCTCACCTCTGGCCAGTTGGGTTTTGAAAGATTTGGTCCCCCAATTGTGGTGCTTAATTAATCTTCACAATCCTCGGCTAATGCCAACTAATATAACCTAAAAACTCCAAATTCTAACCATAAAAGTTAGTCAACTTGGGTTGCTTGGACCGATGATACAAGGAAGCATATGCTTTCGTGCTGGAATTGCATAATTCAATCGATGATACAGTTATAATGAATTGTTTTCTTCGTGTTAGTACATATTATGAGAAAATCTAGTTCAGCAAGAAGCATATGTTACCAATGAAGAGTTTATATGACTCAATTCTTGGACACTAAAAAGTATTTTTTCTGAATTCAAAAGTTAAAACTAACTTATTTGGCTTATTTTGGAAAGAATTTTTACAAAAAAATGAAAACTAGAAAAAGTCAAGAGCTCTAAATTGGAGCTTTTCAAGAAAAGACTTTGAGAAACTATTTTTACATTATACCAAAAAATATTTTTTCTCAAAAGTAGTATTCCATATTTTTGAAAATTTAACATTACCCTTAAAACAAGTAATAGTTCAATTCTTAAACACAATGCAAAAATAATTAACGACTTTTATGCAATAGTACTTTCACTCAAAGTTCTATTGCTAAAAGCTATACATCTCAACAATTGAAATCTCACCGCCAAGCTAAACAAAGCCTAAAAACATATGTTATCGTAGCAACAGCTGTTTCAGGTGCCCTTCATAATACTCTTTCATTTAGGAGCTATGATGTTTCAACAGCAGGTAGCTAAAGTTTGCACTCATCATAAACACACGTTAAATTACATCATTAACATCTTTCAGTATCATTTCAAACAATTAAAAGGATGTCTGGGCCAAAGAAAAACCAATGAAATTTCTTCCCTATATACACACAAACTTAGATATGACCTCAAGTAATCGGGTTGAAGGTCGTCTAGTGTGAATATGGGGGAAAAGCTTCATCGTCACTTCAAAAGAAACTGTTTCTCTATACACATACACCACACTAGACGTGGTACATAGCAATCGATACTTCTCAAGTTAACTATTTTCTGGAGAAAATGATTCAAACGGAACGACTATGATTACTGCTAGTACTCTAATTTGATGGTTTTTAATGGTATGGATAGGTGAAAAGGGGTATGAAAGAATATGCTTGACCAAATCTGCTAAAAGAATATTTTCTGAAGTAGGTATCACCCGAAACAAATGCTTTGCTATGCATTTTACGCTCCACGCCAATCATAGTTGAGCATTTCTTTTCCTTTTCCGGTTTTCCCTCTTTTGCTTGAAGCCATCTTAGCCAAAATGAGAATTGACACTCAAGACCTCTTCCAATCTACGTAAACTGCATGAAAACACGAAATAGATCAATCTCAAACTTCTACGATCTGAGATATGAGACCAGGCCAATTGGATAGACAAGTATGAGCTTACCTACTAATAGAGTATAAGCTAGTGAAATCAAACCCTATTTGGAGGAACTTCAGAAATTACTTGAGAAGAGTCTGGGATTTCAGCCAATGGGTTCTTTATAATCCCGCGACCTCCTTGGAATCTGTATCTCATATTCTCCAGCTTATATGCCTCAGCCTTAGCGGGATTTCGCATGGTTGCGATTGAAGGAGTTCTAGCTGAACCAGGAAGCCGTGAGGTCAAAGCATGACCTTCTGCTCTCTTCCAGAGCTTTGAGCTAAAAAATTCTGCACCGGGTAGCTTGCAACATATGGCTCCTGCAGAGCTATTATTTGACATCCTTCCAGTTGAAACAGCCAAGTCAAATGAGATCTCATCTAATGCCATCTCCAGACCATGAACACGTGACTCCAAAGAACGCATGCTGTTCTCTGACCTCCCAATAAACCTCTACAGTAAACACAGACAAGCTAAACATAAGAAAGATGCTACTCAAGTCTTAACAAAAATCATTCAAAAAGAAAAAATAAAGGAACAAAGAAAAGTTGAAGTGCAGATAGCATGATATACGAAGACGGACAAAGATAATAATGTGGAGTACAATATTATGCAACCAAGAAGCATCCTGAGGACCCATGCTAAACGCCAAAGTTTCAACAGCATATACAGAATAAAAAGATACTGTGTTTCAACAAATGTAATCAGCTTGGAACTTCTACAGTATCATAACAACAATGGTATTAGCTCCAAACACTCAGTAAAAAGTCAAGAAAGCTCTATCTTCTACAGCAATTCTCAAAAATTCTAGTTTGTGAAATTTATACCTGGAGGACATCTAACAAATTGGACTGCTGATTTTCAATTTGAACAAGTTGCTTGCGGATCAGAAATAGATCCTCAGACTCTTTCTGGTTTTTGCTGTGGTCCTCAATATCATTACCAACGACAACAGTAGATTCAGATGTTTCCTCAAGGCATGGAACCACACGAGATCCAGCCTTGGACATACCAACCTTACGCATCTTCTCATCAGAGTTCTTATGAAAAAGGGACCTTTTTGTTTCATGCTTTGTACCCCTATTCCAGTCAAATTCATCTTTTTCCAAATTTTTCTCATCTCTGCTTTTCAGATGATCCTCTGAAACTACAGCTTCAGAATGTGCATGAAGAGCAGATATAGCAAGTTTCTGCTCATATGGCTTCTTCCTGTCCAACTTCCGGAACATTGCTGGAGCAGTTTTCTTAGCAGTGCTATCAATAGGGCTTCTTTTCTTGCTTGTGGTGGTAGATGGTATGTTAGCCAGCTCTTGTTTCTTCCTTACTTGAGGAGCTCCATAACTTACAGTGTGGGAAATTCTGGAACCAGGTGGATAACGCCCATCACTGGCAATTTCTGTTGTTGGAAGAAAGAATATCAGGAAATATTGTAAGTGGAAAGAAACTAGCAATTGAGAATTTGATGGGAAATGAACGGATAAGATTCAAAAAGGAGGACCATTTTCAACCGATATAACGTGAAGAAAAGATCTAGAAAGAAAAATAAGTTACAAACTCAAAAATGACCACTAACAAAGAAGTTAACAAACTAAAAATGACCATTCACAATGTTTGATCTCTATATATCAATAGCAGATGATAAATTGAAGTTCATCTGATTGCTCCATTGTATTGGAGTTCTAGTTCGTTGCTTGTAAGAAATCAAAAAAAGATATACACAAATGAGAAACCAACAATCCAACATCATATTATGGAAAAGCAGAGGGAGTGAACTAGAATCAAATAAACCACTACTACTCTAATTTGAAACAAAACTCACAAGAAAAGAAAACAGAAGCAAGTGAAAAAATGGTGAAGCTTATAAATAAAGGAAAACTATACATATTTCTGCATCCTAACTTAATTTGTGGCAGGAGAAGGCCATAAAGACTTAACAAAAATATTAGTAATTAGCACAAAAAAAAATAAAAAATCAGTACTATCACTGAAAAACGGTACCTTTGGAAGAATGCTGTGATTCTGGTGGTGGCAATACCTCATCCGATAAATCGGGGATTTCCTTCCATGCTTCCAACATCTGATTCATAGTCTCCCTCACTGCCTTCACCTACACATATCGATCCATCAATTGACATTTCTTCAGGACATGCTTGTATGTAATATATATTCTTTATATGCTATAGTTAAATCTTTATTTCTATGCATATAGTTCCAATGTATAACACAGACACAAACAATTAGAGGAATTCTTATATATAAACATAAACTACTAATTACAAATAGACATAGGCAATTAGATATATGTACACAAACATAGAATTGACTTGAAATTGAACTGAAAATTGGAACCTTATCGAATCTTTTAGCCTCAAAGGTCTTCAAACATGAATCCTTAAACTCGAAAAGTGCATTCCTCTCCACCACCGCAAGCTTCCCTAAAGCCTCAGCCGAGGCCTTCCTTGCCGCCCAATCGTCACTGCTCACAAACTCCATCAAACACGGTACTAAATTCCTCACAATCTGTTGAGTCGTGCCGCCAACTCCGATCACGCTACCGATCAGCGTCAACAGCGCCGCCTTCGCCTTAAATCCGTCAAATTTCACCAACTTCTCCAACCGCGGCATGACCTTCCTCAGAGCCGCCACGTCCGGATCCGGCGCCGCATCCACCGCCGCAGCCAAACACATCGCGGCAGCAGTCTGAGAATTCACCTCCTGCTCGGTGAACACCGCTTCGAGGAACGGCTTCGCGATCAGAGAAAAAGGAGGTTTCGTCAAGTGAGAAGCGATGGAAGCGGCGGCGGACACGCAGGTGGAGCGGACTGCGGAGTCAGGGTCACGTAACCGGCGAGTGACGGCGGAAAGGAGCTTGGAGAGGTGAGGAGCGAGAGCGTTGCCGTGGTGCTCGGAGAGCACAGTGATGAGCCGTAAGCATTGCTTCCGGAGAGTAGATTTATCGGAAGGGTCAGTCGTGGAGATCGCCGAGAGATATATAGACAGCGTGTCGGCGGATAGGTTTTTCGCGATGGCTTCGAGCTCCGACGAGGCCGCGGTGTACGTGTCCCGGTCCGATAGCTTGTGGACGCAATTCAGCACTCGTTGCTTCAGCTCTCGCTGTTGTTGTTGATTCTGCTTCTGCTTTGAAGACGACATTGTTAGCTATATCCAATTCTCCAAAGATTCGATTTGTGTTCAGTTTATAATGGCTCGAGACGTGTAAACAAATCTCAGAGTTCGGACTCGAGTTGTTACATTATCAGTTTTCTATACTAATAGGAATGTCGTTGTTGTGGTGGTGGCGCCGGCGGGATTTGCGGCGGCATAGCGGTGGAGAACGGCGAATGGATGGTGTCTGCTTTATGTAGATGGTCTCTTGAGGCTTTTGCTTTTTATAAAGAGAAAGGCAGTTAATTTAGTTTGCTAATTGATGTGCATAAACGGTGTCGTATTAGTGGTGGAGTGAGTCTTACGACGTCGGCTCGTGATTATCGGCGCCAAATGTCACTAGGCTTTCGCTCCTTCTTCCTTCAAATGAGAAGAAAATACTTTTCTTTTAATCTTCTCTTTTTTGAACTCAAAAAATATATTATTAGTTCTTTTCTTTTTTGTTTACTATAATTTTATTTATTGGATACTTTATGTTATTTGATGAATTAAAAAAAGTGATTCGTTGGCCTTCCCTATACCTTTTCTTCCAAAAACTTGTAACTATCATTAATACGAAACTACTCCCACCTACACCAATAAAAGACAAAATATAGAATATTAAAAATTTCTATTTGAGAAACAACTATTAAAAAGAATTTATTTTTTAAAAATATATTTCTCTCTCATTATTCATTTTCAAACTTAAGATTTACTTAAAATTTATGAGTTGTTGAAATTATATTACATGCATATACTTAGTTAAAAAAATTTTTTCATGCTTACAAAATGTCTTGAAATAACTCAATATTAATTCTAAGTATGTAAGGCTATTTAGTCCCCATAATTTTGCTAATTTTCATCACTATTAGACTCTATTAGTAAAATATTTTAAATTCACTCTTAACGCAAAAATCTTGTCTTCAAACGTTATTGGTGTACAATAAATTCCTCTAGTTAAGATTTTTATGAAAATGTTACCACCAATTAAGGCAAACTTTACCACTTTTCATTTCATCACCCCCTCCAAATCCATACATTTTTATTAGGGATCTAGAGTCATGATCTCCTACTTCAGTTTTCTTCTAATAGCTTTTTTACTTTTAATCAATCATTTATCTTAAGGAATCTAATTTTAGTGTAACTCCAACTTTCTTTTAACGATTTTTGACCAAATATAGAGATGTTAAAAATTAAAGTATGGAATAGGAGTCTATTTTTCCTACCTCAAATGTAAAAATCTTAAAAATCAGTATACTTATAAACTTTAGAAGATCAAATATATATAGGAAAGCAATTAGAGTTGATATGTACTAATACCTTCTTTACATGTATCCAAACTTATGTTTGAATTTTATTGGGAATGAGATTAGGTTTTTCTTTTTTTTAAAAAAAATACAAATCCCACACCTTCAACTTAATCTCCTGCTCCTATGGGATCTGAATTTAAGTTATCACTCTTGAGAGAGTTAGTAGACTTAAACTAAGCGGGATTAAATTAAGAGTAAGAAACTTAAAAACAAAAAGAAATGAATATTTACGAATGCTATTGAAATCATTTTCAAGAAAACCAATGTATATCAAACCATACTAGTGTCACATACTCTTACTGTTATTATCAGTGACATTATCAAGTGAATGTTGAGGCTAACTTAGTATCTAATCATCCAAATCATAAAAAAGGTTTTCAAAAACAAAGACTGATGTAGTGTGGCCCCAAGACAAGAAGGATTCGAGGGGAACAATCTATGGAAACGTTTCAACAGCTAGTTATTGTGCAGTTAATTAACGCCCTCGAAAAGTAATCATTTTAAGCATGGCAGATTAATCATGTTGCTTAGTTTTCTTCCCCCATTAACGCTTGATAATTAAGATTAGTCTTCCCAGTTAACTATGCAACCTTTCGTATTATCTTCTTCATTTTCGTTAAACTAATTCAACGTCATCGCTAGAAGATAAAGTGTCTTTCTCATTAGTATTATAGTGCTACTCGAATAATGACTTATCAACGTTACGTGATGTAACTATTTACAATTTTATAGTGATCACCCCATTTAACTTAGTTAACAAATAACTTATCATTATTATATTAGTATAAATGTTCATAATGTCCTAGTAATCAAAGTTGGATAAGAGATTGAAGTGTTCTAGAGTTTATGAAAAAGTCACTAAATTCTTATCTCGTCCCCAAATTTAATATTACATTCGATATTAAAAAGTAAAAATTATCCCTAAAGATTAGAAAAGCTCGGGCAAGGGTTGAATGGGATGATCAACTCCCAACTCATTGTGATAAAAAAAAATCGATTTTGAATCTATGTTTCTTATTACGAAATATTAATTAGCTTTTAAGTAATTTACAAATATTTATGGCCCGTGACTTACTATTTATAACATATTCGGAGATGTGTCATTACACAACACCAATTGCATTATTATAGGATCTTGTGTGATCTTTCTAAAGTAAATCTTTTGTCATAAACAAAAAAGGAAAAAAAAAATAGACTCCTTTTTGGTTTGTGTAACGTGTGTGTCTGATCACCTACTATACTCTGGAAAACAAATCATTATTGTCTTTGTAAGGGGGAACATATGTTATATTTACGAAGTATGGATATTATGAGAAAGTTTTTAGAAGTAAAGGAAGAACATAAGAGAGGTTTGATAAGATAGTAGACTCTAACGCAATTCAAGTAAATGAAACGAGGATTTTATATATTTTGCAAGCAAAAAATAAGAAAAAAAAAATCGTATTTATGCCTGCTGTTTCTGTTTCTTGGAACTAACTTTATCTTTACCTTTTCATCTTTTTCTTTAACCTTTTTTGGGTAATATAGACACAAAACCGAGTATGATGTGGAACAGAAATGGATGCACTTGTTGCTGCCCCGTCACGTCACACATCTAGGCTCTTTGAAAAATAGGCATCAACTAACTTATGGTAACTTGACATTAGTTTCTTTAGGACACTTTTACAATGATTTTTTAAATAAAAATATAAAATTTTCTGTAATAAATAATTGATTTGACCCTAAAGAGAGTTGGAATTCCTTTTGAAAAATTCAAATTTAAATTTTTAAAAAATAAAAATTTTAATATTTGAAAAGTAATTTTTTTCTTAAAAGATTTAAAAAAATTTTAAAAAACCAAAATAAACAAATCCTTTAGACTGCGTGGCAATTGGAAAGACATCAGAAGGCCTAAAGATCAGCAATTTCATTTGCTTTGGTCGTAGGAATCTGTTAATTTTTAGGCCCCATTCACAGAGAAACGTGTAGAAAATGTGATTAGCAACGTGCCATCTATTGCAACAGGAGCTAACAGGTTTGATGGTAAAGTATTTCCTCCCCTATTTGGAAAGTGTGATAGGCTATTATTAACCCTATAATTTGCGTAATACAATGATCTAATTACCTCCTGAGTCGAACGCGTATTCCGAGATTCCATCACTTGATTTTGATTTTAATTTTTGTACCATGTACTTATAATTTCTACCAAAAATAAGTGAATACGTTGGTTGAAGGCCAATAAAATGGTTCATCAAGTTATTTTTCAACTCAACTCCCTAAATAAGAATAGGGGTGTTAGTTTCTGCCTCAATTTCCTAAATAGGAATAGGTAATTGCCTCGCATTTAATTATCATAGTCCTCTTAATACCTCATTGAAACTCTGTAACTAGTGCTCGATTTCCCTTCACCATCTAATTATAGTAACCCTCTCAATATCTTATTAAAACTTTGTAATTAGTGACTCATTTTCATTTCCTATTATTTTATAACTTACACTCATACGCTGTCCGTTTTAATTATTACTTGATTTAACTTTAAGCGCAAAGTGGTGTCCTTCGTGTTGGACACCTAGCAAGCCCTAAGTGAGATAATGTATGAGGACTTATCAAAGCCTACTTAAAAGATAAAGAAACTGGTGTTAATTTCTTTACCTACTCTAGGAGTTACCATCTAGTGTAGGACCATGGTTTCATGGACACATGTTTTGGCGAGAAGAAAAGCCCTCTGTTTGGGGGGCGACAAGTTGACGTCTTTATTGCTTGCTCGAAACAAAAAGGGGCAAAAAAAAAAAAAAAACTTTAGGTCTTTATTGAATCAGGTGAATTGCAATGCCCGAAACAAAAAGATAACAGGAAAGATGGTGGAAACAGGACATGAAAACGAGTCTTGACCACTGTGCCTTGAGGTATATACTTCCCACAAACCATTCTAGCCATTTGTTAATAAAACTTTATGGATTTCGGATCGTATTGCCTATGATTGGTCAATCGTACCCAAAAGAACAATTGCTTAGATAAATTATTTAAGAAGTAACGATTGATTTAAATACGTATTACTTTTGTCATTTTTTTTGTTATGTTGTTATTTTATTTAAAAGTTTAAATTTTTATGTATTATTATGCCTCTCTTTTTTCATTAAGTTAGCACTAAAATTATATATAATAGACTTCAGGATTGGTCTAACTGTTATTCAAACCTTGTACATAGTAAAGGCCAAGTATATATTGAACTACTTTTGTGTGTATCACCCTAGTGTTTTAATTAATTTGAGCTATGTTGAACGTGGTCCGTATTCTTGGGCAACAAGAATAGCAGATTTCCTTATTAGCATATTACCTTATTCGCTTGTTACCTTTTGTAGCACATAATTAATTAGTTGCCTTTTCTGCTTAATAGGTTTAGGAAACCTTTGCACTATAAATATGTGGCAATACTCATTATGTTATGTGTGAGAGAGAAACCAAAGTGAGAGCCTTGTAGCATTCGTGATCAGTAATAGAATTATTCTCTGCTGCCCGTGGACGTAGGCTTCAAAGCCGAACCACGTAATTTCTTGTGTCTGTTATTTCTTCTCGTATTCTTCGTGTTTGCATGTTTTTCCCAACAAACTGGTATCAGAGCTTAGATATATTCCGCTGCTTGAGGGAAAAAGGAAAAATCAAAACTCACTGTGAAACCAAAATTTCTCAAACCAAACGGTTCCTAACTAAACAAAGGTCTTTGTTCGGGCGAGTGCTCGGTCTTGTCACGTTGAGCGTTGGTGGTTGGAGTGGAAGCTTGCGTCTGCGAGTCTGGTTCGTGTTTGGGTTTGAAGAACAAGCGAAGAAGATAGAGTTCGCGTCTTTCTTGAGGTTGGTTTTGGTATTCGGTATTATTTTTAGAAATTGGTTCAAGTTTGTAAAGCGGGTTTAGGGTTTGTAGGCTTTGGGTCTTTGGGTTTATTTGGATCGGGCACAGGTAGTGGCCTTGTCCAATTTTGGCTAGGCCTTGGGTCTTGGGTTAATTAATTTTTGTTGAGGCAGGTTACAGGCGGAAAAATAATAAATTTCTTTTTTGGGTTTGGGCTTAGTTTAGGCCAAAAGAATAAAAAAAAAATTTTTATTTGGGCTTAGATTTAGTCCTGAAACAAAAAAAAAAAACTGATTTGACCTTTGACCAGGGTTGACCAGGGTTGACTTTGACCGTTGACCATTGACCAAGGGTTGACCGAGTTTGACCAAAGCCTTACCCCACGTTTTTCGACGTGCTGAGTCCGTTTTTGGGCTCTGTTTTTCCAAATTCTGCTCGGAAGTACGTGTTTAGGGACGGTGGTGACGTTGACCAACGGTTTGACTTTGACCGTGTTGACCAAAGTTGACCGGGGTGTTCCTAAGGTTTTTCGACGTCTGAATCCGTTTTTGCGATCCATTGAGCCAAATTCCATCCCGAAGTGTGAGTTTTGAGCAAACGAAGATGTCTTCCACAGTGAAAAGTTTGAAATCGAGAAGTTTGTGGAAGAATGAGTTTGATCTTTGGAGGATCGATTCAAGGCATTTATGACAATGCAGGACTTTGGAAAGTCATTGAAGGAGTGATCCGAAAAGATAGAACCAGAACGAGAGAAGAACTCGGCGAAAGCCTTGAGTGCAATACATATGTCCGTGACAAATGAAGTATTCTTTGGAGATTCGAGAAGACGACAGCAGTTGAGGCTTGGAATACTTTGGTGGATTTGTATGCATCTAAATCTCTCACAAATCGCCTCTACTTGAAGAAGTGAATGCATCATCTTAGAATGAAAGAAGGTACCTCACTAAAACAACACCTTGATAAGTTTACCTCTTGTTTTATAGCTTTGAAGGATATGGGTGTTAAAATTGATGACGAAGATCAAGCTATGATCGTATTATGCTCCTTACCGCCTTCTTATATGAACTTTGTGGACACTATGTTGTACGGGAGGGATAAAATTACTTTTGAAGATGTGATTACTTCATTAAAATCGAAGGATCTTCAAACACATATTCCGGGACATATGGAAGAGGTTCATGGGGAAGGTTTAGTGAGTAGAGGGAGATCGGAGAATAGAGGTGGATCTTTGGATAGAAAGAAAAGCAAGTCAAGGTCAAAATCAAGAGCAAGGAAGCTACGCTGTTTCGAGTGTGGCGAAAAGGGTCACATTAAGAAAGAATGTCCAAGGCGAGAAAAGGAAAGAAAAAGGTGGAGAATTCAGCTAATGTGGTGGAGAGTGCTGACAGTGATGGAGATAACTCGAGTAGTACTGGGGAAGTTTTGACTGTAAGTGGATCACAGTGGCAAAATCAATGGATTCTTGATACTGGTGCAACGTTCCATATGTGTCTTAGGCGTGACTGGTTCTCTTCTTATTCCAAAAGAGAAGGGAAAGTCTTTCTAGGCAATGATCTTTCGTTAAAGATGGAGGGAATGGGCATCGTAAATATCAAGATGTTTGATGGTATTACAAGATCTCTCGAGTGTTGGCATGTACCGGAGCTAAAGAAAAACTTGATTTCTCTTGGGCGTTTGGATTCTCATGGATACAAATTTCGAAGTGAGAATGGTGTCTTAAAGGTGACCAAAGGTGCAATTGTGCTCTTGAAAGGGAACTTGACTGGCGGCCTATATGTCCTTCAAGGTAGTACAGTTACAGGTGTTGCAGCTGTTACATCCGAGGAGAGTGATAATGACACTACGCAGTTATGGCACAAAAGGTTGGGCCATATGAGCGAGAGGGGGCTGATTGAGCTGAGTAAGAGGGATTTGCTTTGTAGACAAAGAACGGGAAAGCTTGAATTCTGCGAGCATTGTGTCTTTGGAAAGCAAACCAGGGTGAAGTTCAGCAAGGGGCAGGAGAACACCAAAGGAACACTTGATTATATTCATTCTGATCTTTGGGGTCCTAATAAAGTTCCTTCCAAGAAAGGTGTCAGGTATTACATCACTTTCATTGATGCATACTCTCGGATGGTGTGGGTATATTTCTTGAAAACTAAAGATGAGGCGTTTCCAACATTTGTCGAGTGGAAGACGCCGTTGAAAAGCGCATCGGTAAACAAATTAAGCGTCTTAGGACTGACAATGGGTTGGAATATTGCAACAAAGAGTTTGATGAGTTCTGCAAGAAACATGGCATTGTTAGACACCGCACATGTGTAGGGACACCACAACAGAATGGAGTTGCAGAACGCATGAATAGAACTCTGGTGGAGAGAGATCGTTGTATGCTCTCCCAATCTGGTTTGAGTCAAGACTTTTGGGCTGAAGCCGTCAATACGGCATGCTACTTGGTGAATAGGTCTCCATCTAAAGCTATTGAATTGAAAACTCCTTTTGAGTTATGGTCTGGTAAGCCTGCTGACTACTCTCGATTGAGGGTGTTCGGTTGCCCTGCATACGCTCACGTGAAGGATGGCAAGTTGGAGCCGAGGGCAAAGAAATGCATATTTCTAGGCTATGCGTCCGAGAGGAAAGGTTACAGGTTGTGGTGCACAGATCCAAAGTCTCCAGGTTTCCTCATCAGCAGGGATGTCACGTTCAATGAGTCTGCTTTATTAGACCAAGAAAAGAAGAAAGCGATAGCTGATCTAGACCACGGTGTCAAAGAGCAGGTGGAGGTATTTTCTGATGTACCAAATGTTCCATCTAGCAATATTAGCTGTCAAATTCAGCCGACTCAACCAACTGAGGCACATGATCAAAATATGCCTGAACAATGTATACAAAGATTGCCATCGGCGAGAAAGGAGACAGATTAGAGAGCCTCAAAGGTATGGATACGCTGATCTTGTTGCTTATGCTTTGATCAAGCGAAATAATTGAAGAACATGAGCCGAATTCATACAAAGAGGCCATATCCGGGAAAGATTCGCCGGTGGGTGGGTGCCATGAGTGAGGAGATTGAGTCTCTTCATAAGAATCAAACATGGGAGCTTGTTGAATTGCCTAAGGGACAGCGAGTTGTCGGCTGCAAATGGGTTTACAAGAAAAAGGAAGGTACTCCAGAGGTTGAAGGTCCTCGATACAAGGCACGGTTGGTGAGAAAAGGCTATACACAAAGGGAGGGTGTTGACTTCAACGAAGTGTTCTCTCCGGTTGTGAAGCATACTTCCATCAGGGTTTTACTTGTCTTGGTTGCTCTTCATGACTTAGAGCTTGAGCAGCTAGATGTGAAAACAGCGTTTTTACTTGGTGATCTTGAAGAGCAAATTTACATGAGTCAACCGGAGGGGTATGTAGTTCCTAGTAAGGAGAACCATGTTTGCAAACTGAAGAAGTCCTTGTATGGGTTGAAGCAGTCACCTCGGCAATGGTACAAGAGATTTGACACATTCATGGTAGGTCTTTGGATACACAAGGAGTGCCTATAACAGCTGTGTATATCTCAAGAAGCTTCCAGATGGTTCGTTTGTATACTTGTTGTTGTATGTCGATGATATGCTTATTGCTGCTAAAAGCATGTCTGCAATCGACAAATTAAAGAAGCAGCTAGGTGATGAGTTTGAGATGAAGGATCTTGGAGCGTGAAGAAGATTCTTGGCATGGAGATTCACGATATAGAAACACCGGAAGCTATTCTTGTCTTAACAAAGTTATATTGAGAAGGTCTTTGGAGCGTTTGAGATGCTTAAAGCTAAGCTGTGAGTGTGCCGCTTGTCGCTCACTTCAAATTGTCTGCAGATTTGTCACCTAAACCGAGGAGGAGGTGGAGCATATGTCTCATGTTCCATACTCGAGTGCTGTTGGTAGCTTGATGTATGCTATGGTGTGCACTCGTCCTGATATTTCACATGCAGTTAGTGTTGTGAGCAGGTATATGGCATCACCTGGGAAAGCACACTAGGAAGCGATGAAATGGATAATGAGATATTTGCGTGGCACTGCAAATATAGGTTTGCTATTTAGCAAGATGACTGGAGATTGCGCAAGGTTGGTGGGTTATTGTGATTCAGACTTTGCAGGTGACCTTGATAAGAGAAGATTTCTGACGGGTTACGTGTTTACTCTCTCTGGATGTACTATCAGTTGGAAAGCGACATTACGCTTCATCGTGGCATTGTCGATCATCAAGCAGAGTACATGGCAATTGCAGAAGCTGTGAAGGAGGCCATGTGGTTACAAGGCCTGGTTCGTGATCTTGGACTGCAACAAGATACAAGTACAGTCTTTTGTGATAGCCAGAGTGCAATCTATCTGACGAAGAATCAGATGTATCATGAGATGACTAAACACATTGATATCAGATATCATTTTATCAGAGATGTTGTATCACAAGGAATCATATCGGTGCAGAAGATATCTACCCATGAGAATCCAGCAGATATGATGATTAAGATGGTTCCAGTCAGCAAGTTCAAGCATTGCTTGGACTTGGTTGCTATTTGCGGTGCGGAGCATTGAGCCCTTAAGGGCAGTTTGCTGTAAGGATGATGGTGTATTGATTGGAGCGAATACGTGCCAAGGTGGAGATTTGTTGAATGTGGCCCGTATTCTTGGGCAACAAGAACAGCAGATTTCCTTATTAGCATATTACCTTATTCGTTTGTTACCTTTTGTAGCACATAATTAATTAGTTGCCTTTTCTGCTTAATAGGTTGAGGAAACCTTTGCACTATAAATATGTGGCAATACTCATTATGTTATGTGTGTGAGAGAAACCAAAGTGAGAGCCTTGTAGCATTCGTGATCAGTAATAGAATTATTCTTTGCTGCCCGTGGACGTAGGGTTCAAAGCCGAACCACGTAATTTCTTGTGTCCGTTATTTCTTCTCGTATTCTTCGTGTTTGCATGTTTTTCCCAACAAGCTACTTGTTTATTTTAGTATGACGAAAGACATGAATTGAATAAGTATAGACTATTTTATTTATCTGAATCAAGAAAAGATTTAGTAGTTACTAATCTTGCTACTATTGCTAAGCAAACCATTAGAAAAATAACATATGATCAATAAGAATTGTGTGAAGAAGAGCGTGAAGAGTAGCAATGAAGGGGTCACCACTAAGGCAGGCCATGCTCTCGACAATGTTTCCCACTCACCCGTTGGCTCCCGCATGCTAACATTTTCTTCTACAAACAAAAAGGTTCAGAGTATATATGCTTTAGTTTTTCCATTTCTTATACTTTGTACATAATACTGTTAATAAATTTTATCTTAAAAAAATTATTTTCTATATTCCCAATTCCTAGTCCAACCTTCCAACTCTCGTGGAATTCAAACTCAGTCTTGAAAAAAATAATATCAACCACTTGAGCTTTTCTCTCATCCCTACAATAATGTTAATAAATTGGTAATGTAATTATAATAAGATAATATGAATAAAGTGATAATGTAATTATTATTAAATAATAATGTTATTGAAAGGTTTGTAATCTTTGTTCTCGGGGACCAGGCTTTCTAGCTATAATTACCTAATACGGCGTCCTAAATGGTTCAAGAAATCTAGAGGAATTAGGTAAACTGAATTTTGTCTCTATAAATAGGTACTTAAGAGGCAAGAGATAAGAGCTAGACAATAAGTGATTAGAACCAGAGAGAATCTCCAATCTTGTATTCATTGTTCAATGTTTGAATAAGAATCTCTTATTTACTCGTGGAGTAAACTTGTGACTGAATTATATAATCGCTTATGTAATTAATTTATATTATTTTCTTTCGTTCTTGAATTCCCAACCATTATATAAGCAATTTATAATGAAGACTCCCAAATGGGATGATACATTTCTCCTAGCTACTAGATAGCTTAATAAATCATGATATATATGGTCAACATTTAAGTTGGTAGACCGACAAGAAGCCTCCAATGAAGTCGGGGTCCAGAGAGGTTGCAAAGTCACATGTGGGTGTTACAAGTGATGCAAAACCCTCATCCATATTCATGAATTTAATTAATTTCTTGTACATTTATGTGCAAAATACATTGCACATGTGGCCTGTGGTTCAAAAACTCTTATGTCGTCCCATGTGATGTTTCTTTCAATGTACCCAAACACATAACATGGATAATCAACAAATTGTAGGATAAGCAAAATGTTGTGATGACTTATTGCTAGATAGAGGACAAAAATGTTGGCTTAGGGCTTAGGGGACATGGTAAGGATATCCATACAAAGACATTCTTTAAGTTGGCATATCTTGCCATGTGATACTATTGTGAAGTGGTAAGATAAGCTAAGTCAACATTTAAAAAAAAAAAATAGTATAGTATCTTTGAGCTAATCGGAAGGTTTATTTGCACATAATAGCAGCATTCTGGCCTAAAGTTAAAGGGCCTTCTTCGATACTTGGGGGAAGTAAAGATTTTTTATATCTTGATTTATTGTTAGTGGTCAATTTTTATAATTCATGCTAGGATAATAAAATATAAATATATTTTGTTAAATTTAACTTTTAGTAAGTTTTAAATACTAATCATAATCTTTTAAATTGAACTATGAATTGTATTAGAAAGAAAAATCATGAATGAAGTAGATCAATAACATCTTATAATTAGATAAGCAATTGGGAGGCAATTATATATTACTAGAAGGATTGGACTCAAAGTCATTTTGGAGGGGAAAAAGGTCATGGTATGACATACATAAACATGCGACATTATTTTAAGAAGTTATTTTGATCACACCAAACAAACAAAATTGACAACAAAAAAAGAAAAATATAATTTTTAATTAATTTAAATTCAAGACGTAAACAAAATTTTCACTTACAATCTATGTACAGCCAACAAGTTTTGCAAGATATTCACCTCAAGGGGGGATAAAAACATCCACATGGGCAAAGTAAAATGGAAAGCCGCATCTCCGGCTTTACTTTCAACCGTGTGATAATATAATCCCGACGTTACAACAAAAAGTTCCGAAACTTTTGGTATGTTAAAACAAAATTTGTACTTTTTTCTTTTTACTTTAGCCACATTATGTATCTTTTGACAGTGTGGTCGATTTTGATTCGCATATCTTCATACTTTAATTACCTTCATCTGACCTAGTCACCTAGCATCCTAACCTCCGCTATGTATATGGTTACTTTTCCACTGTGCTTGCTTTGAGTGGGGGAGAAAATTATTTAAAGAAAGTTAAATGCGATTATATATATATATACATATATATATATGTGTGTGTATATGTCGAGGATTAATTTTAAAATTTCTCGCTCTTGAAATGAAAGACCTGTTAATAGATCACAAGACTTGTAGTAAGTTGTAATTTTTTGATGGCGGGGGCTAAAAGCCAACCAATCAATTGCTATATTTTTTTTATAAAAAATCTGGTGTATATTACTCTAAGAATTTGATAAGATATGTTTTTTTAGTATGAAAGATTAAATTAGACTCCACTTAAAAATATTATTTGTATTATTGCCTCTATTGAAAGAAAATTTGGGATCTAGTCACAAGGTTTTTTTTTTTTTTTTTTTCTAAATTGAAAAATTTTTAAAAAAGTTATATATAGCTTCTGAAAAAATACAAATATGTAATTATTAGTACACACCTCTCGGAAAAAAATTGCGTTTAAGAAAGTGAAAATATAGCTTGTAGAATCTATATTTTTTCCCACTTTATATTAGGACACAAATTCTGGTGTACTTAAGAGTGTTCTAGGCTTAGTCAAAAGACCAATACAAACTCACTAAGAATAAAAGTAATCCTTTTTCCGTACATTTAACTCTTTACACATGCACGTTAATTTAATTTGTTAGTTCGATGTTTATTTAGTGCTACTTGAACCCCCAAGAAAAGAAGAAAAAAATTGTTCTTAGGGGCATCTTACAATTATCTTTTCCAACTTTAACAATGGTGGGTTTGGCAGAAGTCCACAAATTTTTAATAATTAATTCTTGCCACATAAAATTTTTAACTCTGGCTAATTTAACTTTTAATTTTATTTTTTTTAGATCTTTCTGATTGAGATTGATTTTAGAATCGATCAAATAAAGATATTAAACACATTGCGCTTTTTGTACGCTATAGTGAAAATGACTTTGCTTGTTAAACAACAAAAACTTTTCTTTCTTATGTATGAAAGCCCTTATTTGCAAAAATTATATGACATTAACTAAATTTAATTTTGAAAATAGGTGTAGCCAATTAATTGAGTTGGGGTGACTTAGAATAAAAGAAAAGATTGAGAGATTATTCAATTACTTGAGTCTTTGTATGATTGGAAAGGCATCGAGCCACGTGGTGGACCATTTAATAACACAATATATGCCCTCTAGCTAACATGTACCTTGTTCTTTTTCTTTTTCCCTTCTTTTCCTTTTTGTATACTTTTTATTTTCAATGGCAAGCACAATGGTCGGTAGCAATGATTAATAACGTATTGTAACTCTTTATAATTTCACATGCAAGCAAGGTGAAGAATCATATATTGACGATTTCTTATCTTCTCCAATAAATTTTTCTCCCTAAAAGATTTACTAATTTGGAATGTCTCGTAATATAATAACGTTAATGGTGAATTATTTAAATTATTTCTTCATGACTACGTACTAACTTATTATTATATTTAATAGACATCATTCATAAAAATTTAATAGTGGTAAATTGCTTAAATGTCTATTATAATTATATAATTAATTTATTACCGTTATATTTCTGTGATATGACTTATAAGGAGATTCATATCCATCCAACACTAAAATCATATCTTTAGCAATATATATTAGATTCTTGGTTGTAGCTCTTGTGTGTTGGTCCAGTCAAAAGCTACTTGTGGGTGTTTGTCCCATTCTAGAAGGACATAGAACTATTAAACACTACCTTAACATTATAGATTTTGATTCTAGTATCCTGCAAGTGCTACACACACACACATATAACATATATATATATATATATATATATTAATCATCTTGACTAGGGTGTTTGAAGTAGTAGACACCTCTAAATTAAATATAGTTTTGGTAATTTTATTTTATTTTAGCAGAAAGTTGTGTCTTTTGGATTTAAATGTTGTGACTTCTAATTAAAGAATATGTCTATTTGAAATCGTAAATAGCTCTTTCGAATTATTTGAGAAACAATTTTACCAAAAAAGAAGAAAAATGAGAAGCACCCTTTTGCAATCTTGAAAAAGAGTTGGGCATTTTATCATATTATGGTGTCATTTCCCAAACTACATTCAATTCGCTAATTATTTTCATAAGACATTTTTCTTTTTCTTTCTTTTATATTTTAGAAAAGATAAGAAATTCAATCTTCACATAGATGTCCCTCGAATCATGTCAAACCAAACCAATTTAAATTTTTACCATTGTATTGGTTTGATTATTACCGATCTGGCAACACCAACTATTTATGTCGAGAGTCATTTTTCTCTTGGCTCCCTGCAAGTGACATTTTATTTAAGCATATCTATTTAAGTCACTTTTAATCTCTATTTGGTCTATTAATGAAAATTTTAGTTGTTGATTATTAAATTTTTAGTAGAACTTTGGTTAGAATTGTCATCAAGAAAATGTCAATTGTTTGAGCTTGTACTTTAGCTGTAAGCTTTCAGTAATTTTGAGCTAGGGCAATGTCAAATTTCTAAAAATAAGGAGTTTTATTTAAAAAAAAAAAAGAAAGGAAAACAATCTTTACCATGACATATAAAATATATTTTTACGAAAACTTCTTTTCAAAAAAAACTCCATCTTGGAATTTCTTTTTTTTTTTAACTTTGACTTTTACATAAAAATTATTTCAAAAATGAAACAAACGGTTAGTTGAAACTTTTAAATTTATAAAAAAAATATTTTTAAGCATCTAAACATCTGGCCAAATATTAGAGACAAACCTTTCTTTTGGTAGGATTTAGATGTTGTGACTTTTAGTTGAAAAAATACGTGATATGTCTCTTTGAGGACCTTCTTGCATTCTTGAAGAGTTTTGAGGGCTTTATTAAATTTGTTTTTGCATCTCGTGATTTGCATTAATTCATTTATTTTTCAATAATAAACAACAAATCTAATTGAATTTATTCATCTCCTTTTACAAAATATTGTATTTATGTCTTCACATCTTCCTATATATGTGCCCCATTAATCCCCCCAACAAAACAAAAAGAAAAAAAAAGAATTCTTCATATTATGGATTTAAAAAAAAGAGGAAACGGTGAGGTGTGGGAACGTGAAAGCATTTCATGCAAGGACAAAAAAAAAAAAAAGAAGAAGAAAAAAGAAACGAAAGAAAGTTTATAGAGCTTTCAAAGCGTGTGCTAATCAACAAAA
The DNA here is from genome assembly GCA_028554755.1 of Cordia subcordata. NCBI lineage: Eukaryota > Viridiplantae > Streptophyta > Magnoliopsida > Boraginales > Cordiaceae > Cordia > Cordia subcordata. Next base: position 7,351,646 of record JAPTOF010000023.1, read on the forward strand.
TTGAATTTAGAAAAGCCACCTAACCAAGACCCTAATCACCAACTTAAACAAAAACTTGATAATGAAATTCAAACGTGTGATGATTCTGCAAATACATGTAATAAACCGAGAAAAGCCGTTAATTGCTCATTTTCAATGAACAACAACAGAGATTTACAGAATAGACTAATCATTAATGTATAATCCATGTGAATTTTTAGTAGACCATTATTTGTCACTGTTTTTGGACAAGAACAAGAGACCAACAAGTCTTTACTGTCAAGAAAGACCTGAAAGTTTTGTTTTAGCTGATGATTTTTTTCTGAGATGATATAAGTATGATTTTGACCCAAACAAATTATGTCTACATAGGTAGATGCAGTATTAGAGAAGATAGTTGTTGATATAGGTCAACACTCGATCTATACGATAATCGAAATAGACCCTGAATTAAAAGTGTGTTATGAGTTAGAAGCATCTTTCTACCACTTTATAAAAACGTGAAAGCGTTATTGGTTACTTAAATGTCTTACTCCATTTTCTGTTTAAGTAATTGACATTTTAGCACGAAATTCTACACACTACTTTCCTTCTTGAACATCATTGACTTGAGTATCAGAATATCACACGCTAGCACCACGCTAGCTTCCGAACTCATTATTTGGATATTTTGCAGGATTATATTGGTTGACATCAATCATGGTTACTAAATGCTGAGATGACCTCTGATCCTATGAATTTAGTTGCATGCCAATATAAACAAGATTGCTAATTAATTAATTAATGACGACAGCAGTGAGTATAACCAAACATAAGGACATGTTTAACTTATTTGCCACTCAAGTATCCGGATTGCTAATTAGATTAATTAAGAGGCTGGTTGATAGTGCTTATTTGAGTGCTTATAAGGACCGATGAAGTAAAACAAGGGTCTTTATCCTGCAAGGTTGTTGGATTTGTGCTTGGTTCAGAAAAAGAAAGGATTCCAAGAAGAGATGGTGATATTTCAGGTTCATTTAATTTTGATTATTCTTTCTACTGCAATTAAAATCAGTGATATTTATCTGTCAAACAGAGGGATATGGTCCATGCCATTTTCTAGAGCCATGTTAATAAGTGTATGCACGTTTGAACAGACAGAAAATATTGGAGAGCATGTAATATACAGTTTCAACCACTTCTCTCCCAAGTTTCAAGTGCTAAGAATGACATTTAATATCCTGCTGAGTAAGGTGGATTATATTGATTTAGGGACGTCATTTAGTCATATTTTAGATAGTTCTACTCATGCAACGTCTCGTTTGCATATATCTAATTTGTTTAAGTCTTAACTACCTTTATTCTCTACCATATAATCAAACTAAATCTAACCTTATCCCATTAAGTAAGATCGATCGTGTGAATCTTATGATGCCACTCTCTCTTGTTAAGAACTATCTCTTTTATTAGCCCCGTGCATGTGAGACATGCTGTCTTCTATCATCCCCAAAAGAAGAAAAGTGTGAAGAGACCCGGGCCTATCAAACATCCAAACTAAACTTTATCCCACTAGATAAGATCGATTATATGAATCTTATGGTACCACCCACTCATGTCAAAAGCATCTCTTCTATTAGCCCTATGTAGGCAAAACATGTGAGGAGCTTTCAAAAAGACAATACAACTTAATCTTGTGAAGAATCGTCTCTTTGGTTAGCCGGTGAACGCAAAACATGCTAGGGGCATGTTCAACAGACAGATGTGAATCAGAAAGGAAATTAACGATAGAGGCAATCAAATGTGTGGAGCAATATTTAGAAGACAAATCATATATATTGTTTCTGAGCTTCCATTAATTCTACCATTCGAGGCAGTAACGGTAAAGCTTCTACCAAAATAATGGCTTTTGAACGTTTGTTCGGCGCTTTTCCTTTTTCACATTTTGTGATACCAATTGTGGCTCAGTAGGGTCTACAGACGAGCCCACGCCAGAAAAGCTGTGAAGTAAAAAGTGGCTTTCAGCTTAACTGCTCAACCACCATATTTGACATCAGGAATCACTGTGAGGATTGAGGGTGGTTAGCTTTGCTTATTTAGTGGCTTATAAGCACGTAAGGGGAAAAAAAAATATATCTTTTCACATACTTTTTACTATTTGGTACTTATAAATCACAAATAAGCACTGCCAAACACCCTCCATGTTTGATATCAGGAATCAACATTAACAAGTAGAAAGAAATGGGGAACAAATAAAAGAAGAAAAAAAATCTAACGATACATTTTTTCTTTTTTTTGTTCAGGGGAGGCTTATAGCATGTTTGGAACTGTCTTATCTGAAATCTGATAAGTATCTTATCTGATAAGTATCTTATAAGAAATAAGTGTCTGATACAATAAGACTGTTTGGTTTGTTAGCTAAAATGCTGTTATAAGTTACTTTGATAATAATGTTATCAATTTTAACTCATGATATTTTAATTTTATAATTAAATAATAAATATAAAATATAAATATTAATTAATTTTTATTTTAAAAATTTAAAACTTTTGAAATTTTAATTTTTAATTTTTAATATTTTTTTATTTTTAAATTATTTAGTTTTTAAATTTTTAAATTTTGTATTTTTAATTTTAATTTTTAATATTTAATATTTAATATTTTATTTTTATTTTAAAATTTTTAATTTTTTAATTTTAAATTTTTAAAATTTTATATTTAATTATTTTTTAACTGATAAGATATAAGATAAGATATAAGTACCCTAAACCCAACTTATTTTTTATAACTACAAATAAGACATCTTATGAAAAGTATCTTATAAGTGTCTTATAATAAGCTGATAACAAACAGTCTTTTTTACGTAAGTTATCAAATAACATAAGTGTCTTATAATAAGCTCCAAACAAATACAGCATTAAACTGATGGAGACGTCATACACATTTCAAAATGGTCACTTACCCGTGTATCAATTTGGTGTGGGCCGGCACGAGCTATGTAAACTGGTCTATATACAGTCGGTTTTATAAATTTGATCATTCCGTTCATTCTTACCTTGAGGATATGTAAGAATTTAAACCCAAAAAAAAAAAAAAAAATCCTCAAGCAACTCATGTTTTCTCCCTACGTATGGACTGTTATGGCACTGATGATCAATAAATGGGAAAATCACGACAGCAAAAATGAATACCTGGAGATAAAAGTGGCATATAACCCCACAATAATTTGTTAGACCTAAAATTGCATTTATTTGGTGCGAAACGATAAAAATGACAATGACGACAATCACGGTTAGAGAATAGAGAGTAGTTCAAGTGATTAAAATTATTTGTTTTAGAAATTATCACCTGAATTCAAATCTCATAAAAAAATTGTATAGCGGGTGGAGGTTAAAAAACAATAAAAGAAAAAAAGGACGTATCTAAAATCAAAATAATCCTCTAGCGTGTCCATATAATCGGAGTTTATGTCTACTAAATGGGCTCAAATAATAACGCTTATTCTATCGATTCAATACATTACATATCTTCTCCACAAATTATTTACGAAAATTTTCAGAGTTCTCTCTGTTTTTGTTATGTGTCTGAAGCCCTATGCCAACCCCAAATACAAGAAAAATGAATTGGCACGGCCCATACCATGGTTTTGGACCTTCTCTTGCCCAGTGTAGACTGTTATTGGGCTTGGGATTAGCCCATCACGCATTTCTTGTCCGTTTGATATTGATCTTTGCACATTTGTCGTAATAGTTATTTTGGACTAGTTGGTTTAAACGTATTTAATTTGTAACTATTGTTCACGTTTGTGCGAAAATACCGTAAAAATAAATACTTTCAATATTTTTGTTTGTTATTGATGATTATAGTTTATAAGAAAATAAAATGCAAATTTATTATGCTTCTAACTAGTTTGCATTAGCTTTACATTATTACGTAGGAGTCATGCATACCTATGCAGACTTGATTTCCATTCATTACTCATGATTTCTTTTTAACATTATGATAAATCAGCTACGATTTATTCGCATAAAAAAGAATATCATTTTTGATCTATTAATGATTTTGAACTTTTTTGTTTTTTGCAAATTTAGAAAAAAAAAAACTTTAAAAACCTCAATTTCAACTTTTTTTCAGAAGCTAAAATTTATTAGCTTCTTAAAAAAGACCTTTTTCAAAAAATTTTAAAAAAAGTATTTCTAGAAAAAAGTAAATTCAAACGAGTTCTAAGTTAGACTTTCACCTTTGACTATTCCCACTTATCATTTGTAAATCACAAAAAAAAAAGGACTTTTATATGTCCTTGCCCAATTTTGGCTACGTAACAATATGTTAGCCATTTGCAAAATGGAATCAAATATCCGAGTATTTCTTTTTTTCGTTTTTCTGGTGAAAGGAAATACTCGAGTTCATTTTCATATTTGATTGATGTAATTCTTAGCAATTTGATTGTTTTTATTATTTCCCCTCTTATAAAAAGTAGTGCCACAATTAACTTTGGTAACTACTTATGTTTAGTTTTGAAATTTGTCACAAAATTTGAGAAACTATATGATATGTAATCGTCACTGCTTCTTCAATTTCTTTCATATTTCATTTTTTTCGTTCACAATTAATCTCAACTTTTTTAGTGGGTAAATGTATTCTCCTATTTGAAAATCCAATTGAAAGATCGAAATATATAAATTCAATAAATTGATAATTTTTCCCAAAAATAAAATTAATTGACCTTTAATCATGTGATTGTCTAAATTACATAAAGTTAAAATAGAAAAGACGAACATGTTTAGGGTATTGCTTGGCCCAAAACTAGTTTGTAACTTTAATTAAACTGATAAATTATATATATATATATATATATATATATATTTTTTTTTATATATTTAAGATTTAAGCTTAAATTTACTAATCTTACCAAATTATCGTGGGTAAATCACTTTCCTTTGTTTATGACGTGTCATGATTTGACACCCAATGAGTTATTTTTCTCATACAAAAATTTGTGGAATCAATTTTGAAAATAAATTGTATAATTTATAAAATTTAAGCTAAAATTTGAAATATATATATTTTAAGGCAATTGATGGTATCAATAGCAGGTTAACTACACAAAAATTTAAGCACAAACTTGATAATATATGCTTCAAGATAATAGTAGAACGGGACCAAAGTAATTAATTTACAAAAATTGTTTAATTAGGCGTTGTTTGGCGAAAATAATTGTTTAGATAGCTGATAGTTATTTGGGTAATGAATAGCTATTAAATTTTAGTTGTTAGTGGATAACCATTTAACAAGTAGATTAAAAAAAAAATTTGTTCAGTAGAATTAGTTCTTAGGCTAACTGATTTAAAATGACATAAAAAAACATGAACATTATTTTGTTATTGTTGATGTTGTAGGTATTATTATATTATTAAAATAAGCCGATAAATTTATAATTATATATTTAGGTTAACCATAATTTGTTATTAAAGCATGATAAAAATAATTTCTAGCTAAACAATTTTCATCAATATGACCAAAATATATATATTTTTAGTAGATATATCCAAATGTTTTTCTTTTTCAATAAAATTAAAAAAAGCAAAAATCGATAAATTATTTGCATGAAAAATTTATGCAGGATTTGTTAGAATAAAAAATGAATATATAAAAGTTTATATGGGATAGATAGGATTTGAGAAAAATGAAATCAAGATAAGATACAATTGAGAAAAAAAAATGGTAAGATTGAGAAAGAAATAAGAAATACTATTCATAATTTTGAAACGTTAATATTCTTAACGTTTGAGACAACGCTAAAAATTCCTAAAAACGCTCCTTAAAATGCTACTTAACCAAACAGAAACAGTAATAATGAGACAAAATAGTCCACTGAATGTTAATGTCATTCACCAGTTAAAAATGAAACAAATAGATAAACTTTGAGTTAAATCACTATCTAGTATACTTGGAACCAAAGCAATTAACCCTAACAACCACCAAAACTTATCAAATTTCACTCGATTGGTCCCACAAATGAAAATGGATCTATTTATAATGTTATCGTATAATTATTAGAATTCAATGATTACAAATTATCGAGACCATTATGGTAAAATGATGTGAATATTTTATAACCATTGTACCATTATCTACTAAACCTGGATCCAAAACAATTAAACCAATCAACCATCAAAAGTTACCCATTTCCACTCTTATTAGCTACAAATAGAATTATTAGCGAAATTTAATAATTGTAAATTATTGTAAGTATATTATGATACCTTCAAACGGAAATTAATTATCATTAGCATATTATGATACCTCCATTTATATCAATCACCGGAAGTTAAAAATTTTCATCCCATTGGTACCTTCAAATGTAGAATTCTCATAATCTTATGAGCTTATTCTCTAATTGGATTCTACTTGTCAAATTTTAATTTCAAATATATTTTCTATTGCAATTACGTATCCATTTCACATTTTATGAGGTTTGGTCACTACTCTGTTGTTAAATAGAAATGACTTTATTTGCTAAAATAAAGTATAAATAAATCATTAACATAATTATGATAAAATAATGTGAACATGTTATGATTGTGAGATAACCTCAACCATTTAAACTACCCCTAATCCAAACATTTTACTTTCTTTCTCATTGTTTTTAAGTTTAAATATAAAATAATTGATTAATGTATAGTGTTAAATATTAAAATAAAATACTAACTAAAAAAATCCTCGTCCAAGACCAAGAATTCACCCAAAACCAACCAAAATCATTGCCACCACATGTTAGAGTCAATGCTATTAACCCAATCAATCACCAAAAGTTCCTTCAAATGGATATATATGTTGTCAAATAACTATAACATGAGGAGTAAAACTTAATAATTTAATTATAAATCGTTAATATAACTATAATAACATAATATTAATAAATTATATACACACACATATATATATGCATACTAGATTATTTCATAATATTATGATGATATGAAATTATCTAAACCCAGGCAACAAATTACTTTTTTACTTTTATCCTTGAAAAAATACATCTTGTTTTCATAATGATTACTTGGATTGGTTTCAAAAAAGATAAAACTTTTAAAAAATTCAAATACAACTTTTTTCTAAAAATAAAAAATCCAATTTCTGAAAAACTTAGGTTGCGTTTGGTTTGCTTATTTTCTGTTTTCATTTTTCATTTTCATTTCTTGAAAACAATTTTCATTTTCTATTTTCTACAATTTAGAGAATGTGTTTGGTTAATAAAAGTGTTTAGAATGTGTTTGGTTAATAAAAGTGTTTTTCTTTGTGATATTTATTTACAAAATTATCACCTTATTTTCTAAATTTTTTAGAGAAAATTATCACCTTATTTTTTAAATTTTTTAGAGATATTTACAAAATTGATACTTTATTTTCTAAAAATTTTAGACATATTTACATAATTGCCACCTTATTTTCTACATATTTTACATATATTTACAAAACTGTCACCTTATTTTCTAATTCTTTTAGAATTATTTATAAAATTATCACCTTATTTTTTAAATCTTTAAGTTATTTACAAAACTACTATATTATTTTTTAAATCTTTTAGAGTTATTTACAAAATTACTATCTTGTTTTCAGATAAAATACTTTTTTTATGTTTTTTATTTTTCTAAAAATCTTTTTTTATTTTTTAAAAATAAAAATAAAAATAGTTAACCAAATAAATTTTCTTTCCTTATGAAAATAAAAATAGAAAACAGATAAATCAAGTACACCCTTACTTTCTTCAAAAATTATAAAAAGTATTTAAAAAAAAAAACAATTTAAAGGAGCTCTTATTTGGGTAAGTCCAAGAGTCCACCAAAAACCAACCAAGGCCATATGAACCACACGTTAACCTTCTCCCCAACGACGCCGTTTCGCCTTCCCCACCCCAAACAAAAACGTGCCGTCTCCAAACTCTGCCCTTCACGTCACAAACCCACCCCCGCAATTCTACATTATTTTCCGCGTCACCCAGTCGGTAGTCTCCGTAAATCAGGCCAAAATCAAGGGCACAAACGTAACTCACTAACTATATATATACCAATAGTAAAGCCTCACCTTTTTTCTTTCCTAGGAAACAAAAACGGGAAAGAGGAATTTTTTTTTTTTTTCGTTTCACAAAAAGCGAACGCAGAGCCATTTTCTGTTATCCGCATTCTCTCTATCGCATCTCTCTCTCTCTCTCTATATCTATCGCCTTCTCTCTCTCTCTCTATAGATACAAATATATATATATATATATTTGGGGGTGGAGATAATTTTTGAATCATATTTTAGGGTTTTTGCCGAATCGAGAACCGAGTTGGCTCAGTCATGTCTTCCGATTCGATTCCCAAAGCTTCTTCAATCCCTTTCGCTGCCTCTAACCCCAAAGATTTCGCCAAGAAAAAACGGGTATTTTCTTTTTCTAAATTGTTTTTATATGTTTGTGCATGCATATGCGTTTTGGATGTTTATATGCATGTCTGTGATGAATTCGTTAGTGATATTTTTTAAAGATGGTTTCTTTTTCTTTCCAAATGGTTTCTTTTTCTTTTTGGTGTTATGGATTTTTAATGCGGTTGAGTCGTTTGAATGTAAGGAGTATTTAATTCTTGAAATTTCAGGCTAATCGGTCGGCTAAATTGAAGCAATGCAAGCTTGACGCTCGTCGTGAGCAGTGGCTTTCTCAAGGTATGTGCAAAGATCTCCTTTTTTTAGTGATTTTGACATACATTTATTAGTGTGTCTTGTAATTAAATTTTTTATGGTGGAAAACCCTAATTTTGTGTGTATACATAAACACGATAATTGTATATATATATGTGTGTGTGTGTGTGTGTGTGTACGTTTATATGTATATATGGGTATTTATTTTTAGATGGTAAATTGGGCTCGTATTTTATATAGTGAAGAAGAAAGGTGGTAAGGAGGAAGTAAATGGAGGTGGAGGGACACGTGTGGAAAAGATGCATATGGGCAAAGAGAGGGAAGGATCAATAAAAAAGTTAGAAATAAAGCCCCGGGTTGAGCAAGAGAACGAGGGTTTGATGGGTAATTACTGCGATTCTGAGTCACCCTCCAATAGTCCTGGTAGCCATGCCAGTAGTGTCCTCGGGAGTAATGATTCTGGGACGAATTTTACTGGGACAAGCAGCAGCAGCAGCAGTAGTAGCAGTGGTGGTTCCTGTTCAGGGTGTATGAGTGAAGAAGATGAAGAAAGGCATAATGAGCACTTGCAGGAAGATTGGGATGGCGTGGCCGAAGATTGGGAGGACATGGCTGATGAAAAGCAGGAACAGCATAAGCCTGGTTTGGAGACCGTGACTGATGACAAGCAGGAACAGCATCATCCTGGTTTTGATTCTCCTCGAGAGAGTAATGAGAATGGTGTACAGATGGATTCACTGCCGCAAGTAAACAATGGGACGCCTTCTGGGATTGGTAATTCAAAGCCAAAGCAAGAGAGTGAGGTAGCTGTACGGAGAGTTACTGCAGAAAATTGCCGGGCATGGAGGCCTGATGATACTTTCCGTCCTCAGAGTCTACCCAATTTGTCTAAGCAATTCAGTTTTCCAATGAATAGGGATCGGCATTGTGGCCTCAGAGGCTCAGGCTGGGCTTGTAATGTTGCCTCAGCACCCACTTCATGTCCCATATGCTGTGAGGATTTGGACTTCACAGACACCAGCTTTCTTCCTTGTTCATGTGGCTTCAGGCTCTGCCTTTTCTGCCACAAGAGAATTCTTGAAGAGGATGGGCGCTGTCCTGGCTGCAGGAAACATTATAACTATGACTCTGTTGAGGGGGAGGCAACTCTGAATGGCAGCAGTCTGACATTCCGATTGGCACGTTCTTGTAGCATGGTGACGAGGTCTTAGGAAGAGTCTCTGTTTCTGTATGTTGGCTATCTCTCTTTTCGTATGCACTGCATGGTTATCAGTGCCAGACTCTCATTTTTTGTACTAGCAGACGTTGGTATAGGAATGTGATTTTGATGCACAGGAATGAATGTGGTATAATGTCGTTTTGGCAAATATTTTGTGAGATGCCTGTGCTGGTTCAGAAGACATGTTATTTTGTGAATACATCAGTCGGTATAGAAATTGAATACATTTGGTCTTGGTATAGTCTTGCTATATTGATACTCTGATTTGCACATTTATCGCAAGATTGCCAATGAAAATAATAAGAGCATGTGAGGAAATTTTATATATTTAGATGGGTTGCTCCTTCCAACTGCTGCAGTAGTTCGTTAACTGTTTCTTTTTACTGCATTAGGATATTTCTGATTGATGTGGCTTCTTTCTCCATCTTCTTTTGTTATATTTTTTTTAATCTTTAGCACTGTTTATTTTGCCTTGTGGTGCCATACAATTTATAAATTGTTTCCCTTTTCTTTGGTTGAAATTTTTTTGGTTGAAATTTTAGCACTGTTTATTTCGCTTTGTCCATACAATTTATAAATTGTTTCCCTTTTCTTTGGTTGAAATTTCAGCGGTATGAGAGGGTATGCCACATGGTGATATGGCTGTAATTGATTGTCATAAAGTAGCGAAGCTATGCTCCTTGAGGAAGTTTGTTACTCAAGTTTTGTCAGTTGCTTTTGATAATATTTGAAAAACAATCAGCTGGTGGTTCTTGTGTCTTATGAGTTACTATATCTACTGGAGCCTGGATGTTCTCCAGTTCGCTTTTCATGTGACTGCTGCATGCTCTGTATGACGTTTTTTTCTTAGTAGTATCATTTGCAGATCTCTCAGCAACCTGTTTGAACGTAATATATTTGTCGGGAAAGTAGCTGGACTTGGGAGCCGAGTCGTATGCCTTCATTGATAACCATTTTCTTATATGTAAACTAGCTAGCATTATTATGATTATGATGGTAGTGAAAGATGAGTATCAAGGAAAACTCTGCTACATGATGGCAGCTTTGTGACGAGGCTGATTTTGTTGTCCCCCTTGGATCTAAGTCTGTTCTAAATAAATTGTTAGACAATGTGAAAATATCTATTGAGAAATTATCAGCAATGAGATGTTCGTGTTAACGGGGATCAACTTAAGTTTAGCTTGAAGTCACGGGGCAACTGAAGTTAAGCATGAAGTCTCTTTTAGACAGTCAATCAACTAATATGATATTATTATTACCAACTTTCCTTATGGAAAAATTGAAGAGTGAAAGTATGAAGATATGAAGTAAGAAATGAAACTAGGGTAGCTGTCAGGAAGCAAAAAGCTGAAAGAGGGGCAAGTTTAAGAACAAAATATTGGGGGTAAAGGAGACTCTACATTGATGGTCTCATCTCTACTGTTGAGATGAAGTGGGCAGTGGCGCTTAGTCTGCAGAGATGTGTGTTTACTGGAAGGGAAAAGAAAGGGTAGCTGCAAAGGGGAGAGGATGGCATCAATGAAGAATCATAGTGATGGACGTTGGACGACGAAGGAGAATAGGTGAAAAGGGAAGTGACTGAGGCAGCAGTACTTGTTTACCTTTATGAGGTTGTTTCCTAATTTGCCTTTGTTTCTTTTCTATATGAAAACATGCATTAAGCCACTGATCAACTATATTTTTCATATTTGTGTTCCAGAATATTGTAGTGAAGAATTACCTGGATAATACCTCATGCTTTTCACCTAGCAAGAATAGACTACTATGTTGTAAATTTTTTGGAGTCATGAAGTTAAGATGAATTATTTCTTAAACTATAATTATTTTGACAATTTTGTAGGATATCTTGGGTCATTTTGAATTGACATATTGTGAGGAAAAAGGTACTGTTTAAACAAAAAAGCTTTTTTCTATATTTTCTCATGTATTTGAATTGACTTTTCAGAAAAAGAATTAGTACAAAAAGAGAAAGCACAGACTAGTTTCTTGAAAAGCCAAAAATTTTTGAACTTATGGAAAAGCGTTATCATTTTAAAAAGAAACACTTGTCAATCTAAATGGGGCCTGAAATAGGATGAGTGCCGGCCTAGTCTGTATGTATTCCTACCAGTCTTAATATGATATTATTGGTTCTAAATTTTGGTGCTTATTATAGAGTAGGATTGTGAAATCAGTTTAATTGCTTGAAGCATTAGCAGTCAGCATTTAATTTAGGCAAAATGGTTTCATGAAACTTGAAACTCATCTGTTGGACTGGAGTCCTGTACTTGATGGGCTTCGAACTGCCATTACTGCTAGAGCTTTGAGGTTGTCTTTTGTGCTATTGGTAACTTTTAGAGCAGAACCTCCTTGATTTGGTTTGACCTGCAAGGGGGAGTGGAAAATTGAGTTCTCTTTTCTCTTGTTACTAAAATGCGCTGCTGAATTTGGTCCATTATTTTTGCTTTTTTTTGATATTATAAAGTGATGTTTGAATCTCTGGTGAAGGAGAGAAGTGAATGGTAGAAGATGAAACTGGAATGCATTTGACGGATTTGGACCTGGTGATATTTGGCAGAAAATGTGTGGAAGTCTGTGCACGAGAAATGTAGTATGGCATCATAACAGAGAGTGCTAATATCCAGATGGATTAGATACTCTTGAGGCTTATGTTTGTTCAGCTTTTACATTTTTGTTTTTATAAAGTTGTCCTTGAGGTTGACTGCAGGCTTCCTGCAGGCCACATAGAAAATAGAAAAGAGTAAAAGTAGGCGGACTATAGTTGTATTGAATGACTTCTTGTGGGCCTTGCAGGGTGACAAATTATTGTTTGAAAGTACTGGATGCTGATATGTTATTTCGCAGTTAATTACTGGATTCCAGTATCTTGCTTCGTTGTTTACCTGTTTTTGGTGCCCTTTTCCATCTGACTTGGATGAGCATCGGATTCTTCATGGTCTAGTTATCTTGTATGGTCTATGTAACACCTCTGTTCTATTGGTTTTCCTACCATTTGTTCTCTGAGCTGATATTTATCCCCATTGTTGACCTCTGATCAGCCTTCACATTTGAGGATACTATAATTCTCGCTGCCCCTTATTAGGTTTCCTACCTCCAGAGTCTATCTCTCTGGTGATAGCTTGTTCGTGTGAATTGTTATTTCATTACTGTCACAGATACTAATATTGAGTCTGTGACTGCAAGAGAGATTTCATTTGACAGGTGGTACCCATATTTCAAATTGGTGTGCGAAGGTGAGATTCTTGAGCCAGGATTTCTTTATCTTGTGAGTTACCAAATTTGTTAGGGTGGATGCATTGAAGTTGATGCAGTTGGCATCTTTATAGTTGTTCCTCATATCCCATAATAGCACGAGGACCCATGTAAATTGATGGAGGCTGCAGAACCTAGAAGTCTTCATCTTGTTACAGATTTCTGATTCAGAGACTTTCTCCAAATCAAGTAGGTGGCTATGCTCTCACATGATAAAATTTGTACCAAGTAGAATGTAAACATATTGTGAACTCAACGAAGTTATACTTGTTCTTCTGTGTAGAAAATTTAAACCATATTTGAGCTTTCTGTGTATCTAACCTTTGAATTATGTAGTTTTCCGGGCCTGTATTAGACGGGTTTTCTCTGTTCTGATACAAGACTTGTCTGTACAACATTGACAGAATTGTTTCATACATGTCTGATATACTTCTGAGAGCACGCACAGGGTTGCTGTTTGACTTGAACTCTTTCTTGTTCTCAGAAGCAATGTAGGCACAGGTGAGATGGCATGATAGAGAGTTTGTGCATTCACTTTGCACCTGGGAGCACTCGTAAAAATTGAAATGAGACCTTGGTCTGTGGCCATGCTTTAGTTTTTGAGTACTGCTGACAGCAGTATCCTGGCCTAAATTTCTCTTCCTTGTCAATTGTTTGGGTACATGCCTGATAACAACAGTTTCACCAGAATGAAAGACCAATTGGAAGAACTTGTATGTTGCTGATTTTTAGTTTGAGAGACTAGTAGAAGTTCTGAGACTATTTGATGAGGAAGCATCTTCCACCACTTGGTAAAGGTACTTTGAGAACTACGTGCATGCTTAGCTTTACCAAGTTGATAGCTTCTTCCTTCATCCTCTTCAAAGGGCTCTCTGCCCAGAGAACAACGGCTCTGAACTCAAATCCAACTGGTATCCTCCCAGCATGCTCTAGCCTATTTTGTGAATGGATAGCCTTTTTTGGCCTAGTGATTTTTGCGCCGTGAAGTCTCGTGTCATCGTTTTTTCAAGTATCTATAGTCGTTGCCAATATCAAAAGGGTTAAATGTCTGAATCTTACCAGTTCTTTCCATACTCTCAGTCGCAGATCCATCGGGTAGTTAGTATCGTGTTATCATCTCCAAGATCACATCACAAAAAGAATACATGCTAGATGAGCCTGCTGATAGTAGTATTTGCTGTCTTTGTTAAGCTTAAAAGCATCATATCATCCAACTATGCAGACGCTCCATTGTCTTTGCTCTTAGTTTTAAGCAATTTCTTAATTTTCATGGATCAGAAGCTCTCTTTAGAGCTTCAAACTCTCAGTCATTTGCGAAGTCATTTTACCAAAATCAGATTTTGCCGGTAAGAGGAGAAAATTACTTAGCAACCAAGGTTGCTTAAGGTGGATATAAGAGAAAAAAGAGAAAATTTAAATGTAACTAGTTCTTTGAGAAGTTAGAAATTTTAATTTATCAATTTTTGGGGAAGTTATAGAAAAATGCGTTTTTTTAAAGAAAAGAAAAGTTAATTCGGAAGATGTCTAAAAGTTTCAGTTTTTATAAGGACCTTTCTAGAATGTTGTGTAATCGCCTTAGTTATACCTTTGTTGAGGTCCATTCATTGAGTTTTGAGAAGACAGAAGTGTTCTTTAAAATAAAATTGTTGTCCATTTTCACCAAAACCATATTTATCTAGAGGGAGAAATATCAAAATACTCCATCAAACTCAAACTCGTTTACGATAACGTCGACCAAAATGGAGATCAGTTCTTGAGAAATTAGTTTGGAGATGAGAATGAGATTGGTAGGAGCTCGGTGAATATTTGATTTAAGTTATGTAGTTGTAAGACAAATTTGTGTTTTCGAATAGGGTCTAATGTACAACCCTAACGAAAAAAAAAAAGGTTTATTTTTCTAATATTCCCTAGACTATTGACTTTGCTGAATTTTAGCCTTCTGAGTTTTGACTTCCAAAATGAGATTTTTAGTCCTTAAACCTCTAAAATAAAGGCGTACTTATTGCACCTGGCACTAAGAACTCGAGTGCCGCTGCTGCTACGGGGGAGATTTTTAAAAAGACAGGAAGTGCTATTGGACTTGGGCCTTGCCAGTTAAGAGTTAATATACTAAAAAATAAAAAAAAAAGATACTATCCTACGAGCAATCCTGTTCGAGTTGTAATTTACGGGGTACTATTCCTGCCAATCCTAAGTGGCCAGGGGTGAGTCAAAAAATCCAAGGGTTCCATTTTCCTTTTTGTTCATCAATCAGGAATCAAGACAAACTGGGCACTACGGTGAGACGTGAAAACACCCGATCCCATTCTGACCTCGAGATGTAGAATCGTCTTGCGCCTTCTCCGACCCTTACTGCCCAACCTGCAAGCGGATAGTTAATGCGTTTCACTTATTAAACAGGATTCTATGGTCAGTCAGTGATTCTTGGATGTCGAAGGCGTCCTTGAAGTGATTTATAAACCTTTTTGAAAAACTAACGACGTTCCGTTTATTAAAATTCAATGACTAAAATGCGACCCCACAAAAAGAAAAAAGACGACAGGGTGCATCGTACAACATTGTATGAAGCACAGAAGTTTATTCAAGGTTTATGCAACTTCCCTAAAATGAAGGGGTATGATTCATTTTTCTCCTATATTTGCAGCTTGCTAGGATGACAAATATCCTTTATATTTGGCCAATTTGGTTATTTTTAATGTTGGGGAAAAGAATGGAAAAACAGGAATATAGAAAAAGAACACAACTTATGATTGTTTGTCTATATTCAATGGAGTGGAAACTTCTTTATGAAACAAAATTTCTCCTACGCTGCATTAATCAGAATCCTATATCCCTGTAATATATATTATCTTCATTCAGAAATCATCTTCTGAATCACTAGAAAAGTTTCCTCCATTTTCTTGCATGAAATACAAGTTCAAGTTGTGGAACCTCACAGGTGTCCCTGGAGTTGGTGATGGTGGTGGTGACCATCCACCATTAGTCAAACTTGTTCTGTGCAGCTTCCTTGTGATGTCAATACAAGCTTGATCAACCATGTCCAGAAAGTCCTTCAAGATGAGAAACAAGTGGAGTGGATGTGTGCTGCTGCTCTTGTCTTTTGAGCCTCCAACTTGGTAATATTCTGTGGTGCTTTTCACCATTTCCATCACTCTTTTCTGCTCCTCCCTGATCACCTTGAGCTCCTCATTGCATTCTTCAAGAAATCTTTTCATTACCCTGAAAAATTTGCCTTTTTCGCTGTTCCCACATTGCGTTAGAAGCTGTCTGCTGTCATTGACGCGCTTTGTGAGACTAGAACATGTGTTGATGAAGCTGTCATAGTCTATGGCAGCAGCCTTCTTAACATTGGATAGTTCAGTGCGTAAGTGTCTCACTAATGGTAGTCCTAGGGTTAGGTACTCTTTCTCTCTTTCTTCTTTAGCCGGCTTGCTATCTAAATCACAGTCTCCTTCTTTGTTACCTGCATTTTCACTTGTGCTGATCATAAGGTCTTGATGCATAGCATACCTTTTACCCTCAAAGCGAGCAACTTGTTCGACAACAAAGTGAAGGAGGGTAGTTTTTCCATCAGTGCTCTTCACGCTGGAAAGTTTCTGAAGGGCGCTGAGGTCGAAGCCCTGAGCATTTCCTCTAGGAGTTCCAGCATTCATTCGGTTGCCAGCCTTGAGAATCGCTTCCAAAAGCTTTAAGAAGATTCCAGGAGTTCTCAGCTCTTTGCAGGCCAATTCAAGGGCCTGCACAGACTCCTTAAAATGCAGCATCTCGGGATCATAGGTTGATCTGAAAAGCATGGCATTGAGACGGATAAAAGCTGAGGGAATGGCTTTTAGTAAGTAGTAGAGGAAGGATTCTGCATCAGCAAGCTTTGTTGGGTTGCCATCAAACTGGAGAATGCTAGCTGCTTCTTCTTGAGTTGGGGCGATCTTGGTTAGCTTTTCGAGTGTCTCAGCGTTGAGGCCTCGGCCCTCGACTAGAGAGTCAAGAATTTCTCTGCGAGAGATTGCTAGAGACTTGATTACAATTGCAGCATTTTGTGACTTACGTGGATCAAGAATGAAAATTTGAGCATTAGAAGCTGAGTTAGAACTGCCTGAGGATTTTTTGTTCCCCTCTGTAGGTTCCTTGCTAGTTGGAGTATACCCGAACAGAGTTTCCATAAGATCATCTTCAAATCTGTGGATGGTGATACGAAGTTTTCAATTACCAGAAAGTGTTAGCAACGTTAAAAGTATCAGATTACTAAACAAGCGATTGATTTGTATAAAATGTTGGGATAAAACTCTTACCGGAAAGATCCATCATTGATCTTATCCCAGACCATTGAATGATCAACATTTGCGGTAACTTTTTCCCAGTAAAGTGGCTTCAGCTTGATTCGCCTTTCGCCATTGTCCTCTGCAATTTCTTCAGCCAGCGCGTGTTCTCTGCTACTGCTGCTTGGTACTTGTCTTAAAGCAATAGGTGGTTTTGACCTGGAGAACGTGCTACCTGCTTTAGGTGGGACGGCTGGAGGCGAAGGCTTTATTTTAGTCTGAATGGGTGTCTCTGAAGGTTTGGGAATTCTCTTTGTAGGAGGAGGAGGTGGAGGTGGTGGTGGAGGAGGCTGACTTGGAGATTGATCTTTTTCAGGTGGATTCAGGGAAGACAATGGCGAAATAGGTGTTCGCGGCAGTTGATTCACCAATGCAGCTTCTCTGTGTAGATTTGAAGGCTCTGAAACTTCAGGCAGTTGACTAGTAGCCTTTTGCACTGGCTTTACCTCTGTAGTATGATTGGTTTCGTTGCCTGGTTCTTGAAGCAATGGAATGTCCTGGATGAGATCACACATGAAGGCCTTACCAAAATCAACTCCTTTGTGTCTAATCTTCTCTTCATCACAACCCATAGGATTATTCCACACCTTGGAGAAGCAAGCTGTGAATTGTTGTCCACCTTTTCTCACACAAAAAACATCCAATCCTCTTTCGTCAACAACTCGTCCGTGTAGCATTGCGCCTTGTTGTCTGAGTTCTTGATTAAGCATAACCGGCACAGCTTCGCGCCTGAAACTTGACCGGAATCTGTTTTTCAGACGCTGTCGAGCCATATGAAGTCTATAGAAAAAGAAGATGCATACACCAGCTATGACTAAGACAGTTGCTGCTGTGGCTGCAACAGCCTTAGGCATTGCTTGGTTGTGGGACGGCCGCGGTGGAGATGGCTCGGCGAGGCTCATTTGAGCCTAACAGAGAAAGAAACTTGTAGTTCTGAAATTGCTTTACCAGTAAAGATGGAAAATTGACATTAAGTTTCAGCTTTCTCAGATGAAATGACTGGAAAAATTAAAGGTGAGATAATGTTAAGTCCTCTGGTGGTAAGCTGTGCTTGAATAATTCCATGAAAAGAGCATTATATGAGATCGTAGAGAAAATAATAGAACAATGATGGTTCCTTGTATGCCTAATCGGCATGTTAACTTGATAAACCTTTTAATTTCTCTCTTTTGTTAACATGTCAACTAGGCATACATATAAAAGCTGATATTCAAGTGATAAAAATTGGGTGATATCTATAATTGCTCGTCTCTATTATTATTGTTGCTAACAGGTTGTCGATGTTGGTTGAATCTGTTTGTCTACTGCTATAATAACATTAGTAGCTCTACTGCGACAATGTAAAAATGTCAATTAAAGAGCATTTGCTGGCAGTGTGTGCTGGACTCAGAGGGTTGGTTTGAGGGTTTACTGTGGCTTACAGTATCCTTGAATTGTAGATGATAATAACATGCCATAAATTTCTTCATGTAAACTTTATCTCATTAGGTGAAACCGGTTATATGAATCTTATGTTATAAATTTCTCCACTCTTGCCGAGAGTTGTACACCTTATCCCGCTAGGTGAAATAGATTATATGAATTTTATGTTATAAACTTATTTCTTCACTCTTGTTGAGAGTTGTAAACTTACTTCCAGAAATGAAATAGCTTATACAGATCTAACCACACTACTCATTCTTGACGGAGGGTTCAATGTAGCCCCGCCCCCCCCCCCCCCGGGAGCAAAGGAGGTGGTATTAGATAGTCGACGGTCATTATCCATCATAAATTCCGTTAGCGCTGGAATATAATGATTCAAACCTTACATTGATCCGCTCTGTCACACGTGCACCAGCATATCTGATTGCGACATTTACAGGAAGGCATCATTTTCAGTTTAAATTGTTACCTAACGTAAGCTGCATTATTTAATATTGATTTTGCCCAACCGTCTTTTGCTAACAAACTCTTCCCGTACTGATAAAATTGACTATTAGGTGATAGAGATATCACAAAAACATTGTGGAAAAGCTTTGCGACTACCAGGGTGTTTGTCAATGCTTATTTGGGTGCTTGTAAATGCTCAAAATAAGCACCGCCAAACATTTTTTAAGTGCTTGTTCGGTAGTGTTTATAAGCACTTTTTATAGAAAATAGAGTAGTTATTTTTATTGTAGTACTTGTTATAAACACTCAAATAAGCACGGCTGAACAGGTTTTAAGGCATAAGTAACATCCAATCACTAGCTTTTAAGTTTAATTCATGTCCTTTTTGCTTAAGAAAGAAACGTACCATTCTGGGATTAACGCTCAAATAAGCACTACCAAACACCATCTAAGTGTCCTTTTGGCAGTGCTTATAAGCACTTTTTACAAAAGGCAGAGAAAAGTTAATTTTTATTCTGAATACTTATAAATACCTAAATAACTAAATTTTTTTGAACACTTATAAACACCTAAAATAAGCATGACCAAATAGACTTTAAGACGAAGGTAACATCAATTACTAGCTTTTAAGTTCATGTCCTATTTGCTTAAGAAACGAACCTACCATTCAGGGATTTCATGGCCTGTTTAGATTCCAATGTTGGTTTGCTTTGCGGTCTAGAC
Source organism: Cordia subcordata (assembly GCA_028554755.1). NCBI lineage: Eukaryota > Viridiplantae > Streptophyta > Magnoliopsida > Boraginales > Cordiaceae > Cordia > Cordia subcordata. The sequence goes on from JAPTOF010000023.1 coordinate 7,371,659, forward strand.
TTTGCCACCTCAATCACAAACGTTATGAGCTCCTCTACTCATTCATCGTGCATGATATGAATTTTCTCTCGAACCGTTAATTCAATTTTTTTTTTTTTTTTGGCTAAGTTAGCAAGTGGTTTGTTGATGGCAAAAATGTAAATAGGAGAATAAAATATAGTAAACACAAAGATAATTTAATAATTAATGAATGAGGGAGTAGGAGTAGTTCTGGTTAAAATTACCTCTGCAAGAATTATAACTTGGGTTTGAATTCTATTAAGAACGATACACATTCATCCTGCATGATATGACTTGCGGATTTTTTTTGCAAAGTTAGCAAGTGGTTTGTTTGTGGCAAAAATGCAAACAGGAGAGTAAAATAAAACACTAAATAGAAAGATAATTAAATAATTAATGAACAAGGGATTAGGAGCATGTGAAGTGGTTAAAATTATCTCTCCAAAAATAATAACTTAGGTTTGAATTCCACTAGGGATGAGGGATTGACTTGGGGATGGGGCGGTAAAAAGCAAAAGAAGGAAAAGAAGATAATTAACGAACGAAATTCAGATTCACAATGAGGAATTTTTTTTTTCCAATTTGATGTCATTAATGAATTTAAATTCAAACTCAAAAATTTGCCCTACTCCATAAAGAAAGGCCTAGATGTACCTTATCCTTGTATTCTGTATCTTCTTCTCTTTCATATCTCTTTAAAGTTAAGATTATTATCTCATCTCTCTTTAAGAACAAGATTATCACAAAGAGATCCTGAATAAGGGGTTGAATTTCACTTGATCTTTCATCTTTGATATTTTCTATCTTTAGCATCAATTTTTATTCAGTTATAAGAATAATGTTGTAAACTTTTCACCATAAGTTTCGAAGCAGATAAATCCCAAGTGAAGTCCTTTTTAATTAGGTGGGGTTTTTCTTTCTCCTAATTGTCAAAAATCAATAGCTACTTGACGAGAGATTTGTCAATTTAGGACAAATTCAATGTGTCCTCCCTTAAGTCCATCTCTCATCATCTTGAAAGAGAAAAGAGGATGTATCTAGTTGATTTTCCTAACAATTAAAGGTCCAAAAGTCGTTTATGAACTTCTAGAATATTCTCCTAGTATGAGGGCAAAATGCATTTAGCCATTTTAGGTGGGTTATAATATCTGGTATAGTTTTCAAAGCAAAGATTGATTTGGTTGGAAATACAAGTAACTTTTTTTTTTTTTTTCTTTTACAAACCTCTCATCCTGTATAAGATTCAAGCACAAGTCATTACTTTTGTGAGAAATAATTTCAACCACTTGGATTACCTTTAATTCCTGAAACACAAATTTAAATGGATAGGTTAACTCAAAATTTATCCCCTTTTTTAAAAAAATACGAGATGTTACCTTATTTTTATCATTCAGATATTACCTCCTACATATATACTTAATTCGTATATTAAAAAGAAAGACAAAAGTTTAGTAGTCTTTAAGTTAACATGCCAACTATATATTCAAGTTAGAAGCGATATGTATGTGACAAAAATAAAATGATATCTAGGAGCGTTATTTTTTCTTGTCCTATTAGATTTCCAGTTAATCAGCATTTCATTTCACGTGCCCATGGAATAATCGACTCAAAGATAAGGGCATATAAATAATGATATTATACAGGTGATTGACTTTAGCAATCATAGGTTTTAAAGTCAATTCTTTCGGATTTGAAATCTTTGACTTTGAAAATTCTAATGCCCAACTTCGGTTTCTAACATAATTACTGAGCAAGTCATAATTAGTAATTGATTTGTTGGTCTTAAATAATTTAAATTAATTATTCTTTATAACAAAAATTGATACTCAAAAATTTATTTTTCAAGTTTTTAACACTAATCTAACCAAGGAAGGATTTTGGTGTCCGAATTTTTATACATGTTTCTACGAATTAATATCAGTATTTGCTTATTTAGTAAAAATGAATCTTGAGTTTTGCAAGTACAATACCTAACAACATTTTTTTTTTTGAAAAGTGGGCGTACAATATCTAGCAACATATTTAGTGAGAAAATTAGAAGTGAATATTATAATAGTAATAATTTGAATTAAACATCTTGAGTCTATTAACTTGATATCTAAATAATTATTTTTATACTTCTACAACACCAATCTGGCCATATATTTAAAAGTCTTACCAAGAGGGCTGACGAAAACTAAGAGATTCCTCAATGGATTTTTCACCCAACAAATTCTCCGTTTTCACTTTATTTCTAGAAATTGCTTTCATCTAAGTAAACCTTGTAGAGCCAAATGTCAGCAAACTTTCTGCATTTGATAGCCCCTAAGACGCCATTCAAGACGGAAACTTGAATGCTTCAACTATATAGCAAGAAGACTCCAAGCCTGTATGGCTCTGCTTATTTTGTAACTTACAAGCTCTTAAAAAAAAATCCCATCACATACTTTTTATTATTTACAATTTACAAGCCACAAATAAGCTTAGCCAAAGAGGTTGTCCATCCAAGAATCAAAACGTATGTGGCATGAAAGATTAGGACATGAAAGATTAGGACATATCCGTTCTAATTCATTTAAGAGTTTCAATCAATTCTAGTGCTCCAAAATGAACACAATGTATAGAAACAAAATTGTTTTGAGGCTGTTTCTAACATCTATTACAGTTTCCTTTGATTTCTATGGTGTCAAATATATTGTCTTCCGGTTAAGCATGTACAGCTATAAGAGTATTCACAAAAGAAGAAACCAAAAGCAGGGCAGGTTGTGACAGTTCCTAAACTGTTGTATATCAACAGGGATTATGCAGCTTAGGATGCTTCGGGAGAGGTGTCTCTGGTGATGAAGATCTCGTGGATGATGGAGAATCACTAGCAAGAGATGATGGGGAAGAAGACGACATGGATTCTGCAGATGATAGGGATGACGGTGCAGATTCTTCAGGGGCCGGCGATGCATCGTCTTCTGCTGATGGTGATGGATCGTCCAACAATTTTCTCTTACGATTCCTTTTTTCTCCGCCCTTCTTCACCTCCTTCCCGAGTATGAATTCTTTCAAGCGCTTCACATCAGAAAGCTTCACGGGCTTCACAAGGAAGTCTTCTGCCCCTTCTTCCAAGCACCTGACATCAGTGAACAGATGCGATCAGACAGACTCGAAATTGCAGAACTACAGCCTTCTCTTCCAATGTCTAAAATGAAACAATAATCAATTGCCAATAGCATTCTAATCAAATGGCCAATCATCCCTAATAAAAAAATCCATTTAGTTCATCCGATTTCGGATTTCAACATAGAAGTATTTCGACAAAGAACGGTTCTTTCATTACGCCTATGGATCTAATAAGAACTTGAATGTTATAACAATATTAAAACTCATATCTAAATGTTGTAGGTGAGACACATCAAAAGTGTATCAAAATATGAGGAGTTGGGGAAAATTATGGTAAAAAGGGTCTGTATAACATTGGTTTTCGTCCAAGATGGGCAAATGACAAGTCTAAATAAAGCAACTGAATTCCTAAGGGCAAGCAAATCAGCAAATTAGTATCACCAAAAGAGTATCCAATCGCCAATCTTTTGCAGAGTTTTTCTTTTCTTTGTTTTCATTGCAGAAGATTTTACTCCTTCAAATGATTAACAAAGAGGACGCGTCTTAATTGACAATTAGCATCTTCTCAGATCAAGAAGATAAGGACAATCAATGCAAAGACAATGGATATGCAACATTTTTTTGATAAACAACAATTCATTGAACCAAACATGCTTCTATAATTCAAGCCAAATCACTACTCACACAAACTTAAAACACATAGATGCAGATTAATCAAAGCTCAGATTTGAAATAATACCTATCGATCCGAGCTAATATGTTTTCAGATGACATGACGACAACAGGTATTTCTTTCAATGTCGATGATTCCTGCTCAAAGACACAAAAGCACTTTACACATTAATACCATCAAATCAGAAAGTCAGCAATAATTCTCGAATTTCTTATTTCCTATAAAATCAGCTGAAGTTCGAAGACTTGAGTATAAATTTATTCCCTTTTAGTTCACAATTTTCCACCCAACCAAAAGAACTGAAATATGTAATGCAATTTAAGAAAATTAAATTAAATTTGCACCAGAATTACTAACCTTGATCTTTTTGAGAAGTTCATATCCTGTCATTCCAGGCATAGAATAATCTGTCATTATAAGATTCACCTTCAAACCCTGTAAACAAAATCATCAAAGCTATCAAAACATTAAACATTTTTCCTATAATTTCTGTAAAGCAAATACAATGAAAAAGAAAAAGAAAAAAGAAAAATTAGAAGTGCTTACATCAAATCCAACGGAGCTCTTCTCTCCATCCAACCCCAAATACTGCAGAGCCCTGCTACCACTCTCCACCGCCGTCACTGCAATCCCAAAAATTCCATCATTAGGCCACTCCGTGCACGAAACTCCTGTTATGCGAGGCGGGCGGGATCGGACGAGCTCCGACCCGAGACGTATAGAAAAAGTAATAGTTCAAAGGCTAAAATTACATTAAATTACATCAATTCAAACCTTTGCAGCAGGAAATCTTGAGCAACCGTTCAATAAAAGTCCTGTCTACAAGGCTGTCATCAACAGCAAGAACATGCAATTCTTGAGCACAACCTGAAGAACAGTCATCTGCCATTTTTTCACCTACTGCCATTTTTTTCCTTTTTTCTTTTTTTTCCCTTCTATTGGGTTGATCTCAACTAGTAGGAATACAAAAAGGGTGTGGAAGAATACACATATGTGACTTAGGATCGGCTGAAAATAGTATCTGACACCAAAATCTTTGCTATATATACCAGGGATACGAGTATTGTATTGGGGTATGTGTAAGATATAGAGAGAGAGAATATAGTAAGGAAATCTACTTTAGGGAAGCTAAAAGACTAAAGCAGAGATACTGTGAGATCTTTGCAAATCTAGCATCATTATTCCCACCTGTCCCTATTTTCCGACACTGAAATATTATATTGTCCAACACTCCCCACATTCGCATGTACTCTTGGTTTTGTGACACACAGACAAGAGTGTACTGTTACACCTGTTGTCCAACCCATTTTCTTATTTTTTTGGGCAAGAAGAAAATTTTAGCTACTGAAATTAATTAGTGGTACACTTGACGAGGCTCCACCAACAATTAATAAATTTTGGGTGTACAGTATTTCTTACGCTACGCAATAAACCTAGGGCACTCAATTTAAGGTAGAGAATTAGTTTCGAACCTTGGTTATGAACGAGAAACTAGTTGTTTAACCTTGTTTTGAATGATTTATTTGGCCTTTTATTTTAGATTTTTTAAAATAAAATCTATTATATTAAAAATGTAATAAATTAGTCTTTTATTTTTATAATTTACAATGTGTTAGTTTTAAACTCAAAAAAACTAACAAATTAATGGCATTATTACTAATGATGCCACATATTACAAAGATAATAAATTAACAGCATTGTGAGTCACAAAGTAAGGGACTAATAGCGTCATACTTTGCAAAATAAGGATTGGAAAATGTTATTTTTGTGACTTTTTTTTTAACTTAGCAGTTACGATGTCACTAATTGCAAAAAAAAAAATATTTAATTGTCAACATGATTAAAAATAAGAGATTAAATAAGTCATTTTTTTTTTAGGTTTCAAAAGAGGCGAGATCGGTTTACAATGAAACTAATATATAAGAAATTACTCTCCAGTGATCATCTTTCAATAATGTTTGAGGTGATTCTGGTAACAAGTAAATTCTAAGGTGAAAATTAGACTCCAAAATTAGGGAGTTAATTTGTACACTTATTCGTCTCTCTATACGAGACTATTTAGATTGACTTTTTTTCATGGAAAACAGCTTATTCTCTTAGAAAAACACACTATTTTTGCAATAAGTATTGAATTAGATTTAAAAAAAATTTAAAACTCAGGAAAAAAAACTCAACTTTAACTTTTCTTAAATGTTTGAATTTTAAATTTCTCAAAATAATATTTTTTTAAAAAATTTAAAAACACTTTAAAAAAAAATCAATCGAAACGATAGATATGCCACACCGTGGACCCCGAATTTTGATGTGCGATTGAGATTCTCACGTTTTTGTGCGTAACGTGTGGGGTGATGAAAACTGATAGTAATGTAAAAGTTTCAATAAGCGTGGTCACCGGGTTGGACCATTTGGACGACTAAGCATGTTGTTCACAAGTTCTTTTAAATCTGATAGTTGGATGGTCCATCTTAGTAGATCTTCTTTTTTCTTTTATGGATTTCATGAAAGTGACATTTTTTTTATTTTCTCCCAATATTTTGAACAATGACCCTTAAAGGGCAAAGTCACTTTACGAGTTTAACAAAAGTTGCAAGAGTTGTAATTGTCATTAATCTTTAAGATTCGTTAATCTTTAAGCTTAATGACGTGTCATTTGGTTTGTTAATGAATAGTTAATTGATTAGTTACGAATGTACGACTTAGCACACTGTCTCAAGGTTGGTTGGATGCTACACTATTGAGGTTTTTAATGTTTTAAATTGAGTCTTTGTAGTTACTGACGTTAGTTAATTTTCGTAATAAAATTTTTTGCTTACTTTTATAAAACTAATAATAATAGTAGTAATAATAATAATAATGACAACAACATTACAATATTATACTATATAGATATGCTTACAAATAATAATCAAACATATTGTTTAAATAATACAAATTAAAAGTAAAATAATAAATACTAAGAATAATATATTATGAAAGTAAAAAAATACAAACATATAAAAAACTAAAACTATAAAACAAAAATAAAAAAGATTAAAAGATAAATAAATAATACTTCAAACATCAATTTTAACCAAACAAATTGCAACATACTCTTTTCTATCTGACAACAATTTTTTATTCTTTTGTGAAATAGTAAGATAACTTTTCCCAATCTCAAATTTAAATTTAGCACTTTTTTAAAACAGTATCAACAGATTTTAACAATAATGCAAAACTAACCCTTAGTTTTCTACAAATATGCTGAAAATTTTAAATATTTTCCGAATAAATATTTTACTTGGCAAGAAGACATGGTAAGGGTAGGAATATAACGCACATAATTGAAAAGTTCCTATTATTAGTTCCACCTAATACTTTTGATACTACAGTAAATTTGTAACTAATACTTGATATCGAAATAGATTTGTAACACCAAAATTTTTCCTATTAGACAAAGAAACCCCACCTCACCATTACAGGCGTAGATCAATAATTCAATAGCAAGGGATACCATTATCATTTCTATTAATGAAAAACTTACAACGATAAATCAGGATTTATTTAAATCGGATGCCAACATAAATATATTTTTTTTCATCCAGGGTGGTAAAGTTTTCCAAATGCATCGTACGACTAGTAGGTTTGACTAATGGACAAAAAGGTGCCCCCAAAAAAAATAAAAGTCGTCAAAGGACTTCTTCTACAGTCAAATCATCATCACATGTATTTAACCTGTACTGTCAATCGGAAAGGCCCGTTCCGTCGCACCGCAGCCACCGAGGCGGCGTCAAAAAGATGGAAAGCCGCCTTCGCCACCCTCAAATCCGCCACCGAAGAAAAAGAAAAGGGGGTTTTCACATCAAAATAAGATTCGGAAGATCGACACGTGGACCCCACCCAGAAGATTTGGCATAATATATATAATCAAATCAAAGAGATCACCCTCAACTTGCGTGAAGAAAACTACAGGCCAAAAGGAGTGATGAGTCTGCCCCCAGATCCTTCACATTCTCCAATCAAAATCACCACCAATCTTTGACAACTGATTTGATCTGGATTTGTCAACTAATTTATTATTGAAATGGATTTGTATTATAATATTTTATTATGAAAAAGAATTGATTAATGATTGAGAATAAATAGAATTCATGTAATAGGTATTTTGATTTTTCTAGCCGATGTAATGTTTCATTCGTCAAAAATTACTAAATGATCTTATAAAATATGAAACTTTATCATTTTTAATTAGTTATTCTCTCATTAAATATAACTCATTTTTAAAAAATAAATAAAATAATAAATTTAATGTAAAGGTGATTAAGAGTGATAAATTTTTAAATCAATTGAGATATTAATCTAATATTAATGAGTGCAATTTTACATTTATTAAGAGGATCGTATTAATCTAATTTTAATAAGTATAATGTTATACTCATTTGAAAGACCGTAATTATTTTTAGGTTTCATAAAATGAAATTAATATTTGTGAAAGCACTTGATATGCATAATTTAAGAAGTAAAATACTTAATTTAATAAAATAATTTTGTGATTTTCTTAATAAACTGCATATTACCTTTGCAGTAGTTTGTCAAATTATTACTTGCCACTATTCCCTGTGATTTTCAATATGCAGCATATAATATGCTCCATTACATTTTTCATCTTAACTTAAAAGCATGTCCACAACAAGCGCGTCGTGTACAAATTTGGGTATAAATCAAAACGAAGCAATTATAAATTCGGACAAGAATAACCTCATTTGTTCCTGAATAATTTTAATACTTATTCCTTAAAAATTAATTTCGAAACTTTTCACGTTTTAATGAAAAATATACAAGTGGAGCAAAAAATCGGCCGTCATAAATGAATAATTTATGTCCATTTATAAGAGAATCCCGTCGTTTACTTAGCAATAAATAAATAAGTAATCATCTCTTGGCTTACATGTGAAGATTGATTGCATATCCATCACATATAGAGTTGTTTATGAGTCTAATCAGATGTACTAATCGCGCTGTTCTTTTTGACGAGGTGAAGATAGGATCGGATCGGATATGATATGGTCTTTTTCCTCATTAGTAGGAACATATCTCGACATCAGTTTTTTTCAGAAAAGCAAAAGCCATTGGACAAGAAAACACACCGTCCCCAACAAAAACATGGCTTATTTTTTCAGTTGTCTACAAGTTTTCACTTTTAAGCATTTTTGCTTATTGGTGTATTTGTAAAAGAGATCAAAAGTTGGTTAGCTTAGGTCGCTTTTGTTTGCCTTAAAAGTTTTCCTTGAAAATTACTTTTTTTTTAAAAAAAAAATTGTTTGGTAATACTAAAAAATTAATCAATTGAAAAAGAGGATGATTTTGCATAGTAAAATCTTCTCTTTCCCCAACATCCACCTCCCCATCCATCTGCCTGATGTGATCATCGTCACCAACATTCTAATCCCACCCATTTATGAAGCACGATATATTGACACACAATACAATATGATATGACACACACAAAAAAAAATTTTAGAAAAAAATTAATATTCAATATTTCCAAAATACACTGAATAAAATATATTAATTTTTTTTATACATAGTTAATAAAAAAGTTTCCATCAATATATATTTAAGCATGTAAATTCTATTATCTAATGACACGTCTACATATATGTGTACAAGTATATATTATACATACACTTACATATTACAACATCTATTTATACGTGTCATGTATGTACATCTATATTTCCTACTGCAAGTGCGAGTGGGAGGGAGTAAGTCGATAAGAGAGGAGTTGTGATTTGTGAGCCGTTGATTGATTTAAACCATGGATTGAGAGATGTTTTTGTGCAAAAGAGCGATGGTGATTTTTTAATTAGGTCTTTTTCAATTTCGGGTGTGCGAGAGATATAACCGAGTTATAAGTTCTTTTTAGCTCCCTTTTTTTATTGGTCAAGTTTTTAGCTTGGTTGTTTGTCATTTCATATTTTTTCACCCAAAAGTTCTGTAAGTTGCATTGGTGCCCAAAACAAGTTTCAAGAATTAAAAAAAAAAAAAAAAGCCATCCCCAACGTGTCCGAATATATCCAAGAAGGTGGCCAAGAAAACAAAAATTGTCAGACACTCGTTCAACGTGTGTTAGTGTTTGAGACATATTCAACACATGATACGCAACCTCTAAAGAGTGTTGCAACTTCATTTAACAGTCAAGGACCAATTGATTGACTAACCCTGTAATTAGAATGTCAATACTTTTTATCATAGAATAAAATGCACTGCCCCATACAAAGTGCTTCAAGACCGTGAATCACAAATGTGAGGAATGCTTTGAGGATTGGGGGCCACAAATGTTAAAATAGTGAACTATTAGAAAAACAAATACATGTGATCCAACGAATCTAGCCATTATCTTAACATTCTGTTCACATTTTGTTAGCATAGAATTACTGTTTTCCTAGGATAATTACCTTAACTTATAAGTCTATTTTACAACATGAACGATGGGTTTCACATTGGTAATACTACTATACAAGTTTACCTTTTCCTTTAAAGCGTACTGATTAAAATTTTTTATCTATATTATTGGCCTTTATCGCAAATTACACACAATTTCCCAAAGGAATTCGAGATTTGCTCAAAACACATTTTCTGTAACGCAAGGCCTACCATAGTAAGGTTAGGACCCAACACAAGGGAATAGCAACCTCGAATTCCTTTGCTCGAAGCCAAGTTAGTTCTAAGACGACTGATTACTTCTTGACCATACTCATTAAATTTGTTCCACATATAATAATACCAAAAAAGCTATCAACTGAAAAATATTTTTTTAATTAATTAAGGAATTAATTCTTCTTTTTCAAGAAATCTTAGAAAAAAAAATCAAAGATTTTGATATGAAAAGTTAAAGATTAAAGAATAAATTCTCTAGCAGTTTAGCGGTACATCTTTGGCACGATCATTTCTCAATAGTTGTATGTGTTGTATTATCGAGTTTAATCTCCCTTAAATGGGGGAAAAAGAAAATCTGAGTACGGTATTACCAGCAAAGGCTTGAAGAAAAATGAGACCTGCAGACTGCGAAGTCCAATTCCAGACAGGCCCTGTAAGGGCTCATTTTGCGAGTCACAAGAGCTTATAAGCCTTTTTTACTGCCCCCCTTTTGGGCCCAGATTAGCTTATAAGCTCAGAAAAGAGCAAAAATTTCTTACTCAATACATACGATTTGTTGGTTACTTGTTAGAAAGAAAAGAAAAGAAGTTCGTTCTGAGGAATGACTTTTTAAGTTCCATGCAAGCTGCTTCTAAATTTTTCTTTTTTTTTTTTTAATAAATACCCATATAGTGAACTTATAAGCCTTTTTTACAAACTCTTTTTCCAATCTCAACTAGTTATTAGCATTCGATTGGCCATCTACCACGTATAGCTAATAAACGATACTTCCATTTTGATTACAACAATATCTTTCCAAATAGATAGATTTTAGTGTTTTTTTGCAGAAAGGTTTAATTAGTTGAGCTTGCAACTACTAGTCCAATTGATCAAATTTGAAGTGAATCTTGTGCAAACAATACTATTGTTGCTCTATGATTTGAACGTAACGAGTTTGAGCCGTTTAATTAATTTTTGTGAAATAAGGTTACATATAGACTTAAAAATCCAAACTTGTTCTGAACCTCACACGTAACGAGTTTGAGCCGTTTCTTGAATAAATGATTCATTTGGTTCCTTATTTTTAAAACGCAACAATTTAATTCCTTGTTTTTATAATTTGTAACACTATCGGTCATAAACTCAGAAAATGACAAGAAAATAATAATGCTAAGACTAATGATATTACAAGTTGAAAAGATAAAAGATTGACAGCGTCATTAATCAAAAAGGTAAGGAATCGAACTTTTAGACATTTTTTGAGACTAAGAGGTCATTAACTGCTAAGATAAGGAAATGAATTATCACATTTCAAAGATAAAGAATTAAAGATAAGGGACTAAATGAATTATTTACCCCATCTCAAAAATATAAAAACTAATAAAGATCCGATGGAATTTCAAATCTACATGGGAATAAAGCGTCAGGGGTTGATTCAAACACTATTCAGCTCAGCAAACATTATTATACATCCATAACATCAGCAAGTGAAATTGGACAAAAGTTTGGTTCTAGAACAACAATACACTTCTGCATAAACATGCAGGTTCTTTTGCTTTTGAACCAGATACAACATCAAGAGAACAACAATAGAGAAAATGCTACACTCACAACAACCACTATATTTCATTCATATATGTTATTGCCTCAGTTTAACTGCGCTCTGGCTCAGAGAAGAAGCTGTTGAGTGATGGCATGATCTCTGGTCGGCGATTGCGGACGAATTTTCGAAGACCGTGCTCAGCATATCTTTCTCCCTCAGCAAAGTTTTCGACTACCCCAGCAGCCCTTCTTTCTTTGTTAACACTGCCAGAAAAAATATGGCTCAAATATTAGCCGGCAACATAATTCACTTTTCTGGTGTTGCTTTTTGACAAACAAAGTTCTGTTCTAGAGATAATGGTAGGATTATAGATAGCAGCAAATATAAAACTGAAGGAGTAAATATTCTTGAGCTCAAACACAATGCAATACTATGCTAGAGTGCGAGTAACATAGCAAATGGACCAGCATTTCATATGAAAACCTTCACAGCCCTCGGTTGTAATACATTTTTTCCCCCTTTTGAGCTCGAATTAAGCTATAACTTAAATTCTAGATGAGAAGGTGTTAGAGTTACCACATCATCTAAAAATTTAAGTTTATAAAGAGAAATTTATTGTATTAACAGAAGGCTGTTGGTGATAAAGGGCGGCGCCTTATGTATTTTTAACCTTCATTGAAGTATTAGGTTATGCATATCTAGTCTCCATTCAACAAATTAAGACTCTGAATTGCTCTTCTTGTTGATATGAACTCAACTCCAGAAAAAGGATTACAAATTCACCTACATCTTTAATAGAACTTGATTTCTTTGGTGTGTTATTTGCAAGGATTAAGCTTAGAAAGAGCTAAAGCTAACAGCGTTACTAATTGTAAAGATAATAGATTAAATTGTCGTGTTTAAAATAAATATATTTCTATCCTAAACAAACAAAATATTTTCTTTCTAATCCAAACAAATAAAACTCAAAAAATTTAGTCTCTCCCTTTTCTTGCCTTTATGGTTCTAATTTTATCTTGCTTTCCTGGATTATCCAATTCCTCCTTTAATCCAAGCAAAACCCTTACTGGAAAAAGGAAAGTGGAATAATAAAGATCATTCATTCATCCCCCCAAAAGAAAAATTCAACCCCTCGAAATTTGATAATAATGGAGGAAAAGTATTCCTCAAATCTCTCCTCTTCTTCAATCCAGGTACAAAAATTATCCCTTTATTTCATCTCTCCAAGCCCAACAACAAATACAAATATTTAAGATTCCTTTCCTTTATTTTTTATTTATTATTTTCGAAAAAATTATTTTCCGTGAAAAAAAAAAAAACTAATCGCATAAGGCCCTAAACTTCTTTTCTGTTTTATAATTTTGCATAGGCATGCGAGATATCGCTCTACTTTTATCACTCTAATGCTATGCCTACTTGGCATGATTAAAAGAAAAGAGAGAAGAGAAATAAAAAAATTCTTAAACTAGTAACCGGATCGTGCATACGTGTATAGGAGTTGATATTTGGGCGACAAAAATAAGTTAATATCCAGAATTGCTATATCAAAATAACCACAGCATTCCAGATCTAGCATTAATTTTGAAAATCAACTACCGGAAATTAACTTAAATTCTTCATTGCTATATTTTACTTTCAAAATTAGCTAAAACACAGTATGATTCACACACACACACATACATATATATATATATATATATATATATATATATATATATATTGTGTGGAGAGAGAGAGAGAGAGAACCTGACTTCGGGGTTGGTGGTAATGTTACGGACAAGTTGAAATCCGCATATTCCGATGGCAACACCCATGGCAGCAAAAAGTGGGTATACCTACACGTATATGGATTAGAATCTACTCATATCATAACCGATTTACATTTTCATTTTGACATTTTCTTTTTCCTTTTTTTTTTTTCTAAAGACAGCTAAATTGAACTCGTAACCCGTAAATTTCAAGCGAAGAGAGCTATCACTGAACTATACCCTCCCGTAAAATCTATCATCACCTTTTTTTTCAGCATATGTATAAATCAGAAAACATATAGATCGAATTTAAAAAAAAGAAAAAAAAGGTTACCTCAGGCCTGATCCAGCGAGAACCAGCCATGGATGATGAGAGAGCGTTGACTGCTAATGGTAGAAGAAATTGTTGATGAAGAAGAAAATGAGAGAGAAAGACAAAAAGGTGGAGCTGAGCTGATAAAATGATTTAATAAGATAAATTTAATTATTGGGATTCATTTTTTTTTTTTAATTTTTTAAGAAAAATTTATGGTAGCGTACATTGGAGTTGGAGAAGATGGGAGCTGATTGGATATTTGGATTTTTAGGTAGGGGGCAGCCTCTGCACTGTCAGCCAATCGGAAATGGCCACGTTTACAAGTTTTGGACAAAAGGATTACGTTTTCTTTTGCTTTTGAAGAACATTCTCTTCATTTTTTGCTTCGCTTCATTTTTTTTTTCCTTTTTTGTGTGTGTGAATCAAAGTTTAAATTTTTTTTATAACATATAATAAAATTAGTAAATAATAACAAATTACTTATGTTATGTTATCAGATTATAGAAGAGGACATGACATTCTCTTTTATGTGTTTCAATTTAAATTCTAAATTCCACCCCTAGATTCTATTTTTTACTAAATTTTTTTCATAACATAAAATTTTGTCAAACAATGTCTTATATTGATGGATACTTTTATCTTGAATTATTTTTCTCTTAAATATGGATTGTGTTTGAATTATCTTGAAGTGTTTTCCTTTTAAATTTCAAGGATTTCCCGAAAATAGATTACTTTTTTCCCAATATTAAATTAGTGCTAAAATCAAAATAGAAAATCACTTCCCTAAAGTTATTTAATTCGACCCAAAATTTCACCAATAAAAGCCCATCTTGAAAATAGTTATTTTATTTTATTTTTTCTTTTCCTAACAGCGTTCAAGAATTGAGCCCCACTATAACACACATTGACATATTTTGGAAACAGTTTGGACAATCAATTTTGAAGTGACAAAATAACATTTCATAGGACAAAGGAAATGACCACGGAGCTTATTTGTATCTCTTTGTCTCCGGATTTATTTTTTTTAAAAAAATGCTTATTATGTCTCCCCGGTGGCAGACCTCACCAAGACATCACCAGCGAGTTCTCATGGAAAGCCAGACAACTATTGATGATTGATGATTCCACAGAGCGGCACAATTACGTTATGAGAAAGATTTAACATCGTAAATTATCTATATCATTTCATTATACATGTATCATCAATTCAACCCTTAGATCTCGCTCTGTCCCCCCAACTAATACAAGAACATTACAATCGTTCCTTGTATAACTTAAACAGCAGCTTTCTAAGAATTTACAAACGGAACTCGAGCCATGGCAAATCTTAAACAAAAATATCATAAAAATGCACAAAATTATAGACATGGCACCCACATATTTGAAGAGGAATCTCTGTGCCTTGTCTCTCAATCCTCCTTTTGGGTACCCTCTCTCCGGTTTTTCCATCTAGATTTTGTCCTCCGTGTTTCCTCTCTTTTCATAAAAAGCTTTTCTGGCAAGCAGTCGCCTGCAAATAAGAATCGCAGCAAGAAATGGTTCGGCCTACCCAGTTATCTCGTCTACATCCTCATCTCATGTGTGTATCTAAATCACACTTTACGTGCACGATCACGCCAAGAGCCCTGTTGCATTGAGAGTACCTGAGGCAATGAAAGTGTTTTTTATGTGCCTGCTCATCATAATCAAAGACCTAGTCAGGTTGCAGCAATCAGCGATTATTTCTTATGGTTAAAGCCCTTACCTGGTCACTTATGAGACTTGCAACCGCCACACTGTCATTTGTGTCCTTTTGGCTATCTTCTCTTTCTTCTTCATCCGTATCAGGAGCTGTTGGCAATGAAGGAGCTCCAAAGATTGCCTCATCATGAGCAGCCTTGATTTGCTCCTCCCTTCTTGCCTTCAAAATGGTAACCAATTTACATAGAAATTAGTACTGTTCTGGCAAAGGGAACAACAATCATGAAAGACTTTCGCATGACACAAGGATCTGAGCAAATATAAACTATCGAAAGGAACATGCTCTTCACCTCCACTGCAGAAAACCGAAAGCTTTGGCCAATGTGCTTGACCAATGTTGCATCATCTTCTACAGCTGCAGGCAGGATAACATTGTATATTTGTATTGTCAGAATATTCTGCTTCAGGTTATCGTAGGAGCAGGCTGATTCATTTAAATGCTAAAAGAGATTTCATAAATGTGATAAAGAAAACTAAAATCTGATAAGAAATACAATGGTAGACAAGAAGCTGCAGTAGACATATCAGGAGTCCATTGTCAAGCATCTAAATTTCAGCATGTAAAGGTGAAGGACAAACCAGTATAGAACCTAAGTCATATGTTGGTGACAAATGACAGACTGACCGGACAACAAAAGTATCCATGGGTCTGTTCCCCCAAACAAAAGAATTGAGAATAAAAAGGTATATCATCATGATCATTATCAGAAGGAATAATGATGATGAAAAATGGATCTACTATAATTTGAAGAAAGAAGCACGGCAAAGAACCCTGATTAACACTGCAAAGACGAAAAATCAGTTGGATGAATCTTTCGGACCCATTTCTTCTTCCTCTATCTGACCACCATCTTCTCCTCGCCCCCCAACCACAGAGAGAGAGAGAGAGGGGAGGGAAAGAAAAGAAAAGAAAAAAGTCCCTTCCCCCTCCTTTCTGGTTTGATTGATGATTTAAAAAAGTCAGAAGCTTATCTTCTATGCATAGTACAGAAGAGAAAGCATGATAAGAAGCACTCTAGAATCTAGATAAGAAAAAGAATGATGGTATGATCTCAAAGAATGCATAAGCAATCTAGAACAAGTAATCTTGTCATCATCCGACTTGAAAAGGACAATATAGTAGATAAAGAATTATCACTTTTTCCAATATGGAAGAAAAATTTATTTAACCTTCGAGTTCCTCATCATCAAGGGGAGCATCCTTGTCGAACTCAAACCGTTCCCACTTTGAGCCCATACCCTTGTTCGGATCCTTTTCCGCTGCAATGACAGTTCAACATATCATTATTCATAGGAAAAAATTGGCAATGTTGCATGCTCAAATGGCAATATCGCAAGTATTTCCCACATGCAGGTGGAACATATAACAGTTTGACATATCAATATTACAGAAAAGACATGGCAAAGTCTCAAATTTGCATTGACAAGAAGTACCCTTATGAAGTTGCAATCATTTCTCATATGCAGGTTAACCAAATATGAATAAACCACACAGACTAGGACCATAAATTTTATTTTTTTGCGTTATTACTGTAAAAAGGCCACCACATGCCTCCCTTTCTCTTGGATCAAGTTACATTTTCCTTTAAAGAGGTGACAGAGTGACATTAGGTTCAGCGTAACTGAACATATACATATCTAATTCGGCAGGTCAAGTATCAGAAATTCCACGGAGCATTTACTATTTAGAGTGAGATAGACATAGCTAAAATATCTGATTGGTTCCATGAAGTGTCTGATTCTTGTTCTTAATTGCCTAAATGGTTCCATGAAGTGTCTGATTCTTGTTCTCAATTGCCTAAATCAAAATGACAATTTACCCGTAAAAAACATGAAGGGTAGAAGCTCCAAAAAATGACATACATACTAGTAAATGACGGTATTAAACTAAATGCTTCAAAAGGAAAGTTCAACTTGGATTTGCAGAAACATTAATATATCCAAAGGGTAAAGTAAATATGGCGTAAGATATTTACCAGTTTCAGAAAGTTGAAGTTTCATCTTGGCTTTAACTCTTTCAGCTGGTGTCTGATCAAAATGACAGGACATTGTTCTTCAGATATATAGTCATTGCAAGAAATAACAAAAGCAGTAAATTATAAGCTAAAAAGAATTAACAGGATCTTGCACTTAGAACATCAAAGTGTCAAAACAATGGGAATGTTATCCTGCAGCACCGTATGGGATTGCATTGATATGCATGAATTTTCGATTTATGAGAATAATTTAGAACCTGCTTACTCAAACAACTTCTCTTGACAAGTGCTGCTTTAGGAGGAGGGGCAAGGGGGTGATGTGGGAGAAGGAAATGTCTACTGTTCTTATACAAAAAGCTCTCCACATCCTAATTCACTCACGTAAAAGAACCTAAAACACAAAGCAATTGTATAACAAGCTACACAATACACTAAAAGGGTGCAACCACCGCATGATCACTTTCCCGTCCAACTAGATATAACCTGAGATGCATTGCATTCAACTTCATAGAACAAGAAGCCATACTTAGAGCAAATTATGCTAGCAAATCAACAAATAGAATGAGAATTCTATTTAAAAAATTCGCCCAAATTCAATCAACAATAATAAAACCAAAATATTAATTATCCAACGAATTGAGCATCTATAGGACAATCAAAACCAAGATAGTTTCAAAATCAAACATTACCATTTGCAATTCAATCAACTTTAATAAAACCAAAATATTAGCTGCCTAACAACACAGCATCTACCTAACAATTGATTCAAGATGAAACATTACAATTTGCAAACGCAAAGCTTGTTTGGATTGTCTTTATGTTCATGAACAAACACTAAACACTTTTTTTCTAAAAAATCACATCTTTTTTTGAGTAGGTAATTGGATTGACTTAAAGAAGTTTAAACTCATAAAAAAGCTCAAATTAAACTTTTTCCATAAGTCAAAATCTTCAGGTTCTAAAGAAAAGCACTTTTTCCAAAAGTTATGGAAAAAAGGGCTTTAAAAAAAAGGTCAATCTTAAAAGAAAATTTATCATTTGCAAATTCAATCATTGATGGTAAAGGCAAAATGTTAAAAACCTAATGCCCAGAGCATCTATATAACCATCAAAACCAAGCTAATTTGAAAATGAGACATTACCATTTGCAAATTCAATCAAAGATAATAAAACCAAAATGCTAAATATATCTCTACAACAATCAAAACCAAGCTAATTCAAAAATGAAAGATTACCATTTTATCATATCCTTCAATCACTTTCGCATAATCAACCCCTCCATTCCTCTCCTTCTTTTCATCCTTGCCACTCTTCTCCACTTCTCTGTCCCGCGGTCTCCTTCGCGGTGACTCTCTTCTCTTCTTTCTCCTACTCAATTCCGATCCACTCCTTGACCTCGACCTCCTTCTCCTGGCCCTATCCCTACTTCTACTCCGCCTCCTCGACCTATAATCATCTCTACTCCTGCTTCCGCTCCGGCTTCGCCTCCTCCTCGAATGCCGATCTCTGCTCCGGCTTCGGCGCCTAGAATTCCTATCTCGGCTCCTACTTCGGCTCCGGCGGCTAGAATCCCTATCTCGGCTCCTACTCCTACTCCGACTCCGACTGCGGCTGCGGCTAGGATGTTTATCCCCATCGCGGTCTCGCGAAACCCTAGAAAATGAAGAATCATCATCTCCGCGTTGCTTTTCTTTAGGCTTTTTCTTGAGCTTGTTTTGGATGGATTCAAGCTGAGCTTGCTTTTCGAGCTGGGCGGTTTTGGAAGGACTGGAAGCTCTGACGAAGCTGCTGAGGAAGGACGAGGCTGACGGAAGAGCCGAGCCCTTGGACGGAGCGGCGTCGTTTGAGGTGCCTGAAGAGAAGCCGAGGCCTTGTTTGAACCTAGCAGCGCCGCCTCCCTTGCGAGTCAGCTCGTCGTAGTAAGCGGCGGCCTTTTCTTCCTCCATTGCGGTGGTGGATGGTGGCGCAGCTGGTGGCTAGGCCGCGTCTTATAGCTTGGGAATTGGGATGATCTCAAATGGAGGAAATTTTTGGGCTTGAGGTTTTAGTGCGTGCGATTTTAGTGACAAAAAAAAAAAAAAGGAAGAGAAAAAAGCAAACTGTAAAATTCCATTTGTGTATGGAAATCGATTTTTTTTTCCTCTTTTCTACATCGTTAATAGTTAATTTTTTTTGGCTTTAAGGCTTAACAAGATTGGCTTTCTTTTTTTTAAAAAAGAAAATACTTCTTGATATAACTTCTAAAAAAATATTTTATGCAAATTACAAAATTTCTGATTTTTAAAAAAATATTTAGAGCTTTAATTTTTTTAAAATCAACTTACATATTTATTATAAAAGAGTAGGCATTTCTCTTCAAAAAAGCAATTTAAATGGACTCTTTTAACTTTTCCTAAAACACTATTTTCAAGTTCAAGGATTACTGAAGTGATTGAGATTATTTGCTCGAGAGTGATGTGTTGGATTTCTAAAAGAAATAGAATGGACTCTTAGTACAAAAAATAATTTGGAGCAATGATATATGTGATTTTTTAGTATCATAAATGTTATAACTTTATCTTTTATGTAACATAAACTTTCAAACAATGAGATGGGATTGGTCACTTTCCACATGAAATTACATAGGAAGCTGATTAAAAAAAAAAAAGTTTTTAATAATATATTTGCGGTCAAATATACCATTAGCATTTTCTAAAATAACTCCTCACGGTAGGCTGAAAATAACAAAGAAATTATACTATGGTCTTTATTTTATTATGGTTCAATATTACTTTTAGACCTTACTATTTAAATACTTGCTCTTTCGAAAAAGATATTTTCAAAAATTCACGTTTGCGAAAATATTAGAACCTAAGAGGCCGTAGTCCAACAATTATTTGAACTAATCCATAGTTTCATACCAAGAATTAAACCTAAAACTAGTCAACGAAGAGAACAAAACAAAATGATTTTTGTTGTTAGATTGAAGTTAGGTAAGCAGACCTTCTAATGCTTGTTAATTTTCATTAACAAAACCAGTCACAAGCTTTTATTTATTTATTTGGGTTAAATCTCCAATCTCCATAAAATTTAAACTTAGAACCTCACATTCTAAAGAAAATAGTTTCAATCTCTTAAATTATCTCCTAATACCTTATTTGTTTCACAATGCTTTTACAATAGTTGGCCCTTTCCTTTCTTCAACTTTCATTTCCTCCAAATCTTTCCTGTAACAGAATGCTGCTAACTCAGCACAACCAAGTTCACAGTACAATTTTTAGTTCGTTTATATTGGTTTTTTTAGCAACTTTTGAAAAAGTATTTTTTCAAGAAACTAAAATTTCGTCTTCCGATAAAAACTATATTTGAGCATTTTCAGAGTTTTAACTTTTTTAAAAGTCAAACCAAATAATTATTATAAAGAGAATAGACATTTTTCGAGGAAAATCCAAACAGACCATTTGCTAGCTGGTGAATTGCAATTGCTTTCATGTCATTACATTTTGATACCTTTCTACAGCAACGCTTGATTGAGCATATGAAGTTGTTGTGTCTCGTATCACTGTGTTATTACCGATAGTAATTTGGTTGTAAGAACATTGATTTTCATAAAATAACGAAAAGCATTAGAGGGGCGTTCCTGTCATATCATATGCTTCCCCAAACACACACCAAATTCGATAGTCACATGGATTTATTATATCCACTATCCGGAGATAGGCATCAATGGCTGCTAGAAAGGGTGCATCATACACTCACTTAAACTTGTTGTTTGGAGCTTGTTAATGGCTAGATTGGAAAGTTTACGTTGAGCTGGACCATCAACCATCGTAGGCAGGACGCCAAGAGCCTCATTAAATATTTTAGAGACATTGATATAGCGAATGTGCGCGGAGGTCTGAATGAAATACTAATTACGTTACTACAAAATTAAAAGTGACCCTGTTCGGTTGTTTTTTTTTTTTTTATGCTTTGTACCTTATTTTTTATTTCACACGTGTTAGTTGATTTTATTAATGAAGAATACTTTTCATTGCTAAAAAAGAAACCTTTGTTGATGATGGAAGTGTAAACAACATTTACAAATGGGCACAATGCTTATGTAAAAGAGCTTCCAATGAGAAAACTACGATAGAATTCGATCGATTTGCCATTTAACACTAGCCACCTTATTGTTATACATGGTTTCAAATTGTCTAACAAAATGTAGCTTGAAATTGACCCCAAACGTATTTTTACGAAATATATCCTCAATGGCATAAGTTCTCAAAGTGAAGATGATATGTTTCTCCCACAGTTATGATAAATAGAGGCACAAAAAAAAAATCTTGAAAATGAAAATGCTTCTCGTTAAGTTGTTGGAACTCGAAATGCTTGAAAAATGAAATTTAAATTGCCATTATAACTAATAACAGATAATTAGAGATAAAGGATTGAAAGAAAGGTTGTACCCCTTTTCTCCAAATCTATGTAGCAAGCTGAAAACAAAATAATCATATTTACAGAAAGGTTAAATCCCTTTTCTCCAAATCTATTTAGCGGGAAAACAAAATAATCATATTTACATTACAATATGGTCACAATTTATATCATTCAAAACATGCTCCCAATAAGTATTATTTTCGAAAATCAAACTTATATTCCGTTTCGAAAAATAATATGAGGTTGTTACCATTTCAATCACCAATTTGTTCATAAAAATTGCGTACATGCTAAAATCTAGATCTGCATTCCTCCCCTTACCTTAATCATGGCTAATTCGAATCTGATTTCCCTTAAACCCAAAGAATCCAACCACGTGATTTCCCCACACACAAAATTCCATTTCTCTCCCTCCATCCCAAACCGCCCCACAAAACCCAACAAGGCCAAATCCGTAATTTCATACCCCACAGGCCGCGCCCATTTAGATCAAAACAAAACGCAAAAAATAAAATAAAATAGAAAACAACGTAAAAGTCAAAAAATGAAAATCCCGCTACAGCGACATCAAAATTCACGAAGTCTAAAAAATTTCAAACTTTCAAATCCCTCCAATCCCATCTCCCCCGCCATTCTCAACAACCCTTTTCTTAACGGTCCTCACTCTCACACACACACTCACACACAAAACACACACAAAACACACGCAGAAACTTCTCTCTTCTCTTCTTCCAGCTCGCATATGGTTGCGGAAGCGGGCATGGTGTCGTCTGCAACAATGGAGGCTGGATCTAAGCAGTTTCCTTATTGCCGCAAACAGAAATCTCTCGGCCTTCTTTGCTCCAAGTACATTTTTTTTTCTTTTTTTTCTTTTTTTTTTCCCCACTAACACACACAGAGAGAACATGTTACCCGAGTTTATTGGTTTTGTGGATATGAATTTTAGTCGTTTTTTTGCGAACTCTTTTGCAGTTTCTTGAACTTGTACAACCATGAAGGCGTCGAGACGATTGGACTTGATGATGCAGCAGCGAGATTAGGTCTTTGATCTGATCCAAATTCTTGTATTTCCTTAATTTTTTTAGTTATTTGTTTTAGATGCTTGCTTAATCGATTTCCTGCATTTTATGGGTTAATAATTAAATTTTCTTGATAGTTTTTTTTAACCTGGAAAGTGTAATTTTGGTTAAATATATACTTTTTTAATTAAGGTTGTCTTGATTTACGTGAGTTTTAGTAAATTTGGCCGATTTTATTTCATTTTATCTGATAATGATTAATGAAATTTCCTCGTTATCAATTTTTTAAATAAAGCAAAAGTTAAATTTGCTACTTCTAAAATTTAAATATGTCGCAACAATGAGATTAGGTGTTGATCTGATTTTATAATCGAAACTTACCATTTTCTTTTTTGATTAAATGAATAAAGTTGCTGACTTAAAGTGTTTCTAAATCTAATACCATTTTGTGGTTTTTAAATTTAATAATTAATAAATTATTTGCTGATTTTGATGAGTTTCTTTTTGTTGGATTGGAATGGACTGCAGGGGTGGAGAGGCGTCGAATCTATGATATTGTCAATGTTTTGGAAAGCGTTGGTGTAAGAGTTTCCTAATTTTCAGCTCATATTATTTTTTACCAAAAAAACTCATATTATTAATTTTCTATTTTTCTTTTAACTCCAATTAGATCTAATTCTTTTTTTTTTGGATTCTTGAATTGATCAGATTCTAACAAGGAAGGCGAAAAATCGGTACACTTGGAAAGGGTTTGCAGCAATTCCCAAAGCCCTGCAAGATCTAAAGGTATTAATAACTGCTTAATTCTTTTCGTTTTCTTATTTACTTTTTTTTTTGTTTCTCTTTTTCCTTTTGATTTAATGTTATTTAAAAATCTCAATGACGTAACAGCAAGAGGGCTTAAGGCAAAATTTCTTTGCTAATGATGGAAGCTGCCCTGAAAAAGTATGTAAAAATCTGTTTATTTCCTGCAATGTGTATTTGTATGAGGCCATTTACTATTTCCTCTTCTTCTTCTTCTTTCTTTCTTTCTTTTTTTTTTTTTTTTCAATTTCTTGAGTTTCTAGTTCAACTTTAAGTTTATTTTAGTAATTTTTGTCCCCCCTTTCCGTGTTAGATTTCGGATGATGAGGATGATGATGATACCTACTCCAACCTCAATTGTTCGAGTCAGAATGATAAATCAAACTCTACTCTTCTGCCAAAGCTTTCGGCATCCAAATCTGGTACATAAGTCATTTTTTTTGGTACTACATTTATTTAGATTAGTTTCTTTCTTTAGTAAGTCAACTGATATAGACTTATTTTGATTCCTTGATTAAATTTAACCAGATAACAGGAAGGAAAAGTCACTGGCGCTGCTTACCCAAAATTTCGTTAAGCTTTTCCTCTGTGGTAATGTAAGTAAACAAGTGTGAATTTTTATCTTTTCTTAGGTTCCTTTTGTTTGTGTTACCATCTGATTTTTTGCTGTAATGGTGGCTCCTTAGATGGATATGATATCCCTTGATGAGGCTGCAAAGATATTGCTCAAGAATGGCGTAGATCCACAAATGAATCGAAGTAATTAAACACTGTTTGTAGTTTCTAATGTTTGTGATTATTTGTGTGTACGATTCAGGACTCACTTTGGCTGATACTTGTGTTCTTGAAATGTTGCAGCTAAAGTCAGAAGGCTATATGATATTGCCAATGTCTTGTCTTCGATGAAATTCATTGAGAAGGTGATTGTCTTGTTTTTTAGACGCATTTTAACAACATAGTGAATCTATCCTTTCAAATTTGAACGCCAGATTAATCAGGTCTTTGCATTCAAATATGCAATACAAGCCTAGTAATAGCTACTGGCATTTGTGCAATGGTATACTAATGCTGTTTTCTATACACGTTTAACAACATAGTGAGTGTATCTTTTTTTGTATATGCATTTAACAACATAGTGAATCTATGCGCGCTGAAATTGTTCAGCTCTATGCATTCAAATTTGTAATGCAAGCCTAGTAACAGCTACTGGCATTTGCGCAATGGCATGTTGTTGTTGTCAATGATATGTAGACTCATCACCCGGAGACAAGGAAACCGGCTTTCAGATGGCTGGGAATGAAAGAAACACCAGAAAACGGATCTGCTAATCCTGCCGCTACTATGAATGGTCCTAAGAAAAGGGTGTTTGGGACGGAGCTGACAAACACCTCTGCTAAAAGGTACAAGGCAGATGCAGCTGTAGAAGTGAACACGGATCAGGTTGTGAAGACGAAATCACGGGTGCAAGTGAAGTGTGAGAGTTCGGAAGCTTATGTCCACCGCGAACATTCTGAGCTCGGATCAAGATCAAATGTGAATAGCTACCAATTTGGTCCATTTGCTCCTGTTGTCCAGAAAGCTGCAGCTTCTGAGGACCATAAACCTAAAGTTCAAGATTGGGAAAATCTAGCCTCTACTTATCGCCCTCAGTATCACAATCAAGGTATCCCAATGCTGCATTCTACAACAAAGTTGCATCATTTAGATTCAAAACTCGTCTTTTGTTCATGGAATATTGATATGCTTTGGGTTAGTCCCAGGTTTTGTTGCTTCTTGAAAATGAGTAAGAAGTTTTTGCAGATGTAGGAGAGCCATTTATTGCAAGATATTTTCCAGCCATATTCTAACTTGACCTTTCCATAAATGATAGCTCGCTCTGAAAGCATTTGATAGAGATGTTGAGGGTGTTTGGCTTTTCTTTTTTTTCCAGGTTTTTTTGTTTTTCTCTCGAAAACTGCTTATAAGCAATTGATGTCTATAAGCAGTTTTTTATGCTTATAAGCAATTGATAAGGAAGTAGAAAGTGTTTGGATAAGATATGCATATAAGTTCTTTTCTTTGTTTAAAGGGTAGAGATGTTCTTTTTTTCTTAATATAGTTTTGTCAAATCACTTTGCTTATTAGCACGTAAAAAAAAAAGTAGGGGGTTGCTTTTTTTTTTTTTTCTTGTCTATAAGCAAGTAAAATTTACTTATAAGTAGATTTTACACATAAATTTTTTTCTGCTTATAAGCAGAATCAAAGCAAACACCCTCTCTTTAACATGAAAAGGGAAAGTTTAAATGCCATTTTAGATTCACTACATTTGATGAGTGGATTGATCTTTTGCTGATAGGAAACCATTTTTTTTTTTTTTTGTTTTTTTGGTGATGTTGCAGCCCTAAGAGATCTCTTTGCTCATTATGTGGAAGCATGGAAATCATGGTACTCTGAAGTTGCGGGGAAGAATCCTATACAGTTGATCTCCTAACAACACTTGCCTTTTCCATCGAAGCACACAACTTATTAGAGCTTTTGAGATGTACACTTTCCACTTCTAACAAAAGAGTATAGAGATGGGCCAGGTGTTGAATGCAAATTCTTGTTGTATCAACAAAAAAATCTTAGGCCATTCTTTACAAGTCAGAAGTCCATTGTTGGAATTCATTGATTCTCTCCATTGATTTCTTTTTCAAATTCGCATTACAGCCTTTGTAATTGAATACGCTCTCATTGAGATGTATATCAACGCAATAACTCTCTTAATTGGTAATTCATATGCCAATTTAATTTTTCATATATTATAATTGTATTACCAATTTATCAACTATTGGATTTCGCTAATGTGTTAGGAGTTGTAGAACTATTAACCGGGTCGAGTCGGGTCAATTCGACCCATTTAATGGTGGTGGGGCAGAATGGATTGAGTATTTAGTTGGTGGGTTGACCTACCTTTTTTGTTTTTTTCCCAAAATATGAAATTATAAAACTTTGCTTTTCAAAAGTCCATAGTCAAGCACAAAAATTAATACTTTAACTTACACATTAATTATCATAGCCATAGTCAAGCACAAAATGAACTTACACATTAATAATCATACATACGTTAAAATGAAAAGGTGAGTTAAAGCGTGTTTGGTTTTGTTTATAAGTAAAAAAATTTACATGTTTGATAAAATTTACTTGTATGCAGGGGGGGGGGGAACCATTACTCCCTACTTTTTTCTTTACTTTCAAAGTGGTTGGATCAAATAAAAAAATAACTCTATTTTCTAAAAAAGAAAAACTTTGATAAAAAGTCTTTTTAGTTATTTTAACAAATACTTGTAAGTAGTACATATTTGCCAAATATATCAATAACTTATAAATAAATTTTATCCAAATATTTCTCTACTTATCATTTATTTATAAGTGTCAAACACAACTTATGGGCATCAATTGTTTATAAGTAGCTTATAAAAAAAAAAAAGCAAAGACTAATACCTTCTTAGGTGGGTTGACAGGTCAGCCTGTTTGTTTGTCGCCTTGTCAAATTCTCAACTTTAACCTTCCGTTTTGAGAGCTTAAGCGGATTAATTATATTTCAATTCATTTTGACAGCTCCAATTATGTTTCTGCATGTAATCAATTTGGGTCGTTTGGCGTCTTCAATTCTTGCCTATGGTTTTGCCCTGTTTGGTCCCTAGGATTTGGGCCATCTAGTGTGCTTTGGTGTATTGTATTAGGTCTGGCCCAATAGTTGCTCTTCTCCGCTCTGCTTTGGGTTGTGCCACTATATTTTTCTTGGAATTTAGATAGTTAATATACTCGTAATTAATATTTAATATAAAAGATAAAATCATTCCTTCCCTCTCTTCTAACCCAAATTGAGGGATTAGATTTTAGAGTGTAAGATGGATTAAACCAAAATGCCTCGTATACATTCTTTTCCCTTTTTTTTTAAAGAAAAAAATTCTCCAAACCAAACAAATAGATAAATCCTTTCTCCCTATTACCGTAATCCCAAGTTGATCTCAAATCCTCTCGTGACAAAATGGTATTAAGAAGCGATTCTATGATCTAGTTTCACCTTCGTTTTGTATGAGATTTTTTTTATTGGCTTGGATTTCCTATTTTTTTTTGAACTAATGTATTTTGAATCAATTAATTATGTTTAATGTATTAACTTATTTTTTCTTTTAATTCCCACACCCATCCATCCAACTCCTGACCCCTTGGTATTTGAGCGGGTCATCGTTTCTCTCGAAATAGCCTCAAACACTTGAGTTATTTCCTAATATGTTGACAAGTTAACAGTTATCATTACAAAATGCAATCATAGTAATTTATGAGTCAATTTTTCACAATTAAATAAGTTATTATTATTTTTAATACGGGAGAAACTTAATTGACGTAGAGCTGACCGTCAAACATTTAAGCGTCAATTTAATAAAATGGAAGGACTGACCTTTAGTAATATTTTTGTAATATCTGTCATGGTTCCAGAAAAGTTTTAAAGGGCAAAGGAGTCAGAGTTGACTGGCATTAAAATTTGGCAGAGTTCAATCTTGCAACGCAATCAATGCAAGACTCTTTTGGGTGATGACAGTCGTTGCACAACATCGAGAAGCCAATGGGGACAAACGACGGAAGTGTTTTGGTTGTTTCCTTGGCGACTCAAAAATAAGTAACTTAAACGCCACTTATGTGTAAATGCTTAAATGTTTTTGAGTCAAAAGTCATTCCAGTCACCTACCACACAAACACCTTAGCTTTTGATAGGTAAGCTATTCAACGCATCCTAATCTACGGTAAAGACTACTTCGAGAATGTTCCCCCTTTGCCATAATTATTTTTTGGCCTAAGTCAATAATAAATATCTCCTCCTTGATCAAACAATTTCTAAGCGCATGTTTGGCCGTATTTATTTGAATGCTTAGAAATATTCGAAGGTAAAAAAAACTCATCTAATTAAATTTTTTATTTAAGTAGTGCGAAATACTATTTTTGTTCGATCTCTATATGGTGTGTCAATCGAATCATTGGAATTTTGGATGAACACGTGTGTTCATATATGTTGGTCTTAGTATTATGTAAGTGATTAAAGGAAATCTTGACTAATCTACATATGGATAGGCATCGATGAAAATGGTGTAGAAAATTCAAGCCCATGCAATTCCCAAATACTATATTTTGCATTGAATAAAATGGAAGGAAAAAAGAAAAGAACGTTTTTTTCCCCCAAAACCCCTCACCCCAACTCAATCCTCGCCTTATTATGGAATTCGAACCTTGTTTTTTTACGGATGGAAGTAATCTCAACTATTTAATCTACTCCTTGAAATTAAAAAAAAAACTTATTTGGATTGTTTCCCTTTTTTGGGGGTTAGAGAAAGGAATTGGAGAATATTTCAATGACTTTATTTTTTATTCTTTACAAATTATGATAAAAAATAGAAGAGTAAGATACATTTTACGCCCTTGTGTTTTGTGCAAGTCACATAAAACTCGCTGTGTTTTCAAAACTCAGTAATAAATCCCTGTGATTTAAAAAACGTTGCATATTGGCCCCCACCATTAGTTTTTTCGTTAAAGTTAACAGATTTTGGAATAAGGGAGGGGGGGGTGTTTGCACTGTTTTTCAAATTAGAGGGGAAAATTGGCACAAATAAAAACGAGAGGGGAAAATTTGCACCAATTTACTTTAGTTCTTTTTGTTATTAACAAGTCAATTTGCAATTTAAGTGTGTTTTTATTTTCTCCAATAACTTTAACGGAAAAACTAACGGCAGGAGCTAACATGTAATGTTTTCCAAATCATAGGGGTTTATTAGTGAGTTTTGAAAACACAGGAGGTTTTATGTGACTTTAATAAAATATAAGGGAGTAAAATACATTTTACTCAAAATAAAAAGAAAGTGATAGCTTTTGAAAAGATAAAAATACCTCTATTATAGCAATAAAAGAAAACTACCCCACCCTTCACTTATGATTTCTTTTATATTTTATATCTAAATTTATCCTTTCATTTCTTTTCCAATTCCAACAAGAAATTATAAAGAACTACCCACTGTTGATTATGATTATTTTTATATTTTAGCAACTTTACATCTAACTTTATCCTTTTGTTTCCTTTCCCCATCCAAACAAAAATTTATAAATTTCTTTGCTTCCTCTCTTTAGAGAAAACTTCATTTGTTTTTCTCCTCCTCTTATTGTTAATCATCTTTCAACTTCTCTTTCTTTCCTTTCCTTATATTCCATTTTTATTCCCTTATAATTTATGGCAATTTTATTAAAATTCTTATTGTATATTACAAATTCACCCCTGTAGAGAGTTCAAATCATGTTTGGCCTCCATAGTATTCACTTTTGACCTTGTGATGTGAGACTAGTCAACAAACCAAAATGCATAAATAAAACCTCTGTTTGCTTTTTGATTCTTCCCTTCTCAACAAAGAATTGTGTCCAAAGGCTCATACAGAGTTAGGTAAGAGTTTCTCTTCCACAGCTCTTTCCTTAATTTCACAGTGTTCACACACATGGCTACAAGTGGAGCAGCTTCAGGTCCTACTGATTGGGCACAGTTCATTCAGCAAAATCTTTCTGGGCAAGCCTTAAACAGCCAAACAACAACTTTTGGTGATCAAGAAGTAACCAATGCCATGATGGGCACAATCACTCCTCCTCCTACTTATAGCCAAGGTGATGATGCAACTCCATCTTCTGGTAACTTGAATCCGCAGGGCCGGGTTGCGAAACCATCCAGGAGGCGGTCGAGAGCTTCCAGGCGAACTCCAACCACCCTGGTCAACACGGACGCTTCCAACTTCAGAGCCATGGTGCAACAGTTCACCGGTGGTCCTGTTGCACCATATGCGGGAGGCCCTCAGTATCCTAGAGAATCGAATATCGCCTTTGGGATCGGGATGAACCAGCAGATACTGAATTCTTTACATGCTCAGCAACAGCAACAAAGACAGGTTCATCAACAACAGCAAGTCAGAAACCAACAGTACATGTTCAGCTCACCGGATAGCAATCACAACGGCGCTTTTCTTGAAAGGTCATACAATTCCTGACTTGAACATGGAAGCCTCCAATGGTGGTCCTGCTTTGCTGGGTATTTCTGTCACGTACCTCTTGAAGACTCTTAAGCATCATACTTCAATAGAAACAGAGTAATAAAACACTGTAGGTGCTGACTTTCACAGAGAAATATTAACTTTCTTGAATATCGGTAACTTCAAGCTGTTATATATGCTAGACTTAGCCATGGAAATTTCCTCATCTGTAATGAACTGGTGTTTTGTTTTATTGTTTCTATAGCATCTCCTATATTTCTATATGCTTTCTTTTCTGTATGTCACTTCCAGGCTAGAACTTCCTTCCTGTAAAGCAGACAAGACAGAGCCTTTACGTGTGCCATGGAGGCAATGTTAAGCTCTTCCCTAAATGTAGAAGCCCATCCATAAACGGGGATGAATAGACACCATTTCTCCCACACACTTGAGCCAGACTGTTAATGATATTTTCCAGACTTGCACTTAATCACACTGGTCATTAATATTTCACCACCACTGTTTCTGAAAATAGAATTAATTCAGAACACGCCACCAACTGAACACTAAAGGTATTACAAGCAAGCAAATCATCAATCACAGTCACATGTATTTATTCAGAAGGGCCATAGAACATATGGCAAGTAACACTAGAAGATGCTCAGGATGCCAGTTTAGGGCACAGCTGACTAAATTTCCAAGCTTTTTTTCCATCAATCTCCTCAGCAGAATAACGCCACCTGTCAATGGCATATTACACATGTGAAATGTTAGAAGGCACTAGATTAGTGTCTGAACACTGTGTATCACTCATCCCTCAGGAAGACTAGGTATTCCAGTTAACTGGGACATGTAACATGAAGGATAATACAGTTCAAACATGCTGACAGGAGAAAAAGTTCAAAATCATATTTTGTATCTGTCACTTGAAGAGAGAAAATTAGGATTATGATTCCCAGCCAGTGATGCAGCAAAGTTAGCCTGAGTCTGAAATTTTGAAAATTTTACTCTTTGTAGAGAACAATATGTTAATGCAATTTACAGATGTTTGAATCACAATATTACTCGTGTGAATCTTTGTAGTTAGGTTCTTCTTACAAAGACCCTTGTGTCAAAATTTGATGCTTAAAATTTGTAAAGTTTTATGCTATTTTGTCTTGTTTCACGTCTCTTTGATGTTTCTGAAGGACCAGACGTCAGTTTTCAAATAAGCATATCAAAGTGTTAAAGGAACTGGTATCACCCCTATCCATTTTCCAACCTCATCTGCCCTATTCCCGCCCCTTCCCTCCTGACCAAGACCGATGGATATGTCAAGATAAAAGTATGGTCTGATTGCTGCCAAAAACTTTCTCCTGTTCACTGTTCTGAAGTTCTCCTTGGGTCTTAAGTCTATGCATACGTATACGGACAAGATTCCCATAGGAGTAGTTCATGATGGGATTGCAGGGACCCAGAAACTATTATTGTGACAAATATCTGTCTGTGGGCTGGTAAACAACTTCAACAAAGTATTCATGATGACTTTGGATCCATCCTGCTTCACTTTCCAAGCCAGTAACATCATATTTTAGAAATAAAAAAATGTTGAACATACTTTAGTTTCACATGCGATTCTTCTCCTTGCCAAAACTCAAAATGCTCTGGAGAAAGCCTGTATCCTCCCCAGTGTTCTGGTCTAGGAATTGAACTTCTGCACAATATAAAAGGTGTCCTCTTAGAGTTTATCTGTATTGCAGTTCATATTCAGTGAAGAAAGAAGTATGAAAAAATAAATGATGCAGACATATGTGATGTAAAACCAATTGTCTTGGCATGACTCTAAGGGAGCTTTAGAGAAAGACTCGTGTTCATGCAGCTCTAATATAAGTATACTGAGATACTTCTTGAAGTCATGTTTATAGTCATACGGAGTTGTTCAGAACTAAAGGCAGAAAATGTGCATTGACATTCATAGTCCTGTGTGGATATCCAGAAATACATTATGCATGATATAGCTATATTACAGCCCTTCTGAAAGCAAATACTTGATTAAATTGTAAATTAGCACTAGGGAACAACTTCTTGAGGAGGTGGAAAAATGAAATTAGTATAGTATGGTCAGGGTAACTGACCCATCGGAGTACTTTTCCTCCAATTCTTTATATTGTTGATGGAGAACCTGGCGACCTGGAAGCACGGTGCACTAAGGAGGACAAAGAATTGGACTTAATAGTAAGAAGATATGTAGCAAAATGAACAATAATTCTATTGATAGAGCCACCTGCTCGCTAATAACTGGTCGGATTTGCACTTCTCGCTGAAGACTGCAGAAGCACTGCTCAGATTCCTCGTCTGAAACTTTCTCCACAAAGCCTTCCACTCTTACCTAGATACCATATTCAAAGTTTAATGTTGATCCTCCACGAACAATATTAGGAAACATGCATTATTTGGTTATGACATTAATTTCTTGGTGACTATGCTTGAGATTCTCCTCCTACTTCAATGATGTCACTGTCAGAAGCTTTCAGCAAAAAGTCATCAACTTTCAAATGTTAACTTATCCTTCAGAACATCAAGAGACATGCATAATTGTCCAACGATACTCTATTTCTTTGTGAAACTGGTTAACCAACCCTGTACCTGAGATATTTTTGCTGTTTAGGAAAAAGAATCCACTTTAAACGATCCTAAAAGTTCCAAACAAGGCAAAAATTTCCTAATAGAATCTACTATTAGTCTTCCTCTATGTTCTAGTCTTACTGTAGGAATATGGGTCACTTGAGAGTGCTTGGATGGAATTGTTCAATGAACCAAAGATAGCAAAACACTTTGTCTTCTTACATCTTGTTATCTTGTAAATATTGCAGACCCCAAGTTATGTCAGATTTCGAGTTCAACAAAGTGAGTCCACAACCTGGCAAACTATAGTGGTTTACCTGGCGATTTAGAGCACCCCAGTAGAAAAGAAGTGACGCATAAGGATTTTGAGATAATTCACTAGCTTTTCGACTTCTATAACTCGTAAACCTGCACTTAGACAGGTTGTGTTATAAAATAGGGAAACAAGAGAAGGAAAAAGGTCACAGAAAAAAAGAAGTCCCAGTGAATCATAAGAACTACAGAGCAGAACCAACCAGACAAAACCATCTTTGGCAACTCCTCTCACTGATATCATTCGCGATGAACTGCAGAAAGCCCACATGTTGAGAGCATTACTAAAAGGTTACACCATAAAAGGCACAAATTGTTCATTTAATTAAGAAAAGAGGCATAAAATTTTCTGCATTTTATAGGTAATAATATAACAATCAGAAGATGATGGTTATCATTGTGGAGACACACTACAGTAGTAAATTAAAGAAAGATATTTCCTGATATTATTGAGTTATCCCAAACCAAAATGGTTATGCACATAAGGCAATGGGCTGGATGAGTCAATTATCCAAAAATGCTCCTATATGTGATAGTAAGCGTGAAACTAATACCATCCTAGTGAAAGAATCTGCATACGGGCATATATGCACGAACACTAGCTTATTAGGTGGAGGAAAAGTAAAGGGAGAAAGGTAGATAGACCTACGGTTTACCATCTTTGCTGGCAGTTGAAAGTGCCATAGCATCTGGGTCCTTCAAGCCTGCTGCCACTGCATCCTCAAACCACTTGTTGAACTGCAAGGATATGAATGATCTTGCATTTGAGTCCCATAATATTAGACTAAGTATACTCTTATAATATTTGGGTCACAAGTATATTAATATCAACATCTAGTCAGTTCTATCTAATTAGTAATTAGCAACGTTTACATTACAACAGCTAGGATTACAACGGTTAGAATGTCTCACATGAATTCAAGACTGGTCAGAAGGGTCAGCCTAATGAATTCAGACCTGATCAAAAGGGTCAGTCTCTGCTTGCTCCTTTTGAGAGGTGATGCTCTCACTCGCAGCGGATTTATCAATTTGTGGGAGCACTACAATTTGAAGACACATAGAAGTGCCAGGATACGGTGGAAGTCGAAGCTTGAACTTGTCCATAATATACGGAGGAACAAACCTACCACCAAGGAAGTGATGCACACCACAAAACTTTTTGGCACACAACTTAGGAGCAGTCAAAGAAACCTACAAGTGAGAAGCAACAGTTATTCCAATGCCATGCTTGACAACGAGACGAGATACACTGGAGGGCATTATAAAAAAGCAAACAGTGCCAATGCCTTATTGAAGAGCACTACAGGCACAAAGAAAACTTTGTTGTTCTACTTCATTTCCACTCGGAATAATTTTCTATGCCTTTTTTTTCCCTGTAGTACAGGGCTTTTTTCCTGCCTTTAGGGAGTGAGGGGTGGAGTTGGTGAAATTGGTTTTACCAGCATGTCAGGTTTAATGCCTTTGCCACTAACGTCTCCTTCTTCGACATGCCAACCAGATGGTATATCTACAGAGACAATGAGAGGTAATTCCTGATGCCCCTGATCGTGTGTTTTCAAAGACACCAACCTCTGGATCAGATCATCAAATGGTGGCCTTGGGGTACCTGGAGAAGTTTCACAAATCACACTCATCATAGTTTAAAAAACTTACGCAGTCTCCCTAACATTCGCATATGTCAATTTCCCCTTAAAATTTTAAGTTCCTTACAGTGGATCTCATTAAAGATCCTAACACCGCATCCACTATGTTAAGATAAGATTAACTTTGATAATTGTGGCTTGTCAGAATTCATGATCAGGTTAAATTAATTTAAATGTTTTAGAAATTGTGAAAAGGATAAGATTACCTTTGAATGAGAATCCGAACATTGCATCCACTATGATATCAAATTCATCTTTTAAGACTGCAGGAAGATCTTCCACGGACAGGAAGTGGACTGACAGCGACTCAAGCTACAAACATTACTTGTGAGTTGTGACTAAGAAAAAAGAACTTCTTGTAGATATTTAAATAATAAAATAAAATTTCAATTAGCTCATATACCTGAGTCACCAGACCAGCAAAGAGCGGTTTAGGTGTATGCTTTGGATAACAAATACGGGGTTTATAACCAAAGTGATGCAAGTGACGAGCAGCTACAAGACCATCACCACCATTGTTTCCAGGACCGCAAATAACAAGAACACGATGATACTCATAAGATTTGTAGACCTGTTGATATTAAAAGGATTAGTCCGTGAAAGTTTTAGTTCATTAAAACATAACAATGCATGATAAGAATATCTCCAGGAGTATGAGCTGCTACCCAAGCAGCATTTCACCCAATTCTATACTGCTTCAGAGGTCAATTACCATCCTAAGTTGCATTTTTCCCTCTAGATCTTAGATCATCTTGGAGGCAGTATTACATTGCATCTTACAGGAAAATCAGGCATGCCCTTAGTCTTTATGATATGCCATATGGATAAGGACATAATTGGAGGATTGCCCATATTGTCAAGGACATGATTGGAAAGTCAGAGAGTACTGGAAACATCAGGTATTTCAAGAAATTTCCAATTGTAGGTTCTTGATTGCCCTGTTAAGCATTGTCTCAATCTGCAATAGCTTATGGTCTAGAAAATGATTATTTTTGTAAAGTTGCATTTACAGGTCCCTGTTTTTGGGATGGCAAGATCTTACTTCCACCATTTTGTTGATTCACAACTGAAAAATGAATATTTTCTCCCTAGCTTTCCCTCTGACATGCAGCCAGCAGCTCTTCTTTCTTGCTTTGCCGCTGGTTAGGAGTAATCCTCGCACTTGCGTTAACTTGTTTTAAGGTTCACATGTTTGGTGGCTCTTCTGGAATCAGAAAACCATCAATCATGCTAAAGGGTCAATTCATTTTGAAAACTTGCATCGCATCAGGCAAAGGCCTTACACATTCGCAGAAAAGCTATATGCTTACATGAATTTGCAAGTTGCAATTATCTTACGCCAAGTACGTATCCTTAACTATAACCTATGAACTGCGTTCCCACTGCTCTCCCTGTCCTCTTTTTACCCCTCTGCTTTCGGACATTTGTTTTGCTTATATCAAAGAAATTCTGCATTTTGGAAAACAATAATAACATAGGAGTAACCCCATTTTTCCAGCAATTTGCATAGAATATCAAAGTACCTTCTTGAATAAGTTCAAGGACAATAAAACATGGGGGGCAAACAAAACCTCCATAGCACATAATCAAGCTCCAATAGACCAATACCAAAACTTAGGCAATGCAATATGATGATATAAAAATGAACCTATCGGCATATCAAAATCTTCCACTACACAACCTAATAAATACTATATGCAAAATATGTGATACCCCAATGTGATGTGACACATAAATAGAATGTTCACGAGCCAATGATTAATAAATCCCCTTAACCATTTTCGACTAGTGGGTTTGAAAGCCACATTAAGAAACTGATTACAGTAATCTCAGAATTCGGCTATTATCAAACCTACAACACTAGTCTCACTTCAAGCGCTCGGAGTTCTAA
The DNA here is from genome assembly GCA_028554755.1 of Cordia subcordata. Taxonomy (NCBI): domain Eukaryota; kingdom Viridiplantae; phylum Streptophyta; class Magnoliopsida; order Boraginales; family Cordiaceae; genus Cordia; species Cordia subcordata. The sequence continues at coordinate 7,409,053 of JAPTOF010000023.1, forward strand.
ACCCGACAAGTGATCAAATATACACTGGTCTCGCTTGCGCCCTTGGAGTTCCAAACTCGGGTCGTGATCAAATATACTTGCATCCAAATAAGTAACAATAGTAACTGCATAAGGCCTTACCTCAGCTATTGCACTGGCAACGCTCAAGCCAGCCAATTCCTATTGCCAAAAATCACATAAACAAATAAATTAACAGAACTCAAATAATTAAAAAAAACAAAAAAAAGGGGAAAAAATGGTTTCTTTAGATAAGCAAAAAGTTGAAAAGCTTTTTAAAGTAGAAGCCTTTTCTTGGCTCAGTGATAAGGACTTATAAGTTACCATTAACTGATCAACACTGAACCCAAGTGGACCCATGAGCAATTCATCAATCTCTGCAGCTTCTTGCTGTGTCAGATACGATATACTTTCTGCTGATGAAGATGAAGATGAAGATTCTACTTTGCTTGCCATCTTTTTTTTTTAACACGACAAAGTTTCTTTCTTTGTATTTGCTGCTAATGCAAATCCAATTATTGCTAATTTAGTTTCAGTTATAATAATGATAAGATAGTAATAATACTATGCATGTATAGTTATTACACACACAGAGAAAAGAGAGTTGTAGAAGAGAAGAGTGAAGAGTGGAACTTCTCTAGAGTTTTGATGTGGCTTGAAAGTGATACGAGTAAATTTAAGGGGTAGCTTTATAATTAATTTCGTCATTTGGGTTTTTTTTAATAAATAAAAAAGACTCATGAGTCAAATAAGGGCTCGTTTGTTTTTATTTTATAATAATGAAAAGATTTATTAAAAAATATTTTTATTTTTGCTCTAAGATTTTTGAAAAGAAAAGGTTGAAATTTTTTTAAAAAACATTCAAATTAATTTGAAAAAATCAACAAAGTATTTTTTTTTCAAAAATTATACGGAAGTATCTTTTTTTTAAAGAAAATCTAAAATTGTCCTAAATTTGGTGCTTAATTTTTTGAGAATACACTCAAATTTTAAGTCCAAGCCAATAATAATAACATGTTAGAGTTAATTTTAATAACATGTTATAGAATTTTCTAACTTTTTTAGTTAAACGTCACGCTTTATATGACCGGGTGTGAGAATTATAAAAATCTTTTAACGTTTTTTGTCTGCCCAAAAAAAACTCAAATTATATGAAGGTCCAACTTGCTTCCATAGCTTTAACCAAATATTGCATGTTTACAACTATCTTTTATTAACAAATTGAATCACGTCACGTTATCTTGAATGTCTTCATGTATGCAATAAACATGTATAGCTTGTCGGATTAATGTAGTAAATTATACAACGAGTAAATCTACAAACAAGATTAGTGTAGTAAATTATGAATAGAATGAACTATCGTGGGCATCCAAATTTATTAATTCAAAATGATTAACTCAAATTATTACTCAAACCAACTATTCTAATTTATAGATCATTCTATTATCATGTCTCTCGTTGAGGTGAAACTTCAAATGATATTTACTTTGATTTCAAAATTACCTTTATAGGGTGTTTGGCTATGCTTATTTGGTGCTTATAAGCAGCCAAACAATAAAAAGTACAAATTTTTTGGTGTTTTTTTTTAAGTGTTTATAAACACTTAAAATAAACAAAGCCAAACACCCTCTTAGTCGGTGACAAGATGTAACATGTATATATCCCAAGACAGTAAGAAATGGCAGAATGCAATGGTGCATTGGATCAAATTACAATGTTACATAAGACAAAAGGGTGTGGAGCAACTGTATATTTTTTATTTGAGACATGGGTCTTGAGCATGAGTCGTCAAAAAATGCACACGCTGTTCATATGTTGATTCTTATTTCTTTACAAGAAGTTAGAGCTTACTGTTTTCTGTATATCGAAATTGAGTTTTGCAACATACTGATGTTTTAGGGTCATTTTACTCGAAACACAAAGTAGAGTGGACTTCAAAATGCCAACGTAAGTATATTGGCTTTCATTGCTCATCAGTCATCACATACATTACAAATTGAATGCAAAAATACAGGCACATAAATAGCTGTAAAGAGTAAATGTATATCCAGTCTTCTTTACTAAAATATAAGGGGGTGATGTTTGTATCGAGTAAATAATAGATCATAGTGAAGAGGCAGAAAATACTAGTCAGGGAGACAAACGCTCAATTTTCCATGCTCTTCTTCCCTCCATCTCTTGAGGCATATAGCGCAACCTGTCAAGAATAATACATGTATAAACGTTTTAACATTCTTGATATACATCAACCGGCATAAAAACATATGAATCAAAATTCTCAACAAGGCTGGAGATTCCATTTAATCTGGTCTTCGGTTAAGTTCCCTGCTTGTTGAAATGCTCCAGCTCATAAATGATTGAGCACAAAAAATCTTCAAATCACTAGTTCTGCATTGCAAAGTTATTCTCCTCCTCATCCTTCATTTTAACTTCTGTTTTTAGTTCTTTTCGTTTTGGGGAGTGGGATGGGGTTGGAGAACAGAGTAAAAATGGCCGTTGGTAGTAAACAGTAATAAAGACTCGCATAACTTCACACTTCAATAATATTTTCTTCACTTTCTGTAGCAATCTGGCAGCAACTTATCAGTCAATAGCATGTAATTAAGACCTTGGACCACTGGCAGAAGATACCAGTCGATGTACTGCATAATTTAAGAACTTGGATGAATCATAAGCATTCTCTCCTCTCTTTTTAATTGTAGAGCACACCATATCCCTTCTACACGTTTTAGTCAAAGTCTGGATCAGAAAGAGACTAACATACTAAACACATGATGCTTCAACTGAAGAAGACTCCTCCAGCTCCCTCTTCTCTCGAGGGAGGGGAAGAAGGTTGGAAGCAAGAAGGACTAACATGTTTCCAGAAGTTGTCTTTTGTTAAAATGTCATGGAATCCAGACATGGGTACTATGTATTACTCAGAAGCGAGTGCATTTTGAATAAAAAAAGGGTTTGAAAGGATTACCTGTCATGCAAGCGAGATGGTTGTCCTTGCCAAAATTCGAAAAGCTGCGGTTTAAGCCTGTAACCTCCCCAGTATTTGGGTTTTGGAATTAGACTTCTGCAAGTAAGACAAGTTATCGTTTAGAAGGCAACTGACGCAGCATATTTGCTATCTGAAGAATAGGGAGAATATCTTTTCTTAGGTCTAGCAAAGTGGAACAAGGGAAATAGCATGCCTGCAGGGATGAAGAAAAACAGATGCACAGAGAGATGAAAAATTTGGACATGTATACGTACAGGCACGTAAATTGTCTAGTCTACAGAAACAGAATAGGAAAAAGTTCAAATAATGTTTTGTTCAGGTTATAGATAATGCTGGAAAGAGGATATAGGTATAGCTTACTTACATCCTTCTATATCATTAAATTCGACAAAAGACACGACTCTCAAATAGCTTACTGCCAAACCTATAATAAGATATTTTAACTTTATTTAAGCATTCAGCAGCAGAGACTAAATCACTAACCCATCAGAGAACTTTGCCTCCAATTCCTTATATTCTTGGTGGAGAACCTCCCGTCCAGGAATAACCGTGCTCTGAAGAAAAATGGATATAGACTTTCAGTCATTAAGCATGCAGATCAGAGATGAACCATGAGGCAACTCATTTTGAATTCACAGTGAATAAGAAGTTGACCTGTTTGCTGGCTATTGCTCCAATCTGGCTTCCTCGAGGGCGGCTATGGAAGTACTGTTCAGATTCGTCATCAGAAACCTTCTCCACAGCTCCTTCTATTCTCACCTGAATGAAAGCTCCATATTACCAGTCTCATGCAGAAACATCACTTTGAGAGACATGCATATTTGATCAAGCATAATCATCTACTTATCTTCTACTCCTGATAATGCTAAGCCTCAAGTAAACTCTTCTTCAGTAAAATGAAAGCCTAAACAAATGCAATAGCATTTTAGCTTATAGCTTTAAGAGGAAAGTTAATACATGCAATGATCCCTTTAGCTATATTTTTGGCACAAGAACAAACTTTCCGTACATTCTGATCTTTTGTCTGATTGTCTTCATGCAGTCTAGCTATGATTAAGACAGTTTATCTCCCATGAAGGCATATTGTGCTAGACATCAAATGTAGCTGATCCATTATATATGCAGCAGCTCAGCCTAATTGATGGAAACTAGGGAACATTCGGTCATGACGAATCATGTACTTAAGCAGAAAGTACAATCGTGCGCACACACACATGAGATTCCAGATGATTTACCCACTAGTGAAAATTATCAATATATCTTGCAAGCAAATAATAGATCCAAAGCCAGCAGTCACCATCTAAAATTCTAAATTGCATGAGTTTCCTCAATCTTTCACCTCTTTGCGGGGTGGTTAAGAATAGTATAAGTAGTTCATTCACAGTTTTCTTTACATTTACAAAGTACCACTTTTCTAAAATGAATCCCATCTCTGTCTTTGGATAGGTTTTTTAACCATCACTTTCAAAAATTTTCTATCTTAAACTAGAAGATGCAAGGATAGTTAGGATTATGTCTCGCAATAGTTAGATGGTGTTAAAAGTGAAGGCACCAACATACCTGACGATTTAGAGCATCCCAGTAAAAGAGGAGTGCCGCATGAGGATTATCAGATATTTGATGAGCTTTATGACTTTCATAGTTGGTGTACCTGCATAAAAGTAAGAGCTTAACTCAACAAAACAGCAAAAGGGAAAAACAGATACGTGCAATGGAAAATAAGTGCTTTCCTTCAGCATGGAGCAACAAAAAAGTGACAAGTCACTAACCAAACAAAACCATCTGTGTCAAATCCTTTGAGCAGCACCATTCGTGATGATCTGTGGAAAAAATGATAAAATGAAATACAAATCTAGGAAGTGTAGAAAGACCTTCGAGATTCTTATTCAAATTTCAACAATATTATTTATTTATATATGCTGGCCTCTCTGTTAAAAATACAGCATGTGAAATAAGTGTGTCGGCAACAGAGAAGTTTATAAAAAAGACAGGCTGTTGGATGGAGATATGTGCAGGGTGCATCATGTCTGTTCTGTGCAAATGATAAATCCCTGGGGCATTTAATGTTCTACTTTGATTAATCAGACTGTGACAAACCTTGCACTTGCTCAGGGTATCATTGGAAGAGTGCGGTGGAAAGTGCATTGAACTTTACAAGTGGATGGGTTAGTAAGCTAACCTGGACACTGATATATATGGAAAATTGAGGGAGAGGACTCTAACCAGCAATTGAAGAAATTGTCTTCGAGTATATAGTTTTCCCAGTTGCCAGAAACCAGAAAAAAAGACACTCAGCAACTGACTGTTTTTAGTACATTGTTGCCTTGAGTACAGTTATTTTATTTCTGAAAGTTGGAGTAAAGAGGGTTTGCCCTATGATGGAATTTTGAAAAGGCTCCCTGAGTAATTTGTGAATTATTCTCATGATATGGTGGATAATAATCGCATGATTTATGTGCATTATCTCATTGAAAACTCTCCAGTGACAGTTGAATGTCATAGTGCATAAGCAAAATGCATGAAAAAGAATTATAACAAAACTGCAGTAAGCAAAATAATTCTATCAGTTCTCCGACAGAGATTACAATATGGAAATAGCAAACAAGCAAAGGTAAGGCACTTACGGTTTGCCATCTTTCCCAGTGGTCGAGAGGGCCATGGCATTTGGCTCTTTCACACCCGCAGCCATGGCATCATCAAACCATTTCTGGAACTGTAAGAAAATTGATGCTTTAATTGCTACAAAATTACAAAATTTATAATAACATATCACGTGATCATCTTAAAATGCACTTCCAAGAAGCACTAACCTGAGCAAATGGGTCAGCCTCAACCTGCTCCTCTAGGAGCTCAGGAGATACATAGTTCTCTCTCAGAGCGGATATATCCACTTTTGGTGGCTTTCCAATCCGGGCACACATAGAAGTGCCAGGATATGCAGGAAGTTGAAGCTTGAATTTGTCCACAATAGAAGGTGGGACAAACCTGCCACCTAAGAAGTGGTGTGGACCGCTAAATTTTTTGGCACATAACTTGGGAGCAGTTAAAGAAACCTGAAGAAAACAAGTTACGTGTGGTATATGATCTAAAAATCTAGTGAAAAAACTAGAAATGATTGTGTATCTGCCAAGATATTGAAAAGATATGAAAACATGTATCTACACACAAACCAGCATGTCAGGTTTGATGCCTTCTCCAGAAGCTTCTCCTTCTTCAACATGCCATCCAGATGGAATATCTACAGAAACAATGACGGGTGATCTCTGATGCTTCCCTTCCAAATTATGCAAAGCAACCAGCCTTCTGATTAGATCATCAAAAGGGGGCCTCGGGGTACCTATATTGAGTTAGTACATTATACTCCACAACTTTATAAAATGGAATGCAAAACTGTTCCTAATGGGAACACTTACCGGAAGGGGGTCTTCTTGCACTAAGAAAATATTAAGTTATTTCCATTCCACATCACTGGTTTCCAAACAGGCCCTTCTGTAACCTTACCAGAGGATACTTAAATATGAACTCCCCTGGGATCTATCTATTTTTTAACACATTACGCCTAAGTCTGCTGTCTCTTGTTACCAGAAAAAGGATTACCTTCAAATCAGTATCCACCGTTTATATGTTCAGACCTTCAGATATATGGATAATTCGAACCTTTCAGTTTGCCCATTGTATTCAACAGAGTTCATCCTTGTTTGACAAACATATATAAAGTAATCCTCCAGAATTTTCATCATTTGCCAACAAGTAATACGTTTGAAAAAATGTCTAACAGTCATTGAAGAAATTAATCTCACGAAATGATTTAGAATAATTGTAGCTACATGTGAGTTCTTGCAAGTCAGGAACAAGCATGAGTAAGCAGACAATATACAGAGGAAGAAACAAAAAAGATGTTGCTCTTTTTCTTTTTACTTTGTGCAGTCCCATGGGCTCATTACTTTAAAATAATTAATACATTTGCTTGCTTTAAAAATATTTATGGGTACAAGGATAACATGGCTAATCTTCACAAAGAAATAAAATGTAGCCACCTAATTATGATCCAACCTAAGAAGACTGAACTCCTTACCCAGCCTAAGGCAGAAATTCTGTACCATTCTGGTCTCACTATCCCCATCTATATAACTTCATTTGTGGCACTATGAAAGATTTATGCTTGCACGCCTCCACACAAAAGATCATCGAAATAAACTAAGTTGAGAACCAGGTTTACCATGGAATGAGAATCCGAACAATGCATCCACTAGAATGTCAAAGCTTTCTGATAAGTCCAGAGGCAGATCTTCCACTGACAGGAAAGGAACTGAGAGTGACTCAAGCTACAAAAATGCTCCTGAATAAGCACTGCTAACGATAATTAGGTAAAACTGACTCTCTAGAACGTTGAGTATAAGCCTATACCTGAGTCACCAGCCCATTATAAAGAGGCTTAGGGGTACGCTTTGGATAACAAATTGAAAGTTTATACCCAAAGTGATGTAAATGACGAGCAGCTACAAGACCATCACCGCCATTATTGCCTGGTCCACAAATTGCAAGAACACGACTGTATTCGCTCAATTTATAGACCTGTCGAAAGAAATTATGAACTTAATTGCCTCCAAATCACACAGTTAAGATTCCTTAAGATAATTGGACAGTTGGCCTCAAAATGCAAAAACAAATGCAAGTAGCATGGAAACTTGAGGACCTATTTAGTGCCCAAAACTCTTATTCTAGAAAATTTAACCTTATCTTTTAAGAATGGCAATGTGAAAAAATTGAATTTAGAGAGTTGGAGAAATAATTTGTGTTCATTATAAGCTATTTTGAAAAAAAATCCTTTGTAGTTTTCCTTGTTTATTAAAATTCTTCCCCATTTTGCTTGACATCCTATACATTATAATTTCTTTGAGTACACTACTGATCTGTTTGGATCTGACTTAAACCTGAAATTCGAAATGCATGGTAAGTGTCTGATACAAAAAGAGTGCTTGGTCTAGCCTAAGCCTAAATGCTGAAATAAGTTAATTCGAGCAAAATGCTCATAAATGCTTATAATAAGACTAATTTAGTAAGAGTATAATAGGAAGAAAATTTCTTTGAAAATTTCATTAATTCCCTCCATTTCTCAATAAGATATGAGTAGCCAAAATCCATCTTATTTCTTACAACTACAAATGAGAAAACTTAATAAAGCATACGTTTCATAAGTTCATAACATATACTACTTTTTATGGGATCAAGGGATAACTCAAGTGATTGAGACAATCTCTTCCTAGGCATGAGGTCATGTTCCCATGGGGGTGGGGGTTTACACCAAAAAAAAAAAAATACTACTTTTTATATAAGATTACAAATAAGATAAGTGTCTCAATTAAACGTGATCCCAAACACAGTATTACCTCCCCTTCCCATCATTCTTTTTGCGAAAATAAAATGCGAAAATGATCTTCACAAGAGGCAGACCATTAACTTCCTCATGTTTTCAAAATCTTGTGTTCTTTCTATTTTCTTTCACTCGTATCCTTTCCCTGAACCCACTGATAGGGACTTATATGTGACCCATCCGAAGTATTCTATTCCCAGATTTTCCCATATAAGCAAATCGTGCGCAAACTTATTTAAATCTTGTAGAAGCTAACCTATTTTCTGCTAAGCTTAGAAATGCTCGTTGGACAATGTAAAAGTTCTAATTTTTCATAGTCACACGAAGGTTAAATAAGCATTTAACTAAAATACTTGCCCCCCTCTTTGAGAAATAGAGTTCGATTCTCGCCTTTTTATTAGTATACATAAAACAATCTTCTTCAATCAACATGTAAACAGCTTAACTCATATGCAGGAACCAACAACAATACAAAATGAGATTAATACTGCAAAAACTTACAATGATTAAGGCAGTGAATTTCTGATTTTGCAAACAGGAGATGTTTTGATACCATATATGCTGGTGAATGACAAAGCACATAAAAATAGAGTATCGCCAAGGCTGCAAAGCTCAGACTTTCTCACGACCCCCCTTCCCCCCGGAATCGAACAGGAAGCTTTGAGTAAGTGGGTCATTTCAATGTCTTATTATCGTTACTTTCTTTTATATAAATTTATACAACCAGAATTACTGAATTATCTACTGCATATAGATTAACTTGCATTTTGCAATTTAGTACAGAAATACAAAATGTAGCTCAGAAGTCAGAAGCGACTAACCTCTGCTATGGCAGTGGCCACACTCAAACCAGCTAATTCCTGTAAACAATTACAACGCAAATCAAAGAACAAATTCATCATCAAGGCTTAAGCTTTAAGAGGATTTTTGCAAATAAATCACAAAAAAGGAAAAAAGATGAAGAGTTAACCACCATGAGCTGATCAACACTGAAACCAAGTGGGCCCATAAGGATCTCATCAATCTCCGCAGCTTCTTGCTGCTTTAGATACGTTACAGATTCTGGGTCTTGCACACCCACCATTGATGCCACGGCTCTCATCCCACCGAAACAATACCCAGATGTTATCTGCCTTGGTTTTCGTCTGAACAAACTCTAAACCCACCAAAGACAAACAAGAAAAACCAATAACGATTAACTAATTAACTAACCAATTACAAGAAATATACATGTATATATATATAGAGAGAGAGAGAGAGGAGAGATTACAGAGAGATGAAGAGGGCTGTAGAGAGAGTGAGAGAGAGATGGTTTGAGAAGAGTGAAATTGGGAGTAGAAAAAAGAGGAGATGAGAATAATTGGGTGACAAGGCATGACATGGTTTTGGATTTGCGCAACAACGCAACCATTTTTATATGCCACTGCTAAGAGTGTTACCCGAATACGATGTCTTACGTTTTTGAGTGGGCTTCTTGTGGTTGAGCATTTTTGTTCCCGACACTATAACCAATTTGTCCAAACCTCGGCCTTTACTTTGTCTTTAGCTTGTTCCGCTATTTTTGTTGAGTGAAAATACCTGGGAGTACTTCCAGGGTGTTTGGTTTGGTTTTTTTTTTTTTTTTTGGTTAAATTTGTTTAAAATTTAATTTAAGTTAATAAAAATATTTATTTTAATTAAAAATATATTTTTTCTAAGTGGCTCTAAGTAAAAAAATAAAAAGTTCTCTAATCCTACTTTTTACTTTTTATGCTTTTAAGCATTTAAAAAAAAATAAATTTGACTAAATCATTTACTATCTTATCCTTATATTTTTATTCTTATTACTAAAATATCTTTACTCTTTTATCGTATACTTATCTTTTTAAATTCTATTTTAATGTCCTTAATGATTATTTTAACTATGCAACTTATTTTTTAACCCACTTTAATCAAACATGTAAATACTTATTTTTATAACTACAACTTTTATTCAAACACGTAACTATCTAAAGTTGACAATAAAAAAAGTCACTTAAAGTAAAAAATACTTTAAGTAACTTTTTTTATAAATTAATCCAAACACCCTCTTAGTCTATGGCCTCACCCATAGTCCAAGCGTTTTTCATTCATGGGGTAAGCCCATAAATAATAAATTAACCATTGTCATGACTCCACCCCACAAATAATAAAGGACTTAGACCATGGGATGGGCCATGGTCTAAGTCCACTAAGGTATTTCCTGATCTAAAAGTAAAATTTACAGGTTGCAGGTCCATCAAGTTGTTCAAACGATAAGAGATAGAGACAGCCACAACTCATAATTTAGGTTTGAATTCAGTTTCTTCTCTTGAGTTGAGTGCCTTCGAATTATTTGATACACAGTATAGGGGACGTACTGTGCATTTAAGGTTTTCCAGTTGGTGGTCGGGCTCCACCAGCTGAATCTCCTTTATCACACAAAAAAAGGTAAGGGTTATTGTCTATGTTTTTTTTTTTTATCATAGTTTTGTATTAAATTTTCATAATTATTTGATGGGTTAATCATTTAGTTAGTCTCACTCTTTTAGTAATTAAGTTTTTATTTCTAAAACACAACAAATCAACTATTATCTTTGTAATTTCTGAAGCCTTTAATTTTCTGGTAAAAAATTATCAAAATATGAACAATTAGAACGCACGATAGACACGTGGATTAATGACTTGGAGACATATAACTGGGTTGGATAGGTTGAAAGTGGAAAAAATTGTTTGTGTTGACTTTCTTAACGTGTTTTAAATTGTTAAATTTTTTACAATTTTTGACTTGAGAAATAAAGATGATACAAATTGCAAAAATAGAAATTGACCTTTTGTGTTGTAAAGATAAAAGACTTAATTGTCAAAAGGTTAAAAAATGAGAGAGTAAATGGGACATTAACCCTTGTTAGATCTTCTTTTAGCTTTTTTGATCGAATGAAATTACTTGTAACATTATCAAGTCATGAATCAAATTTAAAAAAAAAATTGAGTACATGCTTTATTTTATTATAATTGTATTAACTATTTATAATTACATATTTTATTCATAATTTCATAATCATATCGTTCTCATTTTGGTTGATTATTAACTAAGAGCAATTGTTTCTTAAGTATTAGTAGTTACTGTTGCTTATTATAAATATGTTACATGCATAAGCTTCCAAAATATTTTGAGAAAGAGTTGAAAGAGATAACGGGGTATGCATAAGCTCTGTTCGCTTAGAACGAGTTCGTTTAAGTACCAAAACATACAATAGCCCAAGCTGCTTCCCACAATCTACTGCTCCAGGCTTTGCTAATTTATGGTGTTTGCAAGCAAGTACAAACTGAGATTGCCTGGACATATATAATTATGCAAATGAACTTTCTTCTCCTGAGTAAGTTTCATAAAAAGAAACACAAGAAAATGAGCACGCATATTGATCTGCAAAGCAGTTTATATTATTAATAGATCAATTTTTGAGAGAAAAAAAGAAAAAAGATAAAGAAAGCTTAGCTAAGACAGATATTAAATATATAGACAAATTTGTATGAACATCCTATAAATGAAAAGATAAGATACAGTTTAACACTCATATCTTTTTGTTTATAAGTCCAAATACATACAACCACAATTTATATAAAAAACATCAAGTCCCTACTCCAATCCAGCTAAAGCACACCAGCAGCTCCAATTGCAGCCTCTGCATCTTCAGCAGTAATAGCAGGAATATCACTCAACACATTGAGGATAAAATTATAAAATAAATAACGAGATTCAAATAATTACTCAATGAACTAATAGATGAGACAAAATCGAGAACAAAACTAGAAGTATATGTTGATTCAATAGACACTAGCAACCCCAAAGTTTGCAACTTTGTTTATATAAATGCCATCCAAAAGTTGTCTGAGTCTAGGCAGACAACATTAGAAGTTCAATCTTGGTTTCAGCAGAACAAGTAAGATCATTTATCAAAGAGCAAGCAGGACCACGTAAAAAAATAGTCATGGTTTATATCTTATCACCAGTTTTTCTACTTTGTGTCGCATTATGACCCTCAGTCTATATATCTCATTTATAGATGTTTGTTGTTTGCAATAGGGATGTAATACATTACCATTTACGTTGATCATCTTGAAGCTCTAAATAAGTCATGGAGCAAAATGCAGAATTTCTATTTATTATCTCAATGTTCTACAAGGTCTGTTTGGAAAACAATACGCGCTAAAAGAATATGTAAAGAATGATAGGCTGTACGTATGGTATTTTAAAAGAAACCCTAGACGAAGTCACCCATCATAGAGTAATCAATCCAATAAATCCCATGGGTTCCCTTAATACATGGCACCTAAATGCTTCCTTTGGAGGAGAAATATGAGCCTGTCACTACTTTTTCTAAAGCCTCGGCAAGCTTGCGTTGTACCGAAGCACACATGTCGGTTCGCTAATATATCTAATTCAAGCAAGCAACAACCGAGATGATATAAGTTAAATCTCTGTTCCAACATAGTAACAATATAATATGGAAACAAGTACACTCAATGAAATTAAGATCATCAAAAGGAGTACCAGAAAGGTAGACTAGTACAGAAAACCATCATTTGGTATGTATGCTTGAATAATAAGACATCACCGAACAGAAAGAAATCAACTAAGTTTGGATCCTTTACTTACCTCAGAGTGAAAAAGTTCTCAATTGAAAGTTCTAAGTTGCAAAAGTATCACTTCAGCCTATCATCAAACACCTCTGCTGCATCGCACAACCATCTAACACTCTTTTTTCTACTCTACTGGAACCAAGATTTAGATAACAATATTAGCGAAAAAGGTGGAGAATGTAAGATACGAACTAGAATAAAAAATTAAACAAAACTATCGATATCAGCATAGAGAAATTGGTGTTATTATATAATAAGTGATTTCTGAGATAATTTGCACCGCACACATATAAAGTGCGAAGGTGTTGGCCTTTCACCTTTTCAAAAAGCTCCAATCCCCTTCTACCTTCAGGTGTTGATGTGTTCAGATCTAAATCCATGGGTAAATATTAAGCCCAATCTACGCCCTTTATCTGACAGCTCTATTATGGACAGCTTTGGATCGAAATCAATAACTTCCAAGAAGTTTTCTCTTCTCCCCCTACCCAAACACAAGTCTCTCAAGAGATCGTGAAGTCAACACGATTCCAGTGTTGGAACAATGGACAATTTATCCATTTCTACATCAACCATGCACCTTGAGGCTAGCTCTTGTAAATAAGTTTCTGCTACATCCATTAATGTTTTTTCTCCTATCCGATGTTCTGATAATACCAATCCTTCTGCTATCCATAAGAGATAAAGATCTTGGACGTATATTTCCTCATCTTCTGGAAAACCACCCAAACAAAGAAAACATGGCTTTAAATAATATGGGAGTTCATCGTAGCTTAAATCCAAAACATTGTGCACTGCTTCTTTGTTGCCTTTTTCCCTTTTCAAGTACAAGTTAACATCTTCATTCACCATCTTCCACTCTTCAATGGGTTTTTTTACTCCTCAAAATTCCTCCTAACACCCAGATTGCCGAAGGGAGGTAGCCACATTTTCTTACTAGTTCCTTCCCCAAAGGCTCAAATGTTGATTCTATTCCATGATCTACAAAAATAATAAATAAATGCCACTATCAAATGAAAATAAAAACAATAGTCCCCTAATTGGTGTGGGTGTTAGAAAAGTGAACTAGGTTACCTCTATATACGAAAGTATTTGTGAAAGTTTTTCCATAGATGGTTTATAATCATAATATTTAAGAGCTCATAAATCATAAGCAAACTTTTTTAATATATCTATAGTATTACTAATAGTGAGACACAAACAAACTCATATATACCTTTTTGTATGTTTAACAAAACTACAATTAAGATGTAGACGTAACAAACTATAAGTGCAACAAGGAGAAAGATAATGTAGATAGAGTAAGTAAGGACGAGAAATATTTCACTAAGAAAAGATTAAAATGCTTCTAGAATATGGCTCGATCAAGCTTATCTACAGTCCACTTCTATGTAAGGACTTATATAAGGTTAAACTAATAAACTGTCTTTGTTAAATATGGATTATAAGCATAGTCAGTTATTGCGTCAGTGGGTCTTGTTACACAATTAATCTTTTCCTAACATGCATACACCTTTATCAAAACAACAGTGTGTCATGTTTCGTCTTTGTGCCGTAAAAGCTTCTTAAAGTCTTTTAATGGTACTAGAAAGAAGGGTCACAATAAGCCCTTTTGATTATTTAATCATAATGTGGAAGGATTATATAATTTAGTGGAGGAACCATGATAAATAGAATAGTTTTCTGGGGAAATTTTTCATCATTAATCATGTTTATGTTTTTATTTGGTATACATATAGCCAATTTGAAGTTCCACATGCATAGCATAAATTCAGAAAGAAATAAAATTAAAAAACTTAAAAATTTGAAACTGAAAAGTTAAAAAAAAAAATAAAAACTAACAAACGTAACTAATTAAAAAATTAAAGAATTGCAATTACAAAGGTAAAAATTTAAACATTAAAAATTTGAAACTAAAGGTAAATTTTAGAAAATTAAAAATAAGAAACATAAAACTTTAAAAAAATAGAAAATTAAATTTAGAAATTACTAAAAAATAAAAATAAAAATTAAAGTGTTGAAAGACGAAAAAAATAAAAAAGAAAAACTAAAAAAAATAATAAATTAAAAACATTAAGAATTAGTAAATTAAAAAATCTAAAAATAAACCCTTATAGAATTAAAGAAATTTGGAACTAAAAAATTAGAATTCAAGTATGAGAATACTAGAATCTTAAAATTAGACATTAAAACTAAAAAATTTTAAAAATTTACAAATAAAAATTTAAATCAATACGTAATAAATAAATAGAACTTTAGGTAGTAATTTCAACCACATAGGTCACAAACTAGTTTTCATGCAACAATAATTTTTATAACTATGTTCGGTATCTATTATTAAAAATAAATTAAAACTATGGAAAGGATAGAAAAGGAAAGTACTAGTCTATTTTGATATTATGTCTATCTATATATATTTTAAATTTCTATGTAATGGAGCTTAAATAGGCATGCTATATTAGCTTCTATTAGCTTTCTAACTCAACTAAAAATAATTTATTATTAGATATAGATTTATGCTCCGTCTTTTCCTAATATTGTTATTAGTAATAAATTTGTGTTACCTCTCTCTCCATTACACACATTAAAGATGAAATAAAATTGTGCTTCTTCTTTCACTCTCTCTATCCATTACAAAAGAAAGAAAATAAATATTAAAGACCAATGAAATTGTACTTCCTTGGTTACTTTCTATATTTACTATCAAAAAATACTTTTTTGAGCATTATGTAAGTGTCATGTTAACGCTTATATGGTAACGGTTATTTTATTATTAGCCTATATAATAATTTATTATTTATTTTATTATTTTTATCTTTATGGATATAATTAAATTATTAATTTTGATTGAAAATTTAAATAATCAATCAATTAATGCTTAAAATAGGATTCATTTTTGAATTAAAAAATGCTAACTTACTATCTATTATGGATATATCTTAGTTTTAATAAAGAAATATAATTGCCAATTAATTAATTATTAAAAATAATATTCATTTGTCAATTTCAAAAGGTTCGTTTCTTATCCATTATGGATATATATTATTTGTTTTAATTTAAAAATATAATTACTAATTAATTAATACTTAAAAGCCTTAAAGTATTTTTTGTGAATTTCGACGATTAAACCTAAGTAAATTTGACATTTTTTTTAAAGAATTTGTGCAGAGCAGGAATATTCATGACTAAATTAGTCAACTACTATTATAAATAAATAAATAAATTCAACTTAATCTAATATTTAATATCAAAAAATAAATTCGCATGATGCAGGATAAGAGTGCACCAGTCTATATCCATATTATAATAATAATAATAATAATAATAATAATAATAATAATAATAATAATAATAATAATAATAATAATAATAATAATAATAATATATGATATTGTTTCACAAAATAACATGTGAGCTCAATGGTTTCCATGTCAAGTGATTGTTATTGTGACATGTCAGCTTTTTTTTCTCTTTTTTCTTTCTAAATGAGTTAGTAGGTTTCAATTAACATTAAAAGGATCACATTAAAACTTTAGTATTAAACTATCACAATTAATTGACAATTTTATATATACATATATATACAAATATATGTATGTATGTATATGTAAATGTGTGCATGTCTATATATTACAAAGTTAGACATTAATTAAACTTGACGAACTCTCTTAATGCCCCCATAAACTTAAAAAAGAAAAGAGCAAAAATTGTATATAAGAAGTCATTTATGTTTGAATATAAGAAAAAATACTATAGCATCATTTAAATTACAGGTTAAAGTTAATATAGCAGTTGAGTTATATAATCTAATAAAAAGAAAGAGAGAAAGAAAGAAAAATTTATAAAGGGTAGTAAATATTAACTTCTACTAAAAATCATTAATAAAAAAGAACAAAATAATGTTAAATAAGTATTAAAGGAAAATTAAAATTTTATAATATTATACAATATTTAGCAAATATAATAATAAACAAAGTGAATGAGATAAAATTACAAAAAAAAAATTACATAATTACTTATTTTAAATAATACCTTCAAATAAGAGAAATTCTTTACAAATCCATTGTGATTTAAAAGATTTTAATATTATGTTCTAATCCTAATGATTTGATCAAACTTTTGCTTCTTTTAGATGTAAAATAGGCTAATATGAGAGAAAATATGATTTAAATTGTATAGTTAAATTGTATATTCTCACTAATAGTAACGTACAAAGTAGAAAAGTGATCAATTTTCAGTTATTAAAAAAACTATAGCATCTATAAAATCATAAAGCAAAGTACAAAATAATTAGCCAACGTAATCTAAAGAAGAGAAGGTGAAAAAGAAAACAATATAGGAAATATATAACTACTAATTCTAAATAAGATATAAAGAAAATAACAAAATAATAAATAACTAGATAAATCTATATATAGTTAACTCATCAAAATTTAAGAGGCTTTAGGTGATACATGCCACCATTTGATTAACTTTCGTGGGTATATTTATATTAAATAGTCGTCAATACTAACAAATCTATATGATCACTCCAAGTTCCTATTGTTTTCATATTAGTTTTTAAGTTAGCCCGTTTAAAAAATGTATATCCAAATCACTTCCAATTATTTTTTGATCCATTAATTCCTACCATTAAATATTTAACCAAAAATGACTATTATAATTTTATTAACTCAGTTAAAAAAAAAAGTTTTTAATTGTAGTAAGTACAATGATTGACGTTCAAGTAAATGCCTATAGTGACTGATTTCTAAATGTGAGGGTTTTCTAAATGTAAGCTATTATATTTATATAATATTTAGTTAGAAAAAATAACAACACACATAAAATCACATTTATAGATATTTAGAGAAAATCAAAAAACACATAAAAAAACCTATATATACCTATGCTTTACAGAAGGACTAGTATATATAAAAGTTCTTCCTTTTTGAACATTGTGAGCACCATATTAGCGTTTACATGGCAATGGTTATTTTATTTTTTTTATTATTTCTTATTTTTATTAATATACATATTGGTTTTAATTGAAATATTAATGGTCAATCAATTAATGCTTAAAATAAAATTTATTTATGAACCTTTATTTATGAATTCTAAAAGCTTCATTTCTTACCTATTATACACACACACACACACATAGACACACACATACATATATATATATATATAAGTTTTTAACTTAGAATTAATTTCCAATCAACTAATTTTTAAAATAATTTTGATTTGTGAACTCCAAAAAATTAAACCTATGTATATATAACGTCTACTATTAAAAAAAATTACTTTTTTGAATATTGTGAGAATGTCATGAAAACGCTTACATGACAATGGTTATTTCATTATTAACTTATAGAATAATTTATTTTGTACATAGTTGGCCTGTCAACCATTCATCCTTAAGAAGTAGACTATAGGTTAAGGTCCATGGCCTCCCCTTATTTTGTACTTTTTATTTTTTGATGGAAAAAAACTATGGGGTGCTGTCCCCTTTTGCCGCCAAAAAAAAAAACCTTATAGAATAATTTATTATTGATTTTTTTTTATTTTTTATTCTTATGGACATCGATTATTAGTTTAAATTAAATAATTAATAAATTAATGTTTAAGATAAAATTTATTTGTGAATTTCAAAATGTTCATTTATTATCAATTATGGATACATATTCTTAGTTTAACCTAAAAATTTAATTGTCAATTAATTAATTCTTAAAAATAATATTAATTTGTGATTTCCAAAAGGTTCATATCTTATACATATATACATATGTATGTATGTGTATACGTACGTGTACCTATACAGAGGTATGTACATATGTAAACGTATATAGGTATACATACATATACATGTGTATACCTACATATGCATATATATATATATGTATTTATATATACATATACATATACATGTATACCTACGTATATGTATGTAAATAGATTTCCTCAATTTTTAATTCATAATTCATAATTTCCCATCTCGATATAAAGGTATTCATATCCAAAGTTATATTTTGTTATCTGATTATGCACATCTGCTGCTAATCTAGTATATAATTTAGTTGGTTTACCTATGAAATCATAACTTATTAAGTTTAAACTACTTCCTGTATCAATTAAAGCATGAAAGTAATAGTCATTTATCCTCACAGGGATATATATATTGGTTTGCCATCTTTCTATCTTACAATGTTCTACTTCTGGCAATGCTTATTTTGCTGCCATCTACTTTAAGTTTTAATTTATCAGGTTTCACACTTGCTTCATGTTTATCTAAAAAGTCTCCTCCTAAAAGGACTTTATTACATCCTGTTTCAGGTACTACTTCTACTGGTATATATACCTCAATATCATTATAATTTTCATCTACCATATGTATTCTAATTTGTATTACTGCTAAGGGTTGAATTTCTTGTCCAAAGAAGTTACTATATTTTCTTTTTACTTCTTTGGTTATTATTTCATAGTTTCTATTATGTTTACCTTTGAACTTGTTACAACGTAATATATCTTCTGATATATGGCTTATTGCAGCTCCGGTATCTATCAATGTTGGTTGATCTGTCCAATCCATTCCTGTTGCACTTAAGGCCTGTTTGGATTGGTTTTTTTTAAGGAAAAAATATTTTTTTCTTGAAAAAATTACATTAAATTTGTAATAACTATTTGATTTGTCTTCCAAAAAAAGCTGAAACTTTGAAAAAAAACTCAAATACAGATTTTCTAAAGGCCAAAAATTTCAGCTTCTCAAAAAAACTATTTTTCAAAAGCTGTTAAAAAAAACGCTTTTGAAAAAAACAAATCCAAACGAGTCCTTATTATACTAGTCTTTATATAGCATTGTTCTGGTCTTTTATTTTCTTGAACTATCCTTATCGGCCTAGGTTCCTTCATACTAGGGTTTCTGGGTATTACTACGTGACTTATACTTGGTCTTTCTCTATATGATATACTTCCTTGTCCAATTAACAAAGTTTTATTTGTTTTGTCTTTTTCCTGATCCTTTATAGATCTTCCCTTATTAAAGTCTATTTTACATGTTTTTGGGAGGTTATATCCTTGACTCCTATCATGTTTTACTCTTTCTACCAATCCCTGTGTATCAAACAATCTTGGTATTTTTATATTATCGTAAGACTTTTTTAATATTTTATGTTTATCAGTTAATGCATATATTATCCTAAATTGTATGGACATTACTAGTGAATTTTTATCTTCCATGTCTATTCCATCTAGATTAAAATGCAAATTTAATGCAGATTCCTTCCGTGGTTCTAATAATGAGATACTAAAATTGGCTTGTACTACAAATTTTACCTTTCGATAATATAAGTTTCCTCTTAAGATTACTAATATGCTTGACGCTGTATCTTTTAGTCTCCTATCTCTTAATACTAGTGTTAACGGGGTGTTTATTCCTTCATGGAAATATCCTTTTACTATTAATTGTATTGCTCCAAAATATATATTTTGAATCTCCTTTCTACCATTTTCTCTTAGCTTACTTAGTTCCCTTTCTATCATCTCTTCACTTATTAATGGTATATATAATTCTCCATTTTTAGAGCGTATTGGTATGGGTTCTGATTGCTCATGCACAACTGTTATCATTTTTCTATTCCATTTAAACCATTCTTGTTTCCATATATCTTTTGCTTTTAAATCTAATCCTTCGCCAAATATCTTATCATAAATATCATGACTAAATGTTAATGTTCTAACAGACTTTGTCTGATCCCTATTTCTTTCTATTACTGGTTCATTCATCACTACTTTATGTTAGATTACGATTTGAATTCCAAGTCCAATTGAATATTAGAGAGAATAGGAAGTCAATAACAATAAAAGTACTTCAAATTATAAGATTTCTAATCCAAATAAGATTAGGATATATATTCTATAAATAGGACTTTTTATTATGAGTTTAGTTGTCACACACCAAAAGGTGGGTGTACTATGTTTAGTCACAGAAAAATTATTTCTTTTGAATAATAGAGAATTACTCCGTGGATGTAGGTCTTAGCTGAACCACGTTAAAATCTTGTGTGGTTCTGTGTTGTGTTACTTCTTGGTATTTTTATATTATCGTAAGACTTCTTTAATATTTTATGTTTATCAGTTAATGCATATATTATCCTAAATTGTATGGACATTACTAGTGAATTTTTATCTTCCATGTCTATTCCATCTAGATTCAAATGCAAATTTAATGCAGATTCCTTCCGTGGTTCTAATAATGAGATACTAAAATTGGGTTGTACTACAAATTTTACCTTTCGATAATATAAGTTTCCTCTTAAGATTATTAATATGCATGACGCTGTATCTTTTAGTCTCCCGTCTCTTAATACTAGTGTTAAAGGGGAGTTTATTCCTTCTTGGACAGAATAATAAATAAACAAATTGATAAGATATTCAGAAAATAAATTGATATTGAAAATAGATTGAAGGCAAACCTGTTGAAGAAAAACTGTTGTTATTGATTTTCAAAGAAAATACAATAAGAGGAATCGGAAGTACGGAAATGTAAACACTCAATATACAAGCGAACTCACTTCTCTATCCAACTCCTAAGTAATGTACAAACAATTCAGCCTTAAATAGACTGAAAGAAAGTCCTATGCTACCTTGGATTCCTATCGACTAATGATGCCGCTGGGAATCTTCACTGTTGATGCTGACCAAAAGTTGTTGAACAGTTGGACGCGTGAACTCCTTTTGCCGAAAGTCGTTGTTGAAGTGACAAAAGTTGGAGACGCGTGTCACTTTGCACCGAAAGTCGGTGTACCCGCTACTTTGCTGTCGGGCATGTGGAATATCCCTGTTGATGATGTTGATTGGATCAGAACGCCTGGGAGTCGACATTGATGTTATCCAGACCAAAATCTGGATCCTCGTTCTGGTCCGGGCTTGGATCCGGGCTCTGGGTCGAATCATCTGACTCTTCTCCCGGGTCTTGGAATTCTCTGTTGAGCTCTTTGTTGAGTTTTGAGATTTCCTTGGGGGTTTGTTGCTTGAGCCAGTTGCGCCTGCAGTTGATTCTTGCGCAGGAGAAACTGTGATTGATGTTGGACGCCTTTAGTCCAGGCCTCTAGGTGATCCTTGAACCATTGTTGAATCACCTGTGTTGTGACTTTTGAGCTATCGAACTTGTCCCACCACTTGATGCGGAATGCTCTGCAGAGTACCATCGTTGAAAATGCTAAGATCCCATGAAAGAATCCAAGCAATGTTGAAATGAAAGAAAAAGATAAACAGAGGATCGAAAAATCTCCATTTATCTGGATTTTGAAAAGATTTTTGAAATTTTTGAAAACAAAGCAAAATTGAAGGAGGAAGGATTTCTTCAATTCCGCCAAAATTGTACCACCACTGGCATGAAAACCAATATGGGGTTTTTGAAATGTTGAATTGATTGCAAAAGAAAATAAACCAAGAATGTTGATGGGATTTATTTTGAAAATACAAAAATTTTGTCCAAGCTTCAACGTAATCCCAATAGTTGAAACTCGAAGGAGAAAACTTCTTCGAGAACTGTTGACAAGACTGGAGGGTCTTGTGGGTGGCAATCCATTCAGAGGGTGTGATGATCCTCTTGATCTAGAGTTTTGAATGGGTTACCATGTTGTTCTTATCTTTGTTGTGGGTGGTGTTGATGGAGTCGGTGTCTACGAGAATGAATTCGTAGAACACTTGGTTTTTTGGTTGTGTTGGTTTGGGTAATAAAATGGAAAAGAAAGTTCTTGAAGGAGTTTCCATGGCTCCTTGATTGTTGCAAAATCTTTTTCTATCCACGCGATTCTGAGGGATATCTTGTGGATATATTGGCTTTTTGGAGGGGTAGGTTGATTTTGTGGTGAGGCTTGCGGTAAGGGTGTTGAAGGTGACTGTTGGGTTGCTTGAGAGAATGTTCTCAAGGGGGTAAAAGTATTGGAGATTGAGATTGGGTTGGTTTTCTGTTAGGGTGTTGTTGAAGACTGAGCAGACGCCATTGATGCCCTACCCATGGAGTGCGAACTTTTTGCTTGAGGAGGCGTCTTTGATGTTGAAGATGTTGCTTTGCCCTTGCCTTTGGATGAAGACATTATTGTTGATGTTGTCCCTGCAAAAACTCTCTTGTAAGGAAGTCAGGAAGGGAATTTGACTCGCTTTTAATAAACTCGATATCAAAATCAAAAATTGAAAGAAGAGCTTGCCATCTTGCAAAAATCTGTTTTGAAGCCAAAATTTTCACATCTTTTTGCAAAACATCTTTTGCAGCCTTACAATCAATTTTTAAAAGAAAATTTTGATTCAGAAGATCATCTTGAAATTTTGTGATACATAGCACTATAGACAAAATTTCTTTTTTAATAGTACTATAATTCTGTTGTGTTGAGTTCCAGAAGCCTGACGTAAAACGGACAAGTTGTTCTGGATGTTGAAGGGAGAGGCGCTGTTTGAGAATGCCACCAAAACCTTGTTCTGAGGCATCGGTCTCGACAATTTTGTAGGCCTGAGGATGAGGAAGACCTAAACAAGGAAGTGTCCTTGCTTTTTGCTTGAGTATTTTAACTGTGTTGGTATGTTGATCTGACCAGGCTGGAGGATTTTTGGAGAGACGCTGGTACAGGGGTTTTGCAATTTTTGTGAGGTCTTGACAGAACTCAGAGACATAATTGAGACACCCTAAGAATCTTTGCAGTTGGGTTTTTTCTTTGATTTATCAGGAAATTTGGACACAAACTCGAGACTTCTATCAATGGGGATGATAGTGCCTTGTGTGATGTTGTGTCCTAAAAAAGTAATGTTAGTTTGGAAATGCTTGATTTTTTATGCAGAAACAACTAAACCATTTGACTTGATGAGATGCACAAATGTATGCAAGTGTTTCCAATGTTGATGAATGCTATCAAAAAAAATAAGTACATCATCAATATAAATAATAGAAAATGTTGAGTAAGGGTTGAAAATATCATTCATGATTTTTTGAAATTCTTAGGGGCATTCTTGAGGCCAAAAGGCATAACGTTCCACTCGTATTGGCCAAACGGGATGTTGAATGCAGTCTTGTATCGGTCTTCTTCACGGACTTGAATTTGATTGTATGCACCCTTCATGTCGAATGTTGAGAAGATCTTAGCGTTGACCAACCGTTTGAGAAGATCACGCTTGTTGGGCAATGGATATCGAATCCACTGAAGCGCACTGTTGAGAGGCTTGTAGTTGATGACCATCCTAGGTGTTCCTCGTTCGATTTCAGAAGCTTTCTGAACGTAGAACGCTGCACAACCCCACGGACTTTTGCTTGGTCAGATGAGTCCTTTGTTGAGGAGGTCTTGAATCTCCTATTTGCAATACTGGAGCGTATCCTGATTCATCTGGATAGGACACGCTTTAGTTGGAATCATGGAATCGTTGAAGTCAGAAACATAAGGCAAAGATACCTCATGCGTTTTGCGCTGCCAAAAAGCATTGGGAATGGAGGAGCAAACTTCTGATTCAAGTTGTTTTTGGAAAGAAGCGACTTGGTTTTGGAAATCAGATGATTCAATTTTGGAAGTGATCCTAGCAAACTCAAGATCCTCTCTCAGAAAATTGATTTGTTGAGTTTTGCGTTGGATCAAATTGAGTTTTTTCTCAAGGGAAAGGTCCTTAAGCATATTAAGGTCCTTAGCTCTACGAGAATCAATGAAATTAAAAAGGATATTTTGAGAAAGCAAATTTGTTTGAATACCCTCACTTGAACTGAAAATGGTTTGATCAAATCCAGAAAAGGGGATCCAAGTATGATTAGAGTGTTGAGGTTGCGAATAACAATAAAACTTGTTTTGATACAAACACCATCTTTAAAAATATGAACATTAGAAAGACGATATTTGATTTTCAAACTTGATCCATTTGTGGCAGACATTTTTTCAGAAGATTTGTCAAAATATTTTGTTGGAATTAAACCTTCTTGAATATACTTGAGGTCTGCACCTGAATCAATCAATGCAATGAAAGTAAAAGAAACTTGATTGTTGATGACAAGAGTAATAAAAGTACGCCATTTTTGAAAAGTAATTTGGGAAGAAATACGAAAAAGATTTTCTGCTTGAACTTCATCTTCAGCTTGCTTGATCGGAAGAGAAGTAGAGTTGGAAGAAGAAGGTTGGGAGGAAAGAGTTGATTTGATTTGACGAACTTCAGATTTAAGATCTGAAAGTTCCTTTTTGAGTGAATTTATCTCATGTTGAAGATCTTGAATCGAAGGCTGTGGAAGAGGAGTCCTCGCATGTTGTTTCTTCAGAATCCTTTGGAGATCGTAGGGTTCTGTAGGCTCCGCGAGTTGAGTTGTCTGTTGAATCTCCGGAGTCTTTTCTTGAGAAAGCAGATCCTTGATCGCCTGAAGATACTCCAATTGTTTTTTAGGAGAATCAAGATGGGTCGCTGATGTGTCTGTTTTGTGTGTTTATATTTTGCAATTATATACTTGTTTTGAGGTGTTTTGAGCTTCATTTGATGTATTAGTTTAACATTTAGGTCATACTCATGCATATTAGGGTCTACACGTTCATAGTTGAACTTAGGACTTAAATGCTACACTAATGTACGTTTCTTGCTTGTTTAAGGTGTGATTTGGGAAGATAATTGGAGCTTAACTGAGGGTGATTGAAGTGTGGAAAAAAGCCAAGGGTGTTTTGGATGCAAAGGAATGAAGAAAAGTGCTTTTGGAAATGGCCAGAAGAAAGAAGGAGCGATCGAGGCGAAACTGAGCGCAACGTGAGCCAAATTCGGATCTTGCAACCTAAAAAGGACATGGACAAATTTTGGATACATTTTAGGGTGCAAAATATGGCTTGGGAGATCCCCCACGACGATACAAAGCCATAGAAAAAAACGGTGCGCGAATCGGAGCTAAAACGAGCAAGATATGACCATTTTACTATCAAGATCGGTTAGCCTCAGATAGGCCGGACGACCAAGCCGGCCGACCGGCCAGGTCGACCGCCGAGCGTAACCCGCCAATTTTGGCCGGACGACTTAGGCCCAAAGCCGGCCGACTGGGCTACCGGACGCGTTGAAAGCTTTATTTAAGCCACTTTTTAGCCCTTTTGAGGGGAGGAACTTTTATTCTAAAATCTTAATAAACCCTAACCCTTCACCCACTTCACAAAACACCCTAAACCACCATCTAAACCCCATACCAAGCTAGGATTGAAGCAGCAAACAAAGAATTGAAGGATTTGTACGGATTTGGAAGCAAGAATTTAGGGAAGTTCTTCTTGTTCTTTCTCTATTTCTTGTAAATATGTTGCTAGATTAGGCTAGATTTAGGGTTGATTGTTATTGTATATTAGATTAGGCGTTGAATAATGGATTTGTGTAGATATTTGGCTCTTAATACATATTTATTTACATAAATTTATGGCATGATTCAACATGTCTATGTATTGGAAATCAAGCATGTCTATGTGTTTGTTAAAATGCCTAAGTGAATATATGCATGTGTTATTTGTGCTTCAAATGCTCTTATCTACTTATTTGGGTGATGTGATTGTGCGTAATCTCATGGCTTTGCTTAGTAGAGTAGGCTTTAGCTTTAAATCCAGCTAATAGGTTACATGCTTTGCTAAGTCGAGTTTAGGTGCTAGTCCTTGGCTTTAAATCCAAAGCGGATAAGTTAACCTAGACTAGAGTATCCTCATCCACGTTAGTGTTGGTTAATTGAGCCTTAATGTCACGTAGTGTTTAGATGCTAGTGCTTGGCTTTAAACCCACCAAGAGGATAAGTTCTACACACGAATTGCGTAGGCTAGGAGGGATTGGCCCTTAGCTTTAAATCCAGCTAATGGGTTAAACCACTAGTATTGGTTAGGAGAACCCCCGATCAACACAACGGCAATAGAAGTCTCGAGCCTTAGATAGACCTCATTCGTTCTCATAGCCCAAGTCTAGTTGCAATGCAATCGCCCTAGGTCCCCCTTCTTCTTTATTAGTGTCTCCTTCCTTAGTTTGGCTCCCTTAAGTTCCTCCATAGATTAGTTTATTTATTTTTTTCCGAGTTCCCTTCCATCTCAAAGTAAGTACACACACGCACGTAACTAGTTTAAGGCACCCCAGTACACAGAAACTAAACTAAGGTAGCCTCCCTGTGGATTCGACCCCGCACTTGCACACACTGTACTGCACACGTCCCGTGCACTTGCGGGCTATTAAGGCTTGTGCTCAAATAGCGATATCA
The DNA here is from genome assembly GCA_028554755.1 of Cordia subcordata. Taxonomy (NCBI): domain Eukaryota; kingdom Viridiplantae; phylum Streptophyta; class Magnoliopsida; order Boraginales; family Cordiaceae; genus Cordia; species Cordia subcordata. The sequence goes on from JAPTOF010000023.1 coordinate 7,436,251, forward strand.
GTAGCGAATTGGATAAGCTGATCAGAAAGAGTTGAAGAGGAAGAAGAGGTGATAACATTGACATTGAGTTTTGGCTTATTGCAAGAGTCGCACATGCATTTTTTGAAAGAACTGGAGGAGAAGAAGAGGAAGAAGACGAGTCATCAGAGGAGTTGTTGTCGAGCTCATCGAGTTGGAATTCTTCTTCTGATGATGATGATGAATTGTTGAGGATGTTGAAGAGCTGTTGCTGGACTGCTTCATCCATCTAAAGCTCATTCAGCTTCACCTTAAACTTGCATTGGTTGGAAAAATGCCCCCTGGCTTACCACATTTGTAACAAACTGGAGTCTTTTTGGATGACTTGGTGTTTTTGTTGGGTTTTGAGTAGAATTTTGATTTGGAAAATCGAGGTTTTTGATATTTTTGGTACTTATGGTATTTTGAGTATGGTCGAAAAGGTTTGTTTTTCGAAGAAGATTTGTGTTTGGGTTTTCTTGAGAGAGGTTGAGATTTGCGAAGAGGTTGGTATCCAAATTGTTCACAGAAATTCCCAAGCTCTTTGCGCGTTGAAAGCTGTTGTCGATCCATTTGATTCTTGATATGAAGGTCTGTGCAAAGCTCCAAACCTGTCTGGTTGATGAAAGCGATAAGTTGACCATATGAAAGGTGATCATACGGGATGTAACCACCATGTTGATTACAGATTTTAGTTCGCACCTTTTCTGCAAAGAGGGGAGGAAGTCCGAAAAGAAAATTTTCTTTCCAGAAGGAATGTTGACAGTTAGATCTAAGCATAACCCTAGTGAGGAAGGTATCTTTGTACCATCGGAAGTCCCTAAGGGTTTTGCACCTAAGATTGGAAAGAGTTTCAAGACTCTTTTCCTGAAGTGATTCAGATCCGCCGATGAAATGAATTGCGATTGTTGAAAAGAGAGTGTTGGTAGCATCTGAGATCATCTGGCCCTGTTTGTTGAGAATTACGTTGCCAGCTTGATCCTTTTGAACCGCGCTGTAGATTCCCTGGCGTTGTTCTTCAGTGAGATAATTTTCCCACCATCCTTTGAGAATGCCGGTGAATCTGCCAACGAGAAGTTTTACAACGTGTTGATCCGTCTTGTTATAAATCTTGAAGACATTGGACGCCATTGTCATCTCTTGAAGAAGATTGAGTATTTCATACTCACTTCTACCGTTGATGTTCCATTCATAAAGAACGCCGTCAGAATATGATTTTTGGACAAATGATTTGCGCTCTTCGAAGCCTATATCAACAGGAGTTGATCTTGGGTAATAATTTTGGATAGGATAATAACGAGGTTTGTTGATGATCGATTGAAGTTGAGGAAGGGATTCTTGATGGACGAATTGATTTTCTATTGCAGTGATGGATGAATCAGAATCAGAGGAAGATTCTTGATCCGGATTTTGATTGATAACTGCAACAGATTTGTGTTAATGAGAGGAAGGAGTCTCTGGAGACTTATTGGCCATCTCAGAGATGAATCTTGGAAGTTGAGAAGAAGATGAAGGAGGAGGATGTGTCATTGGTGGTCGAATGACTGATTTGGAAGCCACCACTTGAGGAGAAGGAGTATCGAGAACAATCTTATCCTTACCCTTGAGCGAAAGGGATTGAAGAATTTGAATCTGTTGGTCCACTTTCCGCAAAAGATCAGCATTAGAGTCTTCTTTAAGCTTGACTTCTGAAGAAAGGGAGAAAGGCTTGATGATAGGAGGAGGAATTGTTGAAGAAGATCTTGTTGGAATGGGGTCTTTGGAAACAAGAGCTTCAATTTTGTCAAGTTGAGAACCAATAGAATTAAGATATTGGTTAGTAAAATTATTTTGTTCAATTATCTTGTTAGTCTCCTTAACTATTGTTTCCTTAGAAAGATCTAAAGAAGTAGAGGGTCCTTTGACAAGAGATGCAGGAATTGAGAAATTTTGAAAAGAAAGCTGAATATTGTGAAATGGAGGTCTTTTGGAATCAACTGTTGTTTTTTGATCCGAAAGCAACCATTTTTTTGTTGAAGAAGAAACAATTTGAAGATTTTTTGAAAAAGGAAAATCCATTTCTTGAGTTGCGGCAAGCATTTCAAACCACTAGAAAAAAGGGAGAGTGATTTCATTCTGTCGCATAAAACGATAGAATTCTTCATGAATCTCATCCTTTTAAGATCTTGAAAAATGTTGAAGAAACCATGTTCTCTTTTCCTCATTTTGAGAAGAGTTGAAATCTGTTTTAAGGAAAGGAAAATCAATTTTGAATTCTGTTTTCACCATAAAAAGATCTTCTCAACATTCGACATGAAGGGTGCATACAATCAAATTCAAGTCCGTGAAGAAGACCGATACAAGACTGCATTCAACGTCTCGTTTGGCCAATACGAGTGGAACGTTATGCCTTTTGGTTTCAAGAATGCCCCTTAGAATTTCAAAAAATCATGAATGATATTTTCAACCCTTACTCAACATTTTCTATTGTTTATATTGATGATGTACTTATTTTTTCTGATAGCATTCATCAACATTGGAAGCACTTGCATACATTTATGCATCTCATCAAGTCAAATGGTTTGGTTGTTTCTGCATCAAAAATCAAGCTTTTCCAAACTAACATTAGGTTTTTAGGACACAACATCACACAAGGCACTATCATCCCCATTGATAAAAGTCTCGAGCTTACGTCCAAATTTTCTGATGAAATTAAAGAAAAAACCCAACTGCAAAGATTCTTAGGGTGTTTCAATTATGTCTCTGAGTTCTGTCAAGACCTCACAAAAATTACAAAACCCCTGTACCAGCGTCTCTCCAAAAATCCTCCAGCCTGGTCAGATCAACATACCAACACAGTCAAAATCCTCAAGCAAAAAGCAAGGACACTTCCTTGTTTAGGTCTTTCTCATCCTCAGGCCTACAAAATTGTCGAGACCGATGCCTCAGAACAAGGTTTTGGTGGCATTCTCAAATAGCGCCTCTCCCTTCAACATCCAAAACAACTTTTCCGTTTTACGTCAGGCTTCTGAAACTCAACACAACAGAATTATAGTACTATTAAAAAAGAAATTTTGTCTATAGTGTTATGTATCACAAAATTTCAAGATGATCTTCTGAATCAAAAATTTCTTTTAAAAATTGATTGTAAGGCTACAAAAGATGTTTTGCAAAAACATGTGAAAATTTTGGCTTCAAAACAGATTTTTGCAAGATGGCAAGCTATTCTTTCAATTTTTGATTTTGATATCGAGTTTATTAAAAGCGAGTCAAATTCCCTTCCTGACTTCCTTACAAGAGAGTTTTTGCAGGGACAACATCAACAATAATGTCTTCGTCCAAAGGCAAGGGCAAAGCAACATCTTCAACATCAAAGACGCCTCCTAAAGCAAAAAGTTCGCACTCCATGGGTACGGCATCAATGGCGTCTGCTCAGTCTTCAACAACACCCCAATAGAAAATCAACCCAATCTCAACCTCCAATACTTTTACCCCATTGAGAACATTCTCTCAAACAACCCAACAATCACCTTTAACACCCTCACTGCAAGCCTCACCACAAAATCAATCTACCCTTCCAAAAAGTCAATATATCCACAAGATATCCCTCAGAATCGCGTGGATAGAAAAAGATTTTGCAACAATCAAGGAGCCATGAAAACTCCTTCAAGAACTTTCTTTTCCGTTTTATTACCCAACCCAACACAACCAAAAAACCAAGTGTTCTACGAATTCATTCTCGTAGACACCGACTCCATCAACACCACCCACAACAAAGATAAGAACAACATGGTGACCCATTCAAAACTCCAGATCAAGAGGATCATCACACCCTCTGAATGGATTGCCACCCACAAGACCCTCCAGTCTTGTCAACAGTTCTCGGAGAAGTTTTCTCCTTCGAGTTTCAACCACTGGGATTACGTTGAAGCTTGGACAAAAGTTTTGTATTTTCAAAATAAATCCCATCAACATTCTTGGTTTATTTTCTTTTGCAATCAATTCAACATTTCAAAAACCCCATATTGGTTTTCACGCCAGTGGTGGTACAATTTTGGCGGAATTGAAGAAATCCTTCCTCCTTCAATTTTGCTTTGTTTTCAAGAATTTCAAAAATCTTTTCAAAATCCGGATAAATGGAGATTTTTCGACCCTCTGTTTATCTTTTTCTTTCATTTCAACATTACTTGGATTCTTTCATGGGATCTTAGCATTTTCAACGATGGCAAGGAGCCACCATCCCTCTGCAGAGCATTCCGCATCAAGTGGTGGGACAAGTTCGACAGCTCAAAAGTCACAACACAGGTGATTCAACAATGGTTCAAGGATCACCCAGAGGCCTGGAATAAAGGCGTCCAACATCAATCACAGTTTCTCCTGCGCAAGAATCAACAGCAGGCGCAACTGGCTCAAGCAACAAACCCCAAAGAAATCTCAAGACTCATCAAAGAGCTCAACAGAGAATTCCAAGACCCGGGAGAAGAGTCGGATGATTCAACCCAGAGCCTGGATCCAAGCCCGGACCAGAACGAGGATCCAGATTTTGGTCTGGATAACATCAATGTCGACTCCCGGGCGTTCTGATCCAATCAACATCATCAACAGGGAGATTCCACATGCCCGACAGCAAAGTAGCGGGTACACCGACTTTCGGTGCAAAGTGACATGCGTCTCCAACTTTTGTCACTTCAACAACGACTTTCGGCAAAAAGAGTTCACGCGTCCAACTGCTCAACAACTTTTGGTCAGCATCAACAGTGAAGATTCCCAGCGGCATCATTAGTCGATAGGAATCCAAGGTAGCATAGGACTTTCTTTCAGTCTATTTAAGGCTGAATTGTTTGTACATTACTTAGGAGTTGGATAGAGGAGTGAGTTCGCTTGTATATTGAGTGTTTACATTTCCGTACTTCCGCTTCCTCTTATTGTATTTTCTTTGAAGATCAATAACAACAGTTTTTCTTCAACAGGTTTGCCTTCAATCTATTTTCAATATCAATTTATTTTCTGAATATCTTATCAATTTGTTTATTTATCAATCTGTCCTGGATTGTTCCTGGTATCAAAGCCAAGTTAGTTATTTGTCTTGCCAATTCAACATCTGTTCTTGTTTCTTCAAGTGAGTGTATAGTTACCAGATTACATATAGTCGCGTAGTGTAAGACCCGGTGAGCCGAGAGATAGGCGTTTAGGGCAGTGTAAACCGTTGACCGTGTAACCAACATTCATTTGCATCGACATGGATAGATTTTGGAAAAGTAATTCAAATAAACAACTTGCTTCTGCATCTAGCATCAACTCAAGTAGTTTTTTAAATAAGCAAAAAGAAAAATTTTCAGAAATTCAACAACATCTTTCTGATTGGACTTTGCCAGAAGTTCCAGTCTCTCAAGTTCACAAAACTCATACTTTTGATTTTTCAACAAGTTATCAAATCAACACGGTTGAACAGACGATGAGTTTGAATGAGCCTGTTTAGTCAAATCAATTTCTTTCTCCAAAAGCCATCAATAAGCATGCACAAAAATACAATTTTCTGCATATAGGTTTAGTTACCATTGCAGTCAAGCCATTGACCAGGGATGGTCTCAACAATTCAGTTCTTTTATGTCTTCGTGATGCACGTCACCAAAATTATGCTGATTCTTTGTTAGGCACAGTCGCAACAAGTCTTTCAAAAGGACCAGTGCTTTTCAATTGTTATCCCAATTTCTCTATTGCACTTCATTGTCCAGGCACACCAAAAGTTTTAACCTTGGACATGAAAACAAGTGGTTTCAATATGGATCCCAATATTGTTTCCTTTGGTTGTCATTTATCGTGTTCATTACAAGGTCATGAAAACTGTTTTGATCCCAAAAGCATTGAAAACTGATACCAAAAGGGAAACTCTTCTTTTGCAAACAACATTTGAAAACAACAAGGGGCTAACTTTCGTTCCAAAGGCGATCAAGTGGCACGAGATTGAGATCCCAGCGGAATGGGCAGTTCCTAATCCAACACCAACATTGCCGCAATAGCACGATGACCTCGCCTCTATCGAGCAACATCAGGACGGCACAGTCGAGATCAAATTCAACAATCAAGAAAAAATCAGGTTTAGCACCTTTGACTTTGAATCGGTTAGGAGATCTGTTTCCTCCCATTCTTCCAGACCCATTTCTGAACCTGAATATCCCTTTCAACATGCTCCTGATTGTCCTTTTAATCATGAGCGTTCCTAATCCAACATCCCTCTTGGCACAATGGAAACTGTACCAATCCCTCAAAATGTTTATGTCCAACAACCTAACATGTTACCAACAGCCAGTGATATGGTAGGACCCTCTTTTCAAAATATTCCTTCTTCTTCAACAAAAAATCTTTTTATGGTGAAAACAGAATTCAAAATTGATTTTCCTTTTCTCAAAACAGATTTCAACTCTTCTCAAAATGAGGAAAAGAGAACATGATTTCTTCAACATTTTTCAAGATCTCAAAAGGATGAGATTCACGAAGAATTCTATCATTTTATGCGACAGAATGAAATCACTCTTCCTTTTTTCCAGTGGTTTGAAATGTTTGCGCAGCTCAAGAAATGGATTTTCCTTTTTCACAACATCTTCAAATGGTTTCTTTTTCAACAAAAAAATGGTTGCTTTCGGATCAAAAAACAACGGTTGATTCCAAAAGACCTCCATTTCAAAATATTCAGCTTTTTTTTCAAAATTTCTCAATTCCTGCGTCTCCTGTCAAAGGACCCTCTACTTCTTTAGATCTTTCTAAGGAAACAACAGTTAAGGAGACTAACAAGATAATTGAACAAAATAATTTTACTAACCAATATCTTGATTCTATTGGTTCTCAACTTGACAAAATTGAAGCTCTTGTTTCCAAAGACCCTATTCCAACAAGATCTTCTTCAACAATTCCTCATTCTATCATCAAGCCTTTCTCCCTTCCTTCAGAAGTCAAGCTCAAAGAAGACTCTAATGCTGATCTTTTGCGGAAAGTGGACCAACAGATTCAAATTCTTCAATCCCTTTCGCTCAAGGGTAAAGATAAGGTAGTTCCCGATACTCCTTCTCCTCAAGTGGTGGCTTCCAAATCAGTCATTCAACCACCAATGACACATCCTCCTCCTTCATCTTCTTCTCAACTTCCAAGATTCATCTCTGAGATGGCCAATAAGTCTCCAGAGACTCCTTCCTCTCATCAACACAAATATGTTGCAGTTATCAATTAAAATCCGGATCAAGAATCTTCCTCTGATTCTAATTCATCAATCACTGCAATAGAAAATCAATTCGTCCATCAAGAATCCCTTCCTCAAGAATCCCTTCCTCAACTTCAATCGATCATCAACAAACCTCGTTATTATCCTGTCCAAAATTATTACCCAAGATCAACTCCTGTTGATATAGGCTTTGAAGAGCTCGAATCATTTGTCCAAAAATCATACTCTGACGGCGTTCTTTATGAATGGAATATCAACGGTAGAAGTGAGTATGAAATACTCAATTTTCTTCAAGAGATGACAATGGCGTCCAATGTCTTCAAGATTCACAACAAGACGGATCAACACGTTGCAAAACTTCTCGTTGGTGGATTCACCGGCATTCTCAAAGGATGGTGGGAAAATTATCTCACTGAAGAACAACGCCAGGGAATCTACAGCGCAGTTCAAAAGGATCAAGCTGGCAACGTAATTCTCAACGAACAGGGCCAGATGATCTCAGACGCTACCAACACTCTCTTTTCAACAATCGCAATTCATTTCATTGGCGGATCTAAATCACTTCAGGAAAAGAGTCTTGAAACTCTTTCCAATCTTAGGTGCAAAACCCTTAGGGACTTCCGATGGTACAAAGATACCTTCCTCACTAGGGTTATGTTCAGATCTGACTGTTAACATTCCTTCTGGAAAGAAAAATTTCTTTTCGGACTTCCTCCCCTCTTTGTAGAAAAGGTGCGAACCAAAATCTGTAATCAACATGGTGGTTACATCCTGTATGATCACCTTTCATATGGTCAACTTATCGCTTTCATCAACCAGACAGGTTTGGAGCTTTGCACAGACCTTCGTATCAAGAATCAAATGGATCGACAACAGCTTTCAACATGCAAAGAGCTTGGGAATTTTTGCGAACAATTTGGATACCAACCTCTTCGCAAATCTCAGCCTCTCTCAAGAAAACCCAAACACAAATCTTCTTCGAAAAACAAACCTTTTTGACCATACTCAAAATACCATAAGTACCAAAAATATCAAAAACCTCGATTTTCCAAATCAAAATTCTACTCAAAACCCAACAAAAACACCAAGTCATCCAAAAAGACTCCGGTTTGCTACAAATGTGGTAAGCCAGAGGGCATTTTTCCAACCAGTGAAAGTTTAAGGCGAAGCTGAATGAGCTCCAGATGGATGAAGCAGTCCAGCAACAGCTCTTCAACATCCTTAACAATTCATCATCATCATCAGAAGAAGAATTCCAACTCGATGAGCTCGACAACAACTCCTCTGATGACTCGTCTTCTTCCTCTACTTCTCCTCCAATTCTTTCAAAAAACTGCATGTGTGACTCCTGCAGTAAGCCAAACCTCAAAGTCAATGTTATCACCTCTTCTTCCTCTTCAAATCTTTCTGATCAGCTTATCCAGTTCCCTATCCATCTTGATTCTCCTAAAAAATAATTGGAGTATCTTCAGGCGATCAAGGATTTGCTTTCTCAAGAAAAGACTCCGGAGATTCAACAGACAACTCAACTCACGGAGCCTACAGAACCCTACGATCTCCAAAGGATTCTGAAGAAACAACATGCGAGGACTCCTCTTCCACAGCCTTCGATTCAAGATCTTCAACATGAGATAAATTCACTCAAAAAGGAACTTTCAGATCTTAAATCTGAAGTTCGTCAAATCAAATCAACTCTTTCCTCCCAACCTTCTTCTTCCAACTCTACTTCTCTTCTGATCAAGCAAGCTGAAGATGAAGTTCAAGCAGAAAATCTTTTTCGTATTTCTTCTCAAATTACTTTTCAAAAATGGCGTACTTTTATTACTCTTGTCATCAACAATCAAGTTTCTTTTACTTTCATTGCATGGATTGATTCAGGTGCGGACCTCAACTGTATTCAAGAAGGTTTAATTCCAACAAAATATTTTGACAAATCTTCTGAAAAAATGTCTGCCGCAAATGGATCAAGTTTGAAAATCAAATATTGTCTTTCTAATGTTCATATTTGTAAAGATGGTGTTTGTATCAAAACAAGTTTTATTGTTATTCGCAACCTCAACACTCCAATCATACTTGGATGCCCTTTTTTGGATTTGATCAAACCATTTTCAGTTTCAAGTGAGGGTATTCAAACAAATTTGCTTTCTCAAAATATCCTTTTTAATTTCATTGATTCTCGTAGAGCTAAGGACCTTAATATGCTTAAGGACCTTTCCATTGAGAAAAAACACAATTTGATCTAACGCAAAACTTAACAAATCAATTTTCTCAGAGAGGATCTTGAGTTTGCTAGGATCACTTCCAAAATTGAATCATCTGATTTCCAAAACCGAGTCACTTCTTTCCAAAAACAACTTGAATCAGAAATTTGCTCTTCCATTCCCAACCTGATTTTTTCTTGACTGTTGAATTTGATCTCGACTGTGCCGTCCTGATGTTGCTCGATGGAGGCCAGATCATCGTGCTGTTGCGGCAATGTTAGTGTTGGATTAGGAATTGTCCATTCCGCTGGGATCTCGATCTCGTGCCACTTAATCGCCTTTGGAATAAAAGTTAGCCCCTTATTGTTTTCAAATGTTGTTTGCAAAAGAAGAGTTTCCTCTTTGGTGTCAGTTTTCAATGCTTTTGGGTTCAAAACAGTTTTCATGACCTTGTAATGAACACGATAAATGACAACCAAGGAAACAATATTAGGATCCATGTTGAAACCACTTGTTTTCATGTCCAAGGTTAAAACTTTTGGTGTGCCTGGACAATGAACTGCAATAGAGAAATTGGGATAACAGTTGAAAAACACTGGTCCTTTTGAAAGACTTGTTGCGACTGTGCCTAACAAAGAATCAGCATAATTTTGGTGACGTGCGTCACGAAGACATAAAAGAACTGAATTGTTGAGACCATCCCTGGTCAATGGCTTGACTGCAATGGTAACTAAACCTATATGCAAAAAAATGTATTTTTGTGCATGCTTATTGATGGCTTTTGGAGAAAGAAGTTGAATTGACTGAACAGGCTCATTCACACTCATCGTCTGTTCAACCGTGTTGATTTGATAACTTGTCAAAAAATCAGAAGTATGAGTTTTGTAAACTTGAGAGACTGGAACTTCTGGCAAAGTCCAATCAGAAAGATGGTGTTGAATTTCTGAAAATTTTTCTTTTTGCTTATATAAAACACTACTTGAGTTGATGCTAGATGCAGAAGCAAGTTGTTTATTTGAATTACTTTTCCAAAATCTATCCATGTTGATGCAAATGAATGTTGGTTACACGGTCACGGCCAACGGTTTACACTGCCCTAAACGTCTATCTCTCGGCTCACCGGGTTTTACACTACGCGACTATATGTAATCTGGTAACTATACATTCACTTGAAGAAATAAGAACAGATGTTGAATTGGCAAGACAAATAACTAACTTGGCTCTGATACCAGAAACAACCCAGGACAGAATGATAAATAAACAAATTGATAAGATATTCAGAAAATAAATTGATATTGAAAATAGATTGAAGGCAAACCTGTTGAAGAAAAACTGTTGTTATTGATCTTCAAAGAAAATACAATAAGAGGAAATGGAAGTACGGAAATGTAAACACTCAATATACAAGCGAACTCACTCCTCTATCCAACTCCTAAGTAATGTACAAACAATTCAGCCTTAAATAGACTGAAAGAAAGTCCTATGCTACCTTGGATTCTTATCGACTAATGATGCCGCTGGGAATCTTCACTGTTGATGCTGACCAAAAGTTGTTGAACAGTTGGACGCGTGAACTCCTTTTGCCGAAAGTCGTTGTTGAAGTGACAAAAGTTGGAGACGCGTGTCACTTTGCACCGAAAGTCGGTGTACCCGCTACTTTGCTGTCGGGCATGTGGAATATCCCTGTTAATGATGTTGATTGGATCAGAACGCCTGGGAGTCGACATTGATGTTATCCAGACCAAAATCTGGATCCTCGTTCTAGTCCGGGCTTGGATCCGGGCTCTGGGTCGAATCATCCGACTCTTCTCCCGGGTCTTGGAATTCTCTGTTGAGCTCTTTGATGAGTCTTGAGATTTCCTTGGGGTTTGTTGCTTGAGCCAGTTGCGCCTGCAGTTGATTCTTGCGCAGGAGAAACTGTGATTGATGTTGGACGCCTTTATTCCAGGCCTCTGGGTGATCCTTGAACCATTGTTGAATCACCTGTGTTGTGACTTTTGAGCTGTCGAACTTGTCCCACCACTTGATGCGGAATGCTCTGCAGAGGGATGGTGGCTCCTTGCCATCGTTGAAAATGCTAAGATCCCATGAAAGAATCCAAGTAATGTTGAAATGAAAGAAAAAGATAAACAGAGGGTCGAAAAATCTCCATTTATCCGGATTTTGAAAAGATTTTTGAAATTCTTGAAAACAAAGCAAAATTGAAGGAGGAAGGATTTCTTCAATTCCGCCAAAATTGTACCACCACTGGCGTGAAAACCAATATGGGGTTTTTGAAATGTTGAATTGATTGCAAAAGAAAATAAACCAAGAATGTTGATGGGATTTATTTTGAAAATACAAAACTTTTGTCCAAGCTTCAACGTAATCCCAGTGGTTGAAACTCGAAGGAGAAAACTTCTCCGAGAATTGTTGACAAGACTAGTGGGTCTTGTGGGTGGCAATCCATTCAGAGGGTGTGATAATCCTCTTGATCTGGAGTTTTGAATAGGTCACCATGTTGTTCTTATCTTTGTTGTGGGTGATGTTGATGGAGTTGGTGTCTACGAAAATGAATTCGTAGAACACTTGGGTTTTTTGGTTGTGTTGGTTTGGGTAATAAAACGGAAAAGAAAGTTCTTGAAGGAGTTTCCATTGCTCCTTGATTATTGCAAAATCTTTTTCTATCCACGCGATTTTGAGGGATATCTTGTGGATATATTGGCCTTTTGGAATGGTAGGTTGATTTTGTGGTGAGGCTTGCGGTGAGGGTGTTGAAGGTGACTGTTGGGTTGCTTGAGAAAATGTTCTCAATGGGGTAAAAGTATTGGAGGTTGAGATTGGGTTGGTTTTCTGTTGGGGTGTTGTTGAAGATTGAGCAGACGCCATTGATGCCGCACCCATGGAGTACGAACTTTTTGCTTGAGGAGGCGTCTTTGATGTTGAAGATGTTGCTTTGCCCTTGCCTTTGGACGAAGACATTATTGTTGATGTTGTTCCTGCAAAAACTCTCTTGTAAGGAAGTCAAGAAGGAAATTTGACTCGCCTTTAATAAACTCGATATCAAAATCAAAAATTGAAAGAAGAGCTTGCCATCTTGCAAAAATCTGTTTTGAAGCCAAAATTTTCACATCTTTTTACAAAACATCTTTTGCAGCCTTACAATCAATTTTTAAAAGAAATTTTTGATTCAGAAGATCATCTTGAAATTTTGTGATACATAGCACTATAGACAAAATTTCTTTTTTAGTAGTACTATAATTCTATTGTGTTGAGTTCCAGAAGCCTGACGTAAAACGAACAGGTTGTTCTGGATGTTGAAGAGAGAGGCGCTGTTTGAGAATGCCACCAAAACCTTGTTCTGAGGCATCGGTCTCGACAATTTTGTAGGCCTGAGGATGAGGAAGACCTAAATAAGGAAGTGTCCTTGCTTTTTGCTTGAGGATTTTGACTGTGTTGGTATGTTGATCTGACCAGGCTGGAGGATTTTTGGAGAGACGCTGGTACAGGGGTTTTGCAATTTTTGTGAGGTCTTGACAGAACTCAGAGACATAATTAAGACACCCTAAGAATCTTTGCAGTTGGGTTTTTTCTTTGATTTCATCAGGAAATTTGGACGCAAACTCGAGACTTCTATCAATGGGGATGATAGTGCCTTGCGTGATGTTGTGTCCTAAAAACCTAATGTTAGTTTTGAAAAGCTTGATTTTTGATGCAGAAACAACTAAATCATTTGACTTGATGAGATGCACAAATGTATGTAAGTGCTTCCAATGTTGATGAATGCTATCAGAAAAAATAAGTACATCATTAATATAAACAATAGAAAATGTTGAGTAAGGGTTGAAAATATCATTCATGATTTTTTGAAATTCTGAGAGGGCATTCTTGAGACCAAAAGGCATAACGTTCGACTCGTATTGGCCAAACGGGACGTTGAATGCAGTCTTGTATCGGTCTTCTTCACGGACTTGAATTTGATTGTATACACCCTTCATGTCGAATGTTGAGAAGATCTTAGCGTTGACCAACTGCAAAGGTTTGTTCGGGTACAACATTCCTTCCTTCACTCGTTGCACTATAGGGTCCAAAACTAGCTGTACTAAAGTTATCCCAATTTATATAGCTTTGTTCGGGTAGATTTTTCTTACTTACAACATATCCTGTTTCTTCTATTTTAGATTGACTCAAAGGTTTCTTTATATATGCCATCTAATCACTGTAAATCCCTGATAGGTTTGCTATATGTTCTTCTTCATAGTCTATTACATCCTCGGGTTCCAAACTATTATCAACTTCTAGGTTAAATCTTTTTAATCCAATTTATATTAGTTAATATATCACTTTTATCATTTTCTGAAATATCCCAACTTCTTATCCAATAATTAATATTTTCATAGTTATTGCTAAAGGTTGACCACCTATGCTCTGATAGGACGGAGCGCGCCGCGGAAGACGGGAGACTGCTAAGGATCCTAGATACCTCTTGTCCTTTCCTACAGCAATCTTGACAACACAGGTGTATTCTATTAACAAAGGTTTCCTTAAGGGTAAACGCTACTAAACCAAAATCTTTTAGATCAACATTTAGCGGGAAACCATTAACATTAATATAACCTTTGTGGTCATAAGGTTAAGAATTTAACTCCCATTAACCACTTTTTTTGAGATTTGTCTCAAATGAATTGCCGTGATAACTTTAATCAATACGTAAATGATTGATCCTCTCATATCAATATGAGAAAGTCTTGATATGAGAGGATCATAATCTTGAAAAACACTTCGCATCTCTTCAAAATTGCAGGCATCTCTTTAAAATTGTAGTCATGGTAAAATCCTAGTTTATTTAATCAGGAGGGACTCCCCAAGCACACAAATTTTCTATAAACAGAAAATAGAAGTCTTATTATATTTAAATTAAATTTAGAAATTTAATTGCTAATTAATTAATGCTTAAAATCCTTAAATTAACTTTTATTTGTGAATTTCAAAGATTAAATCTAAGTATATTTTAATTTCAAAGATTAGATCTAAGTATATTTAATGTCTACTATTAAAAGAACCTGTGTAGAATATAAAACATTCATGACTAAATTCGTTATCTATTATTAAAAATAAATCCGTGTAGAGCACGAATAGAAGTGCACTAGTTTATATTAAAATTATTCATTTTCAACACATTTTAAAGTACCACATTGTCACTTGCAATTTCTTCTTTTTCTTAAGGCATTCTAATTTCTAAGGTGTTACATCAACAACTGGTTGGCATATATTAAACTTTTTCTTTTATACGCCATTCTACCGCATTAGTACTTGCATATCTTATTTAACATGAAAATAAGAATAAAAAAGTTAAAAAGATTAAAAATTTTTAATATGTAACAAATTAAAAAATAAAAAATAGAAACAAAACATTAACATTAAAATTTACAATTTTAAAAATAAAAAACTATCAAATTAATATTTTTAAAAACTTAAAAACAAAAAAAACTAAAGTTAGAAATTTTGAACTTAAAAGTAAAAGTTTGAAAATTAAAATATTAGATAAATTAAAAATTAAAAAAGATAATTAAAAAATAAAACGTTAAGAAATTTAAAAAGTAAAAGGTTAAAAATAAAAAATTCAATAATTAAATAAGTAAATAATTTTAAAAAAAGAAACGCAACTCTTTTCAATTGTAACTTTCGATTGAGCAATTTCTAAAAAAGATGAAAGACACTACAGCAATAATGCCAAACTGGCTTTTAATTGTCAGTCAATTAATACTAAAATAAGATTTATTTTAAGATTTTGGAAAATGCATTGTTTGCTATCAAAAATAAATAACAAGCATATAAAGCAGACGGTATAAGAATCGCTGGTATAAGCACAAGATGGCACGTGCCATTTACACTTTCTTTTTAAAAAAAAAAGAATTTTATATTTTAATTCATTTAATTATTTTTTTTAAGAAGCCTTTTAGCTTTTATCATACCTTTTCAGTATAAGCTAAAAGTAGTGAAACAAATTAAAAGTACAAAAAAGTTTTGTGATGGTTAAAAGACTAATAATGATGAAAGAGAAAAAAATTACAAAGTTATTTAATAAAAATAAATATGTCAAAAAATATAATAAATTATAAATTTGTCCCCATTTTGGCCAAGTTTTTTTGACTACGAATCATTTTTCTTTTGTTATTAACTCATGCATTAACCTAAACTATTATCTATTCTACTTTATGATTATTGATTAAATTAATCTTTCATGTTATACTTTTCTATTCTTTGCTTTATTAATCAATTATGTGGTATGCTTATCTATAATATCTTTTTTTAACTCAGAAATTTAATTGCAAACTAATTAATATTTAAATAATATTCAACCGTGGATTATTTCATTATTGACTTATATCCTGATCTATTCTCGATTATCTACTTTCAATTTAATTTTCAATAATTAAACATACTATATTATGTAATATTTATCTAGTCTTATTTTCTATTAATTTTCAGCTATTATTTATTATTTTTTAATTATTTCTTATCTATTAGCAATATATATTATTATTATTTTTAGTTTAAAATTTTAATTGTGAATTTTTCCATTAAAATAATATTCTTTTATGAATTTCAAAAGATCCACAATGAGACTCGTCAGACACTGCACAAAATAAATAAACTCGACTTAATGTAATATCTAGGGCTAAAAAGAAATCAATTTTGACAAAGCACGGGATACAAAAATGCTAGTTTCAATTAATGAGTCATACTTTTATGCAATTATGATAAAATAGATAAGATGTTGCTATAAACTTTTAAGAGACCGGAGGAATGTTGCAAATATGAAATTCAAGGAATTAAACATGTATTTTGTGTATATAGAGAGACTTGCCTTTTCTATCATGCTCTGGAAATGCCACTTTTCGAAGCAACTCCCAACCTTCTCCTTTTGTGAAATTCTTTGGTTTATGGGGGAATCCCATATTTGCCACTTCTTGAATGCGAGTTGTCAGTAAGACCTTGCTCTTTGCTTCTCCCATAGGAAAGGCCTCACTTAGAATCTTCCAGTCCTCTATTTTCCATATATCATCGAGGACCACAAAACATTTTCTCCCTTTCAATACTACTGTAAAGCTTCGGTACCAAAGTTGTATGGTCTCCGTCCATGGCGTTTCCGAGTTGCTCCAACATATCTTTGAGAACCTTGTCAATTTGCATTTCCTGGGAGATACAGACCCAAGCAAATGCTTCAAAAGAATTTTGAACAACCCCATGATTGAATATTTTTGTGGCAATTGTGGTCGTACCCAGACCTCCCATACCCAATATAGAAATCACTCGATGGTGACTTTCATCAATAGTGATCAAAGACACCAACTCTCGAATCTCATCCTTTCTTCCAACAAAATTCTCCTCGACTTTATGTCCATAAGTTTCCCTTAGCAATCGCTGCTTTTGTTTTGCTTCTCTTGAGCTTTCTCCTTCATTTATATCCTTTATACCATACATTTCACGACTTCTGATGAGGCTATTGATTTGGGATTTAATTTTCGCAATCTCTTTGCCAACCTCGTGAAGCTCTTTGCCTTCGCATAATATGCATGCAAATCTTTTCACAATATTTTTTATGCCCTTCTCCTTCCCTTTTTTTGTTACAATTTCAACAGCGTACGTCTCGAGGACATCTTCAGTTTTATAAGCAAAGTCTTCTACTTCTTTAACCCAAGTGCGAACACGCTCCTCTCTAAGTTGTCTCTGGTCTGCATCTTTTAAGAAGCTCTTCATCATCATCCTTAGCTGCACTTGGATTTCCTCAACTTGATCCTTAACTCCAGACAAAAATCTTCCCTCTTCCAACAACAAATCGCCAAGAATTTCAAGAGTAACTGACAGAACTGCTTCTGCCATTTTTCTTTTTTTTTTTTTTTCTTTCAATGCAAATGCAAAAGGGTTGGGCTCTCTTTGAATTTGAGCAGAGCTTTGTAGTGAAATTATGGGAGGTTAGGCATCGCATTGATTGCGTTATTGGAGAAAGTCAAGAAACGTGGCTAAAATTGTGTGGTCGATATGGCATGTGGACTCCAGATAATTTGCTATGACAAGCATACCGACATCTGTGGCTTTTGATGAGCTGTAAAGTTATGTGATTATAAGAACGTACCAAAATGCGGTACAATAATGTTGGATCAAAGATTTTGTTGTAACGGTTTAACATCCACCAATTATTTTATTCTCAAATTTTAAATTACAAGAGAAAAAAAATAAAATTTTTAATTGTATGAGTGAAATAAAATATATTAAAATAAAATTTAATTAAGAAAAGATATGAATCCAATGCCCACGACAATTTTGTTGCGCTTGTACTGTCCCGGATGCCTCCGTTGTCGAGACAAGTTTAACGATGATGAGTGGTGTGGTATGAATTGGTCTTACCTTATGTGCTTTTAATGAGCTGTAAAAGTTAAGAGATTATGAGAATGTGTTGAAGATATTATTATTTTTTGTTTTACGTATGATTGATTTTTGTAAATTTGTTAAAAGAGACCTAAGTATTTAGTATTAATTGTAATTAGTATCGTTGTTGAATCAAAATAAGAAATGTTAATCGTTGATAATTTTGTGATCATCCAATTGTTTTCAAATCGGTCCATTCAATAATGTAAAATATCATAGTGTGATTAAAGAATTAATGGGAAAAAAATCTCCTAATTCCATAGTCAGGCTCTTATATAAAAAGACAATATATGCACAGAACATTTAATTCAAAAAATATACAAGTTCTTCTATTTTTCTTTGCAACAAAAAGTAATCCAATAATGTTTGATCCATTCTTAGACTTTGTTCGGCAATAATTTTTTAAGTAATTTTTAATGTCAAAATATTATTTATTCAAGTTATTGTTACTCAATAAATAGCTTTTCAAGTAACTTTTAGTGTTTCAATTTCTTTTTTTAAAACATTAAAATTTTTAATGTTTCGCAATAAGTTATTAGTGTTTCACATTTTTTTCTTTTTGGCAATTCTATGCCTTTTCCATTTTTTCAAAAATCCTAAATCTCCTTTCACTCTTTCTACATTTTTTTACCACTTTATTTTCACAATTATAAATAAAATAATTAAAAAATTAATTACAAGTTCTATACATATTAAAATATACTAAATTATATATAAGTTTTATTAGTTTATTTATTATTTTATTTTGATAAAAATAAATTTTGAATCTATTAAAAATAGTTTTCTGTAGTATTGATACAAATATTATCAATAATTAATTTTATTATGTTTTAATAATAAAATATTATTATAAAAATATATGTCTAATTATAAAATAAATTATCTTATTCAAATAATAGTAATAATAATTATAATTATCATAAGAATAATAAAACTAATAACATGATGTTAATGTCTTTTTTGTTTTCATCAGCTAATCCAACACCTAAGTTTATGGAACATATTTGTTCAATCAACTATATAACAACTATCAACTATTCAAATATCTATCAGTTAGCCTAACAATTATTAACTATTCCAACAACTAATTACGTCGAACAGAGCCTTAATTAGTCTTCGTTTTAATATTTTAACTGCACATCTTGATTAATCAATTTGTTTGTAAATTTTAGATCATGAAAAAGAAATGAAGCTTAATTTTTTTAAGTGAAATAAATAATTAAAATACGATGTTAAAATATTAAAATAAAATTGAATTGAGGAAGGTATCCAACGGTTCCGACAATTTTATTGAGCTCGTACAGTCACGCATGCTTTTGTTGAAATTAAACGGTGCCTGGTCCCATTTCCAAAAGCAGGTTGACAGTATTAGAATCTCCAAAACAGTTGCGTCTTTTTCTTTGGCAAAATTTTAGAATCTCTAGAGGGAGTAAAGAAAAAGGTTTGAACAATACATAAGATTAGTGTATAATTAAATTTATGAATATATTGTATAAAAATTATGAATAATTAAAAATTTTAAACATAAATTATTAAAATTATAAATATATATAATATGAAATCAATAAATAATTAAAATTTGTAAATATATAACATAAAAATTATAGACTTATAGTATAAAAAGTATAATAACGCATGGTGTTCATGCTCTGTAGCGCACAAAGTTAATTGAGTGTACAGTGGACTTGGTGCACAATATAAGTGTTGTATTTTTCTTTGACTTGATATTTCTCATGACGAAGTACTCCAAATATAAAACAAAAAAATAAAAATAAAAACTGTAAATTTACTCCCTCTCATGCTCCCACCTGGCTTTCGGCGCATGTTAGCATAACATGCACCCTCCTCTTCTCCGTGCTCCCTTTGTTTGTTCTTCTCTTGCTTCCTCTTCTTGATCTTTTATCTTCATAACTTTTTTCTGCTACTTTTGCCTAGCAAGCGTGTGCATTCCTACCTATGATGATTTACTTTCCTGTTTCCTTTGCCAATAAACATTTATTGTACAACAAAACTGAAAAGCCCCAAACTAAAAATTGAAAGAGTACAAGACAATGTGAACTAAGCCCAGAAAAAATCTGACAACAACTGTTCGATTAATTTGGTCTATTCTATTTTCTCCCCACTAACTAAATTGAAGTAATAAATAGACCAAACTCAATTCAGTGCAGTTTAATTTATGCTCACCCCTAATTACATGTAAGCGTTTAAAGCTCAAAAAAAAAAAAAAAAAGTATATTGAAGAGCCTACGTACTTAATGGATAGGTTAACACGTTTGATTGGTGAGAAGATAACAAGCCCCTCTACAAAAGCTAGAATTTAGAAGAGACATGAAAATTGTACAACAAATTTCTAAAATTTATTCTTAATCCGAAGCTTGAAACCTTTTTATTTAAAAAAACCTTGACTTCAAAAATAGTTTCTTACTCCTTTTTCGTTGACCAAAGGAAAAAAGGGAAATTTATTTATGCCAACGCGAAAGTGTGCATTGGATTCACAAGAAAGACTACAATTACTATATATAAAAGAAGGACAATTGTTTGTGCCATTGCAAAAGAGTCTTGGCAAGAGAGGAAGATTCCGTTTGTCCCACCATTAACACGAATTTTTATTTTAAAAAAAAAAGTTATCTTTTTGTCCAGAAAGGAATATATTATAACCCAATAAGGTTAACCAACCGCAATAGGATCGGCATTATTTTGTACAATTACAGTGCAAGATAAATCCATGAGAATATTACAAACAGAAAACTCATCTTAATCACACGAGCAATTATGCTGTTCTTTTTTTTTTTTTCATAAATAGAGATTTCATTAAAACTGAAAAAAAGCATTAAATAAAAGTTCAAACCCAAAGGGCACACTGGACAGAACAAATCAAGACACATAAACAAGTGGGCTAAACAATGAAAGCCCAATTAGGAAAAAGGAAAGCTAGACCACGTCCGTGGGTTGAAGCCCCAATATATAAGAAACATGAAGGCCAACGACCATCCGGCCCTATATATATGACAAAAACTATTTGACAACCTCTGCACCAAAAAATAAGAGTGAGCATTCAACACAAAAACTACTTTATAACCTCTAGACCAAAAAATAAGGGTGAGCATTCAAGTCGAACTGACAAAAAACAAAATAACTAAAATCTAAAATTATAAAACTTTGGAAACCAAAACAGAAACAAATAGTGAGAATGATCAAAAAAAGTGGAAGGAAATCCACCCTAGATGAAAGGGCAAGCCCTCCATGCCCAAGGCTTGAACAAGTGGTAACAAAGACCACTTTATCATCTCAACAACAAAGAATAAGGATGAGCATTTAAGTAACTGAACCGAAGTTGAAATAATTAAAAACCAAAATTATAAAATTTCAATAATCAAAACCGAATCGAATAGTAAGAATAATTGAAATAGTTGAATCCTATTTTTTGATTCGGTTCCGGCTATATACTGAAATAAATTTTCCATTGTATGCTATACTATATTTACATAAATACGACAACTAAAAAAAATTGGCCCCTAATAACGATGTGTTTATTTATTATATTAACACTCCCCATCACATGTAGGCGGAAGTTAATTTGATTTTAAGCTTTGCATATCAGCAGCTTTAATGTTTTTAAATAAGTAACAGTCAGTTTTAAACCTATGATTTGAGCTCTCTAATACCATAAAAAATTACTGCCTCATCTAAAGACTAAAAGATTAAGCTTATAAAGAGGGTGTTGATATGTGTATTTGTGGGAATAAGACATTCAGGTCCTAGCTTTTTAGTATGGGGCAAAGAAGTCCTTTAGTTGTTTTTTTTTATTTTTTTTCCTTCTCTCTCTTGAGAAGTTCTCATAAATTAACACCATTATTTTCTTTTAATTGTAGGAGAATAAATTAGTAATCTTACAAATATTAAACATCCCATCCCAAAACCCACGTCTTAAATCCCAGATTGCAATTGCAATTGGAAATGGAAGCCCAATCTGTGCATGTATGGAGTGGTAATATACATTAATTATTGCAAATATGCGAGCTTTTGTGTATTAATATGTACGTGCGTTTGTGCTGTTTTGCTTTTATGCATCTATGGTGCTTTGGATGCTAGCAAGTGTGTGGGATGGACCGATGGATTTTTCAATTTTTTACTTTGTTTCATTTTCAGTGGCATGTATATTCATCATTTTTCTCTTACTTCAGTTTAAAAAGTTGATATAATTTCTCCAACTCACAAACAGATTCTCATGAATCAAGTTTGAGTTTTTGAGTTTAATTTTGTAAGATAATAAGAGAAAGGATAATGAATTTTGTTGGCATTGTCTTTGTTAGTACCAGTAATTATGCAGCTCATTAAGGAGTGGATAAAGTACCATTTGTAGAACATATGCTAATATGCGTGTTTGGAGAAGAAATAAAGTGAGGACAAAAAAGAAATTTTAGCTGGTAAACTCTTTGATTGTTGAAAAAACTTAACTCTACTAATCTCAAAGGATCTCTCAAGGGAAAAAGAATAATTGGAGGACCTAATTGTTCTAATGGTAAAAAGTTAGAGACATAAATGTCTTATTTCCTTTTATTTATTGTATTAATATATTGTGCATATAGTAGAACTTTGAAATAGTTCACCAAGGTTTCATCCTGAAATTTTTCAATATTTTATTTTTCAAAAGACAATTAAAAGAAAATTCGAAATGAATAATTAAATTTTTTAAGAATCAAATATGATGACCTACAGTGTACGTCATCTGAAAATTGAGGAGGGAAGGAAAGATGATCCATTATGGGCCTGTTTGGATTGGGTTCTCCCCCTAGAAAAAAGTATTTTTTTTTAAAAAAAAAGTTATATTATTTTTGCAGTAACTATTTAATTTGATTTCTAAAAAAGCTGAAACTCTGAAAAAAAAAATCAAATACATCTTTTTTAAAAAACTAGAATTTTTAGCTTTTAAAAAATATTATTTTTCAAAAGCTGTTAAAACAAGCGTTTTTAAAAAAAGTCAATCCAAACAAACCCTATATCCAACAAATTGGCGTCACATTTTCTTTTCGGATTGCTCTAAAATGATGCCTACCTAAAGTCCGAACCTTTAACCAAAGTTCATCTTTTTCTAGTCTCGGTCAATATCAAAACTACAAAAAATTAGTAAAAGTCTTTGGAAAGAAGGGAATAGATGATGCTTGCAGAAATTATCTATCTTTTAGGCATATTTGTGTAAAAAAGGATTAATGTCTCTACAAGTCCTTGAATTATAGGACTCGAGACATTTTGGTCCCTTGACTTTTAAAATAAGTTTTTTTATCCCTCAACTTCATTAAGGAAGACACCATTAATCTTTTAGCTAATTTCCGTCCATAATTTAACGGGAAATGTGACATGACTTGCAGGTGATGTAATTTTCGTCCATAATTTTGGATTGGGGATTTGGGGGGCAAAAATTGGTTGGGGAATGATATATTTGAAATGATCAATATATCAATTTCTTTATAAATTTATATCTATTATTCAACTCAAATAATGTTTGTAAATTTAGAAGATTGAAACATGAGTGAAGAGATAAGTTTTTCTAATTGTTTTTTATTACGTATTTGATTTTTTTTTAAATTATTTGTTCTACTCCTTATCTGTTTTTTCACATTATGCTTTAGCCTACATTCAACTTTTCGGTATTTTGTATCAAGTTGAGTCACTTACATGCGTAGCAAGTGTAAGAACACATTCCTACCTATGATGTTTTTACTTTTCTTGTTTCCTTCGCTAAAAAACACTGTTTATACAACAAAGCCACTGAGGCCCAAACTAAACTAGACAAGGGCCCAAACTAAAATTGCAAAGAGCGGAAGATGATGATGAACAAGCCCAGAAGAAAAACATCACAATATAGATAAATGGGCTGGAACTTTCCAGCTAGTCCAACCAAACACAACAACGGGCTCGTTTGAATTAGAAAATTGCTCGTTTCTATGACCTTTGAATTTTTCCTTTTTTTTTTATTTTAAGAGATTAGAATTTTTGACTCTTAGAAAAAGTTGATTTTAAATATTTATTAGAATTTTATTTTTTTAATTTTTTTTAAAAATTAACTCAAATACTTCTTAAAAAACTAATTATTTAAAAAAAAAATTATAGAAAAAGTTCAATTTAAACGGGCACAAACACACGTCTCGATCTGTGACAGTCTTCGACCAAAAAAAAAAAAAAAGGAAAATCCGCGACAGTCCTTACTAAAAAAAAAAATGCACCTCTGCATTTGGGGAGTGATTTGTGAATGAATTGGCTTTTTTAGTTCGTTGAAAAGATTTTCTTTTCTTACTTTTTATGTGACTTCCTTTAACTTAGTAAATCTTGGTTTTTTTTTTTTTTTTGGGGCGGGGGGGGGGGGGGGAGGGGAGCACGGGGGTGGTCTTTCCATGTAAATCTTGGTTTCTATTTTCAACAAAATGCTAGTAATCTGACGGCGGGTTTTGCATATAGTGACCCCACACCACGTCATGTCCAAAGTTTAATATTGTCTTAAAATAGCTTAAAAAATTAATTTTTAAAATACAAATTTAAACAATTAATGACTTTTGTTTAATAATATTTTTATTCAAAATTTTATAATTTAATAGTTAAAATCTCACTACTAAATTAGATAGAATCTTAAATAATAAAAAAAAGACAGAATGTAGATGAGTCAAAATTTTCATATTACATGTAAGTGCTTAAAGCTCAACAAAAAAAGTAGAGTATATATTACATTTATTAAGACGTGGTATAAATCATAGGAGAAAAGTAAAGAAACAAATGATGTTGATAAGTCAACTTCGAAGCAGCATCCGGTTCTTGTCAAGTTTATTTTATTTAAAAGCTCGTTCATATAAAAAGAATATTAATATATTTATTTATTTTTTTAACATACCCCTTACATGGCCTATAAAAGTGTGATCTATTTTGAACTTGCATGCACATAGTTTTAATGTTTTTAAGTGAATGGCATTGAGTTTTTGAATTTGAAACATTTCAACTTCTAACGTTTGATACAATATTGAGTTACTATCTCATCTAAAATCTCAAATTTATATAAAAAAAATTGATCTATTTATTTATTTTGTCAATAATAATTATCCCTGTACTTCTCGTAGTTTTTCTTGTGAATACAATATACACTTTGCATGGGCAAAAGCAAACTTCTTTCTATTTTCTATTACTCTTATCTTTTCTATATATATATATGTGTATTTATGTGTGTGTATATATATATATGTATATGTGTGTGTATATATATGTATATATATGTATATATGTGCGTGTGTCTATATATATATATATATATATATATATATATATATATATAGTACTAGTAGTTTTTCTTGTGAATCCGCCCGAAGTACTCTATTCCCAGACTTTCCCACATAAACAAATTGTAACAAACTATTATCATTGCTTTCTTCTGTTTGATTTATATAAACCATTATGCATGAAATACTGAATTATCTACGGCATATAGATTAACTTGCATTTTGCAATTTAGTACAGAATTACAAAATGTAGCTCACAAGTAAGAAGTGATTAACCTTTGCTATGGCAGTGGCCACACTCAAACTAGCTAATTCCTGTAAATAATTACAACCCAAATCAAACAACAAAATCATCAGCTTAACCAAAAATTCGCGAAACTAACCAACTTGTCCAAACCTCGGCCTTTACTTTTTTTATTTTAGCTTGCTTTGTTATTTTTGTTGAGTGAA
Organism: Cordia subcordata; assembly: GCA_028554755.1. Taxonomy (NCBI): domain Eukaryota; kingdom Viridiplantae; phylum Streptophyta; class Magnoliopsida; order Boraginales; family Cordiaceae; genus Cordia; species Cordia subcordata. Next base: position 7,461,768 of record JAPTOF010000023.1, read on the forward strand.
ATTTGGTAATGTAACGATGTCATGAATAACATATAACACTTGTTGATTATGTATAATCTTTATAATAATTTTGTAGTAATCGTTCATTATTGTTTGATGGGTTAATAATTTATTTAGTCTCTTATCATTGACTGTTTATAATAATGAAGTTTTTTATTTTTAAAATATGACAATCAACCATTATCTTTGTAAATTGTGATGCTATTACTTTTCAGGTAAAAAGATTATCAAAAATTAACAATTTAAACTTGTGATACACATGTAGATTGATGATTCTGAGACAAGTAGTTGGATTGGATAGGTTGAAAGTGGAAAAACCATATGTGTTGACATTTTTTAATGTTGTAAGTTGTTACTACTTGACAATTTTTTGACTTGAAGTCTAATGACAACACAAATTGCAAAGATGAGCAACTGATTTTTCGTATTGCAAAGATAAGATACTTAATAATTAAAAGGTTAGAAAATGAGAGACTAAATGGGATATTAACCTTTATTAGATCTTATTTGGCTCTTTTAATTGAATGATATTGCTGGTATGTTATCAAGTCATGAATAAATTTTAAAAAAGATTGACTCTACACAATATTTATTATAATTGTATTAACTATTTATAATTATCATATTTTATTCATAATTAGATCCGTTTCATTTTGGTTAAAGCTAAGTGTAATAGTTTCTGAAAGAATTAGTAGTTATTGTTGTTTATCATTAATATGGAGTATGCATAAACTGGTATGAAATATCATTTGATCCAAAATATTTTCAGTAAGTGTAAAAAGAGATATTGGGGCATGCATAAGCTCTCTCTGCTCAGAATGAACTCGTTTAGGTAGCAAAACATAAAGTACCCCAAGCTGCTTCCTCCAATGGCTTCCCAGAATCTACTGCTTTAGGCTTTGCTAATTTATGGTGTCTGGAAGCAAGTACAAACTGAGACTACCTGGACATATATAATTATGCAAATGAACTTTCTTCTCATGAGCAATTTTCATAAAAAGAAACACAAGAAATTGAGCATATTGACTTGAAAAGCAATTTGTATCATTAATAGACCAATTTTCGTGAACGAAAAGATAGAAAAGTTTAGGATCCCTAAGATAAAAACTAAATATATAAACAAATTTTGTACGAACATCCTACAAATGACAAGATATGATACATACAAATGTATAAAAACATCAAGTCCCTACTTCAGGTCAACCAAAGCACTCCAACAGCTTCCACTGCAATCTTTGCATCTTTAGCAGCAACAGCAACAGCAAGAATATCATTAAAACATATAGAGAATTAAAATATAGAACAAATAATGAGATTCAAGTAATTGCCCAATGAACTAATAAATAAGACAAAATGGAGAACAAAAGTAGAAGCATATGTTGATTCAATAAACACTCGAGCAACCCCAAAGTTTGCAACTTTGCTCATATAAATGCCATCCACGAAGTTGTTTGGTCCATGCAATCAACAATCAGTATGATGTAACTTGTACACTGAATCTGCTTTTGCGTATTTAATATTAAAATTACAAGTTATGTATTGGTTCCAGCAGGACAAGTAAAGATTATGTGTGAAAGAGCAAGCAGGACAATGTGAAAGAAAGAGCTAGATGCTTACTCTGTGCAAGAGGGATATAACACGTTACTATTTCGGCTGATCATCTCAACAATAACTCTATCAAAGCTCTAGAATAAGTCATGCAGCAAAATGCAAGAATTTCCATTTACGATCTCACTGTTTGATGCACTAAAAGGATATGCAAAGAATGATAGGCTGTATTTTAAAAGAAATATGAGTCTTCCACTTGTTATCTAAAGCCTCAGCAGGTCTGCATCGTACTCGATCGAGACATTTTTGCAGCATCATCCTAGATGACATGAACAAGCATATAAGCCTGGAGAACTAAGCATAGATAGTGTTCATCTCGGTACCAAAGCAAACAATACCACGGGCACTTATTGCTTCAAGCTTTACGGATTCAAGCAAGCAACAACCAATATTGTTTAATTCTAAAACAAGAGTATAAGTTAAATCTTCGTTCCAAAAATGTAAAAATTGAATATAGAAACAATAATACCAGAAAAGGTAGATTGTTACGAAAATTCATCACTTAGGCATATGCTTGAATAATGAGAAAATTCAACAAGAGAAGTAACAAATGGGTTCAAGAGCTCACAAAAGATTAACAAACATAATAGCTCGGCTTGAAGATGAGGAAATCAACCGAGTTTTGATATTCACTTACCTCTTGAGTTGATAAAGTTGCCAACCGAAAGTTTTTGAGTTGCAAAAGTCTCACTTAAGCCTATCATCAAACATCTAAAGTGCAAACAAAGAGAAGTTTCAATGCTCTGGGTTCATCAGCAATGCTCAACCATTTGATTCTCAGTTTTCCTATCCTTCTTGTCCTGGAGCTACGAAGTAGATTATAAGATACGAATTAGGATAAAAATTAAACATCTAAACTATCGATATGTGCATAGAGAAATTGGGAAGGGGAATACCTGATAGCTGACATACACTTCAATAGTTTTGGTGTCGAAGTTCGACGGACTCCTCTCTTTCTCTTTTATGAAGCTCTCTATACTTTCCCTGGAATTCTCGAGGCATGCCCGACATATCAAATGTTTCGAGAGCAGAAAAGTTCAAACCATCTGTTATCGTCTCCAATTTGGGACATTCTCTAATCGATAATAGAGATAGATTGGGCAATGCACCTTTGTCTACCCTCCATTCCTCTTAAGTTTCGCAATCCAAATAACAAAAGATATCTGAGTTGAGGGAAAGCCATTGCATCACAAATCATCTTTTTCCCCACAAAAGCTTTTGACTTCAAGAATAGACGCCGTAAGTTGGGAAGTTTTTCCAAAAATTCCATTGAATCTTCCTCAATCTCAGTACCCTCTAATATTACAAACGTGAGCTTCTGGCAAAATTCAGGTTCATACGCTGGAAACTTACCAATAGGACAATCTACTTCCAAACAATTAAGGTCTTCACACAAGAGAATCTTCCTGAAAAGAGCTGAACCTTGTTCACTCGCGAGATTGGGTCCGACTAGCTTTTTGTTTATTTGAATGTCAATACTTTTTATCTTTCCGCAACAGCTGTGAATCTGGTCTATCACTTGAGATAAGGTACGACTGTCTCCAAATTTTCCAGCGAAATGCCGAAGATTGATCAATCCTGAGAGATTGATAGTTCCGTCTCCTAAATATTTGACGCCATCTAAAATCTCTAGCTCTTTCAAGTCATTGAATTGCAGGGTTTCTGATGCATGATATCTCCATGGAAGATAAATAACTTTTAGTCGTTTCATCTTCCAAAACATGTTGGGAAAGTAAATGTCAACACTCCAAGTTACACGCAGATCAAGGATATGCAAATATGGTAAGTGAATTATAGAGGAAGGCAATGCTTTCACTTCGGAACTTCTAACACTTAAATACCTAAGGTGGATCAACTGACTGATTTCTGATGGCAACTCAAATTTACATCGCACCAAGGCAAGAACTCTAAGCAATTTGAACTCCTTCAAATCGCTTATATCCTCTAATAAGTGATATGTTAAATAATCCGCACAGCTGACATATAAAGTGCGAAGGTGTTGCCCTTTCACCTTTCCAAAAAGTTCCAATCGTGTTCTACCTTCAGGTGTTGATGTGTTCAAATGACGTGTTCTACCTGCAGGTAAGTGTAAGCCCAATCTACGCCCTTCATCTGAGACATCTATTATAGGCAGCTTTGGATCGAAATCAATGACTTTGAAAAAGTTTTCTTTTTTTCCCCTAGCCAAACACAGGTCTCTCAAGAGATCGTGAAGTCGACATGTTCTCACTGTTGGAACAATTGAAAATTTACCCATTTCTACATCAACCATGCACCTTGAAGCTAGCTCCTTTAAATAAGTTTCTGCTATATCCATCATTGTTTTTTCTCTTTCCCGATGTTCTGATAATACCAATCCTTCTGCTATCCATAAATGATAAAGATCTTGTGCGTATATTGTCTCATCCTCTTGATAATGACCCAAGTAAAGGAAACATGGCTTTAAATAATGTGGGAGTTCATCATAACTTAAATCCAAAACATTGTGCACTGCTTCTTTGTTGCCTTTTTCCCTTTTCAAGTACAAGTTGACATCTTCATTCACCGTCTTCCACTCTTCAATACTTTTTTCACTCCTCAAAATTCCTCCTAACACCGAGATTGCCAAAGGGAGGTAGCCACATTTTCTTACTAGTTCCTTCCCCAAAGGCTCAAATGTTGATTCTATTTCATGATCTACAAAAACAATACATAAATACCACTATCAAATGAAAATAAAAACAATAGTCCCCTAATTGGTGTGGGTGTTAGAAATTTGGACCAAGTATCTGGACTAAGTACCTCTATGTACGAAACTATTTGTGAAAGTTTTTCCATAGTTGGTTTGCAAAATGGCAATAACTTTTCCTTGATATCTTATTATTAAATAGAGGAAGTCTTATTGAGGTTGAGTATATAATGTATTGCAATACAATTAATTATATTTTCTCTAATGAGATAAAGAAAATATAATTAGATTTGATTATTTGAATTATGAAGAATTGAGTTACCACTTTATCGAAAAGTTTAAGTTTGTAGATAGGATTCATGGACTCTGATACCGTATTTTACCATCTCAACTAAAAATTTAAGGTTGTAAATAAGATATTGGTGTATTTACTTATTGTGATTAACATAAAGAGAGAAATAATAGAACAAAAAAAATCTAATTGGACTTGATTATTTGTGAAATGAGAGATAATGTAGTTATTTTGTACTTTCTGTCAGGCAATTTTTATAAGTTGTTCATCATATATATTTTCCTTAGAAACTTACTAATGACACGTGATTTTCTAACAATATAAAATTTGAGGAGGTCAATTGACAATTGTTGACAACTGCTAAATTATTACTCAGTTTGCCTTGGTTCAGTTTATATTATTTCGACCTTCAATTTTCTTAACTTTTTTAAGATAAAAATGCCAATACTTCAATTGTTGTAAGTTTTCTAACAAAAGGTTGGCTCAAGTAGTTACAGCTGAAGGTCAATACTACACATTTATTAATGAAAAAAAGGAAGGAAAACTAAGAAGGCTTGTGAGAAGTTTATTTTTAAAACAAGTAGCGAATGTCACTGTAGAAAATAATGTAGTAGACATAAAATTTTATGATGAAAGAGTATAAAGTTAATCTTGTAGGTAGTCAGAGAAGCATATCTTTTCATGGCTATCTAGGACTCGTTTCAATTGGCTTTAAAAAAGTGTTATTATAAAACTTTTTAGAAAGTTTTTTCCCCCTAAAACTCAGCTTTCTAGCTTCTAGACTGAGCTCTATTTTCCTCCAAGGTTTCAGCTCTTTTTTTTTTTTTTTTAGAAAGCTAATTTTTAGATATTTATTATAAAAAGTACTTTTTCAAGAAAAACTGAAAAAGAAAAAGAAAAAAGAAAAAAAACAATTCAAATAAGTCCTTAAGTGGCTCAATGGAGAAGACAGGATAAGATTGCAAAAGTCTACAACTATAGATCAAATGGATCAAAAATATATACAAAGAAAAAGTATATTGAAAACTGTGGACAGGCCAGGTATTTCAACTTTGAGTTATATTCTCAAGGAAGCATTATGATAGATTTGGTTTCTGAGATTTTAATTGAAGAACTTGATAAAATTCACTGAGTTCAAAGTAAAAATTAATAATTAATAAAGTAGTTACAAAATTAGCAGGGCTTTTGTTATGGGACAAAAGGTATAATTTTTATTCTTAAATTTTTAATTTTATAATCATAATATTTAAGAGCTCAAAAATTATAAGCAAACTTTTATAATATTCATAGTATTACTAATTCTGAGAGGCAGACGAACACATATATACCTTTTTATATGTTCAACAAAACTACAATAAAGATGTAGATGTAACATTTTATGAGTGCTACAACAAGAAGGATAATGTAGATAGAATAAGCTATGCGTACAAGAGACAAGAAACATTTCACTAGAAAAAGATAAAGAGGGTGTTTAGCCTTGCTTATTTGGTGCTTATAAGCACCTATATAATAAAAAACATGTGAGAGGGTGTTTTTTTTAAGTGCTTATAAGCATCTAAAATAAGCAAAGCCAAACACCTTCGAAAATGCTTCTATAATATAGCGCGATCAAGCTTATCTCCAATCCACTTTTATGTAAGGACTTATATAAGGTTAAACTAATAAACTGTCTTTGTTAAATATGGATTATAAGCATAGTCAATCATTGCTTCAGTGGGTCTTGTTTACTGGCGAAATTTTTCATAATGTGGAAAGACTATATAAATACTGGAGGAACCATGATAAATAGAATAGCTTCCTGGCGAAAATTTTCACCATTAATTGTGTTTATGTTTTCATTTGGTCAGTTTTAGCATTTTGTTCTGCTCATTTTAGTGTGTGTGTGTATATATATATATTTGCCACTTCTTTTCTAAGCCAATCTGAAGTTCCACATGCAAAGCATAAATTCACCAAAATAATAATAATAATAATAAATTAATTAATTAAAAAAACTGAACATTAAAATTTGAAATTAAAGATAAATTTTAGAAAATTAAAAATAAGAAACATAAAACTTTAAAAAATAGAAAATTAAAATTAGAAATTAAAAATCTAAAAACTAAAAAATATTAGTAAAAATTAAATTGTTGAAAGATGAAAAAAGAAAAAAAAACTAAAAATTAATAAATTAAAAACATTAAGACTTAGAAAATTAAAAGATTTAAAAGTAAAATATTATAGAATTAAAGAAATTTGGAACTAAAAAATTAGAATTCAAGTATGAGAATACTAGAATTTTAAAATTAGACGTTAAAACTAAAAATTTACAAATAAAGATATAAATTTAAATGAATAAGTAATAAATAAATAGAACTTTAAATAGTAATTTCAACCACATTGATTACAGACTATCTTTCATGCAACAATAATTTTTATAACTACGATAGGTATCTATTTTAAAAATAAATTAAAACGATGCAAAGGATAGAAAAGGAAAGTGCTAGTCTATATCTATATTATATCTATATCTATCTATATATAGTTTAAATTTCAAAGGAATGGAGCTTAAATATGCATGCCACTTCTGCTTCTATTAGCTTGCCAATTCAACTAAAAATAATTAATTATTATTAGAGGTAGATTAATGCTCTCTTTTTTTTCTAATATTATTATTAGTAATAAATTTGTGTTACCTCTCTCTCTCCATCACACTCATTAAAGACGAAATAAAATTCTGCTCCTTTTACTCTCTCTCTCTCTATCCATTGGAAAAAAAAAAGAAAAAAGAAAACAAATATTAAAGACCAAATCAAATTGTACTCCCTTGGTTACTCTATACATTTACTATCAAAAAAGTACTTTTTTGAGCATTATGTGAATGTCTTGTCAACGCTTATATGATAATAGTTATTTTATTATTAGCCTATGTAATAATTTATTGTTTATTATTTGTTTTATTTTTATTATTTTATCTTTCTAGATTTAATTAAATTATTAGTTTTAATTGAAAACTTAAATAATCAATCAATTAATACTTAAAATATAATTCATTTGTGAATTTCAAAATGCTCACTTATTATCTATTCTTACTTTTAATATAAAAATATAATTTCCAATTAATTAAAAATAATATTTATTTGTGAATTTCAAAAGTTTGTTTCTTATCCATTTTGGATATATATTATTAGTTTTCATTTAAAATTTTAATTACTAATCAATTAATGCTTAACTGCCTTAAAGTATTTTTCATTTGTGAATTTTGATGAGTAAATCTGAATAAATTTGGCATTTATTATTTAAAGAATTTGTGTAGAGCAAGAATATTCATGACTAAATTAGTCATCTGACTATTAAAAATAAATACATTCCACTTAATTTAATATTTACTATTAAAAAAATAAATCAGTAAGAAACACGAATAAAAGTGTACTAGTATATATAAAAGTTCTTTTTTGAACATTGTGAGAACATCATGTCATTGTTTACATGGCAATGGTTATTTTACTTTTTATTATTTCTTACCTTTATGGATATACATTATTGATTTTAATAGAAAGATTAATAGTCAATTAATTAATGCTTAAAATAAAATTTATTTATGAATTCTAAAAGGTTCATTTCTTTATACATATGTATATTTATACATATGAATATACATATTATATATACACATATATGTATATACATATATATATGTATATATATATATTCCAATCAAATAATTTTAAGATAATACTGATTTGTGAACTCCAAAAGATTATACCCTATTTAACATCTACTATTAAAAAAATACTTTTTTGAGCATTGTGAGAGTGTATGAAAGCGCTTATATGACAATAGTTATTTCATTATTAACTTATAGGAAAATTTTATTATTTATTTATTTATTTATTTTTGTAATTATTTTCATCTTTATGGACATAAATTATTAGTTTTTTTTAAAATTAGATAATCAATCAATTAATGCTTAAGATAAAATTAATTTGTGAATTTCAAAAGATATATATTCTTGGTCTTAACCTAAAAATTTAACTATCAATTAATTAATTCTTAAAAATAATAGTTTTTTGTGAATTCTAAAAGGTTCACACACACACACACACATATATATACATATGTATATATATACACACACGTATACATATATATACATATACATATATATGCATATATATACATATACATATATATACATATATATATATATATTTTAGCGCTCTATATGGATATAAGTACTCTAGTACATATATTAAACTTATTCATTTTGACCATATTTTAAAGTACCATATCATCACTTGCAATTTCTTCTTTTTTAAGGCGTTCTAATTTCTAAGGTGTTACATCAACAATTGGTTGGCGTATATTAAACTTTTTCTTTTATAAGTCATTCTAACATATTAGTACTTGCATATCGTATTAAATATAAAAATAAGAATAAAAGTTAAAAAGATAAAAAAAATTAATATGTAACAAATTAAAAAATAGAAACAAAATTTATCTTTGTAACATTCTTCTAGGTCATTTAGAATGTAGTTCAGAATATACACCACCAACGTTCTATACATCTAACTGTCTAAGATGATTTAAGTTACACCAAAGGTATAACTTCTTTTCTTTTTCATTTTTTTAATTTCCATCTCCAATCCAACTCTTCACCCTTCACGGAATTTGAACCCAAGCCTTGAGAAATGTAATCTCAACCACTTAATCTATTCCCTAAATCCAGCGAGTTATGTGGACATTTTGTTGATTCAACATTCAATGATCAGGGTAATCAATAAATAGGGATGAATATCAAGTGTCATTATTCATTGTTAACTAGAAGGTTAGGCTTGAATTAAAAGTAATTCAAGTAGTTGAGATTATTTTTCTTGAAAATGATGATGATGTGGGTATGAATTCCATAGGAAACAGGGAAGTTGGGTTGGGGTGAGAAATTTGAAACAAAAAAAAGAAAAGGAACAAGAAGAGTGGGCCAGAGCCACTTCCACTGCGGTGTGTTTCAGGCCAGGGAAGCGATGCTTCGCAAGTGCATGCACAATAATGTTGTCGAGTTAGAGAAACAGAAAGTCAGATTGGTGCCATAGATTAGATTAGTTTTCGATGGTTTTAAATATTATTTATTTCTTGTGACGAATGTGCGATGCCAAATCTGCTCGAGGCCACAACAATGAAGATATATGGTTCATTTAATGGGTAGACACACTAGACAATTCTATTCATTGTTAACTAGAATGAGTAGCCATTCTGAATTGCCAATCTAGAATTTATTGTATGCATGGTTGGTTTGTCAACCATTCACCCTTAAAGATTATGGAGCTAGCAAATATGTACCCGCGGGTCGGGTTGGGCTAGCTTATTTGTCTGGTGGGTCAAGACTGTTAGAACCCTAAATCAACCCTGATGGGTTGGTAGGTTAAGCAGGTTGTTTTAGTGGGTTAAACGAGCCACTTTGGGGGGTTCGTGAGTTGCTTTTGGCTAGCTAGGCAAGTTTTGCGAGTCGTTTTAACGGGTTAAGCTGGTTCGCGAGTCATTTTGGTGAATTAGGCAAGTTAACTGATCGTTTTGGTGGGTTTGCAGGTCACTCGCGGGTTGGGCCAGGTTGACCCGCTTACAAGGCGAGTCATTGAACCTTCAACCTTACCCCTTTTTTTGCGAGTGAGGCGAACCGACCCGCGGGTCTCAACCCATTTTTCCACCTCTACTTAACAATTAGACTAAGGGGTAAGGTCCATGCCATCCCCTTATTTTGTACTTTTTAGTTTTTGATGGAATAAAACTAATAAACTATGGGGTGCGGTCCCCTTTTGCCCAAAAAGAAAAAAACTTATAGAATAATTTATTATTAATTTATTTATTTTTAGTATTATTTTTTATCTTTATGGACATAGATTATTAGTTTAAATTAAATAATCAATCAATTAATGCTCAAGATAAAATTCATTTTTGAATTTTGAAAAGGTTCATTTACTACCCATATTGGATACATATTCTTAGTTTTAACCTAAAAATTTAATTGTCAATTAATTAATTCTTAAAAATAATAGTCATTTGTGAATTCCTAATGTTCATATATATATATATATATGTATGTATGTATATGGATCCTTTAAAATTGTTTGCGTTGCACCTATCCTCGAGTTTACGCGAATTAAGATTCTCTCATATCAAGTTTCTCTCATATTGATATGTCGAAAATTCGGACCATTCATAGATGGATAGAAACATCTCAGCCATCTATGTTAAATTTTTTCAAAAAACTTTTCTCCCTCCAATTACCCACCTTTTTTTATATTTGTGTCAGATGAATTGTTGAAATAACTTTAATCAACACATAAATGGTTGAGATGATCATCTCATATCAATGATATGAGAGAACTGTAATCCAGTATACACTTCGCATCTCTTTAAAATTACAGTCATGGTAAAATCTTGATTTATTTAATCATGAGAGACTCCCAAGCACACAAATTTTCTATAAATAGAAAACGGAAGTCCTATTATATTTAGTTTTAATTTAGAAATTTAATTGCTAATTAATTAATGATTAAAAGTTTTAAATTAATTTTTATTTATGAATTCCAAAGATTAAATATAAGTATATTTAATGTCTACTATTAAAATAACCTATGCAGAGTATAAACATTCATGACTAAATTCGTTATCTATTATTAAAAATAAATCCGTGTAGAGCACAAATATTAGTGCATTAGTATATATTAAAATTATTCGTTTTCAACTTATTTTAAAGGACCACATTGTCACTTGCAATGTCTCCTTGTCTTCAAGGCATTCTAATTTCTAAGGTGTTACATCAACAATTGGTTGGCAAGTATTAAACTTTTCTTTTATAAGTCATTCTAGCGCATCAGTACTTGCATATCATATTTAATATGAAAATAAGAATAAAAAAGTTAAAAAGATAAAAAAAATTAATATGTAACAAATTAAAAAATAAGAAATAGAAACAAAACATTAACATTGAAATTTAAATTTTAAAAATAAAAAACTATCAAATTAATATTTTTAAAAACTTAAAAATAAAAAATCTAAAGTTGGAAAGTTTGAAATTAAAAATAAAAGTTTGAAAATTAAAGTATTAGGTAATTTAAAAATTAAAAATTAAAAGGAGGCAATCAACAAATCAAAACATTAAGAAATTTAAAAAGTTAAAAAGTTAAAAATAAAAATAAAAAATTCAATAATTAAATAAGTAAATAATAAAAAAAAAAGAAACTCTTTCCAATTGTAACTTTCGGTTTAGCAATTTCTAAAAAGAAGAAAGACACTACAGCAATAATTCCAAACTGGCTTTTAATTGTCGGTCAATTAATACTAAAATAAGATTTATTTAAAGATTTCAGAAAACTGTGTCGTTTGCTAGCAAAAATAAATAAAAAGCATATAGAGCACATAGTATAAGAATCGCTAGTATATGTTCAAGATGGCATCTATAGCTAGTATATGTTCAAGATGGCATCTATAGCTAGTAAAAGTTCAAGATGGCATATGCCGTTTATACTTTCTTTACAGAAAAAAAGAATTTTATATTTTAATTCTTTTAATCATTTTTTTTTTAAGAAGTCTTTTAGCTTTTGCCATACCTTTTTAGTATAAGCTAAAAGTAGTCAAACATATTAAATTTATAAAAAAAAAAATTGTGATAGTTAAACGACTAATAATGATGAAAGAGAAAAAAAAAAACGTTACAAAGTTATTCAATAAAGATAAATATATCAAAAGGTATAATAAATTATAGATTTGTCCCCATTTTAGCCATTTTTGGCCAAGTTTTTTCGGCCACGGATCATTTTTCTTTTATTATTAACTCATGCATTACCCGATACTATTACCTATTCTATTTCACGATTATTGATTAAATTAATCTTTCATGTTATATTTTTCTATGCCTTTCTTTATTAATCTATTATCAGTTATTCTTATCTATGATATCTTTCTTTAACTCAGAAATTTAATCGTAAACTAATTAATATTTAAATAATACTCATTTGTGAATTATTTCATTATTGACTTATATCCTGGTCTATTCTCTATTATCTTCTTTTTATTTAATTTTAAATAATTGAATATAATATAATATGTCATTTTATCTAGTCTTATTTTCTATTAATTTTCAGCTATTATTTATTATTATTTTTAATTATTTCTTATCTATTAGCAATATATATTATTTTTTGTAGTTTAAAAATTTAATTGCAAATTATTCAATTAAAATAATATTCTTTTATAAATTTCAAAAGATTCATAATGAGGCTTGTCACTGTACAAAATAAATAAACTCCACTAAATCTAACACCTAGTACTAAAAATAAATCAATTTTGACAAAGCACGGGATATAAAAGTGCTAATTTCAATTAATGAGTCATACTTGTATGCAATTATGATAAAACAGATAAGATGTTGCCATAACTTCAAGAGATCGGAGGAACGTTGCAAATATGAAATTCAAGGAATTGAACATGCAGTTTGTGTACATAGGGAGACTTGCCTTTTTTATCATGTCCTGGAAATGTCAATTTTCGAAGCAACTCCCAACCTTCTTCTTCTGTGAAAATCTCTGGTTTATGGAGAAATCCTATTTGTGCCACTTTTTGAATGCGAGTTGTCAATAAGATCTTACTTTTTCCTTCTATGACAGGAAAGGCCTTACTTAAGATATTCCAGTCCTCTATTTTCCAGATATCGTCAAAGACCACCAGACATTTTTTTTCTTTCAATACTTCGTAAAGCTTCGGTATCAAAGTTGTATGGTCTCCGTCCATGGCGTTTCCGAGTTTCTCCAATATATCTTTGAGAACCTTGTCAATTTGCATTTCTTGGGAGATACAAACCCAAGCAAAAGCATCGAAAGAATTTCGGACAACCCCATGATTGAATATTTTCGTGGCAAGTGTGGTCTTACCCAGACCTCCCATACCCAATATAGAAATCACTGGGTGGTTACTTTCATTGCTAGTGATCAAAGACACCAACCCTCGAATTTCATCCTTCCTTCCAACAAAATTCTGCTCAACCTTATGGCCATAAGTTTCCCTCAGCAATCGCTGCTTTTGTTTCACTTCTCTTGAGCTTTCTCCTTCATTTAAATCCTTTATATCAAAAGCATCCAGGCTTGACTTGAGGCTGATGATTTTGGATTTAATATTCACAATCTCTTTGCCAACCTCGTGAAGAGATTTGCCTTCACTTAATATGCAGGCAAATCTTTTCAGAACACTTTTGATGCCCTTCCCCTTCTCTTTTTTTGATACAACTTCAACAGCATACGTCTCGAGGACATCCTCAGTTTTATAAGCAAGGTCTCTTACTTGTTGCACCCAAGCGCGGACACGCTCCTCTCTAAGTTGTCTTTGGTCTGCATCTTTTAAGAAGCCCTTCATAATCTTTAGCTGGTCTTGAATTTCTTCAACTTCATCCTTAACTCCAGATAAAAATCTTGCCTCTTCAAGCAATAAATCGCGAAGAGTTTCAAGAGTAACCGATAGAACTGCTTCTGCCATTTTTTTTTTATTTTTTTATTTTTCTTTCACGCCAAATGCAAATATAAAAGGGAAACGCTCTCTTCTCTTTGAATTTGGGATAGATTTGAGCAGAGTTTTGCAGTGGAAATTATAAAAGGTCATGACAAACATACCGACATCTGTGGCTTTTGATGGGCTGTAAAGTTAAGTGAACGTAACAAAAATGCAGTACAATAATGTTGGATCAAGATTCTGTTGTAACAGTTCAACATCCACCAATTATTTTATCTTCAATTTTTAAATTATAAGAGAAAAATATAAATTTTTTAATTGTCTGAGTGAAATAAAATATTAAAATAAAATTTAATTAAGAAAAGATCTGAATCCAATGCTCCCGACAATTTTGTTGCGCTGGTACTGTCACGGATGCTTTCGTTGTCGAGACAAGTTCAATGACGATGAGTGGTGTGATATGAATTGGTCTTGCCATATGTGCTTTTAATGAGCTGTAAAGTTAAGAGATTATAAGAACGTGTTGAAGATTATTACTTTTCGTTTTATGCATGATTGATTTTTGTAAATTAGTTAAAAGAGAGCTAAGTAATTAGTATCGTATTTGATTGTTAGGCTCTTATATAAAAAGAAAATAATCCTTCTCGAAATAGATTTTTTTTTTTTTTTTTGTGGATAAACTCTCAATTCCATGGAATTAGACATATGCTTGGAGAAACTAGTCTTAACTATTTGAGCTATTCTTTAATCCTAATTAGAAATTTAGGCTTTGTTTTCTTGTTGAATCGATTTTGGTTACGGAAATTTTCTAGCCAAATAGGGAAACAAATGCTGACTCCTATTAAGTAATTATAAAGAAATATATAATGTAGAAATTTTAAGATTTTCAATTTACATATAGGGGTGAGCATTCAGGTATTAAATGAAGCAAATTGAATCAAATTTTTTATTATTTTAAAACCCAAATTGAACCGAATCAAAATTTGTTAAAAAAAAAACTAAATAGCCGAAAATAAAAATATATTTTGGTTTATTCCATTTGGTTTGGTTAAAGCAAAAATTGGACAGTAATTTTTTTTTTAAAAAAAGAGAAAAATGATAACTTATTGCATAAAAAATATAACAAAACCTAAATCAATCTGTCTTATGCACTAAAATATATTATAAACAATATATAAAGCAATCAGACACATAATTAAACATATAAATTCTAATTTTGTTACAAATTAAAAACCTCAAATTAGACCATGTGAAGCTTCTTTAATTCTTCTATTTCTTAACTTTGAAACTTAAAAATTGAAAGTTGAAACTTGGAGGGATGAATCAATTGAAAACGTGGGGAAGGGACTGTTTAGTGTAAGAGAAAAAAAGGATTTAGGGTTAATATATCATTTTGTAATAACTTTTTCGTTTAGATACTAAAAAAGTTGAAATTTTGTAAAAAAACTCAAATACAATTTTTTTTTCAAAATTTAAAATTGTCAGCTTCTTAAAAAAGTACTTTTGTAAAAAAGTTGTTGAGAAATAAGCTTTTGAGAATAGCCAATCCAAACAAGCTTTTTAGCTTTTGGATTTTGACTTTTAAGAAATGAGGCCTTTGTGTGTATTTATATGACATGTATATAAAATATTAAATATTTTTAACATGTAAACTACTCGATTAATTCGGTCTATTCTATTTTCTTCCTTTTAACTAAACTGAACTAATAAATAGACTAAACTCAATTCATTTCTGTCCGATTTTTGCTCATTCCTAATTACATGTAAGTGTTTAGAGCTAAAAAAAAAAAAGAAAATATGTATATATATATATATTGAAGAGCCATACTTAATGAATCGGTTAACACGTTTAATTCGTGTGCAGATAACAAGCCCCTCTAGAAAAGCTAGAATTTAGAAGACACACGAAAATTGTATGACAAATTTATAAAATTTATTCTTAGTCCGAAGCTTGAAATCTTTTCAGTTTGCCGTTTGAACTGCGACCTTTCCATAATCTTGGATAACATTTTTTTAATAAAAATTCGTGTTAATAATAAAAGAATACTAAAAATCCATGCCCTAAAATTTATCAATTCTGACACAAGGTACTTATTCAATTTAATAAAATAATTTTGCCGTATCTAGACTAATACCAATCCAAGCCACTTCATGAATAAAATGTGATTAATTAACCAACCAAGAAAACAACTCGTTACAAATAACATCTTGTTGTTGCATCGAATCATATAAAGGTTAATTAATCTGGCTAACATTGAACTTGGTAAATAAAATGGTTTTTTAATCCAAATAGAGATTTCATTAAAATTAAAAAGAAACATTATATAAAAGTCAAACCCGAAAGAAAGTGGACAAATACAAACCAAGACACATAAACAAGTGGGCTAAAAAGCCCAGTTAAGAAAAAGAAAGATAGAACCAAGTCCATGGGTCAAAGCCCAGACACATAGCAAACACAACGTCCAACAACCATCAGGCCTAAACACAAATCAAGACCTAACCCTGATTAAACAGCAACATATGGCAACTCTGGTTATCTCCATCATACCAACCCAATAAAGAAGGGAATTACCCATCTGCAACAGGAGAATCCTAACCTCGCCATCACTCATAATCCTTGCCATGGACACCAAGGGAGCAAACACGCCACAACTACGCTCACCAAGATCCAAACGGTCGACAAAAGAGTAGCGATCATTAAGAGATAAACATGAAATCACTCGAAGATGGGTTTTGTGGAACTCACCAACCCAGATAGAGGTTAGGCCACAAGAAATCCAAAACCTAAATGATCTTAGCGCCCTAGAAGAAAAGACCGACCATGAAGACATAAGGCTTTGAACAAATAATAAGAAAAGCCACTTTATCACTTCTACAACAAAAAAAATAGGGGTGAGCATTCAAGTGGAACCAATAGGAAACAAAATAATTGAAAACTGAAATTATAAAATTTCATAAACCAAAATCGAAACAAATGGTAAGAATGATCAAAATAGGGAAGGGAAATCAACCCTAGACGCAAGGGCAAACCCTCTATGCCCAAGGCTTGAACAACTAGTAACAAAGACCACTTGATCATCTCAACAACAAAGAACAAGGGTGAGCATTCAAGTGGAATCGAACCAGAATCAAAATAATTGAAAATCAAAACTACAAAATTTCAAAAATCGAAATCGAACCGAATAGTAAGAATAATTGAAATAGTTGGACTGTATTTGTCGATTCGATTCTAGTTATACACTGAAACAACTGAAATAAAAATAAAATAAAATAAAATTGAGTTTACCAAATATTCAAAGACAAAGTGTTGTTGTTGATAACCGAATTAAATCAGCTATCATAATATCCGAATATTCTTATCTTACCTAGCATAAACACCAATTCATAAAACATTCTTTAGCATAATACATCACAAAGTGTACCAAAAAATTGGATACAACTAGATATAGTAAGTCATACACTTTCTTTAGGGTGATATATCACAAAGTTTAGTAAAAAATTTAATACAACTTCTACTGAAATAAAAGAAGCAATAAGTAAAACAACATCATATTACGTATAGCAAAACAAAGAGGTTTTATTGTTCGGCTAATTCGGTTCCAAATGAAAAATAAAAAAAATTAACTAGAATCGGAACTGAAAATTAGAATAATAAAATTTTAATAATCGAAACCGAACCAAAATAGTTATTCACTTTAATTCAGTTCCAGATTTCGGTTATTGAGACTTCCAGCAACTTATAGCAAGGGTGGTCAGAGGATAAATAGCACAAATCTGAGCAATACATTAGCTGGTTGCTAGACATGATGGATCTAATAGACAAAATTGAAAAATAGGAAGAAGTCAAAGTTAGACGATGGAAACTACAGTTCAATCAAACTCTTTAGAACTATTGAAGGCTTGGAGAATAGTTGTAGAGGCCTTCAAAGTCAATTTTAACATGCCTTAATATTTGATTAATTTAAATTATAATTTTTTTACAAAAAAAATTCATATAATTTCACATTGGCTTGACGGCCATAAAACTTCATTGCTCGTTTGATATATATTTCCGCTTCCCCATCCTCACGTGTAAAAAGAAACAAATAAAATAAAAGAAAAAGAAGAAGCAAGTTGATAAGGCAACCACGTGTTCGGTAGCCAAATGCTACCGTCAAAGTCTTGACCATTTGTAAAGTATACTTGCGCTAATGTCAATTTATTGACAAGTCCCTGTGAAGGCTCAAAATAAATAAACTGCTTACCAACAAATTGTTGGTTATGATTTCGACTTGACATTCATAAAACAAAGAACACAAATTCGAATCTAAAAAAATATACTTGTTAAAAAAAATTTTTTTTATTAAAAATTAATCTCAAATTTAATATAGTTTCAAAACACATTAACCCAAAGCAAAAAATAAATAAACTACTTTGACAACCATTGTAAATCAACCAAATGTACAAAAGTCAAATAAATTTTCCATTGTATGCTATACTATATTTACATAAATACGACATATCAACAATCACAATCCGCAAGCAATAGCTAAAAATAATTTGTCTCGAGACAAATCCAAAAAGAGTTAAGTACCTAATAAAACAAGAAAAAGTAAATAAAGAGAAAATGATTAAAGTAAAGCATGAACAAGACATTTTCCTGATTTCCTCCCCCAATAATAATTTACACTAATTTTTTGTACAAATCAAAATTTTTAAAACTCGGTCGAGTTGGGTCCATGCGAGTGCCTCGCGACTCGGTACCGAGTTAAACTCAATTTACCCTCCAACACCCCTTCCCAGTCCACTTCCTCCTCTTCCTCGTCATCGTTCCTCTCCCTCAACACCACCAGCATCCTCTTCGCCTTCTCCCTCGCCCGCTCGCTCCCCCTCTCCACCACCGCTTGCAACACCTCTGCCGCCCTCACCTCCTTCGCCAACGCCTTAAACCTCAAACTCCCTTGACTCAGCGTGTACAACGCCGCGACACAATTCTCCCGAGTCGACTCGGAGTCCAACTCGCCCCCGCCCTCCCTCAACATCCCCACCAGACACTCCACCGCGCCGGCGTCCAACAACACCGATTTCCCCTCCGCGCACACCGCGAGGTTACAAACCACCAAAACCACCCGCCCCACCAAATCCCTCCCCCTCAACATCCCCAACAACACGTTCACCGCGCCGAGCCTCAGCAGCTTCTCCCTGTTGCTTTGGACCAACGACAAATGGTAGAGCGCCAGCGCGGCATCGTGCCGCAAGCGCGTGCGCTCACCGCCCTTCCTCAGCGCGTGAAGCAAAGGCTGCAAGGCACCCAAAACCCCAATGGCAGTCTTGTTGTCATCCACCAAAGCCAAGCTGAAAATGGCGCCGGCCGCGTGCTCTTGGCTCTCCTCGTATCCGCCTTTCAGCGCGTCTATCAAAATCGGCACCACTCCCGACCGTACGATCTTGACCTTGTTCTCCTTCGCCAGCGAGAGGTTCACCACAGCCGCCACCGCGTTAGTCTGAATCTGGGCATACTTCGACGCCATCAACGGCTTCAACGCCGACAACAACCTCAGCGAGCACAAACTAATTCTCTTCTCTTCATCGTTCCTCGTAGTCTTTCGTAGCAAAATCACGCCCTGCTCTTGTTCGAAAACATCGTCACTCGTCAATTTTCTTACATAAACCTCGTCCGATGATTGAATTAAGTTGTTATCTTTTTCAGGTATCGCGTCGAAAGAAGTCGAAGGTGGTGAAGAAGAAGAACACGAAGAGTAACACGAAGGCCGTGTGGCGAACGGCAACAGGGACGGGCTCGCGTTCGCGATGACCGACTCTTCGGAGCTAGACGAGTTGTCGTAGAAGTTGTTCCGCGGGTTCAACTCCGTGGCGGCGTGTGAGAAGTTCACGTCCGGCTTCTCGGCAACACCTTTCAACAATTCCGTCTCCGAATCCCTCACCTCCCTTCTTGCCGTAGGCCACATACTGCAAATTTTCGACTCGACAGAGCGATAATCAAGCGCCTGAGGCTGCTCAGTGTGGTTCTGCGCACACCAGTTAGAAATGGTGGTTTTAAGAGCCAAGTTAGGGATGACGGAGGAGAAATCAGGAGAAGAGCCGTCGGGGAGCGGCGGGACGAAGCCTAAATCGTTGCAGACTTGGAAGGCGGCGCGCTCGAAGGTCTGGCCGGAGGTGACCACAACAGGGTCGTGCATCAAAGAGCCCAAGATGGGGCAGAGCAGCTCTCTTGGTGGGTCTTTCCTCGCAGATGAAGAAGATGTTGTTGGTGTTGAAGATCTATGGAAGGAGATTTTCCATCTGTGGAATTTTCCATTCCCACCCATTTTTCTTTCCTCTGACTATCTCTAATTTTTGTATAATATATAACAATTATGATTATTATAATACACAAAAGAGTTGGCGGGTTAGGGTTGGGATTGAGAGGTGATGAAAGACATGTGAATAATTTTTGGGTTTTAGTGGAATATTTTTTATGGATTTGGTGTTGAAGAGAATGGAGACTGGATCTTTGTATGATGAAAGGTAGAAGACTGAGTCTCCGTTTGTGTGTGTGAGAGAGACAGTGTGTGTTGGACATTCACTGGGACTTGGCAGATGCGGACGTTCTGCAAACAAGTTGCGCTTACTTCCTGTCTGTTTTTTTTACTTTTTGTTTGTCACTGTAAAAAATATCCCAAGTGAAAATTTACATAAAGTCTAGAAAGTTGTAAGCTTAGATTGGCTTTTTTTTTTAAATATTTTTTTTTAAAAAAATATGCATTATTTTATAATAAGTATTTAGACTAGTTTAAAATAAGTTAAAATTTGAAAAAAAATAAATTTAATTTTTTTTAAAAGTTAAAGATTTTGATATTAAAAAATATTTTTTTATGAAATTACAAAAAAATCAATCTAAACGGACCTATTTTATAATACCTTATGTTTGAAGTTAGTTGACAGTTAAATAATGTTTATAATGAAAAGCATATATTCAAATTTAGGTTTTACCTAAGTTAGTGGAGAAATTTTGATTATTTAGTTTTAGAGATTTATATAGAAGTATTATCAAATAAAAGTAGTGAATTTTTTATCTTTTGTTTTAATGAAATTTTTAATTATTTTGAAAGTAATATCGAATTTTAAAAATATAAAGTGATATTTTTAGAGAAAGAGATAAAAGATCTATTCTTCAAAGTAAAAAGAGTTTCTCCAAATTTGTATCTTTAACTTTTATTAAGAGTCTTTTTGGAAATGAGTTAAACGAATTGATTTTAACTTTGAACTTTTTGTTGAATGTCTAGAAAGTAGTGCAAAGAAAGCTTCAACACAATAAATCACTCTAGTCAGCTCTCAGAATAAAATTGCTCTTACTTTTTGTTCTGAACTTGGGCTTGTATATACAGGGTTATTATTTGAGTCTCCATGTTGACCTACTAATGTTGATTTGACCGGTTTTGTAGTAACTTCGTTATATATATATATATATATACACATATGTATGTATGTATGTATGTATGTATTGTTCTAATTCGTTGTTGACTATGCTTTGAATCGATAGGCCACTTGGATTTCCTAAACCATTTTATGCCAGGCACGATTTGTTGACTTGCATTCATAAGTTGACTTGGGCAATTTAGGTACCGTTTGATGATTTTAACAAGACACATGAAAATATTTGACCCCAAAAAAAAAAAAAAAAACCGACATGATAATAATGTTGGAATTTTGGAATTGAAATAAGTATTTTGTCTCCGGCATCAACATGAGATTGTGAAACTCTTTAATGTTTTCTTTTTCTTTTTATCTCAAGGGAAGAAAGAATTATTTGAAGAGAAAGGAAATGCTCTTTTGAAACCAGGAAAAACAAATTTAATAACTGATTGCCTTTCTCTATTTATAAAAAGTGGTGGTGGAAATTGAATAACTTTGACAACTTTCTCTAAATAGGTCGAGTCAAATCAGTCCTTATTAAGCGACTTAATGATAATTTGTACAAGATCAAAGAGTATAACACATTTTTAAATTACTTTTTGTTTGT
Organism: Cordia subcordata; assembly: GCA_028554755.1. Taxonomy (NCBI): domain Eukaryota; kingdom Viridiplantae; phylum Streptophyta; class Magnoliopsida; order Boraginales; family Cordiaceae; genus Cordia; species Cordia subcordata. The sequence goes on from JAPTOF010000023.1 coordinate 7,483,815, forward strand.
GATGATTTAAAAATTTATCCCAAGTAAAAATTACATAAAGTTTAGAAAGATATAAGTTTGTTTAAATTGGTTTTTCTCAAAATGTATATTGTATTGGAATAAGTATTTAAATTAGTTTTAAAAAACTCAAAACTTAAAAAAAAAATTTAAATGCAACTTTTTCATAAGTCAAGAATTTTAATCTTTAAAAGAGTATTTTTTTTTTACAAAATTACAAAACAAAACCAATCTAAACGAGCCTAATTTATAGCAAGTTACGTTTGAGGTTAGTTAAGTGTTAAATAATATTTGTAATGAAAAGTATATATTCAAATTTAGATTTTATCTCAGCTAGTTGTGAAATTTTGATTATTTAATTGTAGAGCTCTCACTAATAGAGATTTATATTCATGTTTTATCAAATAAAAGTAGTTGATTTTTTAATCTTTGGTTTTAATGAAAATTTTAATTATTTTGAAAGTAATATTAAATTTTTAAAAATATAAACTGATATTTTTAGAGAAAAAGATAAAAGATCTAATCTTCAAAGTAAAGATAATTTCTCAAAAAACTTCATGGAATTTCTGATCACAACTTTTTTTTTTTTAGCTTTTGCTAAGAGTCTTTTTGAAAATGAATTAAATGAATTAATTTTAACTTTGAACTTTTTGTTAAATGTCAAAAAAGTAGTGCGAAGAAAGCTCTAACACCATAAATCACTCTAGTCAGCTCTTTTCGGTAAAATTGCTCTACTTTTTGTAATGCATTTGGGCATGTATATACAGGGTAATTACTTGAGTTGCCATCTTGACATACTAATGTTGATTTGACCGGTTTTGTAGTAACTTCTATAATTTTTCTTTCTTTTTTTTTTTTTTAAATTTTGGGCATGATTATCATTGGGAGAAATGTCATAATCTTACTCTAATTCTTGGTTGACTATGCTTTAATCAAAGGGCCACTTGGATTTCTTCTAACCATTTTTATACCAGGCATGATTTGTTGACTTGCTTTCATAAATTGACTTGGACAATTCAGGTACCATTTGATGATTTTAATAAGACACATGAAAATATTCGAACAGAAAAAAAAAAAGAAAAAAGAAAAAAACAGAAGAAGATCAACATGATAATAATATTGGATTTTTGGTATTGAAATAAGCCATGTATTAATTCTTCTGTAATTATTCTGTCCTTGGCATCAATAGCAAATTGTGAACTCTTTAATTCTTTTTCCTTTTCTTTTTATCTCAAAGGAAGACATGTAGAAATGAGAAATCACAACTCAATTACGAAGCTTGTTACACAGCTCAATTGCTACAAATTAGTATGTATGATAGACTGTTTATCATAACTTGTACAATATACCATGTATTTGATTCTGCAGAAGAAAGAATTATTTGAAGAGAAAAGGAAATTCGAAGACAATGTCTTCGATAATTTTTTGTGCAAAAACTGGAACATTAATAATAGCTTGGCTAACTTATTTGTAAATATTCTTTTTTAATGAAATACACTTGCTATTTAGCAAAAAAGAAATGGTTTGAGTTGTATCTGAAATTATTTATATTTCTAGAGTATTATTAAACCAAACAAAATCAATTTACTCTAATTGAAAAATTATTTATAAAAAAATTTACCACTTAAGAACACAACTCGAATTATATATACAAAATTGTAAGTAAAATGATTTCACATCGTGAGTTGTATAATGTTCACATTATTACTATTATATCTTAGATTCTGCAATTTTCAAATTTTAATGCACCATGAATTCTTCTTTTTTCCTTTTTCTTTTTGGTTGCGTGCTGATTTATGATTGGCAGACTCTAAGTAGAATATGATTGAATAAAAACCCATGAAAAATGCGAAGAAATTGTTATTTTGTCACAGATCAAGTAGTATTAAATAAGCTAATCTAAGATTTTATTGGATGATAATAAAATCTATAATTTCTCTTTTTGCATGGTAAACATTGTGCGTCTAACAAATTGATGGAAGTGATTCTTAATAAGAGGGTGTTTGGCTTTGCTTATAAGCTGGTCAAACCAGCTTATAAGCCAAAAATGAAAATTGACATGTTTGGCAAATCTGCTTATAAGCAATTCAAAGTTACTTATAAGTTGACCCAAAAAAAAAGCAAGTGGGGAGTAACTTTTTTTTAAGTGCTTATAAGCACTTGGTCAAAGTAAACAAAAAGACTTGTTTGTCCTTAAAAATGATTAGTAAATTACAACAACATATCTTTTTTAGTCATTTTAACTAGTATTGCTACTTGTAAACACTTATTTACCAAATATGCCAATAGTTTATAAGTACATATTATCTAAATACATTTCTGTTTATTTATCACTAACTTAAAAGTAGCTGTTTGCTTATAAGTAGCACATGCTTATAAGCACATAAAAATGAGCAAGGTCCAAATGGGCTCTAAACAAATGCGAACTCAAACCAAAATTGTTCATAATAGACATTTTAACGTTTGGTTCAATAATTTATTCTTCACACTAGCAATTTGTTCTTTAGTAATTAAATAATTCAAGATTCTTCACAGTAATGTGTGACCTAGAAAAAATAACATCCAATTTTTTGGAGAAGAAGTTTTAGGGTGACACAGCCTAAATAATTCTATATGGTATCACGAGACCATAAAGATGCTCCATTCCTTGAGTCCTTCACAAACTTCCCACCCTAACTTGCCTAAATTAACCCACCATAGCAGTAGTGCCGCAGCTTTCCATTGTTGTTCACAAAAATTTCTTTTCTTTAAAAGGGTTAACCAAAGGAGAACCCCTTTCCCACCTGGCCAGAGGCCCCTTAACCAGGCGGGAGGTAAATCGAGGGATGTGCGTGAGTGGCAGCCCGACCAGGGAGAGGACCAACGGGAGTGGAAATCCAGCAACAGCCCCCGCAATATTTCAGCGGAGTACTGCCGCCACACGGACTCGATCCCGCGTTGTCAGGGTGTCTCCACCCTAATCACCTGGCCACTTACCAACTCACCTATGCCCCTGGGGGCCAAAAAATTTCTTTTCTGCTTTATGAAGTGGGTAGCCTCTGTATGAGTAGGTGTATGTAGTTTGTCTTGCATGAATTGGTGAACTTAGGTTAACTTTATATGTGATAGAAGAAAAGGATAATTTTGTATTTAAATAATAAATTTTTTATTATCATAAAAATTAAAATTTCCTCTCTCAAATACAATTTATATTTATTTCTTCTGAATATTTTCAAAAATGACATATTTCACCCACATTAAGAAATATATTATCCATTGACTAAAAACTATTTTGAGTACATTATTAGTATTTGTTTTTCATTGCAAAATTATTCCGTTGAAAATTGGTGAGAATAATCATAGTATCAATCAACTTAAATCTAGCTTCCAACACATGGTGCTTGATCGTTAGAGTTATGTTTGATTATTAGAGTTTCATAAATGTGGAATATTTCTAACGTAAGATCAAATATATTAAAAGTAAAATAAGGGCATGAAGACTCGAGTTTCGAATAAGTTTGTCTCCACGATACCCTTATCCACTGTTATACTCTGATATGTCATCAGTTAAGTCTTCTAATATTCTTTAGTAATTTTGGTTTGCTTAGGTAATTATGTTGCACAAGACAACTAATTATATAGTCTCTTTTTCAAAAGGAATCAATGATGAGACCCATAAAAGAATTTTGATAATTTTTTCAATAAGAATTATAAAAAAAGATTTTTGAACATAGAATTAGAACCAAAATTTTAAAAAATTAATATAAGCAACACCTTAATCTTTTTAATAGTTTAATTCTTTTTGGGATTATAGCTTAAAATTTAGACTACTTAACCAAAGTTATAACAATAGTGGAATCTTTTCGGAATTAGACATCAATTCTTTTTTTGAATTCAGATTTAGATTTAGAATAGTTAACAAAAATTTACCCTACAAAGCACAGGGTTTGAAATTACAAGTGTCATATATGATGCTATTAGTAATCAATGTTATGAATTGTTGTAGCAAGAAAATATGATCGTATTGGTTGTCGAGATATATTTACAAATAATAAGATATATTAAATAAGAGTATATCATGTCCTAAAAACAATTTATCATAAAAAATAATAGATCTTAAAATATTTGATGAACAAAGATCAAGTCAATTATTTACCAATAACTTATTGCTGAACAATTAAATATAAATGATTTGAAATTGAACAAGTTTTAAATAATAAAATCTTATATAGGGATTAGAAAGGAGAAAAATGATAAGATTAATACAAATGAAGTATGAAATAGAAATTTAAGTATGTTCAATAAAGTTCAACAACAAATATATATGTAGAATGATAGTAAGTCAGATATTCTTTCTAAAAGGGATTCTGTTTTTTTTTTTTAATCTTTAAAGTATAGACATACATTTACATTAAAAATGCAAATATATCCCTTTTGTTATTGTTAAAAATAAATTAAAATCTCAATATTTGGTTTTGAATAGATGCCACTTTTTATTGATAACAAATATAAATTAAAAAGTTTGAATAAAAATTACCTATAATTGATAAATTATTTGCAACTCAAATATTTGTTGAAATGTCATATAAAATTTAGAAATTTGTGCAATATTTACTTTATTAGCTTATTGAAGAATAATCTATACTATTGTATATAACAGACTCCGTTACATATAATGTTGTCAAATAACGCTGCCAATTTCATGCCACGTGTATACTACCCTACTTAATTATTTAAAACAAGTTTCTACTGTATCTATTCCCCAAAGTAATATATGGACATCACAATTCTGTTGCTTAAATTATGCAATCAATTAAATCATTTATTTGTTATTCAATTCAATTTCTTCCCTTTTCCTACGCCAAAAAATCTTTCCTTTTTCTTCTTCATATATTATTTACACTTAATCTTTAGCCTAAAATCATGGTTACATCATTATTTTGGTATTATATTTAAGCTCCTACATTCCAATCTCACTCATAGCAGCACAAATTTGCTTCTTTTTTGTTTTAGATAATCGCAATTAGATTAATTTTTTTTATCACCACAATTTCTTCATAATTCTAGATTGTGATGTCTTGCAAATTTCAAAATTATGCATATGTAAGAAAATCACATGTATGTGTATCATTATTGTTTAATCTATTAAAAATAGTTTATATAATTTGTTTGAAACATTTAAATGGATAAAAAACTAAATTTTTCTAATATATCAACCTACATATATCATATCCCGTGCAATCACATGAGTGACCTACTAGTATATAATATATCAAAAAAAGTATCCATAATTACACCCGTGCTATTCAAGGGAAAAATAATGAGATTTTCATTTGTTTATTTATTATAAACCAAAAAACTTTAGTTAGAAATTAAAAAAATATTTTCAACTGATAAATAATTGACTAATGAGTTTATTTTTTGCAATAACTTTTTCCCTTTCTCCCACTCCAACAACCCCAAACAAAACCCCATCCCCACCCCACCACCACCAAACTAGGGCTCCATTTTATTTATTTTTATTTTATTTTTATTTTTTGATTTAGCCTCTTTATTATTTTTGAATTATTTTACTTTTAAACTTATTTCTAACAATTCATTTTATATTTATATTTTATCAAAAGAAAGATATATAAGTCCCTCAGTTATATATTTAATTCTACCCGCTCCTCCAACTTTTTATAATCCCTTGGAAAGTTTTTTGAATTAACACCATTGGTAGAATTTAACAATTAATGCATTGACTTTGTTAAAAGAATCAAAAATACCCTTAAATTGATAGTCAAATTTACAATGACTTATAACTTTTATATTTGAGACTTTTTCGCTGGAAATTATTTTGCTTATTTTTTTAAAATACTTTTGCTTTATTTATTTCTATTTCTTTTGCCAACATCTTTACACCATTTTTTTTATTGCCTACTTGTACCCAATTGATAATAAAATGAAAAACATTATGAATTAAAATAAGCAACATAAGTTCAATAATTTATTAATTAATGTCATATGATTACATTTTGAGATTTGTTGGATTTTACTGTTAATAGATTTGGATGAAATTAGATACAAGCAGGCAATGAAAATAATTGGTATAAAAATGGCAAAAGAAATAGGAACAAATAGGCAAAAATATGTATAAAAAAACTTAGATATAAAGGTTATATACCATTGCAAATTGACAATGCAAAGGTGTTTTTGATTTTTTTAATAAAGTCGATGTATTGACCGTCAAATTTTATTAACAGTATAATTAAAAGGCCTCGAAGAATTATAAAAATTTGAGACACCTATTTGAAATTAAATATAAACTTAAAGGGCCTAAATATGTTTCTCCCATATTTTATCTAGTTTTCTAATTTTTTTGTTTATTAATTTAAATAATATATTTAATTGATAAAATACACTTTTTATAATTTTTTTAATAAAAATACTTTTAATGTGACGACTATATATCAAAATGATTTCTGTATTGTGCCCATTTTCAATACCAAAGCACAACAAAATTATCATTCTTTTTTGTACGACAAAAAAAATCTAATTGGTGAAACTCGATTACTTATAATAAAACTCAATTATCAAATGACAAATCTAAATATTCATCTTTATATTGTACACTAATTAAATCGAACACTCTCAACTTAAACCTGGAGATTGAATTTAATCTCAAGACGTTGGCCGTAACAGTTTCCGCCGTTCCTGCTGGCATCCTTGGGGGACAAAAAAAGAATTATCGTTCTTGCGAAAGCAAGAAGCAGCGACATACTCCGTGAAAAATGCAGCAGGGTAAAACCCGAAAGAGAAAGCAACCCGACCTCCACCTTGCAACCAAATCAGCCAAAGCCAACACCAGTGGTGTCCTCAACCCAACCAAGGAGCCATACCCAGATCACCCTCGTCCCACCCCACAAGAATGCCTGGCCTTGCGGGACGGCCTCTTGGCCCTTCACGGCTTCCCCAAAGAGTTCATCAAGTACCGCAAGCAGAGACTGTTGAAAAAGAAGATAAATGAAGGTGCCAACAATGGCGGTTTGGTTCAATCTGAGTCGTTGGAGTGTGATGATGATCGTGAGAATGATGGTGGTGATGGGTGCGAAGAGAGTGTTTTGGATGGTTTGGTGAGCACAATATTGTCTCAGAATACTACTGAGGTTAATTCTCAGAGGGCTTTTGCTTCTCTCAAGGCTGCTTTTCCTACTTGGGAAGATGTGAGCATTTGCTTTTCCCTTTGCTGTGTGTGTGTGTTTTTGGGTTATTGTAAATTCGAATAAAGTTCATGTGTTTAATTGTTTCTGGGACTTAATTATTATATACTCTGGTTGTTCTTGGATTTATGTAGAATGGAGGAAACAAAAAGTTAAAGGTTGTTAAATGTATAGGGCCTTAATTAGTTAATTATATGTTTCTGATTCTTTTAGCTTTCTTAATTAGTTAAACGTATTGGGTTATTATGATCGTTTTGATGTTTGCTTTATGGAATTATAGAAAATTTGCTGAATGGTGGGATGAAGAAGTTCGGACGCCCAGTGCTACAATGTCTGAATAAGGCTTTCTTGTGTGTCTAGTGTCGGATGCATTTGAATCTTTGTTGTGCAATAGGATCGAGTTTGTAAATATTTTAGTTCTCTGTCTTGCTGTAAGCAGCCAATTTTAGTTTTCGTTTGCTTCATTGGACATTAATGAATCCTTCATTTGGTCACTTACATTAGTTTGGAACTCACTACACAATATGGTGTTACCATTTCACGAAGACAAAAGAGGAAAATGTATTTGAGTGCCATTTGGAGGATAATATTTCAGATGTTATCACTTCCTGCCATTTTAGTGATGATTGCGTTCTTTTCATTTGGTAATATGAACAACCTACGCCCATGGTTTCTCCACTGCCGATTTTGGTGAATTTAATATTCTTGCAGGCAAATAACAATGTTGAGTTTCCATGGTTGCTTCAATTTGAATTTTAGAGCATTTAGTTACGTATGATTATAATATGATCTTTTACATGTGGCTTAAAATGCTCCCTGACATAGATCAATGTGAACGCTTAATAATCATAACCTTCCCTATATTCACTCATTGTTCTTCTTTACTTAAGGTTGTTTCTGCTAAACCAGAGGATGTTCAGAATGCTATAAGATGTGGTGGTTTAGCTGTGACTAAGGCTGCTTGTATTAAGAACATATTGAACCACCTGCTTGACACAAAAGGCAAACTATGCTTGGAGTACTTGCGAGAGTTGTCTATTGATGAAATCAAGACAGAGCTTTCCAACTTCAAAGGAATTGGTCCCAAAACGGTAATTTGATATTCCTTTTTGTAGTAAATACTGGGTTGTTAGTGTCCTGTGAATATGGGGTATCATTTTTATGTGTTTGAATTAAGATGGTAAATTGATAAAGCCTTTGCTTTCTTGTTGAATTACTATCTAGGAATTAGGTTTATGCAATCGTTTTGGCCCATTCTCCAATAAAGCTTGTGTCAGTCTTCAATTCACCAAGTTGCTTGGCCTGAACAATAGTCAGTGTAAAAGGAAAGAGGAAAAATCTAAAGCGACAGAACAGTTAAAGGAAAGAGATCAGCTATGATCTTTGAATTGTCTCTTGGCCATTATCGTTATATTTCAAGTTAAAACCCAATATCTCTCTGAAGGAAACTGTAAAAAGATTTGGCGGCATTTTCTTAATTGAGCTGCTAACTCAATTGCTTCTGTCTCTTGGTTAATATGTGAAAATGTCTGATACTGGTCATGGGAAAGCCGAAAAACACCCCGCCTATATATGTATGATATGAGCAATACCATATTTGTGCAATTCCTCTGTTTCCACTGTGATGGTTTCATTTGCTGAAGGAGTTACAAAATTCAAATAAGGATGAATTAGTTTGCAGAAACTAATAAGGAATTCACGAAATCACTCGTGTACTTGAAATACTGAATTTGGATAATCTTAGCAAAACCTTTGTCTGCATCGTCCATGCTCACATTTTAGACTCTAATTTCTAAGTGGCGGTGAGATTTGCTTACCATGAAAGTGGTGAAATCTGGGATTTTGTTTCAGTGCGAGTTATAAATTATAATACCCAATTAACACTAATACAATTTTCTTTCTTGAGGGATTAGTTGATTTTTCAGACTAAACATTCCCTAAAATTTAATTAACATAAAAAAATTTTAGGCTCAGTGGAGGCTGCAGGTCCCACTCCACCAGATGTACATCAGCTTCTGCATGAAAGCGGCTTGATGATTAGCAATGACCACAACTGGATGGTAATAAGTAATTATTGGTAGCAACACAAGATATTATGTGCTCGAGACATTTCTTGAGTGGTCAAGAGATGAAGATTTGGAATGTGCTTATTCTTTCAGCATTTATACATATTAGTTTCTTAGTGGCTGACAGAATTTGTCATTGGGTTTATTGGATTCTTGGAGTGGAGCTGGGATCTTGTGCATTGAGAATTAGTTCAGAGGCACACCTTGTGAGAGAAAATGATATTTCTAGCTTTAGTATATTTTAGGGTCATTACTGTGGAAGTAGTGATTGAAGAATTCCCATTTTCGGATTGGCAAATTCTATGTTTACGGAAGGGAGAATTAAGTGAAAATAACATCTCCTTTACCTTCTCTCTGTCTACTTGAAAGAACATAAAAGGTTTTATAACTGACTTTATTTGCTGAATGAACCCAAAAGCATTTCCCTCAATTTTTTGCACGTCTTGTAGGAGGGATTTTCTATACCAGAGAAGGCTTTCAGGCATTTCTATTTGAGCGTGAGCGCAGGCATATCTTCTTCATCTGCTGAATCCTATTTCTGGATACAGATTATATGATAATCAACTTGAGACTTGTTTCATGAATTCACATGTAATTATGCATGTCTCTTCTTCCTAGATTTTAGCTATCCCTGCTGTGCATGAACGTATTTTTGAAGCCACTACTTCTTTAACAAAATTCGTTACTGAGGGGACTTCTATAAATATTATCTTTCCCTTCTCCAACTTCCCAACATTCTTTTCATTATTTTCTTTCTAATCTGTCATCTGGCTGAGGCTCGGTTGGTACTAACAAAATTCATTACTGAAGTAACTTGTATAAATATGGTCTTTCCCTAGTCAAACTTCCCATCCTCCCCATTTGATATTGTTCTTCTTCTGCATCTTGTTTGTTCAACTCCAGCTAATATTGAAAGACTATAATAAAGGAAAGAGCATATAGGACTGTATGACTTAACAGAATAGATGACAGTATAAATCCCTGCACGCTGAGTAGCTGAGGCTGCACATATCAGTTAGAGCTGGTGTTTGGAGCACATTCAAATTTCTTTTCTCTAGCATCGGAATTTAATAGTTCGAAATGGATGGCAGGTGGCGTGCGTGTTAATGTTCCATCTTCAGCAAGATGATTTTCCAGTGGACACACATGTGAGTATCACTTACTTAACCTACATAGATTGACAACAGTACCTCAAAAGATATTTTTCTGTATTAATATCTCGAGCATCATACAGATTTTTCAGATTGCAAAGACCATTGGCTGGGTTCCGGATATGGCAGACATCAAAAAGACGTATCTTCATCTCAATAAGCGGATACCGGACAATCTTAAATTCGACCTAAACTGTCTCTTGTATACTCATGGTAAAGCCTGTAAAAAATGCTCTAGCAAAAAAGTAGGCTATCAAACAAATGTACCCCTTGCCCAAAGTTGTCCTGCACTATCTCACTGTAGAGAATTTGTTGTCCAAACTGAGCTGAAGTAATGATCAAAAGCTTTTGATTAGAAGTTAATCATTTGTTCATTCCAATGTTCTTTGTATTATCTGTTAACTATCAAGATCATTTTGTCTTAACTGCATAATCAATGTACTATCATTGGATTTTGCTTCTAACTTTTCTAGATCTATTCAATTCACGCATGATAAAAGTTTCAGTTTGCCTTTTATGTCCTTTTGTGATTCCGCATTGGATACTCAAGTCTCTGATCATGCTTTCTTGGCAGCTCTCTCTCAACTTTTCTTTTCTTCTCTTTTCTTCTTTTTTGGCAGGAGAAAAAGTGTCCTTTTCCTAAAAAAAAGTTACATTATTTTAGCAATAACTATTTAATTTAATTTTCAAAAAAATTAAAATTTTGAAAAAATTTCAAATATAATTTTTCTTTAAAAGTTAGAATTCTTAGCTTCTAAAAAGAAATAATTTTTCAAAAGTTTTCTAAAAAAGTTATTTCAAAAAAGCCAAGGCTCTTAGTAAATGATATAAGCAAGTAGACAAGATGGGTGCTTATAAACTTTTTTAGTTCTATAAAAAAATGGTGTTGTTACTTCTTATTTTGAGTACTTATAAGCACTTAAATATAGCCAAACAAAATATTGATCTTTGAATGAACTACTCGCGATCCATCTTAGAATTAAACCAAAGGGATTTGTCTTCAGATTCGACTTTAGATGGATTTACATTTTGAACTGCGAGGGTTATATCTCGTCTAATCTTACAAAATCTCATATAATACTATTGTATTTTAATATTTATAAAACCATTTTATCCGCACTTAAAACATCACATCTGATAAAAATGTGGATTCTTCAACTACTAAGTCTTTAAGAAAGGAATATGCTAGGTTTGCCTGGCTATGACAATTTTATAGTTTGAAAGATATTTGTTAATTTTATGTATTTTTTGTTGGAAAATCAAACATTCATTATATAAGAAAATATTACAACCACAGCACAATGGAAATTACAAACATTTATACAAATAGAAATCATAACCCTACCTCGACAGCATTTGGGACCAAGCGAAACTAACAAGCAACACTAGCACTGATGAAAATATTACTAGAAAAGATAGTTGTAAAAGATGAAAGTGGCTTGAATCTATCAGCAAAAAAAAAATAGGCTTCATTGGGAAGATATTTTTCAATTTTATATAAATACTATGTAGTCTGATCAATATCTCAACTATAAAGAGGACAATTTAGCAGTCCAAAACAAATGTTGTGGTTCGACAACTAGATGGGAGACCACCTCCGGTTCACCAAATGTGAGTGTCGGATACTTTTTGGGATCCATAATGCAATTCACGACATGAATTTTTTTTCATAATATTATAACATTATAGTTATTTTTATAATCGTGAATTATTTACATAATACATTATAACTATATCAAAAATTTATAGTCATTAGATTATAATAATAATAGTATCAAAATATAAACTTGATCCATTTCCCTCAAATTTATACGAAGGCAGGCAAGAATTTTCTCCAGATTTGCATAATCATATCTATTAAAATTACTAAAAATAGCAACTTTAAAGAGGTTTCTTAAATGAGTCCATATGTAGTCTTTTTTTTTATTTTTTTAAGGGAAATGTTTTTCTTTTCTTAATTCCCGCACCCACGAGAAGTAGTTTCAACGTTTCCCTTTCTCTTTAAGGCACATGCTTCGGAACAAGAAAATCATTTGAAAGCAAAACCCTTCTTTCAAATCTCTCGCATGTAATGAAGGAAAAAGCAAAGGGGGAAAAAAAAAGGGGTTTCGCTTTTTCAGTACTCTGTCACCTCATTTTCCTTTTGGTCAGCATAATGGCCAAGCAAATGAGCCCTTGAAGTGCCATGGCAGTAATATTTCATTCGCCCCGTTCCACAAGAGTACGATAGTGGTTCGGATGTGATTTTTTGTCCCTACCTTAATACAAGGACAGAGCACAGGTAGCTGTTTATTAATACGACTCAGTTTTTATATATAAATATATATATATTTTTTTTAAAAGGGTTATCCAAAGGAGAACCCCTTTCCCACCTGGCCAGAGGCCCCTTAACCAGGCGGGAGGTAAATCGAGGGATGTGCGTGAGTGGCAGCCCGACCAGGGAGAGGACCAACGGGCGTGGAAATCCAAAGAATGCAATATTTCAATGAAAGATTACCGCCACACTGACTGATCCTCACGTTGTCGAGTCTCCACCCTAATCACCTGACCACTTACCAACTCACCTATGCCTCTGGGGGCATAAATATAATTCTTGTTATGTACCAATAGCGTTTTATAGCTTTCATAAGTTTTATATTTATGCTTTTAATTTAGTAGTGAAAGTTTGTTTTGCTAAATTGAGGTTCATATTTTCCTTCAACACTTTGCAATGTTTTTGTGTTAGATTTCCTTTTTAACTTTGTTGGCCAGTACCTTATAAGGGCGACATAATGTTCTTTTCATCTAATAACAGTGGAATGATAATACAAATTTACGTAAATACTATATATAAAATAAGAATAAGGTAAAGACTTTTTGTAACAAGTGTGGAATAGCAGTCAACAAATTCTCCGCCCACCATGACCCATTGCCATCTACCGTTAAAGAGCCCATCCTCGATCATGGATTCATGGCAAATATGAAGAACCACTTTCGTTCCTTTTCCGCCTGATGCATCATTTTTCAGGCTCACGAGGCAATTGGAGTAATCAGTTGATATACTTTTTTTGGATAAGATAATAAGTTCATATCAACAAGCTACTGTATATATTACTTTCTATGTGGAACTCGCTATAATATATATTATTTTTTTATGTGGCATTACTCAGAAATAAGTAATTGTGTGACTATTTATTTTACGATTTATAAGTTCTTAAGAAAAAAGACTTTCTCACTATTTGTAACTTATAAGTTTCAAATAAGCTTAGCCAAATAGGGTGTAAATCCCCGCACAAATGACATAGATCTTGCTTGTGAATAATGATTTGAATTATAGTGATTAGATTTATATAACAGTGAAGTGGTTTATGTCTCCAATGGAAATATCAATTATTAGGAAATAAATTCGAATGTTTTAGATATGTACGGTTTTGTGATACTTGATTAACCAATAAGCGAGAGTACCAAAATTTTAGTTTTGGCATGTTCTACATTGTTAAAATTGGATCAAGGCAGGCACGTAGTAAAAGCACGCCCAAAGGCACTTAACAAATATCTTTAAATAGCACAACTTCATGTAAAATGAACTCAAGTCATTACTCGTCTCCGCTCATGCTTGTTTTAACAATCTCCATTTTTACTACACTTTAAGAAAAAAATGCACGGACCGCTACTTTCCTTTATGTACTAGCCAGGTTAAATTGATAAAAAATTACATCTCAATATTATAACAACGTTACGAAAATATATTTTAAAATCGAACATGGGTTCTGCTATCACAATTGCGTAGGACCAAGGACCACGGACCACGGACCACGGACCACCTCGTATATCTAACAAAAACAGAGATTGAGAAGAATGAGCGACAGTGAGACACTCGACAACGCGATCGAGCCTACGCGCACAGATTCACCGAAATATCATGCGTTCTTTGGATTTCCACGCCCGTTGGTCCTCTCCCTGGTCGGGCTGCCACTCACGCACATTCCTCGATTTACCTCCCACCTGGTTAAGGGGCCTCTGGCCAGGTGGAAAAGGGATTCTCCTTTGGTTAACCCTTTTGAAAAAAAAAAAAAAAAAAACAGAGATTGAGCTGGTTTCCATCAACAAACAGCTGGATTCTAACACTGTGATTGGAAAGCGAATTGACAAGCCGTACGGGCTTGTAAGTAAAAAACACACTCATCTCTAAAGCTTTTGTTCCCTGTTTGGGTATAATCTCACGCAAAATTATTCCACAGATTTTACACAACCAAATCCACTTACTGGTTGGGCGTACTTGGACTAACTTTTCAACCGCTCCATTTGTCGTCATGCGTCAAAAATCAAACCAAACATAAACGCGTTGGCCATGTCCGGGGCCAAACAGGTCCTTTAGTAGCAAAGGTATTTTTCTTTCGTCTATGGCCATGACCATGACGTGCATGTATGAATTAATTTCTCTCTTCTTTTTTTAAAAAAAAAAATTTTAATATGAACAACTCACACTAAATAGTATTATAAGTAACGAGGCAGCGTAAAGATAGAGTTTGCTAAACCTTATTTTGTATTTTTGTATTTGGTAAAAAACTTCCGTCCTTTTTCTTATCTTATACCTCGTATTGATAAAATATCTAGCAACGTCCCCATTCTTGGGGAAAAATTCTCTCTTGCCCGGGTACGGGTTTTTAACCAATAACCTTGACCAAGTCCCTATGGAAATCCTGCGTGTGGGACGGAGTGAATACTATTGCCGTTCCTAATTTTAAACGGATGGATTGGATAGTAAAATCTGGTAGGCTTCGTGCTCTACCACTTGATTGTGCTCCATTGTCCCTACTGGGTTTTGTAATTTGATTGTTTATGATCTGGAGCCAAGGGGAATTGGCTAATCTTTTGTACATTTTTGTTCGTGAATGAATGATTTTTTTTTTTACAAAAAATTTAATGATCAAGTGGTATGTTTTTTTATCTTTACTATAAATAGTTTAGAGATTAATTTCTACTAATTACATATAATTGTACTTTACTCTCCCTTGCAGTGAAAAAAGAAAAAGTATTTTTGTAGGCATTATTTAATTTAAATGCGTTGTGTGTTGTTAGGTTCTTGACTTCTTGTAGCAGCATACACAATTATGTTTTTTTTGGGGTATGGGGATGGGCTGCTTGAGGCCATCCAGCTGGTTGCAATAATGAATTTCAGCCTATTCATGCAGTTGCAGCGGCAACTTATGCTTGGCAAAATCTGGAAATTAATGATACCAACTTTTGGCAATTTCTTGAGACAAATATCTATACAAAGGAGTCTGGTTTGGGATAAATTGCTAAAATTTATCGAAAGCTTATAACAATACGCATGTGGCGGGTAAAGATTTATAATGTTTGGTTGGTAGCATTGGACGAGAGGTTTATTAACGTTTTGAGTTCGTGTCAAATAAAGATTGTTCTTCTTGGGCCTGGTATTGAGGCATCTAAGACCAACTTCTGATTAAAATACTCCCTTGGGCTAAATTGGCTTTTTAAGAACGATCGAGGCGTAGTAATGCACTTAGCCACAAAGGCTGGGTTGTCTGCTGCTTCTCAGGATCAACTTGGGAAGCTTTTGGATTCGTTTGGATTGGGTTTTTTTTCAGAAAAAACACTTGTTTTCTTGAAAATTCGTATCTTTTTTGCCATACGTATTTAGGTTGGTTTTGAAAACAGTTGAAACTCTGAAAAAATGTCACAGTCATTACGTGATGCATGCTGCTTTACTAATTAGTTTAGTCACCCTGGAGATTGGTTGTCGAGCGCCCTTTCAAGCAATTATGTCTAGTTTTACCACTAGTTAGACTTCCTCTTGTGTTGTAACAGATATATATATATATATATATATATATATATGTCATCTGGGAGCCTATTTGGTTCTTTTTATTTTGTAGCTTATAAGCTCTTACAAAAAAATATTCTGTTATTTAGGTTTTTACTATTTACAACTTCTAAGCCTCAAATAAGTTTAGCCAAATAGGCTGCTAGCGTGTTTTAGCCACATTTCTTTTATTGTTATCTCAAGCCAAGCTCACAAAGTAGCGAACAGGGTGGCATGAGTTAGAACGTCTCTTTCCCCAGGCTTGTATCCCTCTCTCTCTCCATTGTCTTCTTGATCTTGAACAAACTCATTTTGATCCAACCAGTATCTATTGATTCTAATTCCTATCTACGAAATATTTCCTATTTGCTTTTGATCAAAAAATGATAATGCAGTTGATGACTGATTCTTACTTGGAAGAAAACATCTAAATGTGTCCGAAAAATAACATAAAACCAACTATACAAAAACTTTTACTTCAAGAAAAGCCATCTGAATTTTGACCCAAGAAAAAAGAAAAGAAAAGAAAAGCCATCTAACCATGACACAAGAGTAGACCTATGGTTCATTTAAACTGATTTTTTTTTGACGAAAAAGTGTTTTTCATTTCTAATGAAAAAAGTATTTTTCTTTCAAATAGATATTTGGGTTGACTTTAAATAAATTAAAATTCTTAAAAAAAGTTAAAGAGATTGACCCTCTAGAAAAAGCTCAATTTAAACATTTCTCTGGCAATCAAAAAATTGAACTTTGCAAAAGAATATGTTTTAAAACAGCTATACGAAGAAAGAGAGCCTTTTGATTAAAAGTAAATCCAGACAAAAACTTGTATATCGGTAGTTGACTTGTACAAGAATTTAAGAAGTAAAATAATGATACTGTCGTTGAGTATTGAAGTGTATCATATGACAGCTGGCTTTGGGTATTTGGTGAAATAGTACGAGAAAAAGTTGAATGCATTCTTATCCTCTTCTCAAAAGTACGGACCCTGATCCTTGATCTTTAAGAGGTTTTTGGACGGTGTTTATTTGTTGTTTATAAGTGTTAAATAATAAAAATTATGTGAGGAGTTTTTTTTTTAAAATGCTTATAAGTTACGAAATAAGCAATTCAAACACCTTCTAAGTCTCTAATTATACAAAATGTAATTTGACAAATTACACTTTTTCTTTTTAAATTTTAAGTTTATCGATCCAATATGATTGGAAACTTTATCTCAAACATAGAAGAATAGAAACTTAAATTTGAGTACCTTTTCACCTTCTACAAGAACAACATTATTGCTATTAACACACGGTAACAAAAGAAGGATATCACCATCTAACAAATATTTTGAATCCAAGAATTTACTTGAGATGCCTCTGGCAATGTTAGCCACAATTTATACATGTTGCAGACAAACACATAATAGCTATAATGTAAGTAAATATTACTATCAACTTTTTCAGACAGTTTATATTTTTACATTTTATATTTGCTGACCCAATGTGACCGGTTAATTCTGTCTAAAACCTCTATAAACTCCGCGCTAAAATGGCAATTTGCACTCGACCCGTCACAACTACGCCATAATGCCCCCATCAATGGGGAATTTTGTCGTGACACCAAAGTTTGACAGATGGGCATTTATGGGAAAGAGAGAAAGTGAAACCGTCTATAAATTTGCATTGGCCTGCAGCTCTTCATGGTGCGCAGCAACAGAGTCCAGCTCTGCCTTTCACACTCTATGGCTCTTCGTGTGATTTTTGTTCTTGCCCTTTTTCTATTCTCCACTGCTAATGTGAGTACTAAGAGCCATTACGTTCATGGCACTCGTATGTCTATCTTGAAATTTGATTTAAAGAGTGTTTGGCAGTGCTTACTTTTACTCATTTTGGGTGCTTATAAGCACTCAAATAAGCACGGCCAAACACCCTCTTAGCCTTCCTTTTACTTTGTTTGATTATCATGATTTGCACCTGCAGGTTTCATCTGACTCCAAGATTGAACAAGAAGATGCACACCATTTCAGCCAGGCATTAAATGTAACTCTAAATATTTCTTCTTGTGATTTTTTTAGGCAGTTTTAGATTGTGTGAACTTTCTTTTCTCTCTTTCCTCTTAGATATGGTGCGGCATTCATAAGCATCCAACATGGATTTCTTGTTTTTGTGTTCTCAGGTCTTTACTAGAGGAGCAAACAGAAATTTAATGCAAGATGTTGGCAAGTCAACAACTATTTGTTGTATTCTTTTCTTGAGTTTGTGTCGAAAAGTTTTTCATTTTCAACATTAGTAGCGTGGTACGTACACCCAATAGTTTAAATTAATCAGGTATAAAATTGATTCAAATTGATTTTTAAAAATATTTGCTTCTTGCAAGATTTAAACTTTAGATATACGTGCACACATCTTGAACACTCCACCACAGCTTCCACTATTCTCTATGCATAAAACACTCTTCTCTTCCTGATATGTGTGCTCTAGCCTCTACGAGCGTAATTTAAGTGCTTTCTGTATAAATTTTGTTAAACAAAATATTTTTTTAAGAAGTTAAAGTTTTCAACTTCAGAAAAGAAAAAAAAAAATTGAACTTTTTTCCCAGAGTTCCAAGTTTTTCCTAAATCAATCTAAATATTTGTTACAAAAGTAAAATATATTTTCAAAATAAATTTTTTTTTTCATGAAAAAAAGGTCAATTTTAACATTGCCTTAAATCATCAACTAAATGAATATGCGAGTGTACTAAAACAGGCTACACAGTCTCTGGGGTCCTATTCTCACAAAATGTTAAAGCTTTTAGAAGCATTTTCTGAGCTTGAGTTATTACATTTATTATTTGAAACTCACCCCTTACTGTGTTTCCCAATTTTAATGCTCATCACGTACTTCTCAGTTATTTAATCATCAATGAATATGAACTTCTTTGTAATTATAAAATAGTGGGCGCACTAGTTCAACTATCTGTCTGAAATATTGAGGACTATATAAATGTTTCTAAATAATGGGACTAATTTAGTTATATTTATGGAACATTAAAAGAATTAATTAACTTAAACATTTTAAAGTAATGAAGACCAATTTTAAAGAAATAAAAAACAATAGAAATTTATTGTGAAATTAATCCTTTAGTAAATCAAAATTTACACTCTTCATCATGTGATGACAGTGATGAGGCTCTCAAGATACATCAACAAGGGGCACGCGTTTGCAGTAGCCCCAGCACCAGCACCAGTCTCAGGCCACCTAGACTGCGGCGGACTGTGCAAGCACCGGTGCAGCCAGCACTCGAGGCAAAACGTGTGCCTCCGGGCTTGCGGGACGTGCTGCGCCAGGTGCAAGTGCGTGCCCCCTGGAACCTCCGGCAACAGAGAACTCTGTGGCAAATGCTACACTGGCATGACCACCCATGGCAACAGAACCAAGTGCCCTTAAGGCCATTGTGGGGGGGGGGGGGGCGTGGGGTGTCCAGTTTCTTTGAGAAGCAGATAGAGATCATGGTGGCTCAGTGCTCTCTTTTGTTAAATATTGGGCATGTCGTTCTTTGCATTTTGGGACCAACTGTGTTTTGATTTCATGTCACATGCAGATATGTGTTTGTTCAAGTATCCCAGGTGTTATGCAAGTATCTTGTTACTGTTCTGTGATATTTTTCTTTCATGTGTTTTAAAAAAGTCAAAAGTCGATAATATAAACGTTAATATAAATGTCTATTATTAGAAATTAATCTTAAAGTGTTAAATTAAATGTAAGATAATATTTAGGAGTTTCCAACTACCTACTTAACCCTATGGTTGAGTTACTTATTTTGAAGTTTCAAGTGAGAGTTATGTTTGTAAGGTTAATTTAGCATCCGTCGTCTAAAATTACATCCGTTTAAATAAGTATCTCTTTTCTATAAATATTGCTAGTTCAGACTAGTTTGAGCACCTTTTTTTTTGGCAATTCCCATATTTTAGTATTTAGGCGTTTTATATCAAAGAGAGATTTTTACATTTTTTTTTGTAATGCTGTAAACCGTAAAGGTGATAGTTTTATTGTAGAAGGTGTGAACCATTAAATCCTTTTAACACCCGTGTGAGACAATAAAATCTTAACAAAACGTAGACTATCATTTTACATCCTTCATTAGCTTTTATGTTGACTTGGAGTTTAATCAAAATTGAGAAATAGTGCTCCATTTAATCTGAGTTATCAATGCTTGGAAGCACTTCAATTTTAGACCACCAGGATTGTACCTTATGGGGCAGTTCTGGACTAGCCTAATAAAGTTGAATTTTGGAACACTATCAGATAGTAAATAAATAACAAATTTGAAAAGCTCACTGAATTTTACAAAGTTGAATTTAGAAGATATATTTTACGATATTAGAATAAAATAAGATTATTGCCAAAAAATGCAAAGAAATAGGTACCTCGCGGATTATCCTAATTTTTATCTTTGTGAAGAAATACAAAAGTTAGTATAGGCTGCTAACTAGGAATAGAAAAGATTTTATATCTCATTACATCTTGAAAATTCCCCATGACGTTTGTTCTAATATTAATCTCAAGGGTTACTTTTTGGTCTGTTACCACTAAGCCAAAAACTCAAGTAGGGCCCATCATTTTCACGAGGAGTGGTCGTTGGCCAGTCCAGTTGGAAGTTTTTTCTTAATCTCAGACTTCTTACACTTAAAAAGAAAAACATACTATGAGACTAACAATTGTGGAGTATTCTAATCCTTGGATTCATTTTGTAATTACGTCTAACCATTTCTACAGTGAAAAATATTGCAGTAGGCGTTATTCTTGTTGCTATTCTCATTCTTTTAAAATACTTAGACACCAGTCCGATCATTTTAAAAAAAAACTAAAAAGTATACAAACTTGAACCTTTTTGGAAGATAAGGTTAAATTTCCTTGTGTAATTACACTATAAATAGATTCGCAACATGGTGAATTTCGCTCAGTTAAAAGTAATAGTAATTTTTATATCAAAAGATGATGATGAACGCATGTTCAAACTTTTTTCAGATAAGCATTTCTTTTTGGGGTCATATACATATAAAAGAAGCGGACCTAGTGGCCTAGTTGAATTCAAGAGCTTGCTTATTTTGTAGCTTATAAGTTCTTAGAACAAAGCATTCCTTACATGTTTTTTACTATTTGCAGCTTATAAGTCCCAAATAAGCTTAGCCAAACAGGCTGCAAATATCTCGGATCATAGGACATGGCTATGGCTATAATCTTCTTGCTGTATTAACTTTCTTCAGTTTCTATTTGCCAAGGCCACCGTTGTTGATGTTCAGAAACAGAGGACCTTCATCCTTGAGAAATCGATTTTAGAAATAAGTGAGTAAAAGTCTAGACAAATCCTCTGATTTAAGCTAATTAGCGGAAGTCTCGTGTGTACAAACCCAACCCTTTATTCCATTTTTCACAAACCCACTAAAATATAAACAAATATAAGGTAGGTAAAAGTTTATCATTTTTCCAACGTGAGAAGTAAAACATATACTAACTACAAAGTTTCTAACACCTTCATCCTTGAGAAATCGATAGCTCAAGCTTAAAACTTGCTTATGTTACTATAGAGAACAATGAGACATTTTATTCTTGTACACATACAGGAAAATCCAGGATTTCACATTTTCACTTGATGTCAGCTTCTGTACATAGACAAACATCATGTAATCACTTGTCTGCGGATAACATCTAGTGCCAGAAGTGGTAACTATTGAACTTCCTCCGGAGCCGAGCAGCCTGAACTGCAATTGTTACCGCTGTGGCGTCGTAGGAACTTTCAATCCAACGAAAGTAGGCATACCTCCAAGACTTCTTGAAAAGTAAGAGGCTCCAAAACCCCAAGAAGCCAACCAGCAAACCAGGGCCGAAGCCGGAAAAGAACCATACAAATTCGAAATCATCTTCGTCGTTTTCTTCAACATCACCAAGCTCACCATTAATGGATGGTTCATCTCCAGGGCAAGCTTTTGAAAGTGGAGCTCCACAAAGTTCGCGATTGCCTATATACATGGATGGATCATTGAGGGTCTGGAGCTGATTTCCTGTTGGTATCTTACCTGATAAGTTGTTGTACGACAGGTTTAAGTGGCCCAGATATGGTAAAGAGGCCAAGCTTGGAGGAATTGGACCTGAAAGATTATTTCGGGACAAATCAAGAGATTCAAGTGCCTTCATATCGCCTATCTTTTTAGGGATACTACCATTTAGGCGATTCGCGCTCAAGTTCAAATTCAACAAGCCAGAAAGATCCTTCAAGTCATCTGGAATCTGACCGACCATATTGTTCTCTGAGAGGTCTAAGGATGTGAGGAATGGAAGAGATGTGGTATACCGGCGTTCTATGCCTTTTATAGTATCTAAAAGGCTTGCTCCATAATCTACATCCACAATTAGGTATTCAATCTTATCGTGATGCACAATCATGCCGGTAAAATTGGAAAAACAATGAGGAATGCTACCGGAGATATTGTTCCTCGCCAAATTTAACACCTGAAGATCAACAAGCTGGCAGAGCTGTGGAGGTATGCCGCTGTGAAAACTATTAGACTGAAGGTTGAGAAACTGAAGACTAACAAGATTTTCTCTAATCCAGGCCGGGATAGTATCGGAAAATGCGTTTCTACCGACGTCAAGTATCGTCAACCATGTTAAATTTTGTTGTGGTGGATGGTTCCCCCCCCCCCCCCCCCGAAACTGTTGTTGTGCAAGTGTGAGGATCTGAGCTCTGTTAGATCGCTAAAAGAACTTGGAATAGCACCATATAATCTGTTGCTAGTCATATCTAGCATCATCAACCTTTTCAGATCTCCTAGGCACTCTGGGAGTGTTCCTGTCAGCTGATTATTTGCAAAATCAATGACAATCAACGTCTTCATCTGACATAAATGCATTGGTATTTCTCCATTCAAAAAGTTATTAGCGAGTATAAGAACTTCCAATGTCAGATTTGCAGCATTTGGAAAGGAAATACTGCCTGAAAGCAAGTTGTCAGATGCGTCAAAAAGAAGAACATCTGAAGGCAAATGTGCTAGAGATCCATCAAAGTTGTTGGAGCGAAATATTAGACGCCTGAATGGAAGATTGGATTCTCCAAACTTTGGTATTTTGCCAGTTATCTTGTTTCTAGACAGATCCAAATAGTGGACACGAGAATATACTCTCTCAAACCAATTAGGCATCTTGTCTGTGATGCTTGCATTAGAAACTCTTAGCTCCTCGACGTTGGCCTGAGTTTGAAGCCAGAGAGGAAACTCAGGTCCAAGTACACAGTTGTCCAGTTTGATTGTTTTGAGCTGGAAAGGAGGAACCCATTGGACGCTGACTTTGAAAACCAGAGAGTTCAAGGACATGGAAAGCTCAGTTAGCTGTGAAAGTTTAGCAAAGTGTAGTTCAGTTATGGTTCCAGATAAAGAATTTCTTGACATGTCCAACTTTTGTAACTTTGAAAGTTGTCCCAGATCTGAGAAGATCTCCTTTTCGAATTGATTATTGCTGACATCTAATTCAATCAATGATGTCAACGTTCCAAATGATGCTGGAATAGGACCCTGGAACGAATTATAAGAAATCCGAAGATATTCAAGATTTTGAAGGCAACCAAATGGACTTGTTCCGAGATTTGGAAACTCCCCTGCATGGTCTTGATGAATCTCCGTCTTCCATATAAACCATTTCCATCAAGACGGAGATTCATCAGACTACTGATGTTAGACAACCACAGGGGGAGAGAGGAGTCGATGACATTCCATTGGAGATCAAGGGAAACAAGAGACGTTAAGTTCACATATGGAAGAGGAGGGATGCTTCCAACTAAACAATTCGATAAGTTTACCTCTACCAAAGATGGAAGCATGTTAATTGCATATAACCAATCCCTCGTCTCCTGTAGATGCACCCCGGATATATTCAAGTGTTTCAACCACGAAAGTTGAGATATCCACAGGAAACTATCAACAGTCAGCAAATTCACCCAGAAATCACTCAGGTCAAGATATTGCAAGCTTGTGAGGTTTCCAAGATGGTGTGGAACATTTCCTCCGAACCGTGCACCAGAGAGCTTAAGATATCTAAGTTTTCCCAGGGAGCCTAAGAAGCTTGGAATTGGAGCATTTGAGAAGTTGTTCATGCTCAAGTCCAAGTACGCCAAATGCTTTAAATCAAGCAAAGCAGGGCTTAACTCACCTCCCAAGCAGGATCTACTATAGTTTGCCGCATAAACGCTGTCGTAATTAAACATGTCTTGACTAAAAAAAGCTGTATTGTGAAGATCTATTTTCAAGACATGGCTTGTTTTGCTGCTGCAACTGACACCTTCCCAACTGCAGCAATCTTCTCCTGTCCACGATGACAACCGGCGTGATTTGTCCACGAGACTTCGTTTGAACTTGATAAGCGCTTCTCGCTCGCTTGCAATGCATCTGGTGATGCTAGAGTTTGTTTTCGTGCAGCCAAGTTCAAGGCTTGCCATGAATACCAGGTTAAAGAAAAGGAAAAGAGAGTCTACAGATGATCTCATGGCTTCTTGTTTGCTTGTTTACTTAACTAGTAGGCTCAATTTGTAGACAATGAACAATTTAACGTACCCATTGATTTCAAAGTCAGAAGTCAGAGTTGGATTGTCCAATTCTGTAAGAAAAAGATTTCGAATGTCCCCAGGATACCTTGTTTGTAAAGGACGGGGATGACACCATTTATGCATGAGTTTGAGCCACATCAGTTGCTGCTTAGTAGAGTACTTTGTCTTATTTGATGCAATAGTTTCAGGAAAGATTATAACACTCGGAGTTTATCAATTAGTGTTAATACAAAAAAATTTCAAACATCAATCAAGTTTCTAAGAAGGTGCTGAGATGTTTAGTGTGTTTAAAATGATCTTATTTTAAAATGCTATAACAAACAAAGCAGTTGTACATTGTCTTATTAAGCAATTCAATCTCGCCGTCTTTAAATTATTCAGTCAATATGTATGGATAGCATTGAAATGATTTTATTATGGGCTCGCCTATCCTTATCCGCCCTTTTTAATTTTTTTCCTGAACTTTCATCACCAGGTGTTGAAGAACTTTGGATCAGTGAGTCAACGAAACTAGTTTATAAGTGCGTTTGGAATAAATGAATTTCAAAAAGTTCTGTGAAATTTATTTATAAATTTAATTTTTTATATTTGGTATCATCTTTTAAAATTATAAAATTTATTTACAAATTCATTTTTAAATTTGTACAAACTTTACTCAAATTATAATTCAAGAAGTGGAATTTGCAATTCCACCAAATCCAAAGCAACCCAAAATCTTTTACAATAATCAATAGACGTAAGTCTATTCGACAATAAAACGAGCATGTCTGGCACATAGAATAATGAAATGGCAAAAATTAATCGATTGATCAAATCCTTAATTACATAAGGTATTCATGGGATTAATAAATGTTTTAGGCCAGTGGCCACGTAAACATGCTTGCAATATTTAATTTTCGGGAGGCAACATGAATATGCTTGCAATAAACAATATAATTATCATGAAACAAATATTAGCACAATATGATTTAAACTTAGAAATTTGTAATTTAGACGAATTTAAAATTTTTAAATTTATTCTTTTTCAAATTTTCTTGTCTATTATAGAATTTAATCTCAATTAACATGATATGAGTTAACAAATACTAAAAGGATAAAGAAAAAAAGAAACGTTGGCTCGAAAATCCCAAACTCAACTATCTAAATTCTCATTGGGTTTTATAAATTTCAATAAATCCAATTGGATAGTTTATTTGCTCTGAAAGTTCAAGAATTTAAACCAAAAAATTTCAAGGATCCAAACTAATTTTCACTCTTAGGTGAAAGTCGAAAGACATAATTAGCAGAGAAGCAAAAGAAAAAGAAAGAAGAAAAGATTGCATATCATTTTTGTTAGGAAGGAAAAAAAATTTGA
The DNA here is from genome assembly GCA_028554755.1 of Cordia subcordata. Lineage (NCBI taxonomy): Eukaryota > Viridiplantae > Streptophyta > Magnoliopsida > Boraginales > Cordiaceae > Cordia > Cordia subcordata. Next base: position 7,509,932 of record JAPTOF010000023.1, read on the forward strand.
ACTGCCCCAAAAACTATTCTTTATTCTTTTTGCTTATATAAATATTTTAATGTAATTTGGAATGATTTAATTGTTATTTGGATTTAGATAATTGTAATACAAGTGAATTTAAACTTTTTTATATTTATTATTTTCAAGTTTTAATATCTATTTTCACATTTAGTATAAATTAGCACACTAAGATTTAACCAATCTATTTATTTTTGAATTTATTGTAAATTAGCATAATATATTTAGCAAATAATAAAAAATTAAAGAAAACAAAAATTAAACTCAAGAAAGCCTGAAAGCTATAAATATCCAAAAGTCAATAAGCTTTTATGATTTTAAACGTTTAATTTAATATTTTTCCCTAGAAATTCAAAATTTTGAAATTAAAAAATTCAAATGAATTCTCATCCTTAACCTGATCAGATAGTTTAAATGAGAACTTTTAAAAGTCCAAAGCCAAAAAGGCGATTAATAGAGAAGTGAATAAAAGAGAGGGTGTATGATTTCGATTAGGAAGGAAAAGGAAAAAAATAGAGTAAATGTAAATTTATTCGGTCAAGTAATTTTTCGGTTCTAAGAATTCAAATTTTTGAGCCTAAAAATCAAAACTAATTTCTTTAATCTGATTAGATTTTATGGCTTTTAACATCCAATTGAATAGCTTTTTTGGCTCTCAAAACTCAAAATGTTAAAAACTTGAAACAATTCTTACAGTTAAAAATTGTGGTTAGTAGAATATAGAAAAAAAAAGAGAGCAAATTATTTTGCTAGCAAATGAAAAAGAAAAAAATAAATATTATTGGCAGGGGTAAACAATCACTTGAGAACTTGCGTAAGTGGTACTCTGGTTTACTCCAAAATGAGAGAAAACCATTGGGGACAGATTAATGCATGCAGCAATCAGCAAAGTTTTTCTCGACATCCGATAAATGCTTTTTAGATTGCATCTCTATAATAATTATAAGGCCACAAATGTTAAGATAGAAAAATTTTAATGATATCTTTAGCTAGTCATTACATGCCCCTTTAAATGTTCCATTTAGAAGTTTGAGGTCAAGTGGAGGAAAATGGTTGTCTATTACAGGCTGCACAAATGGATTGTAGAAGTGTACAAGAGAACATGTACGTGATTCGACACATATCTACAGGGTCAATTCTTCTTCTTCTTCTTCTTTTTTTTTTTTTTTTTTTGAAAGGAGGCAATGTCCGGTTAGTTCATGATCAAGAGTACTCACCATTGCGAAGGCATGAATACCTTTTTCAACCAATTTTGGGTAATGATATATAGAAAGCTCATAAATTTTACAAAGGACAATTATCATGGGGACTAGAATGCGTCCACACTACAATTATCGACAGTCAACAAAGAATACAAAGTGAATTACACAAAGCTAGTGTTGGAAATTAAACGCAACTGTTTTGTCTCAAGAAACATGCTTCAAAGATTTACACTCGAGTAATGTTTAAGATGACAAGGAAGCAATTGAGTTGCAGGCATTAGTTGCTTTTCGACCTAAAAGGAAGCAGCTTGCCTTGGCCTTGCCGACACCAAATCTCAATCATTTCAAGTTGTTGATGGAGATGGCTCCTGCTTTGACATCCAATGCAGGCCCACATTGATGCAGTAAAAATAGAGCACACTAGCCAAAATTCGTTGGCAAAGCAAAGTTTTTATCATGTATTGCAAGCTTGTAATTTCCTTAGCCTTTTTCATATATGATTCACTATTCAGCTTTGTGTATTAGCAAAGACAATCACCACGTGATATTAATTGTTATATATCATCCATCTGCGAAGAGAAACCGAAAAGCTTTCATAATTCATCACTTAGATAAGTGGAAATTTTGCTGCCTCACTAGGTAATTTAATCAAAATAATGTTCTTAGCAAAGCCCAAAAATGCTGCTTCAAAATTCAGTTGTCTAATCACGAAACCGTACAAATTTGATTTAGCGAGCCCGTTAGAGTACTTTCCTTATTTTAAATATAAGTTATATATTGATGCTTATAAATAAGTGATAAAAAAGTCAGAAAGTATTTGGATAATGGGCTTATATGTCATTGAAGTTTCTATATATTATTATTACTATTTGATAAATTTATCTATACATTTTACCGTACTTTTTCTCCTATTATACCTTTAGAATTAGCAAAGTACCATTGCCAATCTCTTTATTATTATTATTTTTGGGTTATATTTGCTGGAACAAATACGTGTTGTTTTTAGCATTTATTAGTCATAAAGGCAAAAGGAGTTTGTGAGTTATTCTGTTACTAAATAAAAAAAAAAAATGTTACACATACAAAGATCTATCTTTCTTAAGACCCTAAGGTAAATCAAGAAGAAGAACGAGAAATTGTATGCGAATTAAGTGCGTTTGGAGAATGGCTGCACCATTAACGATAAACATTAAAAGTTTAGCATCTTTAATACTCATGTGCATGATGATGAATGCGCATGTTGTTGAAAGCAAATACTGCGAAGATTATTGTATTAAGATCGCATCGTGTCACCAAAAAAGCATTTTCAAGAAAATTTAATTGTATATCATGTTGCGTTACACAATGCAGTTTTTGGATTCCTACACATGCTTTAAACAAGTTTCTAGGCTGTGGCAAGTAACAATGTATTGGTGCTGGGCCTATTCAAGAATCCTAAGGAAATTTTTTTCCAAACTATCAACAAATAAACATGTAAAAACAGAGATAAAGTTGTAATGATGGTCATTTACTTTTTATTTCACAGGTGCACTCCTGTTGTTATAAAGAAGAAATCGTTGTTTGTATTATTCAGGATCACTAGAAATTTTGCTATAACCAAGACCTTAGTTTTTGGGTTTACTTATGATTTGTTCAACCCTACTTATAAAGAATAAAACAAAAATAACATATTTGGTAATTCTTGTTTTTAAGTAAAAGTGGCTTATAAACAAGTAAAAGAAGAACAGCATCACATCTTGTTTTACTTGCATATAATAATATAAGCAAACTTAGCTTGATGAAATAAAAAGATTTTGCTTTCCCTTTTAAATTGATAGTATTTTACAATATTAATTAATGAAATGTTATTTTCAATCATTTTAACTATTAATATATTACTTCTAAGTATTTACTTACTAAATGGGCCAACGACATATAAGCACATATTGTCCTATATTTTCTGAATTATTTATCACTTATTTATATAGGTATCAATATATAACTTACTAGTCTAACACCTATGCCAGGCATGAGGTTTCATTCTTGATTTGATATTTCAAATTTAATGTTAATTTGATATTATTAAGTTTCATTCATATTTTTACGATTTTAGAAATTGAATTTTGCATTAATTTATAAAATATGATTAAAATTACACTAATAGATATATTTTGTGTAATATTTCTTCGTAATTTTCTATATTTCGTTAACCTATTAGTTGATCAAAGTAAGCAAATTATAAAAGTAAATTATTGAATTAGTAAGTTGTCAATCAACATTTCTTTTTCAAGTTTTGATTTTCGATCAAATAAAATATAGGCATAAGTAGTCGACAGAAAAAAAAAATGTAAACTATAATAGACTAAACTTAAAATTTACTAGAACAATAAATCATTAATTTATCCAATAATACAACAAAATTATCTTTGAATTTCATGATAAGTCGTGAATTAAAAATTTAATTAAGACCATAACATTAGAATAGTTTGACCAAGGGAATAGTTTGACTTTGTAATTTTTTCGCAAACAGAAGATAGATATAATTGAAAATCCTCACAATTACGTATAGCAAGTTAAGATGAATGGTGTTGGATTTGCTATATATTTATTATTATATTATTATTTGATAAATTTATCTCTACATTTTACCGTACTTTTCTTCCTATCATGCCCTTAGATTTAGCAAAGTACCATTGCCACACTCATTTTTCTTTTGGCTATATTTGCAGGAACACATACTTGTTATTTTTAGCATTTATTAGTCATAAAGGCAAAAGGAGTTTGTGAGTTATGCTGTTACAAAATAAATTAAAAAAAAACGTTACACTTACAAGATCAATCTTTTTAAGACCCTAATTAAGGTAAATTAAGAAGAAGAAGAATAACGAAAAAATTCTACGCAAAGTGTGTTGAAGAAATGGCTCTACCGATAACGATAGACATCAAAAGTTTAGCGTATTTACTACTCATTTGCATGTTGTTGAACGTTTACGTTGTTGAAAGCGAACTCTGCGAAGCAAAATGTTATAGAATGGCATTATGTCACAAGATAAGCTTTTTCCAGAAAATTTCCTGTACATCATGTTGCGTTGGAAAATGCATGATTATGGTAATGACACAAGATGAAAGCGACTTCCCAAGCTGTGGCTGGTGACAATGTATTGGTGCTGGGCCTATTCAAGAACACTGATGAAGTTTTATTGCTATAAAGAAGAGATCGTTGTTATAACCAAGACCTTAGTGTTTGGGTTTTACTTATGACTTGCTCAACCCTACTTGTGAAGAATAAAAAACGAAAATAATATATTTGGTAATTCTTGTTTCTATGCGAAATTGCTTATAAACGAGTAAGAAGAAGAATAAGCATCACATCTTGTTTTACCTGCATATAAGCAAACTTAGCCTGACGAAATAAAAAGATTTTTCTTTCCCTTTTAAATTGATAATGTTTTAGAATATTAATTAATGAAACGTTATTTTTAGTTATTTTAACTATTACTGTTACTCATAAGTATTTTGTTTATCAAATGAGCCAACAACATATAAGCACGTATTATCTAATACTTTATGACTTATTTATCACTTAATTATATAAGTATCAATATATAACTTATATTCAAAATAAGCGAAGTACTAGCTCTAACGGGCTCTCTAAATCAAATTTCAGACTCCTTTCGTACGCCCACACATCCTTTCGCAGTTTACCACTTGCTTGTGTTATCAAATACCATGTTGCCTCTTTTGATAGAGAGAAAAGTTCAAATATCCTCAGTTCGAAGTATTACATCTTATGAGTAATACACGCTGATAAGGGTGAGCATTATTTGGTTTTAATCGAATAATCGAAAATTTTAATTCGGTTCAGTTTCAGTTAGCGAATTTAAAAATTCTTGGTGTTCGGTTCAATTTCGGTTATTCCACTAAAAAATCAGTTGTTAACCAAATAACTGAAATTACAAAAATAATATAGTTTTGGCTTATTATAGAATTAAAAAAAATTAAGTCTCTTCTATTTTATTCAAACAGCAATTACCCATTTAGCCATTTCTTTCGAGCAATTCACTTCATACACACTCCCTCAAATCTTAATAATCTGACTAAGGTGCTAGAGTGTAATTGTCATCATGCATTTTATGATTGCTTCTGTCAGATCTTGACTTAGGCTTTACAATGAATTTAATGATTTTTTTTATTTCCACTTTCTAGAATGTTTTTTATATTAAAAAAATATGAATAATAAAAATTTAGTAATTTGTTTATTATATTTACAAAGTAAAAGTTCGGTTATCTCAATTAATTTTTAAGCAAATACAATTTTTTTTGAATTTTTGGTAATTTCGGTTAATAACCAAAATTGAATTGAAAATTTTAGTTAAATAATTTCAATTAATAGTATTATTCAATTCGGTTTTGGTTAGCAATTTTACCAATTCGAAAATTTGATTATTAAAATTTAGGTTCATTTCAATTCAATTATAACCTAATTCTCACCCCTACACACACTAGTTTAGATGAAATTTTAACAAATTCATCTTGAGAAGCGAGGCATCGTTCAACTTGTAATACTCACAAATCACATTGTAAAAGAAGGCAAAAATAAATCGAAAATCGTGATATAAATGACCAACGCACAAACTATTTGATAAGATTTAGACACGTTATTTTGTTTATTTGATTCTGATATAAATTCTGATAAGATTTGACTATATTATAAAATTTAAATTAGTTATTCAAAATATTTAAAAATAAAACTAAAATGAACAAAGAGATATCTTAAAATGTAATATTAATAGATCTCTTTTTATTAATAAATCAAATTTATTTTTGAAGGCTTTTAGTGCTACGACATGGAACCTCAAGGATTCTCCTTTAGTGTATATGATGATTATGATGATGGCAATAATGATAATGATGATATAAATATTCATATAATTGAGGAAGTTTATTCACGCCATAGTTTTAATACACAATTTGAACAAAAGAACGAAAAAGCTTAAAAGTGTTAGTTAGCTTCTGTTGGTATTATACTTAGATTTGGGAAAAAAAAAAAGATAATGTTGACATATTGAGTGAACTCATGGTTTAACAGTCGGTAAACTTTAATGTTAGAGTCCTTAAATATGGTAAATTCTTATATTAATAGGATCATTTAATGAATGTTAATGAGTGTAACAGTACACACATTAGAAAAGCCATTATATTAAAAGATGATGATAAAAAACAGGTTAAATTTAACTTTTAAACTCATAAAAATACTTTTGAGTCTCTAAAACTGGACCAAATATACTTGAAGGCATGTTGGAACTTTTCTCATATAAGCATTTTTTTTGGGTCAAATCTCAGATTAGCATTAGTGTCTACAAATTCTTCTCAATTATTAGGTAACCCTTTTTCTTGTTCTCATTTTTCGGTTTCATTAGATGGGCTGAAGCCTTTTTTTTATATGTTACGGTTGTCTACAAACTTATGGGCCCATAGCAGCCCATTAGAAAAAACATTATATTAAAAGACGATGATAAAATCCAGATTAGATTCAGTTTTTGAAATCATAAAAAGTACTTTTGAGTGTTTAAAACTGAGCCAAATAGACTCAAAGGCATGTTGGACCTTTTTTCACAAAAGAATTTTTTCTTTTTTCTTTTTTGGGGTCTGCAGATAAGCATTAATATACGCAAATTCTTCTCAATTATTAGGTGCCTATTTTTTCTTGTTCTCATTTTTTGGTTTCCTCAGATGGGTTGAAGCGCTTTCTATATGTTACGGCTGTCTACAAATTTATAGGCCCAACCTCAGACTTATAAAATCCTTTCTTACAAATAGAAGCCCAAATCCCAGGTGAGGCTCGTGTGAAGCCCACTAGCAGATGCTCTTAGTTGTGTGAAGAATAATAAATTAGCATTCATAGCAAACCACATTTGAAAGTCCTTCACGCATATTTACTAATAAATAATGGGAAAATTTATACCTTTCAATCCGTTCCACTCCACAAACAAAGAAGAATGATAATGAAGTGAGTTTGCTAGCGAGAAGTACCTTCATTTTTTTTTTTTTAATTTTCTTTCGGTAACTTTTAGTTCGGTCAAGAAAACCACAAAATATGAACCTAAAAATGGTTGCAAATTCAATTAAGGGCCTGTTCGACAAATTTAGCTGTTAGAGTAGCTGATAACTGTTGTATTTTAGCTGTTAGCTAATAGCTGTTTAACTAGCTAATTGAACAAAATGTGTTCGGTAAAATTAGCTGTTAGATTAGCTGATGAATGTTAAATGACGTAAAAGGACATTGATATCATGTTATTACTGTTGTTGTTATTATGATAATTGTAATTACTATTACTATTATAGGAATAAGATAATATATTTCATAATTAGATATTTATTTTTATAATCATATTTTAATATTAAAGTATAACTAATTTTTTGATAAAACATTTTTATCAATATTACAAAAATTAATTTTAATAGATTCAAAATTATTTTGTTAAAAAAAATGTACTAATAAAACTTATGCTTTTAGTAATGTTGATTAAATAGAAATTGAAATTCATTTTGATATTATTTCTTATTTTTATTTGTGAAAGAAAAGGTAAAAATATAGAGAGGATTGGAAAGTGAATAGAAAAACCAAAAAAATGCAAAAGGGTAGAATTGCCCCAAAAAAAAAAAAAGATGAAAACCTAAAAGCTACCTGAAACGCTAAAGTTTTTAGCTTTTGAGAAACGCTAAGAACTACTTAAAAAGCTACTTGAAACGCTAGTTTACCGAACAACAATAATTTAGCAAAATAACGTTTCTAAGAGGGAGAAACTTATAATATCATAATTCCTTATGGTTATTTTGGTTGATTGATCTTCCAATATATTAGTTTCAACAATTCTAGTTCGCTACACTTCTTCCTAATTACTTGGCATGTACTAGATATCGACTTTAGTAGTTTACGTATCAACACTGAGAGAACCTTGCGGATCAAGAAATGAGCTCAACATAATTGGAATCTCACTCAATCATGCGCTTCCTTAACATGTACAATGGACATAACTAACCCTGACTAATTCTAGTTAGTTACAATCAACTACTTGCACTCCTAACTGCTTGACAACAACTAATAGCTGGCTTAACTCCAAGACTCAACCTCTGCTGCTGAGCATCCTCTTGGGCTTGAGTGCAACTCTATTGTTGTTGATCTTTATCAAACACTACCCCTTGAATCTAATGAAATATGATTAATATGTATAAATTATAATATTAAAAATTTTATATATTTGACCCATCTTATATTTTCAAATGACACTCTTTATTATTTGACATTTCATATTTTAGTAAAGGATAAATAAGTAAATTTAATTTTTAATTGGACAAAATAAGTTAATTTTTGTATAACAATATTAGTCTTGCAAAATCACCAAATATTAAAACGAAATCTCACAAGGCACTCTTGTAACTTTATCATGAATTAGTAAAATATTTATTTTGTATATTTATTTTTAAATTATTTATTTTTTTAACCCTTTTGATAAAAAGTCATACTTTTCCTTACATGGGAAGATTCTTGGAAATATATATATATATATATATATATATATATATATATATATATATATAAGATTCAGTTTTGTTAGTCATACTTTTCCTTACATGGGAAGATTCTTGGAAATGCCATTGGCAAATCAAGAAGCAGTTCAGAAATTCCAAAGAAGGCATCAAACTAAGCTTTCGTGAACTATTTATTCTTAAACATGGTTGGCCGGTGAAACGCGCTTGTTAGACGCACTATGCACTTGTTTGAGATGGAAAAAAAAATCATAAAATCTAATATCAATATATAAATTTTTATATGCTCTTTCTAATATCAACTCATTTATGATGAAATTTTGTTTATAATTATTAACATAATATCAGAATTGAACATAGTTTAATCTTATCTATGCATGTTTGACCAATCTCTCTTCTTGCTAATAGTTCATAAACTGCGTTGGAGGGTTCACTAATAATTCCTATAACAAATGCTTACTTAAAATCCATGAGGAAATTATATAAAACATGCTACTGATTCAGTGATTCTAGCTATTATATATATAATTTGGCTTTGCTCCAAAAGACTTAATCTTTTTCCAAAAGCAAATACTTTAACTTTTTAAAAGAAATCTTTTTTTTCCCCTAAAATTATGGGGGGAAAAAACATCTTTTAGAAAGTCAATCTAAAGAAGTTCTAGACACAACATGATCCAGTAATTTCTAGTTTGGAGTTTGAGGTGTAACACAAATCCAACACAAGTGGTTAAAACTACTTTTTTTTAATAGGGGTAACTTGTTTGAATTTACAAAGAACAAGATATTGCACATGTGTATCAAAAGTAAATAAATGTGCGAATTGACTTACAAATTTTGGAATTTAATTTCTATTGGGTTTCCATGTGTTTGAAGAGCCTCCGGTAGGACTTTGGCCAGTGTTGGGTAAAGATTTTATAAGGGTTTTTACCCCTAGTTTGTTCGAACGTAACCGACTTTATGTTACATTAGAGGGAAAAAAAAAAAGACCAACAAATTGAGGGCCTTGGATTGACTTCTTTTTCTAATAAAGTTGTATGCTTTTAGTAATAACTATTTGATTTAACGTTAAAAAAATTAAAATTCTTAAAAAAAACTCAAATACAATTTTTTTTAAATGTAAAAAAATTTTATTTTTCAAAAAATATTTTTTCAAAAATTTGTAAAAAGATACACTTCCAGGGAAAAAATAAATAAATAAAACACATTAGAATCTAAAAGTTGTTAAAAAAATTATTCTTAAAAAAAAAACCAATCCAAATGAGCCCTAAATTAGACGTGAGTTGTTAAAGGAAAAAATAACAATATTTGAAGCCTATTTGGATTGATTTTTTTTTTAATGAAAAATCACTTTTCTTAAAAAGAATAATTTTTTTTTATAATAAGTATTTGGATTGACTTTCGAAAAATTAAAGCTCTAAAAAAATCTAATACAAGTTTTTTCATAACCCAAATATTTTTAATTTTTTTTAAAAAATACTTTTTCAAAAATTTGTAAAAAGATACACTTCCAGGGAAAAAATAAATAAATAAAACACATTAGAATCTAAAAGTTGTTAAAAAAATTATTCTTAAAAAAAAAAACCAATCCAAATGAGCCCTAAATTAGAGGTGAGTTGTTAAAGGAAAAAATAACAATATTTGAAGCCTATTTGGATTGATTTTTTTTTAATGAAAAATCACTTTTCTTAAAAAGAATAATTTTTTTTATAATAAGTATTTGAATTGACTTTCGAAAAATTAAAACTCTAAAAAAATTTAATACAAGTTTTTTCATAACCCAAATATTTTTAATTTTTTTTAAAAAATACTTTTTCAAAAATTTGTAAAAAGATACACTTCCAGGGAAAAAATAAATAAATAAAACACATTAGAATCTCCAGTCTAGATAACTTTTGATGGTGGGGCTGCCCACAGGCACATTGTGCTGGTGTGTGGGAGAGGATGCGTTTGATACGTTTGTCCGTGGGTCTCACATCATAAGATTAGTCAAACTGTGTTTTCCTCTTCACTTTAAGGTGCCAAAATCTAGTACCAGTGTATATATAGAGAGAGGTCATTTTTTAATGCAAAAAAGAACAAACTCAACATTGCTTCACAAATTCAATTTTACTCTTCAATCTTTGATAATGATGATGATGGGAACTGTGGTGAATGGTAACAACATTGGATCAGACCAAAACAATAATTCAGAGGATTTGGTTTTGCCATTACCTGCTTTAAGAATGTAAGTTTCAAGTCAACTCATGTACTTTGCCATTTTTGCTAACCTCAAATGATTGAATGTACTTTTAAGTTAATATCTGGAACATTTGGTATGAATCTTATCAGGGTTTGCATATCTTGCTGAGAATTTAGTTGTTTTTTTTATTTTGCATCAATCTTGTGCAAGTAACAGTTTTTTCCAGTCTTCTCTATTTATGTATTTTGCTGAAATTTTCATTCAAGATTCTACGTTCAACAAAGGGCAGGGACGAGACTGGAAAGTTTTATGATTTGAAACCTTTGTTTTTATTTTTATTATTATTATTATTTTTTTCTGAAGGGTCGAAAAAGAACTGGAAGTCTTGATAATCCGCACATTCCAGCGAGTTATAGAGCCCATGATGGGGAATCTGATCCGTAAAGTTGTAAGTACATGTTTCCACGACGTATTCTTCGTATATTTTTAATTTGTTTCCTTTGGTACATGCGTTTATGGGTTTGTTTGGAATGGCTTTTTTTGAAAAGTTTTTTTTTTAACTAAAGATTCTGGCTTTTAAAAAAAATTATATTTGAACTTTTTTTCAGAGTTTTAGTTTTTTTTAAAGATAAATCAAATAGTTATTGCAAATTTAATGTAACTTTTTTACGAAAAAAAGTATTTTTCCCTAAAAAAAAGCCAATCTAAACAGGCCCTATATATGTAGCTCAGCAAATGCAGATGAGTGTTGAGAAGTCATATGAATCTCTTTTGGTATTTCCTTTAGTTTTGGCAAAGCAAGCTTTGGAGTTGTAGACATGCAATCAAATTATTGCATAAAAATGCCTAACATAGGTGTTTTCCAGAATTCAGAAGAAATCAACTTGCCTGCTAATCATTGGTTGAAAAACTTATATTGGTAACTTTTTTCTTGATTGTTGGATTATTCTGCGTAAAGCTGATGAACTTCTGTGTTTATATGCTTCTCTTGTGGTTATGATATATAAACACTTGTACAGCGGTTTTTGTAAAGATTCTCTGGATAAATGTTTGCTATCCCTTTCCAGGTGAAGGAGGAAATTGAACTGGCACAAGAGAAGCTCTCGTTAAATATGATTCAGTAAGGAGCTTTGTTCTGCATTGCTCAGTTCAAAGGTAATTAAGTTAGTTATAGCTATGAATGCCGATCTTGTACCTCATACTTGCATTTCTCGTTCAGGAATGTTAACAAGGAGGCAAGTACTTCACGATCAGGAAGTTTAGAGCTAAAGTTTCTAGACAAGGTAGCCACTCTAGTATTGACCGGGAAGGAAATCAGAGGAGAAGGAGGTGCCCCCATAAGCATAGCTCTGGTTGAGGTTTCTACCGGTCGGGTTGTTGACAACGGGCCTGAAGCTTCTATGAAGGTGGAGGTGGTAGTCCGTGAGGCAGATCATAAAGGCCATCCAAAGTTAGACAAGAATGTCACTGCAGAACGGGAGAAGAAGAAGCCTTTTCTTTCTGGGAATATAATATATCTGAAAGAAGGTGTTGGGCATTTAGCAAATACAAAAATAAAACATGACAAGAGCTGGATGAGGAGTTGTGAGTGCATGCTAGTAGCTAGAATTGTGGATAATCTTGGGATCAGAGTGCAGGAAGCAAAGACAACGCTATTCACTGTCATGGATAGCCGCAATAGATGTAAGAACATCCAATTTTGATTGGTTATGCTCTGTTCCATTGGCTCAAATGAAACTTTAAACATGCTATTTTGAACTAATTTATTTAAGGAGAGCATTCATATATAAGTCATTGTGTTTATCTGAGAATGCTGTCTGCCATAGAGAATGTTGTTAATCATAGAATAATGATAGCCCCTGATGAGGCTGTCAACCTTTCAGATGCTGACTTGTGTCACACAGAAATTTATCCTGATATTCTTTCTGTGCATTTCAAATCAATAACTAACGTACAGTTGCAATCATCCTGCTATTCAGTTCATTTTGGATTAGTATGATTCTTATGTTGAATAATTGATATAGGATTTATTTTCCTTTATGAGCTGTATTTTTCCATGGTTACTGTTTTCTTGAGCAAGCAGAGATGATAGTCAGATAATATTAGGATATTCATGGGTGATATTAGAATCAACTTATGTTATCCATATGCCAGAGTTCAGTTTCTTCTCCTAGGTCAATGCATACAGAGTGAAAGCTTCTATTGTAGTATAGTATTTGCTATGTTATAGGCTTTATTGTAGTATAGTGCTACTTGTTTAGAGGCTGAAAGCACGGTAGTTCTTAATTACAAGGTCAGGATCTCTTAAATAATAAACAACATATATTGATATTCCAATGTGTTTTCATCTAGCATCAACTGCGTATACCCTTAGTTTTCCCGTCATGTTCTAACATCCATGCTTCCATGGTAGTTAAAGTTTTACATAACAATCAAGAGTTCGTAATCAAGATGTGTTACTTTATTTAGCATTAAAATTGAATGTTGTCAGGAAAGTTTAGTAAATATGAGGACCATTGTGAAAGTTCAGTAAAATTACTTCTTTCATCTTGCAGTATACGAGAAGCACTATCCCCCATCTCTTTCTGATGATGTATGGAGATTGGAGAACATTTCCAGGAATGGTGCTTTACACAGACGTTTAAATGAAGTGAAGATTATTACAGTGAAGGATTTTCTGGTCTCACTCTTTCTAGATCCTGAAAAGCTCCGAAAAGTAAGAGCCACTTTCTGTATCTTCTTCCTTCTGTGTTACTATACTATTTGTTTTCCTATGCCAGACATATGAAATAAGCTGTATCTCCTTCCTGTTCATTTCATTACTCACTTCTCTCAAGTCTTTATATGAGCAGATATTGGTATGCTGCATATTTTTCTTATCATACATATTTGTTCATTTCATTACTCACTTCTCTCAAGTCTTTATTTGAGCAGATATTGGTTTGCTGCATATTTTTCTTATCATACATATTTGCCTATACATGGAAGTTTCAAAAACTATCTGCTTATTGCTTTAGTTGTGTCAGAAATTTGAAAACCAAAAGGAAAGGTACATAATCCAACCCTGCTTCTCTGTGAAACTTAAGTGCTTGTGGATGTCAGCAGATACTTGACACAAATTCCACTACATGGAAGGTGCTTATTGAGCATGCTCAGAAGTGTGAAGTTGATGAAAAGGTTCACTCATACTTCTGTGGGGAAGCAAAAGCCGTTGTGGTATTTGATGCCGTGGGGCGGTTGCAGGGTGTCCTCCGAAATTGCCAATATATTCCTGTTGGACAGCTCTCAGAAGCTGAAAAGGTTTCACATTTCTTTTATGCTTTGAGTTCTTCATTTCTTTTCAGTCATCTTTTTAATTTTTACAGTAATTCATCATTTCATAGGCTGAAATGCTCAAGTCAATAGCATCTGCATTCAAACACTGGAAGGATGTAACAACTTTTGACAATGAAGCTTCACTTTTGCATAGCCTTTCTTATACATCCAGTGGCATTTTCAACCAAAACATTCCCAGGCTCGGCAGTCCCAGTGGCAGCAGTTTCATCAGTTATGAGACTAGCCATGCCTACGATCTCATACAGCCTGGTACCTCTTCTCAGTTTGAGGGAACAAGTTCTTTGGGAGATTTAGGCTCACATAGTGCGTATAATTGTTTTGATAACCAGGCATTGGATGTCCTAGACCAATGCCCTGACTTCCCATCTTTCGATCTTGGGATGGTTGTTGACGATTTTGGTTTCTATGACCAAACGTGGTTGCTAAGTTTTGACAATGATTCTTACCCTCAGTCTGAGGACCATGGGGTGCAATATTCTGCTCATCAGCAAATCAACAAAAGCGATATCCAGCTTGGTGAGGATGAGGGTCCTTCCTGCAAGAAGGCAAAGAAGAGATGGAGGATGGTGGCAGTCTCTATGAAAAAGAGGTCTATCAGAAAGAGATACGTGAACTCGATTGAAGCTCATGCTCAGAAGAAGCCAAGGCACTCTTGAATGAAATTGGGGGCAGCCCATGATCATGCTCGCGTCGTTACCTGAAAGGTCACTCCATACTTGACTTACTCGCGCGTTGTTCACTGTAACGACCCAATCTCAAGAAGTCCTGCCTAAAGCAGCCCCAACACTAAATCAAGTTAGCTCAGAACAAGTCCAGCACGTCTTTAGCCCAATCCCAGTGCACGAAATTATCATTGCAGCTGAAGCAGAGGCCTTCACACATTTGGATTTGCTATGCACTTGGGCAACATGAAAAGATCAGCCATACATAAGAAATAGCACGTAAAGCTA
The DNA here is from genome assembly GCA_028554755.1 of Cordia subcordata. Lineage (NCBI taxonomy): Eukaryota > Viridiplantae > Streptophyta > Magnoliopsida > Boraginales > Cordiaceae > Cordia > Cordia subcordata. Next base: position 7,525,138 of record JAPTOF010000023.1, read on the forward strand.
AAGTGGAGAAGATTGTCCTCGTTATTTTGTTCTTTTAAATTTCCTTGTCTTTCAATTCTGCAGTTTTCCTAAAACTTCAATGAAAAGGCTCTCTGCTTACTTCTATTGTTTTTGAATTCATTACATTCACCCTCATCGCTGGTCCTTCCCCGTCTGTTAGGATTCTTTGAATCGTGCAACTTTAGGTTTAATTTAGAGCACACAACTTTGAAATATTAACTAAAAGTATAATAAATGATGAATATAAATATAAGTATTAAATAAGGTGAAAAAGAGTGCACTTAGTGATTTGTATGCCTTACAACTAAATAGCAAAATGAACATTTTGAGAACTGAATTTCATATATCCAAAATGAGTCAGACTAGAATCATTACATGTGAAAAAGAATATTTTTCGATTTTTTTTCTTTTTGTGTTATTGGACATGCACCCAAAAGACATTTATAGATTTTATCTTGGAGCATCAGAAGAATTAAAACAACCACACGCTGAATTCTATTTCCAGGGTTCGGTGATCACTAAGAACACCATTTTGAACTTAGTTTATTGTCACCCAGTCCATGGATCCAAAAGTCTCGTATAAAGATACTAAAATGGCTCGTTCCCCTTTCGTTCAATATCTTCCCCGGAAATGATGTCACTGAATAATGTAAAAGGTGCCACATTTAAGCGCTTCCCGTTGCCTGCTTCCGGGCTTCTTCTCTCATTACCGCTTTGACATAGATCTCGTAGCAACAACCTGGCCATAGTTACACAATTACATGAGACCTCAAAAGAGAGACTATAGAGAAGTGGGGAAAGAAAGAATAAAGCTAGTTCAAGTAGAACAGAAACAAATTTCACTGAACTGCAACTACTTTATTGCAGTGGTGCAACATTGCATGATAACAATCATAGCAATGTACAATCGCAGATAAAATTAGGCCACTGAAGGAAACAGTAATAAGACAAGATTTCTCAGTGATCCAACATGTGCTACCAATTAAATGGCAAAGTCAAAAGATTTGACTCGATGAATGAAACAAAAATAATGACATAAAGCATGAAAACAGAAGGTGGTCCTAAGGAGGAAAATGCGGTATATAAGTTGGCTCCGCAACACTTTTGCCTAAACACTTGAAACCTAAACTCCAAATGAGGCATTCTCTTCATCTGTTCCTCTTTCATTTCATTATCAACCAAGTAAACTGTAACCAAAAACACCTTCCTGTCCAAGTGCACCTGAATTCATCTCAGGACCTTTTCCTCTGACATTATGCAAAAATTTATTATGTTTGCTATTTTTTTATGACGAGTCACCAAAATTTAAAGAAATGGAATGATAATGAAATTATTTGACCTGAAGGCTGAATTGGACTTTTATATTTATTGCCTGCAGAAGAAGATCCAGGATCTAGTCTAAAATAGCTACAGAAATGTCTGTTATAACTAATAGTCACCAAAGATGAATACCTTATTAGATTCAAATTCTCACTGATCAATCAAATAGTTGAAGAAATGTAATAAAGACTATTCAATCATGAAAGCCGAATACATTATTCATAGTAACGTCCTTTGGATCAGTAGAATAGTTGAGAACTAATCTGAAGACTAAATCACCATTGGAACTTGCAGAATATTCCTATGAATATCTTTTGGATAAGTAAAATAGCCAAGGAACTGTAGTCCATATTAACAAGTCACTGAACTGGGTATGCTTCTCAATGGAATTAGTTTGAATCACTAATGAAACAAAACCTTATTTTTAACTTGCATAAACTAGACTTTGTAATGCAGGAACCAATAGAAGTGTTGCATTGAATTTAAACAGCACAGATCGCATACCAGCTACAACTACAACAGTGAGAACGTCCCCTACTCTCTTGAGGCGCCAAACACTTTTCTTGTGGGATTTAAAACGCTTCAGAGCAGGGTCTTCAGCCAGGAGCTGCAAAATAATGACCTTGCTTAAATATAGTTTCAAAAGAATAACAAGATATCATCCTATAAGAAGAAAGAAGCTTGTTATTCGAATCTCTGTTTTGATGTGCATGCACCAAATATCAGCATAGTTTCTAATCTAATCCATTTTACAATAGCAATGTAGCTAAAAGAATTTCACTCAAACACACCAAGACAAAGAATAGATAGACATAGTAACTCTTGTCAGGTTTAAACATCATCTGTAAGAGGATCCATGAACCATGATACAAGCCTAAAGCTATCTAAGTAAAACATGGGTTCAGAATTTAGATGTTATCGATGTCCCATAACCTGAGAACATACAAGGACCTTAACCCAGAAATATCAAGAAAGTATCAATAAACCATTAGTTAATATCCTTCATCCATACTGAACTAACAGCTCCTCTGTCAGCACACATCAAAAGAAAATCATTTACACACAATAGACACTGCCTAAGTGTAGACAATGATGAAATGACCAGAAATCATCCAAACTCTTTTATGCACAGACACACATCAAACCCATGAACACTTGGTCTTGTAACTCACTTTCATGTTATAGCTACCATGAATAGCTAGAAAGCTGAAATTCCTCAGCTATGGAAAGAACAACTGACAACGGCTTGACAAGTCTTCAGAAAAACGAGAACCGTCTTGTCTAATAGACAAGCCATTAGATTGAAAATCCTAATTGTTCGGAGTGACAACACATTCCTAGGATTGGTTTGGTTTCTGATCAATGAACTTCCTTAAAGTCCTAAACTGCTATGCTTTCCAACCATAAGAAAACAAATATGAGCCATTTGGATTGGCTTTTTTCTTTTTACTTTCGTGGAAAGAGCAGTTCTTTTCCTGAAAGAAGCACATTCCTTTTTGCAATACCTATTTGGCTTGGGTTACCTGAAACTTAGGGCATGTTCGGATTGGCTTTTTTTTTTTTTTTTTCAAGAAAAGCACTTTTTTCTAAAAAAAATTACATTAAATTTGTAATCACTATTTGATTTAGCTTCCAAAAAAACTAAAACTCTTAAAAAAGTTACATTAAATTTGCAATCACTATTTTTCAAAAACTATTAAAAAAACACTTTTGAAAAAAATCAATCCAAACACGCCCTTAGCTTTTCTCAGAGCGCTTAAAAAAAAAAGAAGTCAATTTAGACAAACTCTACATATATATTAGCTAAGCTGGAACACAGTTTTTTTTAACTCAATTCATAAGATTAATCTGGAAAATTATATCGAAGACACTAAAAAGACGTTTCCATTTAAATAAGTTTGCAGCAAATGTCTACAGTCTACATTTGCAATTATCTTTTTCTTTTTTCAGATCCCAAAAAACTATTATCGATAACAAAAATCCAAAACTACATGACGCCCCAAAAAAAAAAAAAGATACTTTTGCATAAAAATGGAAGAAAAGCACAATCTGAAACTAAAAAGTAAAAAATAAGAAAAAAAATATTAAATCGAATTTGCAAAACACTTACAGCCTTCTCGCGTGGGCCTGGCTCTATGTGGATCCCGCGTCGCGATAGCATCAACGAATCTTCACCTTTCTGCCGGAACAAAATTTCATATATCAAGATTTAATTAATCAATTATCTACATGTGTGTGTGTGTGAAGAGAGAGAAAGATATGATACCTGAGAATGGAGGCGGAGCTGAGAGAGAGAGGTTTTGTTTAGCAAGAATGCCATTTTTGCTCTTTTTATTTTTATTTTTTACTGTAAAAAATAGAGCGCTTTCTCTTCCATTGACGAGAAGCTGATGATAATGATGGGAATCGTGCTTCTTTACGACGTCGGATCATTTGACGTTGACATTTTTGGAATTAAGAAAAAAAAGAGATAACATTTTGAGAATATTTTATTTTTTTTAATACTTCGGCGCAACCAAAAGTAAAAAATAAGGATTATAAATAACAAAGAACAAAGAAGAAAATATTTTAGTAAATCCAATATATCTTCTACGGCGAAAAAACAAAAGAAGTTAGGGCTCATCTAAATTGGTATTTTTTAAAAAAAAAACTCTTTTTTTATAACTTTTAAGAAAAATATTTTTTGAAAATTTTAACTTCTAAAAAAAATTGAATTAATTTATTATAAAAGAAATATATCTTTTTTTTTAAGATAAAAAAATAAAGTTTTTATGAAAGAAAGAAAATTCTAAACAGGCCCTTCGAATTGGGTGTGGTCAAGCATCTTTTCCAGACTTGTGGCCCAAAGAAGGACGAAAAAAAAAGAAAAAAAAAAGAAAAGTTGGAAATATGCCACGTTGATGAAGCAGGTGTTGCCACGTAGACAAGGCCGTTTGCCACCAGCAACGAACCAAAACTCCACCTGCTTTTTCCTGTGCCGACACCACATGAAGCAACCAAACCAACAACAATGGCTTTCAGAGGAGCAGTTTACGTTGGAAGACAAGCCTGTAACACATCGTCGTTGGTAGTCTCACTTCCTCGTTGTCTCAGAACAACACCAACAACTTATCATCATCATGTCTCTGCCTTAACCACCCATTTCAGACCAATCCCATCTCTCCATCCTCAAAATGGTATGTATATGTGCGTGTATATATATATATATTAATACTCACACTTTTTTTCTTCTTCTATGATAAAATCAGTACCTGTATTTTTCACTCATTTTTTTCTGCTTCATAATTTTGTGTGTGACATGTCGTAACGCCTCTTCATGTGTAAGGTTGATCTATTTAGAGCTTTATATGTTAACGGTTTTAATATTTTTTAAATGTGTGATGGTAAGTTCGTTTCGGTTCAGGTTTAGGTTATGATACTATAATAGAGTTATCGCTTCGGTTAAAAATTTAAGGTTGAGCTTATGGAAAAAAATATTAGCGTGTTTATTTAATGTATTAGTTGTGTGATATGTGGTTGAGCATGGAGTGCAATATTATTTTGGACTCGCCTGAATCGTTTGTTCTCAAAAGCATTTTTTAAGAACTTTTCGAAAAAGAGTTTCTTGAGAAGTTACAAATTTCAGAAGCTGAATTGAGCTTGTTTGAATTTCAATTTTTTTTCGAAATTCAAGTCAAATAATTATTACAAAAATAATAATATACTTTTATCTGGAAAAAAATATTTTAGCCTCAAATAAGTCAATCCAAACAGGCCCTTATTGTAGATTAGGCTATGTTGATGTGGGAATGATTTTGTTGCGTCTTACATTAGTGAGACACGATGATTTTGTTGCGTCTTACATTAGTGAGAGACACGATAAGATTGTGTTTTATACGAGATGAGTATAACTAATAACTTGGATAAAATCTCGATGCAATAATTTTAAGCATGATAATATTGCAGGATTGACATATTCAGTTCGTGCAATAAATGGAACCAAAACTGCGGATCCTGTAGCTGTTCTTGAAAAGGAAAATGAAGAACAATCACCAGAGAATTGGAAGATCAAGATGCTTTATGATGGTGATTGTCCACTTTGTATGCGAGAGGTATATGACTATGTAATTGAACAATTCATTTCCTTTATAATTTATGTGATGGTGCTGTTTAATGCTAGGAAGATTTGTGCATTAGTTATTGATGATTAATGAATGGTGTTAGTGTGAAATAATTTGACATTGAGTGTTCAATGTTGTTAGGTTAATATGTTAAGGGAGAGAAACAAAAGCCATGGAACCATCAAATTTGTGAACATCAGTTCAAATGAATACAGTCCAGAGGAGAATCAAGGCCTTGATTATGGGACGGTATGTTATCTCTTTGACCTTTAAGGGCTCGTTTAGATTGACTTTCTTTTTCTCTACATGATTTTTTTTTTAACTTTTGAAAGAAGTGTTGTTTTTAGAAGTTAAATTTTCTTCTAAAAAAAAAATGGATTTGAGCTTTTTAAAGGTTCAACTTTTCTTGAAAACTAAGTCAACTTATTGTAAAAAGGAGTGTGTTTATTTAAAAAAATATAATAAAATAAAATAAAATCTAAACGAGCCTAATACGTTATAACACAGAATTGTCCAAATTTTGAAATGGAGGGGTGAAATATGATCATCAGGAGTTGCTCTTCTATTCTGCATGTTCTGTTCTCTTTTCTGTAAAACTACTGCATTAGTTGTATTTTTGCCTGTTTGATTTGTTTGAACAACTTGGGTCCCTCATTAACAAGAAAGAAAGAGGTAAGAACTTAGAGCTGTGGTTTTAGGCTCCGTCAAACTCAAGTTTCATAATGTTTTCCCTGTCACTAGATTTATGATATCAGTTCTTGTCCTCTTTACTGGCATCATGGGGCTTAACGACACATAAATTGAATCTGAGGGAAATATACGTGCTATCCTTTGGTTCCTATTCAGCAATCAATAATGGTGGATGAGTATGACTAGCAACTTGCTCTTCGGCTACCATTGCTCTTTTCTCATTTTTGCTTTTTGTGAAAAAATGTGAGGTTTAGGGATTCTTGATGTATGGTAAATTGTTTATGTCAACTTGTGAAAAAATTGTTAATGAACTAGTCTTTCTTTCTTCAGGTTATGGGAAGAATTCATGCAATCCAATCTGACGGAACCGTGGTTACAGATATTGAGGTATGCTGCCCTGTTCTTATTCTATTTCTCTTGTGTAATACATTTCACGGAGCTAATTCTTCTCTATTGCTTGGAAGAGTTACTGAGCATTTCTCAGCATCTTCCGCTTTTCTGTTTGCAAGGTGGTCATTTGAAGTGTCAATAATTCTCCGTAGTGCTTAGGTTACATACTACTCGGGACAAAGGAGTGATCCAGAATATACCACATATCAACAAGCTGACATTCAGATAATTCTTAGCAATTGAATGATAGCCTTCACAATTATTCATTCTGATGATCATTTTCTGAAGGAGGAAGTTGTTAGCAGTTGCTCTTAAAGAGCTGGCTCAAGCTGATGCTATGATAGCATATCGAATATTAGCTTGAACAGATAGATCCATTTTAAATGCAATCCAGCTAGGAAGATAGAACCAATCCGGTTCTTTAAGGTATGCATTTATAGAGAATGTTGGATCATGCATTATGATGTCATTAGGAGATTGAATTTATTATGTCAACTTGAGTGTCCCAGTAGAAGTTCAATGAGAGTAGAGCCGTTGCAGGTTGATTGGAACTTAAGAAAGAAGGAGGCTAGATGTTTATCTGGATCTTACAGTGTCTAACGGTTTCTAGGTAACCTACTAGGTTGTGGTGTTTAAAGAGAGGGCCTGGTGGAACTGTATGGCTAGTAAAATTCATTCTTGTTTCTTTATATATTTTGCTAAACCAATTCTATTAGTTCATTTCCTTCACTATGTTTAAGACTTGAGAGATAGTCATAAATCAATGATAAATGCGACTTGAATGGAGGCATAGTAGTCCTCACTTGAAGTTGTCTTAGAGTGAAGGAGACTACATTGCCAAGTTCAGGAGTGTCCATCTTTTGACATTTTCCACACGTCAGGAATGCTTCAGAATTTCAAATCCGGAAGTTTTCTATCTTATTTAAAATCAACAAGTTTTACCACAAGATGATGTGGAGTAATCTTAGGACATTCTTTTGTGACTTTTCACCCTGACAAGAAATTGCAGTGAAGCCAACTTTTACTTTCATATATGCAAAAAGTTGGACCTGCTTTCTAATTGTATCTGTTTACACCAAGTCTCATGTTGCTGACCTGTTGTTTAGGCATTCAGAAGACTCTATGAAGCTGTTGGTTTGGGGTGGGTATATGCAATTACCAAATATGAGCCTGTAAGTTAGCATTTTAGAATCACTTCTGCCATATTGCACTTATTGTAAGCTGGTCTTCGTCTTATGCGCAAAAACTCAAGTTAGAAGCACTGCTACTGGCAGATTGCAACTATTGCTGATGCAGTGTATGGTGTTTGGGCTAAATATCGTCTTCAAATTACAGGTACAGCCTTTTGCTTGATAGTTCTTGAATTCCTCATTATACACAAGATCTCTAAATTGAGCGATCTGTGGGAACAAGGTTTGAATCCTACCAACTTTCCTAAGATATAACTAGTATACTATGTCTAGAATTATTAAAATTACATTTTTTATACTAGATTATGCATGGTTAAGTTATATGGTAAATGAGAAAAAGAAAAAGGTTGGTTCCTTTATTTGCTGCTAAAGTTAACATGGTGTTCGATCATTACACCAGAAAGATTCCTGCAATATTTTTCTCTTGGTTGCACCCACATTATAGAGGCAAGTCATGTACGTTCATACACAAAGATGTAAAAAGAATAGAAATATGAAAAGTAATATGCTAATTTATTTTACCAGAGTTAAATGAAATCAACATTTCCACTTGCAGGGCGACCACCTTTAGAAGAAGTTCTGGAAGCACGAAGGAAGAAGGTTTGCAAATGAAATCCGTCCATAATTTATATTCATCATATTTCTATTTTTTATTGGAATTCCAGAATTGACACTTGTCACTAGAGAAGATATACCAAGGCAAACAGAAGAAAACCATTGTTGATTATTCTTTTAATGCAGCAATGTTCAGAATCGTTCAGAAACAAGTATAGAGCATTAGTTTCATGAAGTGTAGATTATGGACGTTGTTTTTAGCTGATGTTGGAAGAGAAAATATTTTCAGCATATGCAAAACAACTATCTTGCTATGATATTTTTCTGACTTTAAAAGTCTGCTTTGCTTCCCATTTATAATATCATTTCCTGAAATCTTCAACCCTTGCTGAAAAGTAACCTTTTCTCTTTTATGAGGAAGTAATTTCTGAAAGTACATGTTCCTAGTTAATCATTTTTTTAACTTGTGAGGGGACAAATGTTGTGATGATATCATCTGTAAATGATTGATTCATAAATGTGGCTTTGATAAAGCAAATATTTGCAATAGAGAAAGTTGATTCCATATCCTGCCAATGCTGTGACTTTGATTGTAATATCTATATAGGCTTCCACATCAGAAGAACTTGTTTTGTTATTGTCTAATTAGTAAAGTTTCAGATTAGAGCCTCTTGTAATATGTTGAAATCATAATTTGTCGTTTAGGAAGTTACAAAAAGTCATTTTGTGTCCATTATTTCCCCTCAGGCGGAACTCTGCAATGACAACAAGACTTGTAGAATGTAAACCTCCAGTGGTGCTTGTGGTGAACCGCCCGTGCCTGTGAATCATGAAATTTGGATATCAAAGACACAACGATTTCACCGTTCACAATTTTTGCTCACATTACCTTGCAGAATTCACTGTTGGAGAGTCTGCAAATATACAATAGCTTGAATTATGATTAAATTGCTTATATAGGTTGCAATCTGTATATGTATCCCTTTCAGATGACATTCAACTTTATCAGCATAGTTTGCATTATAAATGAAAATCTATCCCCTTACTTGTCTTTGTGCATTGTCCATTTTCCTTGGAGGAATAAATCTGAAAAATATTGAGGCCAAGAAATTATGCTAAGGCTGCAAAAAAAGCTGTACAATTCGTTTAACATTGGTTGTGGATCCTGAATGTAACCCAAAGTGTGATTCTTTATCTGGACCTGGTGAGTGACATAGCAATACGTTTTGTGAGGTTATTATGGAAATAGCTATTTGCTTCTGTCCTCACTCCATAATCTTTTATCCCTTTTGGGTTCTTGCTACTACTGCCATGTTAATGGATCTCACCTGCATAAAACAATATTTCTGATTCTTAATGTCATCAATCTCTGGACACTCATGAGATCTCATATAGTTGTGTATAAGGAATTAATAGAGGAGATGATCTTGTAACAGGAATGAGTAGCGTCATCATGTACACGTCCACGATTCTACATAGTGGAACATGCTACCCTTCTCTGTCATCAGTACATAAATATATTCATGTGCTAGCATAGAACTGCAGAAATGTTCCTCTGGCACTGCCTGGGAGGTAATACTTGAAGCATCGATTACATTAAAAACATTGTCTTGTCAACAGAATTTTTTAATGATAAATGAAATGCCTCACTTTAATCACAGTGAATGTTAATATTTCATGTTAATGCTGTCTTGGTTGGCCCCATGTGAAGAGTGTTCTTCAAGAACTACTGTGTTACACTGTTTTCTTTGATGTGATTATCTGGATAGCCACCACAATACAAGCACCTATTATAGAATCCTGTTTAGTCTCTGTCTATACCCTAAGTAGGCATTTCAACAATGAATGGAGCTCTTGAAATTGCCAGTCAAAATCGACCAAGGATCTCTTAAGAGTAGAGCTAAAAGCGCGATGACTCTCTCAGGGATCTTATGCATAGTCGGAGGTTCGTACGCCAAGTTGCCCTGAGTCATGAATGAAAATTCCACCTCTTTCTTTTGTTGGTGGACTGAACTTGTCGTCGCCAGATTCTGCATTTTCACATTCAACCACTTTATCAACTCAGAGGATAGAGTAAACATCGATCATCTCAGCTAAAAGAAACATGTTATCATATGCTGGATCTATGCAACAAATAGATCAGCTATACAGCTATCGACAAACGAAGAGCCATCTTCATAGCCCCTGATCATAAATTTATATTCTGCCTATAGTTATTCTGCCAACTAAAGCCAGTTTTTGATTACAGAAAACTTGCTTTTGACAGTCCACAATGATAATTCCCGAAATCTACCTCACATAAATGTACAATTGGTGACTGAGCCATTCTTTGTTGGGGACCAATTATCAGATTCTCTGCCTTTTCCGTACAGGAAGCTTTTGCAAAGTTGCTTTCTTTTTCCTCTTTGACACCCATCTCAGGCTGACAATGTTGATCAACACAACCCAACTTTTCCAAGGGTGATATTCCTCCCGCATCGAACTGGTGGCAGCAATTTGCTGATTAGAATCTGCTTCAACTTTTAGATTTTCGAGTTGACTGTTGTTATTATCGTTAACGTACATCTCTCTTCGCCATTCCTCAAACTCTTGCAACAGTGTTGCTTGATCAAAAGCTGGTGAAGAAACTACTTCCTCTGAAGACGGGCAATTAACAATCTCAAAATCACTTATATTCAGTGAAGCAGAATGTGCAGATGCACCTGCAGCAAAACCCAAAGAGGAAGTACCGCATGCAACGGCCGTTCCAGAACCCGCAATATTTTGGTCTCTATGATGCTCCAGCCCCCCAGGAATTCTAGGATTCACGGAAGCAGATGAGGCAGAAAAGTATTGAAGAAGAGATGCCTCGTCACTGAAGGAGACTGGTTCTATCTTGTTTTCAATCGCATACAGTGCCATCTCGTGTGCATCTCCCTGTTGTCAGAATTTATCATGATTCAGCATTATTGGGGGGGAAAAAAGAGGGGAAAAGAAACAGAGAATACTAAGAGTGAATAAGAGGGGAATCTTCAAGGATAATGAGTATGCCTTGTGCTTATCAGATAGCTTCTCTATGTGAGTATACTGGCATTCTGAGACTACTCCAAGCACTTGGTCAACAGGATTAAAAACCACTGCAGAGTTTCTTTGAGAATCAATATAACACTCCATTCTGTTTTCAATCTTGCATTTTTTAGCATTTGCCACGGTGGCTTTCCAGTACTTTGAACCAACTATCTGCAATCATAGTGAAGAAAGAGTGAAAATGCATCAATGTTGCAGGCACTGAAGAAGCTGAATATCTCTATCTTTACAACAAATTGAACATTCAGATGCAGCATATGGACAATGTTGGATTCTCCATTTGATCAGCTATGCAAAAATACAATGGCATTATATCGTCTGCATCAACCACGATTGCAATTCAGGCATGCTGAAGCATGTAAAAGTGGTACGTGTCTATAATACTAAGAAACTAGTGATCTGAACATGAAAATGTAGGTGCACTGTGAGAAGGTTGAACATATCAGTACAAATGCTGCAAAGTGTATAGTTCATAGGGAGCAGAAAGTGTTTACACGCTTGAGGTCTTCAGGATCTTTAAAGAGTAGAACCAGAAAATCTCTCACAGTGTCGATTTTTCTCTCTTGGAGATTCATATGAATCGTTTTACCTTTTGAAATTTTTTTCAACCTCCATACCTCATCTGTTAGATCAGGTTCATCATGCTTCATCTTGTCTGCATAAGAACAAAGAAAACAAGGTGGCTGTTTATGGCTATTGCAGCTTTCTTGAAAGGTCAGTTAAGAATCTCAATCCTCTATTAGTCAAACTTTTGCCCCTAACAATTAGTATTGTCACATTATTCTGTATCATAGTTTCTCCTTTTCCTTTTGAACAATAAATCACATATGATATTTCGTCTGACAAATTTCACGTGGCCAGGACGGCTAAATCACTTACGTTTGAGTCGCTTATCCCTGAAAGTGAAGGATTCAGTCATTGCTTCTCTTATGCGAGTCCTGGCTGAAGAATCTTTCACTCTTGCACCTAGCTTGACTTCAGCCTTCTTCTCCCAAATTGGAGAATGCATTAACTTCATATTTTTTACAACAGCAATGCCTTTCCTCAGTTTCGGGAACACATCTCCAACAAGTAGGGACTTTTCTCTTTCCCTTGCTTGTACAGTATTACTGTTGAACTCTTCAGGGGTCCAATTACCACTTTCACCCATATTTCCCTTCAGTACAACTATTTCCACTTCAGCATTTGCTTCTGGCCCGGTCCCAACAGCCTTGCCAGAAAGATCAACCAAAGCCGCTTCAATTGAATCACATCCCTTTCCTATGATTTCCTCTCCTGTAAAGATTGAACGAGAGAGGTTGTTCCTGAACTTTAAAGCCAACCTCGGCTTGGGGCTAGATACGCCATTCTCGCTGTTCCAGGATAGGAAATGCAACAATATCTCAGCAGTGAAATAGACATTTAAAAGTAATGTTAACACATCGTATTTTTCTCACCTTTGGACCTTAAGCAAGAAATTCTTCACTGCCAATTCAGTTTGCTCTTTCAGCTGAATGAAGATGTCAAATATCAGAAGATAGTGATACACATTATCATCATAAGCATTTTATATGTCACAAATTTGAAGGAATTCGATTTGGGTGTGTGCGCCCGTGATTGGGTCGACCAGACCCTGATCCCATATTTGATAAGACGGTTTTCTCTGGCCGTGATCAATGAAGCGGTTTTCTCAAAGATAACTGCAGGTACATATTTATTTAACCAAAAAAGAAGAAAAACTTAGAGGTTTTCTCTCTCTCTCTCTCTCTCCCTCTCTCTCCCCAAAGATTAATTCTTCACCATAATGCACGCCCAAAGAAAAAAAGACAGAATTTTTCTTCTTCTCTAGATCCTAGGGCACCTAGTGCGATGGATACAAGGTTTATCTTCTCGTAAGAAAATTAATGATCAGTGGGCAAGTGTTTTTGTGCTACAAGAGGAAAGATACAAATACTTGAAAGACACCATTTTGAGGAAAATTGGAGTAAAGTTGCAGTCATATAACTGTTACCCTTGAACCTCTAACAATGAATACAAACAGGAAAAGCGGTATTGGGAAATAAATCTCAGGCACCAATTGTAACTGAAAGCAATCAAAAGATGAATTTGACTATCAACAAAACTTCGTATTTGCAAAACCAATATAGCATAAAGGAAGGAGTATCATCTGCTACAAAAATCTTTTTCTCAATCATATGCCACAAAAATCTTTTTCTCAAGTTCAAAAGAGTTGATAATCTCAGATGAAATGGGAATTATACTGGACAAAGCCTGTATATGTAAGCACTTTCGATAACTTTAACGCTTGCCTGGACTGGCTTTTTTTCTCCATAAAAACTCACTTTTTGGTTTGATTTTAATTTAAAACTATAACTTTGGTAAAAGCTCAAATTCAACTTTTTTTAGAAGTTAAATTTTAGCTTCTCGAAAAAAACACCTTTTCCAAAAATTTAGAAAAAAAAAACACTTTCAGAAATAGCTAACATACATATTAACGTTAACAATAGAAACTTACTTTTATTAGCTTTGAATCATCCATGTCTGGTCCCAGTGTGCAATGGAATATATTAGTGACCATCTTTTCAAGCTCTTGTGGCGTCATCTGAATGAACTGTTGCTCTCCTCTCCTTTTAAAAGACATGATATAAACATTTCAATTAACAGTTGAAGAAAGCAAAATAAACCAACATGAATATTCACCAAAGAAAGCAAAGCCCTCATGAATTTCACTAATGAAATTCCCGCCTTTTGCTGCTCAGCTTTTAGCATCTTGAGCAAAAACAATATAATGTGTATATATATATATATATATATATAAAGAGTTGAATTGACTTGCCTTCTTAAAGCAGAATCGCTTCTTAGCTCATCTTCTGAACGACTTGGAATACCCGACAATTACTTCACTTGGTTAAGCAGTGTTTAATGCTTAAGAAGCAAACTTGTTGGGGGGTTTTTAGAGTCAAGTTGATTTCTGTTTTCTGAAAAGCGAAGAGACTGACACACTTATAAGGTTCTACTGACGGCTAGCGGGTCCCACAAAAAACGCGTTGTTCCCTGAAATTATAGAACAAACTGAGAGTGCACATGCACATTCTGAGATTCTTGAACAAACATATATTTTATGTTTATTCTTTTATCAACACACCACTAAGAACCTATAGGACGCCCTGAAATTTCAGCGCCCACTTCCCAAGCACCCCATGAAACTAGTTTCCCTGATATTTTCAAATCTCAGCTGCCGGAATTTTTTTTTTTTTCTTAAGGAAATTGTTTAACTGTATTTAATTAATAGTAGTAACGTTTTTATTGCCAACAAAAAAAAAAAAGCACTGGGACCATTTACCACCCTTTTCTTCATCTTTTTTTTTTTTTTTTTTTTTCAAGATTCAGCCTTTAACTCCTTTATCAACAAGCCGAGAACTTTTAACTCAAAAGGATCTTTCCCTCCAACTCAATTTCACACACTATTTTCTTAATAATTTTTCATGCAGTTTTTTACAAGCTAACTGTTTGTTCCTTCTTTCTAATTGTCTTGATCAAGTGATTTGTGGACAAATCAGTTTTTATTTGTTTTATTTGTAGATCATAGAGTCAATTGTTTTGTTGAGTTGTCAAGTATTTGTAATAACTTATTATAAAATTAAGGAGAAATAAGTCATAATTTTTTCTTTATTTGATTTTCTTTTGTCAATAGAAAATATACATATTTTATTGAAAGAAAACATACAACTCAAATGATTACCTAATACCAATCTTAACGGTTACTTATAATAATTTATTTATGCATTTTTATATGTTAAAATGTCATTATTATATTAATAATATATTTTTTATAATTTTTTATTTTTATAAAAAAAAACTTTATGCGGAAACGTGCATCACCTAAGTCCCGAGTCCTGGCTCCGCCACTGGCGTTACTACACGTAATCAGAGCATCTAAACTTGCAGCTCTCTGTAAATTGTCCGTACAACTGAATCTAGAAGTTGTTATTTTCGTTGATGCTACTGCCTTTGTCCAACTTTATCGAAAAGGCTTTTTAAAAGGTGTTTATAACCCCGTTTAGATTGATTTTTTTTTTAAATATTTTTTTAACAATTTTTGAAAAATTATTTTTTTTTATAAATTAAAAATTTTGGTTTCTAAAAAAAATTGTATTTGAACTTTTTTCAAAGTTTAAGTATTTTTGAAAGTTAAATCAAATAATTATTAGAAAAATAATGTAATTTTTCTAAAAAAAAATATTTTTTCTTAAAAAGAAGCCAACATACCATGTTAGGAAACGCGTTTTGAGGGAGACTAGATTGCGTTACTCTCAGGGGCCGATGGAAGTGTAGCCTACAGTGTGCATGCCCACACTGAAATCCTAGAACAAACTCAGGGTGGACATGCACACCATAATTGTAGGACCCCCTTGAAATTTATTCTTTTGTCAACGCCGCCCTAAGGACCTATAGGAGCCTGCTGAAATTTCAGCACCTTCTTCGCAAGCACCCCGCGAAACTTCTTTCCCTGATATTTTCAAATCTCAGCTGCCGGAAAATTTTTTTTTTCCACAAGGAAATTGTTTAACTGTATTTAATTAATAGTAGTAACGTTTTTATTCAATCGGCAAAAAAAAAGCACTAGGATCATTTACCACTCTTTTCTTTCATCTTTCTTTTTTCAAGTTTCAGCCTTTTAACCCCATTATTAACAAGCTGAGAACTTTTGACTCAAAAGGAATATTTCTCTCCAATTCAATTTCACACACTATTTTCTTAATAAATTTTCACACAGTTTTTTACAAGGTAACTGTTTTTTTTTAAACAAGTGAAAGAGCACATAATTCTGCAAAAACACCATATTGAAAGAGCACGGCATAATTTGCAATTGTGACTAGACAATTAGGACAACTTAGTTTTCAGTACTAAATGTTCTTCTCATTATTGTATGTCTCATTTTTTCACACCCACACTCTTTTCTTCAAATGTGAAAATAAAACACAAGAAAAGAAAAAAAAAAAAAAAGAAGAAGAATATACTCTATAGCTAAGTATTTTTTGTTATCAAGTTGTCTTCCAGCCAAGAGATCCAGATAAGAAAGATCCTCTCATACGCCTTTATTTAATACACCTTCTAAGTTTTGGGACTGACTTTCACAAGTATGAATTTTCTTATAACATTATTATATTATAATTAATAATATTTGAGAATTATAAAATATCAAAATTATTTTATTATAATTATATTATTAATTCATAAATATTAAATGTCGTTGAATAACATTATGAATAAATACATTCCTAACATTTACGGCAATTTATTTTGATCTGGGACTAGGGAGATGGCAAGTATAGACTACAATAGGAAAAAGATAAAGAGCAAAGGAAAAAGGAAAAAAAAAAAAAAAAGAAGAAGAAAAGAACAGCGCAGTCTTTTATCATTAAAATCCTAACTGAAAAATAGTATCCAACAAAGATTGAGGAATGATTTTGTTTGGACCCAGAAAGGCAAAGCAATCATTTCTCTTTTTAGTGGTCCCGCAACAATTTTTTTCTCTTTCTTTTTTAACATTTTCTTCCTTTAAAACGTGCTGGTTATGTTTGGTCCTCACTCCTGTAACCGTATCTATCTTTTGCTTTTCATTTGTTACGGTTGAAAATAATAAATAAATATAATAATTATTTTTAATATTTAAATTTTACAATGAAATAATAATCAATAAATTATTAAAATTCTAATTTTTAGCAGTCATAGATTTAGCTTTACACATGAAGGGCATGTTGAGGATAATTGTTAGTAATCCAATTCATAACGAAAGATCATATTACAAACACAGTTAATATAATATATTCTTACCTAGTTATATGGACTTTTGAATAAAGTTTTAACGCAGAGATATTTGCCTTCAAAAATAGTATGAGTGGATTATATCATATATATACATTATTACTTAGAATTTTGTTGTATGGCTTGGTGGTGGTGCCTTGGTGGTTTGGTTAATTAACCTTCTTTTTCCATCGCTCTTTGGTTTTAGCTGTGTAGATGGGCGATTCGATACAGTTTTTGTATTTTTTTTTATTGAAACAATATTTATAATTCTTAATTTTTCGAAATTAAAGTTGCCCAAAATAATTCATAAACTAGTGATTTCAACGGATTCAGTTTTTGAGTGATTTGGACAATTTGTCGTTGATTCTAAAATAATTAAGCAGGGTTGTGCGTCTCATTTCTTCGCGTCTAATTTCAAAGTTAATCTCAACTATATCATTATCAGATATCTATCTATCTTTGTGTTTGATTGTTCAAAATGAGATATTAATGAGTAAAATATTTATTATGACCAGTAATATATGAGTTTGCTTTGACTAGTAGATTTCATTTTGACAAGAAGGATGTCTTTGTATTAACATCTATCTTTATGTCATAAATGCAAGTTATAGCACGATGGACATTAGCAAATTATTGCAAGCCATTTGTACCAGAATTTAATTTCGCAGAAAAGGGATGAGAGAGAGAGAATCAAACAAGCTATACATACCTCGCTTAACAATTCAAGCCTTTAACTAAAGATATTTATTAATATATAATAAATATATACATATTTTATCAATAAAAATTAAGCGAATAGTTCGGTTTAAATCTCGATTTTCACACTTACAAAACCGAAAACTGGCCAAAACGGTTTTTTACAGTTTTTCAGTTTTTTGTACATTCCACTTTGTTGACCGAAGGAGGTATTGGATTTGTGTTTAGCTTTTTGGGGCTCAAGTTAGGCGTTGGATTTCTGGGCTTTTAATTGGGTTGGTTGGTTTTCTTCTGTATAGTGGCCTTTCTCTTGGGCCTAATTTGTTATGTTGAACTTCACCCATTTTCTTGCAATATTGGGCTATGATTGAGCCCTGGACTCCATGTATTAACCTGGACCACCTAAGTGGAAAGATGTTTGGAAGTACTTATAAATTGATTGAAGCAATTTGATTATTATAAGCAGCTTAAAAAAGGCGAGGTAGAAATGCTTTATTTTTACCTTTTTAGATAAGTCACACTCTTACTTATTGAATAAGTATCTCTTAGTACTTTCTTTTTCTTTCCGTGAGAGACCAAAGCAAGTTATACCATCACCCCTCCCGCACCACTGTTTGTCTTTTCATACTTTCTTCTAATTACTTATAAACAATTTTTTTCACCGACTTATAACAATTTCTTAAATGCCCCCAAAACTACAATATTTACAAGAGACATAACATAATAAATTGCAATATATGCAAATTTGAATCCTAAGCATACTTGAGCCAAAATATCATGTTCAGCATAGTGAGCTTTCCTGAACATGCCGGCTATATATTCTTTCTATTAAACTCCACAAATTAGGCAATTTTAGTAGCAACTCTATAGAGTCAGAAATGCACGTGTGTGCACTTGAATTTTAATCCATTTTTATCTTCTTCGCTAGTGCATTTGTTGTCGAAATAATTTCTACAGCTGGACTAACATTTCTTATACCACATATGAAAGCGGTTTGTTCATTGATTTTGGCTTTTTGGTATTCGACAAAATCAAATGAGGATCCTCTCCTAACTCGTATTTGGTTATAACTTTTTAACTTAATATCACAATCATGTATTCTATACATGTATATAGAGAGAGAAATTATTTCGTTATTTATGAAGTGAAATTTCCTTTTTAAAAAGGAATTTTCCATATACTAAATCTTTAGTTTAAATAGATGGCTAAAAACTAGCTAGGCCCAATGAAAAAGTGAAATTACATTAGTTGGGAAAAGCCCAAAGCAAACAGCTCTGTGCATACAATGGTTAAACCAGGAGGGAAAACCACTATTTGGTGTAGAAATTCAGATATTTGTATTACGAAATGGAAAATTATGTCATCTATCCCTAATATTATCACATTCTTTTGAATTAGTCATTATTATTATAAAATGTTCAAATCAGCTTTCATTATTTTAAAAACACTCAAATTAATTTTTATTATTTCAAAAACTTATTCAAATGAGTCCCAAACGAGTAAAAATAATGGAGATTAATTTGAATAAGTTTGTAAAACATTAAGGATTTAAATGAATATTTTTGAATTTGACCCCCCAAAAAAAAGTAAATGAATGTTTTTGAAAGAATAGAGACTAATTTGACTATATTTATAAAATATTTGAGAATAATTATTTTAAAATAATAGAGATTAAGTTTCAAAAAGTAATGGTACTTTTGGATTTTTTTTTTTTTTTGTGCTTAACCCCTTGCAAAGTCATGATTTGATTGAAATATGAAAACCGTCAAACGCAAAACAATGGTTTGACCAGGCCCATAGCAAGGAATTTTGTCTAGATTGACGTTGCTCCTATTTTTGATTCATTTTTAGCCTGACAAATTATCATTAAGAGAGTTAACTTTATTGAGTCAATTAATGTAGTAAGGAGATTTTTTTTTCAATTAACTAGAGTAAAATTCGCACGATGTACTATAGAAATGAATATTTTTGTATAAATTTTTATGGTATGAAAGGATCAAATATAAATATGTTTCGTAAAACTTTATTTAAAATAAGTTTTTAATAGTAATCATGCCTTTTTTTGAGATTTGAAGCGATTGAATAAAATATGCTGCATCAAAGGTCCAGTGGAGAGCGCGCAACGTGTTCTTTTATTTCTTTTTTAATGTTTTCTTCCTTAAAACGTGACGGTTATGTTTGGTACTGTATCCATCCCATATGCTGCAACAAAGGTTTGATTCGTTGTTGAAAATAATAAATAAAAAATTATTATTTTTAATATTTAAATTTTAAAATGAAAAGAAAATTCATAAAGTATCAAAATTGTAATTATGAGAAGTCATGAATTCAGTTTTTTACATGTGGAGGGCTTGTTGAGGATAATTGTTAATTTAGATCTATAGCAAAGGTCGAGTTACAATGACAATTAATATAATGGAGTCTTACCTAACCATACAGACTTTTGAAATGAAGTAGTTTTGTAGAGGTATTTGCCTTAAAAAAATAGCATGGCTATTCTACTCTGTACCGTTGCCCATCTCAGTACCACTTTTCTTTTTAGTTGTTTTTGAAGATTAATTACACAAAAGTACTCCTTAATGTTATTATTATTAATTTTTCAAATTAGTCTTTTAAAATAATCATATATATATTGTTAAACTCCTGACCTCCATAGGATTGAATTCAGGACCTCACGCCTAAAAGAGATAGTCTCAACCACTTGAATTATCTCTTAATCTCAAAATAATCATAAATATGACACAATACGATTTCAGTGATGTGATTATCTACATGGCCACCACAACTCTAGCACCTGTGACAGAATCTTTTTTTGTTTTTTTACACTCTTATCTCTACCACAAATATTCAGTTTTCATGATAACAATGAAGTGAAAATCGACCAAGGATCTCTTCAATAGAGCTCCAAGCGGGACGACTCTTTCTGGGATCCTATGCATTGTGCGAGTTTTGTATACCAGGTTGCCAGAACAAAAAATTACACCTCTTTCTTTTATTGGTGAACTGAACTTGTGCTTGCCAGATTCTGCATTTGTACAATTTAATCACTTTCATCAACTTTGAAGACAGAGCAGACGACATGTCCCCGGAGCAGCAGCGGCGGCTAAAAAATTAGTGACACGTGACAGCAACGATACTACAAGTTGACAAATTAATGCGACATGCCTGCATCACAATAAACAGTCACAGGCCATATAACGTCAAAATCTCAATTGCTCAGTACCATCACATTTGATCTATTCGGTCTGTTAGTAATAGTGAAAAATCTTAAACAAAAGATGAAGAGCTCTGATTCAATAGAAGGCCAAAGATATTAAACGTTAATCATCTCAGTCTCAGCTAAAAGAAGCATATTATCAGGACTAAGAATCCTAGATATCTGCCGGATCTATGCAACAAATAGATCAGCCATACAGCTATCGACAAACCAAAGACCATCTTCATAGCCCCTGGTCATAAATGTATGATCTGCCTATAGTTATTCTGCCAACTAAAGCGAGTTTTTGGTTAAAGAAACCTTGTTTTTGACCATCCATAATGATAATGTGCAATTGGTGATTGAAACAGTCTTTCCGGGGGACCAATTATCAGGTTCTCTGCCTTTTCTGTACAGGGAGCTTTTGCAAAGTTGCCTTCCTTTTCCTGTTTGACACCCATCTCAGCCTCAGGCTAACGATGTTGATCAACAAAACCCAACTTTTCCACGAGTGAGATCCGTCCAGCATCAAACTGGTGGCAGCAATTTGCTGGTCAGCATCTACTTCAACAATTAGATTTTCGAATTGACCATTGTTATTATCATTAATGGACATCTCTCTTGGACATTCTTTAGAATATTGGAGCATGGGATCTGAATAGTGACATTCGTCAAATTCTCGGAACATTGTTGCTAGATCAAAAACCGGTGAATCGCCCGGTTCCACCGAATGCTGCCAATTTTCAACGTCAGAATCACTTATATCCAGCGAAACAGAATATGTGGATGCACCTGCAGCAAAATCTATAGATGAAGTAATGCCCGCAACGGTCATTCCAGAACCCGCAATATTCTGGTCTCTAAGATGCTCCAGCCGCCCAGGACTTCTAGGATTCACAGAAGCAGATACGGCAGAAAAGTGTTGAAGAAGAGATGCCTCATCATTGAAGGAGACCGGCTTTATCTTGTTTTCAATCACGCACAGTGCCATCTCGCGTGCATCTTCCTGTTGTCAGAATTTATCATGACTCATGATTATTTGGAGGGAAAGAAAAAAGAAAAAAGAGGGGAAGAGAAACAAGGAAGACTAAAAGTGAACAAGAGGGAAACTTCAAGGATAATGAGTATGCCTTGTCCTTATCAGATAGCTTGTCAATGGGAGTATACTGGCATCCTGAGACTACTCCAAGCACTTGGTCAACGAGATTAAAAACCACTGCAGTGTTTCTTTGAGAATCAATGTAACACTCCATTCTTTTATCAATTTTGCAGTTTCGAGCATTTTCCACAGCAGCTTCCCAGTTCCTCGAACCAACTATCTGCAATCATAGAGAAGAAAGAGTGAAAGACCGCAAGTATCGGTAGATCACTCCAAAACAGGAATGCATTAGTGCTGCGAGTAACGAAAAATGTGAACATTCAAATGCAGCATATGGACAATGTTGGGTTCTCCATTTGATTATGTCAGAAAAAGTACTTGAGTATTACTTCATGGAGTCTGCATAAGAACCACGGTTGCAATTCATGCATGCTGAAACATGTAAAGTTGTATGTAGTCTACGGTATTCAGAAAATAGTGATCGGAACATGAAAATGTAGCTGCACTTTGGGAAGTTTGAACATATTTGTAGGAAATGCTACAAAGTGTATAGTTCATAGGAAAGAGCAAAGAGTATTTACTTGTTTGAGCTCTTCAGGATCTTTAAAGAGTAGAACCAGAAAATCTCCCACAGTGTTGATTTTTCTCTCTTGGAGATTCGTATGAATCTTTTCACCTTTTGAAATGTTTCTCAACCTCCATACCTCATCTGTTAGATCAGGTTCAGCATGCTTCATGGTGCCTGCATAAGAACAAAGAAAACAAGGTGGCTGTTTATGGCTATGGCAGCTTTCTTGAAAGGTCAGTTAAGAATCTCAATCCTTTATTAGTCAAACTTTTGCCCCTAACAATTAGTATTGTCACATTATTCTGCAAACAGAGTTTCTCCTTTTCCTTTTGAACAATAAATCACATATGATATTTCGTCTGACATATTTCACGTTGACAGGACGGCTAAATCACTTACGTTTGAGTCGCTTATCCCTGACAGTGAAGGATTCAGTCATTGCTTCTCTTATGCGAGTCCTGGCTGAAGAATCTTTCACTCTTGCACCTAGCTTGAGTTCATGTATCTTCGTCCAACTTGCAGAATGTTTAAATTTCAAACTCCCTAAAGCAGCAATGCCTTTC
Organism: Cordia subcordata; assembly: GCA_028554755.1. NCBI lineage: Eukaryota > Viridiplantae > Streptophyta > Magnoliopsida > Boraginales > Cordiaceae > Cordia > Cordia subcordata. The sequence continues at coordinate 7,548,361 of JAPTOF010000023.1, forward strand.
CTCAGTTTCGTCAACAGATCTCCAACAAATTGGAAATTTTCTCCTTCCCTTGCTTGGTCAATACTTTTGTTGAACTCTTCAGAGGTCCAATTACCACTTTCACCCATATTTCCCTCCAGAACAACTATTTCCACTTCAGCATTTGCCCATGGCCCGGACTCAACAACCTGGCCAGAAAGATCATCAACCAAAGCCACTTCAATTGAATCACATCCCTTTCCTTTGATTTCCTCTCCTGTGAGGATTGGAAGAGAGAGGTTGTTCCTGAACTTTAAGGCCAACCTCCTTGGCTCGGGGCTAGATACGCCATTCTCGCTGTTCCAGAATAGGAAATGCAACAATATCTCAGCAGTGAAATAGACATTTAAAAGTAATGTTGACACATCCTATTTTTCTCACCTTTGGACCTTAAGCAAGAAATTCTTTATTGCCAACCCAGTTTGCTCTTTCAGCTGAAGGAAGGTGTCAAATATCAGAAGACAGTGATACACATTATCATCATAAGCATTTTATATGTCAAAAATAGAAAGGAATTGGATTTGGGTGTGCGCCCGTGATTGGGTCGATCAGACCCAGATCCCAGATTTGATAATACAGGTTTTCTCTGGCCGTGATCAATGAAGCAGTTTTCTCAAAGATAACTGCACATACATATTTATTTAAAAAGAAAAAGAAAAACTCACAGGTTTTCGCTTTCTCTCTCTCTCTGAAGATTAAAGGGCCTGTTTGGATTAACTTTTTTCAGAAGCGCTTTTTTTAACAGCTTTTGAAAAACAATATTTTTTGAAAAGCTGAAAATTTTAACATCTAAAAAAAGCTGTATTTGAACTTTTTTTAGAGTTTCAGCTTTTTGGAAAATCAAATCAAATAGTTATTCCAAATTTAATATAATTTTCAGAAAAAAAAAGTATTTTTTCCTTAAAAAAACCGATCTAAACAAACCCTAACTCTTTAACAAATTGTACGCCCAAAGAGAAAAGACACAATTTTTCTTCTTCTCTAGAACCTAGGGCATCTAGAGTGATGGATACAAGGTTTATCTTCTCGTAAGAAAATTAATGATCAGTGGGCAAGTGATTTTGTGCTACAAGAGGAAAGATACAAATACTTGAAAGACACTATGTTGAGGAAAATTGGAGTACAGCTGCAGTCATATAACTGTTACCCTTGAACCTCTAACAATGAATACAAACAGGAAAAGCGGTATTGGGAAATAAATCTCAGGCACCAATTATAACTGAAAGCAATCAAAAGATGAATTTGACTATCAAGAAAACTTCGTATATGCAAAACCAATATAGCATATAGGAAGGAGTGTCATATGCCACAAAAATCTTTTTCTCAATCATATGCTGCAAAAATCTTTTTCTCAAGTTCAAAAGAGTTGATATTCTCAAATGAAATGCGAATTATACTGGACAAAGCCTGTATATATAAGCACTTTCGATGACTTTATGGCTTGTCTGGACATGTTTTTTTTCATGAAAAATCACTTTTTGGCTTGATTTTAGTTAAAACTAAAACTTCGGTAAAAGCTCAAATTCAACTTTTTCCATAAGCCAAAAATTTTAACTTCTCAAAAAAACACATTTTTCAAAAGTTTAGAAAAAAACCCCTTTTAGAAAAAGCCAACATACATATTTATGCAATTTTGCACAAATAAAAACGTTAACAGTAGAAACTTACTTTTATTAGCTTTGAATCATCCATGTCTGGTCCCAGTGTGCAATAGAATATATCAGTGACCATCTTTTCAAGCTCTTGTGGCGTCATCTGAATGATCTGTTGCTCTCCCCTCCTATTAAAAGACATGAAATAAACATTTGAATTAACAGTTGAAGAAAGCAAAATAAAGCAACATGAATATTCACCAAATAAAGCAAACACCTCATGAATTTCACTAATGAAATTCTCCCTTTTTGTTGCTCAGCTTTTAGCATCTTGAGCAAAAACAATATATATATATATATATATATATATGTATGTATGCGTGTGTGTGTGTGTGTAAAGAGTTGAATTGACTTACCTTCTTAAATCAGAATCGCTTCTTAGCTCATCTTCTGAACCACTTGGAATACCCGACATTTTCTTCACTTGGTTAAGCTCTGTTTAATGCTTAAGATGGTATAAAATTAAAGAAGCAAACCTTTTGGGGGCTTTTAGAATAAGTTGGTTTCTATTTTCTGAAAAAAAAGATGCACACATAGATTCTTCTGATATCAAGCGGGTCCCACTAAAACGCGTGGTGATTGGACACTAGATGGCGTTACCACAATAAGTGAACCGTCCAAACTCGCGGCTCTTTCTAAATTGTCTCTGTACAACAGAATCTAGAGGTTGTTTTTTCGTTGCAGGGTAGGTGCTTCTGCTTTGTCCAAATCGTCACGTGCTTCGAGTCCGTTTCACCAAATTTTTAAATATTCAAAAATACTCTTGGGAGTTTAAAAATTAATGCTAATTTATTTGGTAAATTTCTAAAAGTGTGTTTTTATGTAAAAACTAAGGTTGAAGAACAAGATGCTTCAAATTAGAACTTTTTAAAAAAGGCTAAGGCTGAAAAATAGGAAGCTTCAAATTAGAGCTTTTTGGAAAAAAAACTAAGGCTGAAAAATAAGATGCTTCAAATTAGAGCTTCTTGCAAAAGGCTTTTTAAAAAATGTTTATAACCTGTTTGGATTGACTTTTCTTTAAAAGTGTTTTTTAACAATTTTTAAAAAACTATATTTTGAGAAGCTAAAAATTTTGGCTTTTGAAAAAAATTGTATTTGAGTTTTTTTTTTAAAAAGTTTTAACTTTTTTGGAAGTCAAATCAAATAGTTATTGCAAAAATGATATAGCTTTTTAAGGTAAAAAAGTTTTTTTTTTCTTGAAAAGAAGCCAATATATCATGTTAGAAATTTTCTTCTTATTTTTTCAAAAATATTACTCCATAATTTTAAAATTCCAATATTATCTTTCAGGCAGTTAAAAACTTATCTTCTAAAATATCATGTTAAATAATCAACTATTTTTATTTAACTGTATTTTTAACCAAAGCTCTATAATTTTACAGCTTAGTACAACTTAAATCTCATAGCTAGCCAAACAAAGCTTTATTAAATCATGATGAGTAACTAATTAAAATTTTCTATACTAGTGAAGAAACAAATATAATATTCTTATTTGGTAAAGTTAAATTATTTTTTCATTAAAAAATACTTTTGACGTAGACACAATTTTTTTTTTAAAATTAAGACAAGTTAGAACTATCGCATCCGAGATCTGCACTTATTAATTTTGAAAAATGTGCGATCGAGACCTTATATCATGGTCCCTCACAAGATGCTCCTTTATTAAGCATCATGCTCCTCTTGTTCGTGAATAGTACGTATTACTATTTACGTGCAGTACATATTTGTTCACTATCCATAACTTTTCGTTCACCGACTTTCACGTATGCATTTAAATATTTGTTTATTATCTCACAATTATTTATTTACTGCTCTCATACACACAGACACACAAATACAGACACATTTATTTATTCACTAATCCACATATATTTGTTCACCATTTTACATATATATTTTCATCACTCTCTTACACAAATAGATATATACAAATTTGTTAATTACCCGCAATTATTTGTTCACTAACTTTATATATATATCAAATATTTGTTCGTTACCCCAAAATTATGTGTTCGCCCCATATGTATGCATACATGAAGGTAAGGCGGGCTTTAATGGCAGATCAAGCTTGGAGTGTCTAAATATCACGTGGAAGGTATAGTTAGAATCACGATGAGGAGAGGAAGAGATTGGTAATTGTGATGCAGCAAAATAACACCGGAATTTTTGCTAGTATGAGTAAGAAGACGACAGGCTTTAATAATGAATTGACTACTATGAGGTTTTCTTAGACATGGTGCTCATTGTTACGATCAGTGAAGAAAAGTAAATTTTATATTGGTCTTTATTAGGCGTGAGATAACCGATAGTGTCACCGGTGAAGCAAAGAAGAAAAGAAGAGGAGAAGAAAGAGGTGAGGAGAGAGAAGAATGAAGAGAGAGAAATGAGAGGAGGAGGGAGAGAGAGAGAGAGATTAAAACAGGCATGCATCGTTTGCTTTTTTGTTTTTGTTTTTGTTTTTTTTTTTTTAAAAAAAGGTAAAAGAGCACAGTGTTCTGCAAGAATACTAGTCAATTAGGACAACTTTAGTTTTAAGTACTAAATATATTTCTCCTAATCGTATATATCATTTTTTGCACACCCACACTCTTTTCGTGAAATTAAAATACAATAAAAGAACAAAAAGAATATACTCTATAAATAAGTATTTTTCATTATCAAGTTATCATCCAGCAAAGAGATCGAACCAATTAAGAAAGATCCTGTCCGATGCCTTTATTTAATACGCCTTTTAAGTTTTGGGACCAACTTTCGCAAGTATGAATTTTCTTATAACATTATTATATTATAATTAATAATATTTGGGAATTATAAAATATCAAAATTATTTTACTACAATTATATTATTAATTCATAAATATTAAATGTTGCCCAATAAGATGATGAATAAATAAATTCCTAACATTTATGGCAATTTATTTTGATCCGGAACTAGGGAGATGGCGAGTATAGACTAAAATAGGAAAAAGAAAAAAAAAATAGAAGGAGACCGCAGTCTCTTATCATTAAATCCTAACTGAATCATCATTTGTCTGGACCCAAAAATGGAAGGCAGATGTAATAATCATTCTGTCCATCTGCGAATTTTAGCGTAAATTTCCTCGTTCCTGTCGGTTTAGCTGTCGGTTTAGTGACCAGCACGCAACAAATTTTTTCTCTTTTTTTTTTTTTTTTAACATGTTCTTCCTTTAAAACGTGCTGGTTATATTTGGTCCTCACTCCTCTAACCGTTTCTTCTGCTTTTGATTTGTCGCAGTTGAAACGAGTAAATAAATATAATAGTAATTTTTAGTATTTAAATTTTACGATGAAATAATAACTAATAAAGTATTAGAATTCTAATTATTAGCCGTCATAAATTTAGCTTTACACGTGAAGAGCATGCTGAGGATAATTGTTAGTAATTTAATTCATAATGAAAGATTGTATTAAAAAAACAGTTAATATAATATATTTTACCTAGCTATATGGACTTTTGAATAAAGTATTAACGCACAGATATTTGCCTTCAAAAATATTATGGGTGGATTACATCATATTTATACATTATTACCTGGACTTTCGTTGCATGGCTTGGTGGTGGTTGTGCCGTGATGTTTTGGTTAACTAACGTTCTTTTCCATCGCTCTTTGGTTTTAGGGGTGTAACGGGCGATTCTTTACAGTTTTTGTATTTTTTTTAAAACCATATTTGTAATTCTTAATTTTTCAAAATTAAAGTTGCTCGAAGTAATTTATAAATTAGCGGTTTCAATAGATTCAGTTTTTGAGTAATTTGGACAATTTGCTGTCGGTTTTAAAATGATTAAGCAGAGCTGTGCGTCTCGTTTCTTCGTGTTTAATCTCAAAGCGAATCTCAACTATATCATTATCACATATCTATCTATCTTTTGTGTTTGATTGTTCAAAACGAGATATCAATGAGTAAAGTTTTTATTATGACGATTAATGTATGAGTTTGATTTGACTAATAGATTTCATTTTGACAAGAACTATTTCTTTGTATTAACATCTATCTCATGTCATAAATGCAAGTTACAGCACGATGGACATTAGCAAATTATTGCAAGCCATTTGTACCAGAGTTGAATTTCGCAGAAAAGGAATGAGAGAGGGAGAACCAAACAAGCTGTACATACCTCGCTTAACAATTCAAGCATTTAACTAAAGATATTTATTAATATATAATAAATGTATATATATTTTTTATTAATAAAAATTAAGCGAATAGTTCAGTTGAAATCTCGATTTTCACACATACAAAACCGAAAACTGGCCAAAACGGTTTTTTACAGTTTTTTGTGCATTCCACTTTGTTGGGCAAAGGAGATCTTGGGTTTGTTTTTAGCTTTTTGGGCTCATGTGGGGCGTTGGATTTCTAGGCTTTCAATTGGGTTGGTTGGTTTTCTTCTCTATATCTGCCTTTCTCTTGGGCCTAATTTGTTATGTTGAACTTCGCCCATTTGGTTGCACTATTGGGCTATGATTGAGCCCTGGACTCCATGTATTAACCTGGACGACCTAAGTAAAAAGATGTTTGGAAGTACTTACAAATTAGTTGAAGCAAATTGATTATTGGAAGTACTTATAAATTGATTGAAGCAATTTGATTATAAGCAGCTTAAAAATGCTTTGTTTTTACTTGTTTAGATAAGCCACACTGATAAGTTTTAAATAAGTATTTAATTTATATGCTAGATGCACTTGATTTTGGAATAGAATGCTTCTTAATCGATGTTTTTAATGTAATTTTGCATAAATGTGCTTAGGAAAAGGAGCTGGACGCATTACATATGGATATTGAAGCTTTTTGGACAAGTTTGTAGCGGTCAAAGTTGACGTCGTCACGTGGAAAAATGCCGTTTGATTGCTACGCGGGTTTTGACTGGGTTGACCAAGATTGAAGATATTTTTCTGGGCTTTTGAAAGGAATTAGATTAAATATTAGCAGGCTTTTTATTTTGTTGGACTTATTTCAGGCTTTTACCTTTTTATTATTTTTGGGCCAGGTTTCCTTATCCAATAAGGAAAATAGGTTAGGATTTTTATTATATAAATACCTCTTATTTGCACTTGAGAGGTAGACAGCTTTTAGTAGACAATTTTTAGCAGACAACAAAAATTTTCTCTTTATTCCTTGGGCAATATTCATGGAGAAGCTATTCTTTTCTAGCCGAGGATTGATCAAGATTACGGTTCATCAAATTCGTGAGATCTAAGTGTTTTTCTTCCTTTCATGCTATTTTGGTATTTGCGTATTTAATGCTTTAATAATTAATATTGATATGCGATTATTTAATTTTGCGCGCTATTATTTAATTGCATGACAATAGGTAGCCAATTAGATTAATTTAATTAATCTAAATATAGTAATAGCCAGGTTTCCTATGTAATTACGCGATCTAAATGAGCAATTACTGAAAGAGTATTGACTTTTAGAATCGGGGCTTTCTAGATTTTTATTGCTGCCGTTAGATAGATCCTGCGGTCATCTCCGGGGAATAGAACGTCTAATAGGTAAGGGGATTACGAGAAAAATCGTAGGGATTTAAACCGTTATCAACTCAGAAGGAAAAATAAGGTTATTAGGCTGAGCCAATAACTATAACTGATTTATCGAAATAACTGAAAGTATTTTTGCATCTATGATCGAATTTGTTGGCCGAAATTGCGATTGTTTCTCAGGCTAGATTTTATTCTCACTGATTTTCTGATTTTCTAGCTTAGCATTAATTTAGAATTGCATATTTTAGTCAATTTAATTTTTATTTACATTTTTTTATTTTCTAGTCAGATTGCGTGCCCACGCAGCGTGACCAATGCTCTAGACAGATTTCTTAATTTTACTGATTTCGCATTTAATTCCCCCCATTTTGGTTGCAACTTAGTTGAGTAATCTACTTGGTATAATTAGAATAAAATATTCTCCTAATCCCTGTGGACTCGACCATTTTCTCACCACGTACACAAATTAAAGTTGCCAGGTAAGAAATAGGAATTTATTTTTGGTGGTTTCGACGCCCATCACACACTCTTACTTATTGAATAATAAGGGCCTATTTGGATTGGCTTTTTTTTTTAAGGAAAAAACACTTTTTTTAAAAAAAAAGTCGCATTAAATTTCTAATAACTATTTGATTTGGCTTCCAAAAAAGCTGAAATTTTGAAAAAGTTCAAATACAGCTTTTTTAGAAGCCAGAATTTTTAGTTTTTTTTTAAAAAAAAACTATTTTTCAAAAGCTGTTAAAAAAAGCGCTTCTGAAAAAAGCCAATCCAAACGAGCCCTAAGTATCTCTTAATACTTTCTTTTTCCTTCAGAGAGAAGTTAAGACCAATTATATTATCACTCGTCATGCACCATTATTTGTCTTTCTATACTTTCTTCTAATTACTTATAAACTATTTGTTTGACCAACTTATAACAATTTCTTAAATGCCCCCTAAACTACAATATTTAAATCCTAAACATACTTGAGCCAAAATATCGTGTTCAGCATAGTGAGCTTTCCAGAACATGCCGGCTATATATTCTAAGCAATTTTAGTAGCAACTCTATAGAGTCATAAATGGACGTTTGCGCACTTGAATTTTAATCCATTTCTAAATTCTTTGCTAGTGTATTTGTTGTCGACATAATTTCTACAGCTGGACTAACATTTCTTGTACCATATATGAAAGCGGTTTGTTCATTGATTTTGGCCTTTTAGTATGCGATAAAATCAAATGAGGAACTTCTCCTAACTCTTATTTGGTCCTAATTTTCTAACGTAAAATCACAATAATGTATTCTATACATGTATATAGAGGGAGAAACTATTTCGTTTTTTATGAAGTAAATTTTCCTTTTAAAAAAGGATTTTTCCATATACTAAATCTTTAGTTTAAATAGCTGGGGCAAAACTAGCTAGACCCAATAAAAGAGTGAAATTACATTAGTTGGGAAAAGCCCAAAGCAAACAGCTCTGGGGATAAAATGCTTAAACCGGGAGGGGAAAACCACTATTCAGTATAGAAATTCATATATTTGTATTACAAAATGGAAAATTATCTTCAAATCAGTTTTGAGTTAGTAATTATTATTATAAAATGTTCCAATCAGTTTTTATTATTTTTAAGACATTCAAATTAATTTTTAATCTTTTAAAGACTTATTGAAATTATTCCCAAATGAGTAAAAGCAATGGAGATTAATTTGAATAAGTTTGTAAAACATTAAGGATTTAAATGAATGTTTTTGAATTTGACCCCGCAAAAAAAAGTAAATGAATGTTTGTTTAAAGAATAGAGACTAATTTGACAATATTTGAGAATAATTATTTTAAAACAATAGAGATTAAGTTTAAAAAAGTGATGATACTTCGGATTTTTCTGTGCTTAACCCCTTGCAAAGTCATGGTGTGATTGAAATACGGAAACCATCAAACGCAAAACAACGGGTTGAACACGCCCAAAGCAAGGAATTTTGTCTAGATTGACGTTGCTCCTATTTTTGATTCTCTTTTAGCCTGACAATTTATCATTAAGAGAGTTAACTTTATTGAGTCAATTAATGCAGTAGGGAGATTTATTTATTTTTTTAATTATCTAGAGTAAAATCTGTTCGATGTACTAGAGAAATGAATACTTCTGTATAAATTTTTATGGTATGAAAGGATTAAATATAAATATGTCTTGTAAAACTTTATTTTAAATAAGTTTTTAATAATAATCATGCCTTTTTGAGATTTGAAGCGCTTGAATAATCAAATTTAAGCCATATTTACTCGCTTTCTTCTTTTAACATAAAACAAAAAGCGAGCAAATAGGCTTTTTTAAAAATTGTGCTGAAAATGACAGAAAGTTAAGAGCGTGAGTTGTACAACATGCATGTATTCAAATGTATTTTCCTTTTTTTTTATTTATCAATTCAAGTTTATCCCTTTTAGTATAATTACAAAACAACCTTAAAGCTCAAACAAAAATCATATGTCGTCATGAATGCAGACTCCGACTCAACCCATTCGATAATGCCAAAATTTTTCTAAGTAGACAGTGTTAGAGATAAGTGATTGTATATGATAGCTGTTCTTTTAATGATTCTTATCTCGTGACATAATTTAGACTTATTTGTTGTACAAGTTTAATTCAAACTCAATTCATTACATGTGTAATATCTCATATTAATTTGTGGAGTAATTTATAATTTATTTTATAAGTTAATGGGGTCGATATAAATAATAATTTAAATTCACCATTTAGGACCAATTAGTTTGAAGAAAAGTAGTTATTTGTTATACTTACAATATTAGTGTTAAATAACGTTATTCTTTCTTCTGAAAGGTATTTACTATATATTAAACCAAAATATACATAATAGCCTATCTCAAAAACTTTAAAAGGAGATTTCTAAAAGGAGATTACACATTCATTAAGGGGGAATGGTTCCTATCTTAGTTGCTGAAACAATCCAATTTGCCACTTGATTAGCTTGCCAAGAGACATACTTAGTTTCTTTAATTAATCTGAGACTCAAATCAAAAAAGAGAAGGAAATTGAAAGTGAAATTAGGAGTATGGAATTCTATAGAACGCATAGTAAAAAAACAAAAAAATCTATATGTTGCCAAAATTATTGTATATTAAATCCATAACTCTGTATAATTTATAAGAATGTGTTTTTATTGTATATCCATTTAAGATTACAATTCTACTGCAATTTATAAGTATTAGGTTATTATAGTTGCACATACAATTTAACGTGTAATCCCCAAAAAAAAATTAGAAATAAAATTCGAAATTTAGTAATTTACATTTTTTTGTAGATAATTACGTTATAAATGTACACTTTTGTTGATGGAAAAGGAAATAAAGATTTTAAAATTACCAAAGAAGAATGCCCCAGTTTCGTGCTAGCGCCTCTCCGGACTACTCCTTTAATTCCTAGTAAATAACCAGTGCAATGTAGAGTCAATATAAACATTTTATTATCAAATTTTATAAATATTATATTATAAATTGTATTTTGTTTTGATAAATTATTAGAATTCTTAATCAAATCAATATGTTATTAGTAAGTTAAATTGATGGCTCGGCAAAATTGACATTTTTTCCCCTCTATTCAAGTTTTTATGAAATTAAAAATTAGGGGTTAAAAATTATTGAATAAAGATGATATAAACAAGTTGCGAAAAATATGATGTAAATGAAAACAATATGGATGTACTTGAAGGTCGAAGTGCAAATTAGATGTAATATAAACTGTTGCATGCAATGACGCGCGGCAAGAATATTGACATGTAAAAACATATGTAACACTTAACTAGCAAGTCATAGCATATTAAGTCTCTCTCTCTTTTTTCTTTTTTTGGAAAGGAAAAGTAAAAAGATGTTATATGTGGTATGGATAACAGTGTAAGTATATAACATTTAGCGTCAAATAACATTAATGAAAAATTGTAATATTATTAAATAATTATAAATTATTTTAATAAGGGAGAATGCCATTTTTCTGAGTTGTAGCATAAATTTCAAAGTGGCCGATGAGGTTTTATTTTTTCTATTTTTCCCCATGATATTAAGTTTTACCAAATAATATCTTATTTTAATTATTTTTTTAGTTTTTTTTATGTTTTTAAATTTATTAATTCATAATAAAAATATATACTTTGAGCTTAAAAAATAATTTTTATACACACACATAAGAAGATTTCATTTAATTTTTTCTTAATTTTGTACAATAAATTAATTTTTTATTTTTATTTTTAAATGGTTAATTGGCTGAAAATAGAATGAGTCAGGATAGGAAAATATATTTTAATTTGAGATGTATATATTAGAAATAAATTATTTTAAAGTGAATTTAAATTTTCTCTAATAGTGTGTGCATAGGGAAATTTTTGTAAAATAAGTAGTTATTTTTATCATTTTTTTTCTTATCTTCAAATTATCTTTTGTTATTTTTTTCATTATTATTCTTGTGATTTTTTATTTTATTATTGACTCATTTATTGAATGTCTTATTAATTGTTTTCACCTATTGCTTTTCTTTTCTTTTTGGGCTATAAAAATTAAAAAAAAAGATAAAAATGCTTTTAATATAAGGCTTTATTTAACAAATTAAAGTAATGGATGAATATAAATAGAATTGAAACTTCATAAATGAATTTGGAATTTAGTATGAAATATACGGAAAAAATGGGATTAACTCTTTTAATAAATTATAAATAAATTTGCTTATAACATTTTGAACGGGTCTACGTTTTTTTTAAAAATAATTTTAGAGCCAAAAAAAAAAAAAATGCATTACAAGAAAGTGGATGACACATGTTACCCAACAGAGCCTCGAGTGGACACCTGACAAATATGTATACATTTTTGTCAAACACAGGTCTTTAGAAAAGACAGAGAGCCAAAATAAAGAAAGATTTTGGTGAATTGACTGTTGAAGATCTCGTGCTTGTGCAGTGCTCTCTTTTGGGTTGAATTTTTTTCTAGGGGAGTGAAGAAGAAGATCTAGAGCTTTTAAGCAAAAATGGCAACTTTTGCAGGAACAACACAGAAGTGTAAGGCATGTGACAAGACTGTGTACTTAGTGGATCAACTCCAGACTGATGGCAAAGTCTACCATAAAGCCTGCTTCAGATGCCACCACTGCAAAAGCACCCTCAAGGTCATACACATATATATGATACACATATATATGATATACATATATATCATATATGTATATACATAGTTGACTTCTTCATTATATTTGATTTGGAGTAGTGGGTAGCTCAAGTGGTTGAGTCAAGGCATCACTTTGGTTGAGTTCTTTTTCCTTTTCTTGCGTATAAAAAAGTAATTTCTCATTATATCTCATGCTTATCTTGTTTGATTCCATGTTTCTTGATCAAGTTTGTGTGTTTTTGTTGCATGAGTCTTGGATATGCTAATAAAGAAGTAGTGTTTTTCAAATTCTTGTATATAGATGTTGTTTGTATGTGTGCATATGATTGTTTAATTTCTTTGCTGCCTTTAGGATTGATAATTTATTGTTTTACTTGTTCTGATTCCATTGCTGTTTTGCGTTCAAGATAATTAACTGTTATTTGGATGATCAATTTTACTTTACTTTTTTCTGTGAAGGGAACATTTGTTCTAAATTATCTGATGAACAATTTTTTCGAAAATTGGGTGTTTTGAAATTTGAATTGTATCTCTACTTGTTGACCAAAAAGAAAAAAAGAGTAGTATTTCACCTTTATTTCAGCATGTGAAAGTTTGAAGCTGAAGGGTGTTTTCAGTTAGGTGCCTTTAATGGCTGTATTATGTGCAGAATTTTTGCACCGCCAGAGTCCGTTAATTGGATGTATATCTAACTCTTTATGAGTTTATCAATGAATAGTATTTCAATGACCAACAGATAAAAAATAAATAAATAAATTGTGCAAGTGGAAGAATGCTGAGAGTAGGTGATTTATTGGGATGTCAGCATCATACTGGTAGACTTTATGCTGAATTATGCAATTATGTTTATAGACAGATTAGCTTGTTTCTTTGACGGTTGATTTTGAAAATTCAGGTGATTGTTTTTACGACATTAGCAAGATTTGAAAATCATTCGTGTTGGTTGACTTTTGAAAATTCAGGTGATTGTTGTTGCTATGTTTATAGCCAGATTAGCTTGTTACTTTGGAGATTGTTTGTTATGACATTGGTCAATGTAACTTTTGCTCTATTTGTTAGTCTTATTTTAAGATGCTTATTTTATTGAAGTGAGCATGGATCTTATAAGATTTAAGACATCTTATCATATGCATTCTGTGAAAACTCAAAACAAACCATACTTTTTTATCTTATAAGAAATAAACAATCCATCCCCATCTTATGTTTTACAATTACAGATGGTTTATTTTGAGGTTTTATTGGATGCATGTGGTATATAAGATATATCATCATTTCAATAGGATAAGCATCTTAAATAAGGCCATAACAAACACAATATTTGTTTAAAGCATACAATTCCTTTTTGACATTGAGGCCTCTAGAGTTCTACAAATGTTAATTAACTTTTACCTAGGACATCAAATATAAAACTGACAGTATAGAGTACATCAGCAGTATAATCTTTGGTCTGATAGCAGTAGACATCGTTTCTGGCCATCAACCTATGAAACCGCTTGGCAACCATATCATCCTCCTAAGAGGATGTTTGGTTTGGCTTTTTTTTCTGTTCAAATTTACTTAAAGCTTAATTTAAGCTGATGGAAGCATTTGTTTTAACTAAAAAATATTTCTTTTAAGTGGCTTTAAGTAGAAAATAAAAAGTTCCCTATCCCCAGTTTTTGCTTTTTATGTCTTTAATCACTTTGAAAAAAGAAAGTTTGACCAAATTATTCTTATCTTTGCCTTTTTCTATTTTAGTGTCCTTAATAGTTATTTTAACCATATAAGTTACTTTTCAACCCATTTTAATCAAACACGTAAATATTTTTTCTTATAACTACAACTTTTATTCAAACACGTAACTACCTAAAGTTGATAATAAAAAAAGCCGTTTAAGCCCAAAGTACTTTAAGTAGCTTTTTGATAAGCCAATCCAAACACCCTCTAGCTAGATTGACTTAACGACCTATATTTAATTGGAGTGCAAAAGAATTTAAGATGAGAAATGGATTGGAAAGCGTGCTGATTGACACAGCACAACCTTTGGGTGTCCTACATGAATCTTATATTTGGTAGATTTGGATTCATCTTTCAATGTACTTATCTATCTATTTTTGTTCTCCACTGTCTCTCTCTCTTTTATCCATGAATTCTAATGCTATTGAGGTAACTATCCATTTCCCTTAAGACAAGGTAGACTGATAATTTTATTGCTGCTTGAACTGCACCTTCAGCATAATCTTTAGAATGCTAGTAACAGCAACCTTAAACTTTATGCAAGTCCACTCTTGTCTGGCAACTTCAGAATTAACATCATAAAGAATCTGATCATATCCTCTAAGTATTTTCAACTGCCATATTATACACAACTATTTTGTGGAAGTATGAATAATATCTAGGTCTCCTTCGAGGCTCTGTTTGATCTTCATAATCAGTGGCCATTCAGCTGGATTACACCGGTTCTTGGTAATATTTTTGTATCTGTACCTCTAGAGGGCGAGATGAGGTTGTTGCTTGGTCCTATGTCTCATTATCTAGCTCATCTAGCTGATCAGTGATCTATATCATGTGATAATAGTAGTACAATGACATTGATTGAAAGAAGAGATCGAAAATAATGTTAAATACTTCATGGATGCTGACCCTTTATAACATAGTTCACATATCATACAAGTTCTAGATTTTCTGTGAGCATTTAGGTTCATGTAGTACATAACTAGATCAGCCACATAAATTGTTTCTGATCAAGCTTGGATAACTGTCTCCGCACCATCATCAAATCAAATGCTTAAAGCCCATACTAAATCTATCTCTGGTATATGTAAATGGCACTTCAGACCACATGTTGCCATTTCAGTTCTTTTCAAGACTTCTCATTTCTTCTTCAACCAACGATAAAATATTCATTGAATCTAATTAAAATGTCCACCTTTCTCCCTTCTAACTAGATGTGATTATATATCCAGATTAATTGAAGCTCTCTAATCTTAAGGCGATTTGGTTATGATAAGCAAAACACTTGCAATTGTGATTGATATTTACCAGCTCCGAGGAGATCGGTGACTGAACATTTTCTGCTTAGCTGGACAGACCTTACAGAAAAAAATCATGATTTGTGGTAGAATATGTAAATGCTGAAATAGATGACTCTTAGATTGAGCCAAAAATCTAAAACTGTTTGTTTATGCCTTGCACACTTACTGCTATTATCTACTGGGGCACCCTGTTTCTTCTTTTCGTTTGTACCTCTCTGAAATTCGATTACCTATACTAATCAAGTAGAGTCCTGAAACCAATGTGATGCCTTGTAAGACTTGTCAATTATTTCTATAGAATATCTGATTCTTTTTCCATCTTGCTGGCTGGACGTCTCTTTTTTGACTTATTTTTCTTGAGAATGTGTTTTTCCTTCTTATATTGAGCCTTCGTCTTCAATTTTGCTTCTGGCAGCTGACTAACTACTGCTCCTATGAAGGAGTTTTATACTGTAAACCTCACTTTGATCAATTATTCAAGCAGACTGGTAGCTTAAACAAAAGTTTCGAAGGTGATAGCTCTGGCTGAGGTTGTTTCAACTTTATTAACTATCTCTCATGTCCTTTCTTGAAGCTAATAACTACCAATTTCATCTCTTTGACAGGTGCACCGAGAGACGTCAGAGTTGACAGATCTTCTGGTCAGGTAGTCTATTATGTCTGGCTCAGGCAATCACTTAACTCGCATGAAGTTTAGAATAGTTATATTTTACTCTCATTTACTAAATTGACTGGAAAAGTTCTTTCTTACTTTGACTCAATGGAACAGGGTAATTCAAACAGCAAAGTTTCAAGTTTATTTGCCGGTACACAAGATAAATGTGTTGCTTGCAAGAAAACTGTTTACCCCCTTGAGAAGGTAATTCTTCAATTCCATGCTATATAGAGGTACCCCATCTTCTGCAAAGGATTAAGAAATGAGATCATATTAGGTATAGTCTGAGAAATTATGAACTGTAAGGCTGGTTTAAGTATTTTAGAGTTAACTCCACTAGGCATATTCAGTTAGGGAGTTCATTCTTGAAGCTGAGGAAAACCTCCTTACTTAATGTATGATGATGACATGTTTCAACTGCATTTTATGCTGTGATCTTCATTATTTACGATGACAAAAGTGGTAATAGATCCTCACTCTGATCATTGTAGGTGGCCGTGGATGGGAATTCATACCATAGATCTTGCTTCAAGTGCAGCCATGGGGGTTGTGTGATCAGTCCATCAAACTACGTAGCCCATGATCACCGCCTTTATTGTAGGCACCATCACTCTCAGCTTTTCAAGCATAAGGGCAACTTCAGTGAGCTGGAGGACCATGAACCGGCCAAGGGGGTGACCGAGAACACGACACCCTGATTGATGCCATGTAAAAACTTCCCCTGTTAGTTGTAAACCGATTTTAAATCAAAATTTTGTTTTGTGAGGCAGATTCAGCCATCAGATGCAGCCGATGGAAGCGCATATTTAAGAGGATTCATCGTGTTCTGTTTCTTTACGTGTATCTTTTTCGCGAGAAGACAGCAAATTCAGGAATTTCCGTCCTCTTGCTAGTTCCGAGGGTGTGCTTTTTCGATCAATAAGAATCCAATGAATTGAGTTTGCTTTCTAGTTTCTATGCACATACGAGTTTTAACTCTGCGTTTTTAACTTTGACTGAACTGAAATCTTGAAACTACGATGAACGCGGTCATCGAGTTTCACAGGCTCGGTGAACGAATCTGTTGCCTATGTAGATCTTCTGCTAGGATTTCTTGGACCACTGGCATTAATGCTAATAACACACCTTTCTTACTGGCTCTTCTGATTGATTTGATATGCTCCCTCCCAGAGTCCCTTGACAAAAAAGAAAAAAAGAAGAAAAAGAGGGTCCCTATTTGAGCGTCGTGCGAATAGAAATTATGTGTCAAAGAATTATTTCTTAAATTTATAACACTTGTCTGAAATTTTGATTTGAAATTTCAACCTTAGTATTTATGGCAGCTGCTCATCCTTGCTGCAGAATTCAAGACCATACATAGGGGGTTTTTCCTTTTTCTTTTTTTTATAAATAATTTAAATCTTCACTCTCAATTCAACTCTCGGCCCTGAAAAGATTCGGGATCACGTCGTTAATGGTCTCAACCTGCTAATCATCCATCCTCATAAATACGTGGGGGTTACAAAATGTACAATTTTAAATTTTGATGATGACTCGTCTCCAACTTTGGAATTTGTCTTAATAAACAAGTTTGAAGATGAATATTGTTTTTCTTCGTTTGCAATTACGAGCCATCAATTTCATTTGTACTTCTTGCCAATGGACAGGTAGCTTCTGAGCTCAGCAAAGCAACATGGCCTGATTTTCATTTCACTACCACTGGCTGCAGCGTGGCCATTGATCACACCATGAATAATTGCATAGTTTCAAGTCAGATAGCATTTGAATTCATTCTTACTCTTTTGTAGCAAATACTCTTGGCAGGGTGAGTAATAATACGTTTGTACTCGCATGAAACGTCTTATAATCACGTCAATCGAAAGTTTAAAAGACATCTGTAATGATGACATAGGTCTAATAGTGTGTTTAGAATAATCTTATTTTAAGATGTTTATCCTATTGAAATTTAGAGATATCTTATAAGATTTAAAATATTTTATCACATGTACCATGTATTTTATAGTTATAAAAAATAAGATAAGATAGATTGCTTATTTCTTATAAGATAAAAAATATGGTTTTAGTTTAAATTTTTATAGGATGCATGATAAGATTTCTTAAATCTTATAAGATATACCCTTATTTCAATAGGATAAGTATCTTAAAATAAGACTATAATAAACAAAGCATAAATTTAAAACGTTCAATCATATCAAATATTACAGAACTACTATCTTTTGGTCAATCTTAAACAACAATTACAAGTGAAAAATGCTCGTAGTGTGATTTGAATATTTCTCTTGGTATACGCTCATCCTTTAATCTCCTCTCGTTTCGTAAAAAGCAAAAGAAGCAGAAAAAGCAAGTCTTTCTGCTTTTTTCTCTATTACCACGCTAGGGTGTGTGGTGGAGCTCAATAAAAAGCTAAGTAGAAGTAGCTAATGGCATCTGAGGTAGGACTTGGGAGGAATGATTCTAGTGGTTCCATATTTGCACAAAAAAAAAAAAAAAGATGGCCAAAATGATTGCTCAAAAGTCAAAAATGTACAAAGCATGCACGATGATTGGAAAAGAATTTTTGCGCAGCGTTTAATTGCTCATCACTCGCTGTCCCGTTTCATTATTTCTGAGAAGTGCTCTTTTGGTTGTAGCTTTGGCCTTATCATTAGCGTGCTTAGTATCTTTTCCAACTTTTATATCATCTGGCCTAAAAAGAATTAATGGATGTTGCAAGCTGGGCTCAATCTAGAATATTTTATTAATTAGGGGCTGAAATATCCAATTTGTAGTAGCTATAATAGATTTTTTTTCCTTTTTTGGTGGAGTTAAATTGATTTTTTAGTTTAGAAATTTCTTTTGTACAATATAAATGGATTGATTGGTAGTAAGCAAATATATACATTTTTTGAAAAGTCTAACTCTAATTCGGTACTTCTTAATATGGTCGTACACCTGATTTTCATAGTACCCTTGATTGGATAGATTGAAGTGGGCAACGGACATTTTCTATTGCTAATCAATAGTAAAATTAAATTAGTATTGAAAAGATGAAAGGAATATGTTTATCTTCAAATCCTTAGTCGCTGAATATGACTCTGGTTGCTTTTCCATCGTTAATTAGCGACTGTAAGGAAATTAGGACGCATAACAAACACTTACGCAACGGAATTAAATCACGAGTAACGAAAAAAGAATACGCACTATTAAACGTGGTTCGACCCTCTGCCTACGTCCACGATTTCCTTTAAGATAAATTCCACTATTAAACACTAATGGGATTATAACTCAGGTGATGACTTTTTTGCACGGACAGAAAAGTCTAAACCCTCCCCACAGAGTTCTTACAATGGTTCTATCCTTAACAGGACTAGAACAAATATAAGATACTCTCGATGCTCTCAGGCTTTCTCTCTCACTCACACCCCCCATGGGATGTGGTCCTAAGGCACACTCCTAAGGCACACCTTATACAACTAATACAAGAGTCCTATTTATAGAGGAGATTTCCTTATCATCCAAGACAAATGATTTCGTCATCTATCAATCCTACCATAATTAAGACTCTTATCATAACTAGAATTTTAACTCTCATTAAAACTCTTTCCTAATTTGTATAGGCTTGGACTTTGAGCCATAACCCAACAAATTCCTCTCTTGGCGAAAAGTCCGAAGCTTCTTTGCCGCAACTGGAACCTCTTCACAATCTTCATGCTGGAGCTGAAGCTCGACAACACTCTTCACAGCAATAGCTACCAACACATCCTAGCAGGTTTTCAGAGTCATCCCTAACATCCCTCTTCGTGCCTTCTAACCTCGACCTCTCAAGGTTGTTTGTGTCCTCCCTCGACACTAGACATCCTGGACGTGGTCTTCTTTCTAACAGTAGCAATCCTTATCAGTCGTCTGGCCAAGACTCTGATCGTTCAGCTACGTAGACTCTCTTTGTGCGGCTCCTCCCTCGAATCGAACCTTCTTCAACTAGTCTACTCATCCAAACTTCTCTCCTCTAGAAGTTTGTTCGCTAGTCGGCTAAATGTGTTTGCTCGCATAATGCTTCAAAGACTTTCGCAGAATTTCATTACCACTTCATTGTTTTAACCAATTTCAAGGCTCACCCATGATACATCAAGAAATTTGGCAAAACGGACCTAAAAAACGAACTCAGGACTTTGGAAAACGGTGGGGAGACCCTCGGTCAATGCGGTCAAACCCCTGTAGCCCGCTGGTCAAACCTTCTGTTTGACTGTTTGACCACAAACTGACAAAACCTGACCTGCTTGTATCTCACAATCCGACCGTCGGATTGTTGTGAAATTTTACCAGCTTACTCTCCTCGCCGAGACGAAAACACAGCAACAAACGGATCATCGATTGCTCTCCGGGAAAGTGCCAAACATGACTAGCAGATCAGCAAATTTTTTTACTCCTCTTCAGTGTTTCTTTTTCATTTTTTGTACCAGCGTCCTCCCTCCAACCAGGCTCTGATACCACTAGTTGGGAAAAATTAGAACACATAACATACATTCACGCAGTGGAATTAAATCATGAGTAACGAGAAAATAATACACACTATTAAATGTGGTTCGGCCCTCTGCCTACGTCCATGATCTCCTCTAGGATAAATTTCACTATTTAACACTAATGGGATTACAACTCAGGTGATGACTTTTTGCATGGACAGAAAAGTCTAAACCCTCCTCACAGAGTTCTTATAATGGTTCTATCTTCAACAGGACTAGAACTAATATAAGATACTCTCGATGCTCTCAAGCTCTCTCTCTCACCCACACCCCCTATGGAATGTGGTCCTAAGGCATACTCCTAAGACACACCTTACACAACTAATACAAAAGTCTTATTTTTAGAGGAGATTTTCTTATCCTCCAAGACAAAGGATTTCGTCATCTATCAATCCTACTATAATTAAGACTCTTACCATAACTAGAATTTTAACTCTTATTAAAACTCTTTTCTAATTTGTATAGGCTTAAACTTTGAACCATAATCTAATAGCGACTAAATTTTTTGTCAGTAATTAAAGGTAGAGCCAAAAAAAAATCGTTTGATAATAGGTGACTGAAAAATTCCATCACTAATTAAAGTTAGAAAAAGTCGGTTGTTAAAATGCTAGCCACCTAGCTACCTCTCCACCTTTAAATTAAGATTTTTCAATAGGATTGAGGAAGACTGCTTTGACCAGAACATTCTTGCCTAGATAATATATATTATTAGCTCCATCTAAGGTAGGTTCAATTATGTTCTGCTGCATTAATTAATTGATAATTTATTAATCGTGCCAGTGGTATAACGATTTTCTTTCTTTTTTTTTTTGGGGAAAAAAGTTCAAATCACCAAGTCACACCAAGTAGCTAAAGATATCCTGTGGTGTATATGTATAATCAAATGACATCAGTGTGGGACTTGACGTTTGTGCAACGGCTACTACGAATCACTCATTTTTTTGGGTCCTATTGATGGACTTTGACCATCTTTAAGTCTAATTATTTTTGGGGATTCATCGCTATGAGTATTTCAAATGATTACAATTTAAAAAAGTGATGATTGATTTGAATTCGAATGACATGAGGGATAAGGGTTGGAATAATTGAGTAAAAATAAAAAAGGTTTAGTTACCTTCTTTTCATGTGATCCTCCATATACCTGTACTTTTTTGATGTTTTAGAGTTTTGCTTGAGATTAACATTCCATTCATGGATTAATTTAATATATATCTTCCAGTGGATATAGAGCAAAATGAAGCTAGATTTTATCACGGGTGGATATATTGACTGGCCGGTCAGGTTTCAATCCTTACTGAGTCTAAAAATTAGAATTATTAAGGAGTATTGAGTTGGGTCTAGTTGTAATTATTTTTGAAAATACATAAGGTACTTTTAAGTTAAAAAATTATTTAGCCCTGAAAAAGAAAAAAAGAAAATACTTATATTCAAGTGTAGTGCGTTTGAAGCCCACTGTATAAAAAATCCTAAATCTACTCCTGGATTATGTAGTATGTAAATTTCGAAACACAAGAGATCTTATGTGATTTTAATAAAATATAGTGAGTAAAACGTATTTTATTCATTTAATTATTAATAATTTTTTTTCCTCTCAAGTCATAATCATATGCAAAAAGGTAAAATATTGAAAAAAGTACATAAAAACAATGTCCACTTCTGCAAATTTTATTTTCTTCTGCTTATTGACTTCGTAAATTTTACATACATTAATTATAAAGTTTCTCTTTTGGGAGCTAGCTGTTATTCATCTCAACATTGAGAACATCTTGTTTTAATCACAATGATTATGTTAAGAAACAGGACAGACACAATTAGGAAATGTTAATTGTTTTCACCTAATCACTCAACTTGTTGGGAAATTCATGGTGTCTTTTCTACCTCATTTGTCTCCTCTTGACATTTTTTTGTTGTAAAAGTTGAAAAGTTATGTCCACTAGCACTGAACCATGCATGAGAATCATTCACCCCATGCAGACAATAAAAAAAAGACTATTATTTTACGTCAATCCATCATCTAATCATCTTTTCATCGTCTCTTTGTATGTAATAAAAAAGATGATGTAGGGTAAATTGCTACATATCTCTTTGTGATTTTTTAAAGATGTATCGGATTTTCTATGTTACATAAACTTTCTCAAAATTTTCTTGTAATAATTAAAAATTAAGTGCGCACTCTCCCTCTATCTAAAATTCATCAATTTTCAACTTATGGTTAATTAAAATATTATTAAATTGACCTTTGCACTCTAAGAGGTCCAATTACACTTTTAAACGATCATATAAGATCCAATACACGTCTAGAGGACCATATATAAGATCTGTCACGTGCTTAGTTTTAGTTGACAATCCGTTAAAAATTGACGATTTCTTGGATATGGAAATCAAGGAAGATCGTATGCTTATTTTCAATAACTATAAAAGAAGATTATGAAGGAAAGTTTTGTATCATAAAGAGGTTTGATGTGCTCGATGTACTTTTATAGGGCAACAGGAAGTCCAGAGTAATTTACCCGAAAAATGTATGCAAAAATATTATCATCAAGAAAGATAAAAGAGTAATATGTAGTAATTAACGAGGACACAGAAAATATGACAGCTTTTAGAAAAGACTGTATCTACTGGGAAACAATCAGCACTCTTTACACTCAAAAAGTGATGCAAAGTCATGAGTAGCTCTCTTGCTTTTTCGCTATACATGTTGAAAAATACACGAGTGGACCTGGTCTGATCTCTCATTAGAAAAAAAAAAAGCTAACCCCATTGCAAGCACGCATGTGATCTCTGATTGTTTCCTTGTGTTAGTTTGGTTTCTCAAAAGCCTCATACAAAGGACAAGCACATGAGATGAGGAGATTTGATGATAATCATAAGATTGATGAATAATATTGTCAGCTTGCAGCCTCGGAGATGCTTTGTAATTTGGGTTGCCATGCCCTGGATTTTGCAGCTGCTGAATTTGCTGATGGTGTTACCCTTACTCGATGCCTATCATTTTTTACCTGAAACGTTTTTGTAATTACAGTATTAGGCTAACGATACATTAAAACCGTAAAGATCGTGCACACAAATACGAAAGACACAACAATGACAAAAGAGAAGGGGTACAGAGTGCTTTTCAATCATCAATAGTCTTTTAGGTAAAATTTTCTGACCACAAAAGATTTCGAGGAGATGCGCTACACTTATGTAATACAAGGAGAAAAAAGAAAAGTGTTTGTGACTAATCGTGTAAGAGATTTTGGTTTATTTAAGTCTTGCGACGTGCGCAACCCTATGTTTAGTTGTTATCGTTGAGTTTAGAAGCCTGAATTGAGTACCGGTGATATGCGAACTTAAATAAGTTCAAGTTGGCTAATGTTCTAAACCAATCTTGCAAATATTGATTTTCTTGAAACTAGTGCAAGTACTTCAAATAGGAAACGATACAGAGGAGCCAGAAAAGATGCTTTTGACTAGTGAGAGGAAATTACATGAAAGTTGGACACGGTTTGAGAAGAAATATTTGATTAGTTTATATGTACGAGTTATGAGAAAGAACGAGTGTTAAGGATTTAACTAATAAATTAAGTTAATTATTTTGAATTAATTAATTAAAAACTTAAATAATTATCGATTATACCTTTAACACCAGTTTTACTCGGGTTAAAAGATGCATGGAAGATGAATAATTAATTACCAAGTTGGTCTTGTCCACAGATCTTCTGGCTAATTGCTCAAAATCTGAACTTGTTAATTTATCTGCTATCCTCGCTTGTTTGTCAGCCAACTCTAGATGCAGCTTCTTCAACTTTGCGTATTTCTTCGCGCATAACCCTTTCATCACCTCTATAATTAAACAAGAACCAAAGAAAAACATGAGTAACGCCTACAAGAAACACATAAAGAAATGATTCTATTTACAACTATAAAAACATGAAAGTTCAACTACCCAACATTATTATATATCACCCTTTTATCCATTCATGAGTGTAAAACAAACAAATAAGAAACACAAAAAGAAATAATTCTATCTATAACTATAGAAATATGAAAGTTCAACTGTCGAGCATTATTATATATCACCCTCTCACCCATTCACAAGGGTAGAAAAAAAAAAAACAACAACAAAAAGGTACTAACCTTGAGTGGTGATGAGTCTATAAACATGACCAAGGGCCAGGGTATCCGTTGGCCTGAGAAGTTTAATACGCGTAATTCGAACCGGAACATTAGCATTCTTGGCAGGATTGCTAGAATTGTTGGTCGTGGTGGTTGCGGCAGAAGGACAATAGGTGGTGGTGAGGAGAAGAGCAACATAATGGCCAGGGTTCATCTTCATGATTTCACTAGCATTCACAGGCCAATACAGCTTATCGACTCTACCACTTGGGTGTTGAATAACAAGAGTTGCGTTGTCAATGGCTTGGCAGTTGCCCATCTTTTTTTTGAAGTTTTCTTTTTTCTTTTTTTCTCTGCAATGGACTTAGCACAAAGGAAATGGTATTGAAGAAGGAATGAATAATAAAGACGAGTACCTCACCAGCTTTTATAGCCACACTAGTACAAGAATAAAAGTCTACTAACACTCCCCCCCCCCCCCAACCCAACAAAATTAAAGAAAAAGAAAAGAAGTGGGGAAAAAGGCCAGCCTAAGATATTTTATCTATTATGTTCAAGATTCCCCAGGTGAAGAGATAATATTATGACCACAAACAAAAAAAAGAGATAATATCATGGACATGTTTGAATTAACTTGTTGAAGAACCACTTCTTTTAGAAGTTTAATTTTTTGTTTTCTTAAAAGAAAAGGTCTAATTTGAGATTTTTTAAGTGTTTTAGTTTTTTTGAATTACCTCATTTCTGATTCAATCACAAGGTTCATTTGATTGACTTTTTTTTTAAAAAAATATTTTTTGAAGATTTGCGTGATTGACGTTTTTCTCTTATGGAAAAACACTTTCTAATGAAAAATGTACCCTTTTCTTTTAATAAACATTTGAACGGACCATACGAAAAGAGAAAATGTTAATGTATTTATTTATTATATTAATAATACATCCCTTATGTGATTTAATTTGTTGTATTTAAAAAAAAATTGGAACTTATAACGTAATTGCCGCGCTACAGAGCATAATATGCAGTGTTACTTTAGACAATTCAAAAGACGTATTCTTCACCCTAAACAAAAATGATAGTCTGCTAGATAGAAGTCTCCTCTCGAAACATTTAAATTGTCAAATAACTTTATAACGTTATGATCGTAATTCAAGAATACCAAACATCAATTACCAGTGAACTAATTACTCTGACTAAATACATGCTTGTTCCGTGATTATGATGGTGGGGAGTTGTTAATGGTGATATCTGAGAGGGCAGAGGATGTCGGGAAAGAGCAGAATATATCTCATAATTGAGATCTTCTTGTTCTAATTTTGTTTTATAGTAATTTGTTGTTGAAGCGTGTGTCTTATTCTTTTCTTTTTTTCTTTTTCTTTTTTTTTTCCTCTGCTGATAAATACGTTACATACTTTATGTCACTAGCTGGTGTGCAACACCATTTGTGTTGGTATACTTCCATATTAGAACGTTACACACTTACGTAATACATTGTTGAGAAGGTGAATAATATTTTTTCTAGTTTACTACCTTCCCCTATGCACATGGAGGTGATGAGCCTGTACACTAACTACAAGATGTTTTATATATGGGCGATTTGTTTAGCATTCTTTTGAGAAGTAGAAGGTGGTTTATCTTGTAATGGAAATATTGGAATATACAATCCCTTCTTACATGGAAAAATAATAAAATTGAAGACTACCTTATAAGAGTCTTAGACTACTACTCATATTAACCAATTGGTTTTTATGATGAAACTTTAGTGGTTCTTCACATGGCATTAGAGCTAGGTCGATCTTGGCCCCGTCTCTTGCGTTTGCCAGGTAACACACGAGGGGCTGTTGGAATATATAATCGCCTCCCACATGGAAAAAGAGCTAGATCGATCTTGGTTCAGTCTCTTGCGTCTGTCGGGTCACATGTGAGGAGATGTTGGAATATACAATCCCTTTCCACATGGAAAATAGTAAATTGCATATTACCCTATTGTATTTTAATTTATATGCACCATACTCCTTACAGTATCAAAACTAGCTAATTATCCCCTTATACTCTGACTTATGTGCACTATATCCCCTGTAGTATTAAAACTAGCTGGGTCACATATGAGGAAATGTTGGAATATACAATCCCTTTCCACATGGAAAATAGTAAATTGCATATTACCCTTTTGTATTCTAACTTATATGTACCATACTCCTATCAAAACTAGCTAATTATCTCCCTACACTCTGACTTATGTGCACCATATCCCTTGTAGTATTAAAACTAGCTAATTACTCCTCTGATGTTCCTAAAAGTGTGCAAAATACTCCTTTGAAATATATGACGGCAGATAGGTATTTTGCAAACTTTTAAAAACTTTGAACAGATAATTAGCTAATTTTGATAATACCAAAGATATAGTGTATATAGGTCAGAGTATAAGGGGGTGAATAACTAATTTTGATACTTAAAGGGGGGTATGATAGGTTAAAGTACAAGGAGATAATATGCAATTTACTCCATGGAAAAACAATGAAATCTATAAGGGTCCTAGACCACTTCTCATATTAACAAGTTATTTTTTATGATAGAACCTTGGTGATTTTTTATAGGCAACAAGGATAAGAATTGTTTCTTTCTTTTTCATTTTTTTTAAATGTTGTTTTGTTTAAGAAGTGGTATACTTGTCTATTTTTCATTATTTTCTTATCTCCGTTAATAAAACTATGGAAACACCATCATGTAGCGGGTAAATTGCTAATTGAAAAAGTCAAATAGGGCTAAGTAGCTAATTGTTAAAAAATGTAAGAAAGACATTTACTTCGTCCAAATCTATAACCGTTTTGTCCAAATTAATTTACTCTAATATTTGATACCAACAAATACACACTCCTACAGAAGTTGAATGAAAAATATAAGGGAATACATCGCTTTTTAAAAATCACAAAGGATTATTGAACAAGATTTTAAGATAAGAGAGTAATTAAGTAGCTAATTCAATAAACTACAAGGCTAACATGCTTAAAACAGACCTTACTTAAAAGGAAAAGGGAATGAGCTATACATCTAATAGTTTTGATCATAATCAAGACTTGTAACATTACTTAATGAATTATCAACATAATCTTGCATATACTTTTGTTTGTTATGCATCTTGTGTTTCATTCACCTATTAAGATAATTGATTCCAAAATTTGTCATCAATAATTAATAAATAACAAAATTTGTTGAAGGCAGAAGTAGGTTATGTAGAGGATACATATGGGTTATAATCACCACCTTAGCCAATCCTTTAAGAATTAGATTTGGTAAACTAGGAATGAAATTCTATGACACGAGAGAGTGATTGATGTGATGAAGTAAAGGGGTACGTGATGTAAATTATTTCAAAAATTTAGTTTGCCATTATTATCTCTAATGTTTTAAGAAAGCAGTTGTCATGAATCGCATGAAGTGTTCTTGATATATTTTTGCTCAATTGATATGTGTATTATTGACCTAGCTAAGAAAGCCCTTGAAATCAATATACATGAAACCTTATCATTTGCTTGGTGCAAAATGCAGAACAATTCAAAGCAATTTTTTTCACTTTTTCTTTTTTAAATCTCTCACTCCCACAGATTGAATCAAGGATCTCATGCATAGGAAAGAGAGTTTCAAACATTTGAACTATCTCTTAATTCTCAATTTAAAGCAATTTGTCTAATAAAATTGATAAAATTACATTGTTATCTAAAAGTTTAACCTTTTTCTTTTTAAACCCTCACCTTCACTCCAACCCTTTGTCCCCATGGGATTTGAACACAGGACCATACTTTTAAAGGAGATAATCTCAAACATTTAAACTACCCCTAATTCCATCTAAAAGTTTAAACTTATTGATAGGAGTTTGGTACTTTAATTTATTATGCTTAACACACACCCTCTTGTCAGGTGCAAAAGTAAAAATAATTCAAAGTAATTTGTCTAATAAAACTAATAGAGTTACCATCTTATCTCCATAAAGTTAGAGAAAGGATCAAATTTGTATTTATTTATTATACTTAATAAACCACTTCATGTGTAAAAGTGCTATTTTAGAGCTTTACACATGGATAAAAAAAGGCAGATCTAAATGCCATAGAAATAAGGATACATTATATATAAACTAGAAAAACATGTGTGTGTAATTACACACCTAGACTTGAGAGTGGGTGAGTACAATTAAGGAAGTAAGCAAGAAGCTTCTCATGGCTCACCAAACCACCCCAAGGCCTGAAATTCCGTGGTTAAAGATGACTACAGAACGTGGGCCTCAAAACACGCACGCACGCACGCACGCACCAAAAAAACGCACGCAGAGCATGCATAATAAACAACAAGCAAGCTAAACACACACACACACTCCCGCAATAAGTGCTTGTCGCGTGTGAAATGCTGGGCACTCATTCACCTTTGTGCGTTTCATCTTCAGAATAAAAAAATTAAATAATTCGCGACAATGCTTCTTGTCCCATTGCAGCTTTACTAAACAATATGATATCTCGTGGTGTTGGATGGTTTTTTTATCTCTACATCTCCTGCTGTTTTTCAGAACTTAATCCTGAGTTTGTTACCCTTGGATGAAGCAACCCTTTTCTTTTTTTAGCGATCTTGTTTCTCTTTTTTTATTTTCTATTTTGTTCATGTGTTACTTTTTAGCTTGTGATGTTGAATGTTCTTACGTTCATAGCATGTTTGATGATTGGGATAGTTTGGATTTCAAGAACTTTAGTTATTGGGAATTGTTGTATGCCCACTTGGAAAGAATTAATAAAAGTGGTATTAAGAGTATATATAATTAGTTGTATATTGATAAGTTCTAAATAAGTATTTAATTTATATGTTAGATGTACTTGATTTTGGAATAGAATACTTCTTAATCGATGTTTTTAATGTAATTTTGCATAACTGTGCTTAGGAAAAGGAGCTGGACGCATTACATATGGATATTGAAGTTTTTTGGACAAGTTTGTAGCGGTCAAAGTTGACGTCGTCACGTGAAAAAAATGCCGTTTGATTGCTACGTGGGTTTTGACTGGGTTAACCAAGATTGAAGATATTTTTCTGGGCTTTTGGAAGGAATTAGACTAAATATTAGCAGGCTTTTTATTTTGTTGGACTTATTTCAGACTTTTACTTTTTTTATTATTTTTGGACCAGGTTTCCTTATCCAATAAGAAAAATAGGTTAGGGTTTTTATTATATAAATACCTCTTATTTGCAGGTAGATAGCTTTTAGTAGACAGCTTTTAGTAGACAGTTTTTAGCAGACAACAAAAATCTTCTCTTTATTCTTTGGGCAATATTCATGGAGAAGCTATTTTAATTTCTTTTCTAGCCGAGGATTGATCAAGATTACGGTTTATCAAATTCGTGAGATCTAAGTGTTTTTCTTCCTTTCATGCTATTTTGGTATTTGCGTGTTTACTGCTTTAATAATTAATATTGATCTGCGATTATTTAATTTTGCGCGCGATTATTTAATTGCATGACAATAGGTAGCCAATTGGATTAATTTAATTAATCTAAATATAGTGGTAGCCAGGTTTCCTGTGTAATTACGCGATCTAAATGAGCAATTACCGCGAGAGTATTGACTTTTAGAATCGGATCTTTCTAAATTTTTATTGCTGCCATTAGATAAATCCTACGGGTATATCCGGGGATTAGAACGTCTAATAGGTAAGGGGATTACAGGAAAAATCGTAGGGATTTAAACCGTTATCAACTCTGTAAGGAAAGATAAGGTTATTAGGCCGAGCCAATAACTATAACTGATTTATCGAAATAGCTGAAAGTATTTTTGCATCTATGATCGAATTTGTTGGCCGAAATTGCGATTGTTTCTCAGGCTAGATTTTATTCTCACTGATTTTCTGATTTTCTAGCTTAGCATTAATTTAGAATTGCATATTTTAGTCAATTTAATTTTTATTTACATTTTTTTATTTTCTGGTCAGATTGCATGCCCACGCAGCTTGACCAGTGCTCTAAACAGATTTCTTAATTTTACTAATTTCACATTTAATTCCCCCCATTTTGGTTGCAACTTAGTTGAGTAATCTACTTGGTATAATTAGAATAAAATATTTTCCCAATCCCTATGGACTCGACACTTTTCTCACCACGTACACAAATTAAAGTTGCCAGGTAAGAAATAGAAATTTATTTTTGGTGGTTTCGACGCCCATCATATATGATCGATAGCACTTGCAAATGAGATGGATTTTATGAATACTTACCAATTTTAGAGCTTGTTTGGCTCTACTTTTTTTACAACTTATAAGTTCTTTTAAAAAAAGTACTCTCTCACATGTTTTTTACTATTTGTCACTTATAAGCTTCAAATAAGCTCAGCCAAACAAGCTGTTACTTTAAATACATGGGGTTTGGAGATAGTGAGATTAACTTTCAAGTTTAAGACAAGCTGAGCCCGCCTCACATGCAATATATATATATATATATATACACACACACAAATACATTAATATATATAGAAAGAAAGATGATATTAGTCATTAGACAAAAGTCCTATAAGAATTCTAATACTTTTTTTATTATCTTATTAGGAGCATACACTTAATTGTAATTCGTATTTTTGACATGCATTATCTGCTTATTAAAATCTATATTTATACTCTTCATTTACTTCAATGTAGTTTATAGTTTGAAGTACTGTTTTTCTTATCTAAACTCAATGTTGCTCAATTTAAAAGAATAACAGAAAACTCACAATTGTTAAGTCCCCATTAATTTCAAAGAATAATAGAGACACCGTGACTAATTCCCAAAAAAGATAGATCGATATATATGGCCCATGGGATGACAAAAAGACTTGTAAAGTTAATATTGGAGAGTCAACGTTGAGTTTCAAACACCAGACCTGAATACAACCATCGAAGGCCACTCGCTTAGATGTTACTCCACATCCATCGATCACTGTTTAATTTGGCTAATGATGAGTAGAAAGAAAGTGAAACGAATGGTGCAAGGCCTGGGTTCAATTTAGCTTTTCGTTTTGGAGAGCGAGTCTAACTGTTTGTACGGTCTAAAATTTCATTACGAAATTGTGAGAGTGATAAGTTATATAGAAGCCCTAGTTATTATCTTCACGGTTTGAAACTATAGCTAGCAGCCTAGCACCAACTACAACAGCCAAACTTGTATACATTCGGGACTATTAAGGTATTTCATATTAATAAAGAGTAAAATACATTTTACTCCTTCTGTTTTGTGAAAATAATGTTGCATAAAATATTTTCTAATTTTAAAACTTACTAGTATTCCTGTGGTTTAAAAAACACCATACATTGTATCGTGCTATTAGTTTTTCAATTATAGTTAACTGAGAGGGTAAAAACACATAAGCCTACAACGCATTTTGACTTTTTAATAATAAACAAATTCAAGTAAACGCTTTGATTTCAAACAAGGTGTAACTACACTCCTAGATGAGTAAATTAAAAAAAAATAAAAAATATATCTTCTAAGTTATGTAGATTTCTTTGTTTATTAAGCAATATAAATTAAATATATTCAATAATAATGGTTTGCATATAAGCCAAAAAAAATGGATAATTTAAGAGATATATTTTTTAGATTAACATGCATTTTACTTTCTTATATTTTGTGAAAGTCGCATAAAACCCCCTATGTTTTAAAACTCGCTGATAAACCCTTGCGATTTTAAAAAAAAGTTGCACATTAGCTCTCGTTGTTAGTTTTTCTATTAAAGTTAATAGATTTTGAAACCAAAGGAGAGATTTTGCACTATTTTTAAAATCAGAGGGGGGAATTTGCACCAATTTTTAAAATAGAAGGCGAATTTTGCATCAATTAACTTGAGTTTTTTCATTATTAACAAGCCAAAATACATTTTGGCAGTGTTTTTATACTCTTCGTTAACTTTAACTGAAAAACTAACAACGGGGACTAATATACGGCATTTTTCAAATCACAGGAATTTATCAGCGAGTTTTGAAAACACAAGGATTTTATGCGACTTTTACAGAATACGTGGGGTAAATTACATTTTACTTTATTTTTATTTTTATTTCAAGAGTTGTGTATTAGCACCTTATTTGAAACCAGCGACAAGGAATGTGCATCATTTTAAAAATCAAAAAGGGAAAATTTACACTAATTTATTTGAGTTTTTTTTTTTTTGTGTGGATATTAACAAGTTAAAATGTATTGCACACATATTTTTTACACCCTCTTTGAACCCTAATGGAAAGACAAACGGTAAGGGCCAACGTCAAACATTTTCTAAACCGTAGGAGTATCAACTTTTGAAACTACAATAAATTTTGAGTGATTTTCATAAAACACAGGAGTAAAATGCATTTTACTCCATTTGGAATCAATTAGTATTAGAAATAGAAATTGAAATCTCATATAATAATATTAAGTTGGGAAATTTCGCATACGAGGTAATCATATATTATAGTTGCATCTCGAATTTCCTGAACAAGAACTAGCCAAATAGTAGGTGACAACAATTTTACTTGAAACGAAAGGAAGCATTCAAGATCTTTAGCTCAGAAAAGTTGCCAATGTGGTTACACAGAAGACGATCAGCAGTATCATTCTTCAAATCTTGCTGTCTAGAAATCAATACAAAATGAAAAGTACATCCGGTACTTAGTTGTAGTGGACATCAAGCAAGTTCTCATGCAAAGCATTATGATGTAGGAGGACCATTATATAGTTTTTTTTTTAAAAAAAATCTTTGGGTTAGGTATTCCGAAATTATGTTGAATTTGAAATTATTTCTATTATGTCGAAATAGTGAAAGAAAAACTCCCTTAATAGATGTGCTCTCTGAAATCTAAATTTGTTTTTTCTCTTCATGAGAGTAAGATGCTACCTCCTTAATTGATAATTTTTTTGCCGATCATTACTGAACTCACAAAAAAAAAAAAATGGTGACCATAATAAAACTTTCATTATTGGTAGTTGGAGGCCTGGAAACAAACGATGAATCCAGGTCAAATCAATTTGCTTTTGAGGTCAGAAAAAGAAAAAACCAACAATTAATAATATCAATTGTTGGACCAAAATACACTGCAAGGTTTTTCCTGTCTTCGAAATCGACGAATGACAAGTCATAGTGGTCCATTCTTTTTTTTATTTTTCTTTTCCTTTTTCCTGCATCTATACTATTATTTGGTCTCACAATCTTTTCAAATTATTATAAAATTGGATCACTATTACATGTTGGGGGAACAGAAAATCCACTTTCCACTTCTAGTGCATGCTCAACTGCAGCTAATGCTAAAAGACTTTGGATTTTTTTTTTTTTTTTGGGTGAAGTCATAAGGTTACGAAGGAAATTCAGTGAATGTGAATTAATATTTTATTATTTGAATCTTTCTCGTAATATTATATGTTATTGGGTGATCTAAATTTTCTCTATTTTATTATTTGAATCTTTCTCGTAATATTATATGTTATTGAGTGATCTAAATTTTCTCTTTTTAGTGCTTTTAAATTGGTGATCACCAGAAAGTGACTCAACTGAGCTGCAAAAAGGAGAGACTGCAAAGTTCTTCCTGTTGGTTCGGAGAAGTTTACCTTATATAACAAAGGCATGCAGGCCAAATGAATTGGCTAGAACTTCTGGCAAATTTTGGAAATATGTTTTCTTTTCTTTTCTTTTCTTTTCTTTTTCTTTTCCCCTCTCTGATCAGTTAGAGACTCAAAAGATAAAATTAAATAAATAAAAGAGAGAAAAATACATAGAAAAATGAACTTAAACCCCTCTTATCATGGAAATATATAAGCTTATAAACTCTAGGGAACAAAAAAAAATAGAAAATAAAAATAAAAAGGCTTATAACAGCCACCAAATTATTGTGCTACCAAGTTCAACGCAACCCCTCTTAGTGTGGATATTATTTGTCCAAATAATTATTCTTTTTGCCCCTGAAAGAAACTTAATTTACTAACCAACAACCTTTATTTCAAATTCTCTTTCCAAATTTATTTGGAACCCACACATACATGAAATGGGTGTTTTGACATGGCTTGATTTAGTTCTCTTCAAGGTTTTGAACAAATCCTTAAGTGATAAAGCTATTCCGTTTAGTCATACTTATCAGGGTTTTGATTTGCAACCTTTTTAGTTTAACATGGCAGATTAGAGGGATTAAGAGATAACTCAAGTAGTTGATGTTATTCTCCCTACGCTTGAGATCTTGGGTTCAAGTTTATGGGAGTAAGGGTTTGACACCCAAGGAAAAAAAAAAAGGAAAAAAGAAAAACATGGCAGATCTAAATTCTTGGAACATCTAAATTAATGGAGTGAGAAGTCTAATGAAGTGATCCAGCAGCCCATGGTTAGGTTTTCAACCTATAATAATTGCATGGGCTGATATATTTACGGGCAACCAGAAGTTGCAGTCCCTACTGATCTGGAGAACGAAATTATTAATTGAGTAGGATTCTTGTAAATACACGTCCGTATTTTGAAAGTAATTTTAGGTTGAAAACCTAGTCCAATCCCCCATCGAAAAAAAAAATACTCATATATATGCCATAAATTATATTTCTTGGGACTCATTTGGAATGCTTAGACGTGCTTTGTTGAGTAACTTTTGAAAAAAATATATTTTTTAGGAGTTAAAAATTTTGACTTCTAAAAAAATTAAATACAATTTTTTTAAAAAACTAAGCTAAATAATTATCACAAAAGAATGTATTTTTTTTTAAAATATTTTTAATTCAAAAAAGGCTAATCCTAACAAACCCTTGACAACAAAAGCTCTAAATCCATCCCGAAATATGGTAAGTAAAAGTGATGGTGTGAAAGAAATGGACATCTTATCGTGTATATCTTCGAACGAACCAACCTTTTATACAAGGTGTGAATTAATATTTCAAACTCAGCCTTCTTTATATAATTTTTAGGACTCAAACTCTAATGGTACTTTAATAATATATATTAAAATCCCATTAAGATTTATAAAGATGTAATTCGTTGTTTCCTTTTGTCTAGTAAATGTGGAAGTCTTTCATTTAACGTCCTTATGAATTGCAAGAAGTATTAGATTATTAACAACACTAGAAGATTTAGTGAAAAGTTCACGAAAATAATAGATTTTTTTTTTGTAATTTATTACCAACCCTATTTCCATAAACAATCAATAACTTTCCATTTTTTCTTTCACACTTTCTTTTGTTTTTCTTTTCACACTCATATAGTTAAATTTCCTGCTTATAAAATTTTTTTAGCTATGAGTCCGAAATAATATGACCAAAGGTTTTTGAATCCATGGCAGGGATCGATCCCCGTGGTGGGGTTTAGGGCAAAAAAAGAGAAGGAAAAACCTGCCCTCGGCCCCAATGAGATTTGGACGCGCATTTAGTTTTGCTTAAGCTCATGCAATTGGCTTATAAGTAGAAAATTAAAAATTACATATTTGATAATTCTTACTTACAGCACAAATTAAAGTGGCTTCTAAGCAAGTACAAATACAACCCCCTATGTTCTTTGTTTTTGCAAATAAACTTTTTCTTTAATTTTACAAACCTTCCATCCCCAATCTAAGCCCTCATCCCCAAAGATTTTAAACCCAAATCATCACTCTTGGGAGGTAGTCTCAACCACTCAAATTACCGTAATCTCCCTCTCTTTTCTCTTTTACCTGCTTGTCAGCAATCTAATTTGAGCAAACAAAAGGACTTATCTCTATTAAAAACTATTAGTGTTTTACAATATTTATTAATAAAAGGTCATTTGTTAGCCATTTTAACAAAGCTTACAAAGTCAAGGGAGTTGCATAAAAGCTTCAGAGTTTGACACGTTAGCTCAATAATATATTAAATTTTACTAAATATTATTAATATTATACAATGTATGAGACTGACATATTTGGCCTTAAATTGGTCGATCTTGTATTGAAGAAATGAGACGAGGTATCAGCTAATTATATGTCATGGATTTGAAGAATCTAGTCTAAAATGTACAAATTCAAAAGGAATGAACATTTATTTCGTCCAAGTCCAAAATTCAAAGTTCAAAGGTTTGAAGTTTTCTTGCCACCAGGGGCTATATCTTGCTTTTAATTAGGAGAGCAACAACAAATCTATCAAAATCCTGCAGCAAATTTGACAATTCAACACCCTCCTTTATCATAATAAATGATCCCCCTTCTTTAAAAAAGAAAAGAATTTTTTTTTAAATAATTGATGAGAATCATTAAATAGAACCAGGATCAATCCACCAAAAGATTATAAATCCCGTCATACTGCTGTCTTTCCCAACTCATGCTTCATATATCAGTTAAGGGCTAAGTAATATTTATAATAAGAAGGTATAAATTTAAATTTAAAACTTTAGGTCATAACAAATCGTAATCTAATCACTACACCTTGTCACTGGGGTCGTTATCTTCTTAAATAATCTGAGAGCGACTGGTAACAAAGGCCCATCACATTTGACGCCATACGATTGGGGTGATGCCAACAAAACAAAAAAGTCCAGCCAGCCACAACAAAGTCCACTCAAGATTTCAGATCTGGGTTCAAACGAGAGGAACATGCTCTCTTGCTGCTGGTGCAACTTGGACTTCACCTTCACATGTTCCCGAATTTAATTCTAACACGAAACACGTGTCCGTATATATAGATTTGGATCCACCCGTGACATTAAAAAATTCAATAGTGGCGATCTATTCAAACCATATATTATCATAATTGTATTATGAGTTCACACTCGATGAGTAAGTTACGAGAAATCCGCGTCTGTGGACTGTGGTAGTCGTGACAATTTTTTTAGGCCCCCACGTCAGAGCCTCTGCGTTTAACATTCTACAAAATCTGCCATCCACCAAATTGAAATTTTAGTCTTTCATGTTTAAATGACACAAGATTCTTTTTTTCTCCCATCACCTTATTGTCACGGGCTATACAATGCTTGGTACCACTTGTGACATGCTACCGTGTGATATTCGTACTCTTAGTGACACAATCTAACTTTGTTGCATAGGTTTAATTTGAGTTGTGGAGTCAATATCGCAAACTAGTCCAGTCCCAAGCCTTTGAAGATTGGCTCCGCAAGGTAATTTGCGCTCAACTCGTGACACAATTTCTATATACACAGCCAAAATTAAAAATTAGCTGCTGGTGCTTATACCAAATCTCTACCAATAGAAAGTGGAAATTAAATAAGCCTTATGATGCACCTATATACTACCAAGCGACTACAAACATTGACATTTATGGTGCTTTAAGGCTCCCTTATGCCCCGTAAAATTAGCTTTCTTGCATATATAGTGGGGAAAAGATGATGAAAAAATACAAGACAATTCATTGATCACTCTTAGAGGGTGTTTGGTTTGGCTTTTTTTCTGGTCAGCCTAATTTAAGCTAATAGAAGTGTTTGTTTTAATTAAAAATGTGCTTTTTTTAAGTAGCTTTAAGTAGAAAATAAAAAGCTCCCCAACCCCAGCTTTTGCTTTTTATGGCTTTAAGCACGTTGAAAAAAAGCAAGTTTCACCAAATCATTTACTATCTTATCCTTACCTTTTTATTTTTATTACTAAAATATCTTTTCTCTTTTATCTTATACTTACCTTTTTAAATTATATTTTAATGTCCTTAATAGTTATTTTAATTATATAACTTACTTTTTAGCCCATTTTAATCAAACATGTAAATACTTATTTTTATAACTATAACTTTTATTCAAACACGTAACTACTTAAAATTGACAATAAAAAAAAGCCACTTAAAGCTAGAAGTGATTTAAGTAACTTTTTTATAAGCCAATCCAAACACCCTCTTAGACCGATACGATTACAAGCACAAAAGGACCTTGGATTTGGATTCTTTTCATAAAATTATAATGTTATAAGACAAATTCGTAGTGACAAATTGATAATAAATACTGAATAGTTTAGAATCCTATTTTAAAAAATTTGAATATACCTTATCTATAATCAATGAGGTCCACTCCTAGAGGTATATTACTGGAAAGATTAAAAAAACTCGGGCTAATTGAGATGGGTGTCTTGTTTAAGTTAGAAGTGATCAATTTTTATGTCTTCCAAAATTAATGAAATACTTACTTAGCCGATGCGGAGACCAAGTTTTATCCCAACTAGTAGCTTTAATCCTTTCAAGAAGACAATCATTTAGAACAAGCTTGGGATCCAAAAGCTCGCACACGATAAAGGGATTAGTGAGGGACTAAATAGAAGCAAAGTTTGCTTCATTGCTTGTTCAGATCTATACAACCACTAAATTTACAGCAAGAAAAATATTAATGAAATATTCTAATCATTCTTAGCTGATCAGGCCATTTGTACTTCTTTAGAATGTAATAGAATACGAAAAAAGAACAACGCTCTAGTCACAATGCCCTAACACTGAGCTTCGAATAGGAAGTGACTGAGCAATGTCAGGTAGATATCAACCTTTCTTGGTGACGTTCAGATCACACGGATGGGAAGTGTTTGTTGAGCTGGAATGGAAGGGAATAAAACTCCTCGCTTCTTGTATCGGTCTTGAAGGACTTGAACTTGTCCCACCAATGCTTGCCTCTGTCTTTCCTTATCTGACTATCCTTCTTGTGCATTGTGTTGTCCAAGAAGTAAGCTACTACGGCCGCCACAAAAGCTTCTGATGAGAAAGGGACATTGACTATGTCGTTGAACTGCCCAAACAGAAAAGCAGCATGCAGTCTTGTCAGCATGAATTTGAGCAAAATGCAAACAAATTTTGAAATTAGTTTCATTTGTGTGCCTACCCATCTCCCGGACGTGTGTACAGGTCCATATCCTTGGATGGCAGTGTACTCATTGAAGTACTGAGGGATAGACAAGCCCAGAAATACAGAAAAGCCCAGGATGAACTTGGTCCGGAAACTGTTAAGGTTGCAGAATTGAAGAAAACTTAACCCTCCGGCACCTGTACGTGTAAAAGGCACAAGGATCAGTATAAAATAACTTTAGGACCGTCCATTTTTTGCCTTACAGGATACCTACCCACATAGGCAAAGAAAAGGCAATACAAAGCAGCAACTATTGGAGCTGGGATTGAAGCAAAGACTGCTCCAAATTTTCCTGCAGTATATTTATTAAATTGATTCAGATGATATGTACATAAAAATATCAAGACCACAACCTGTATCTAGAACCATGTACGAGGAATTACCAAGAATAGAGAAGAATATCATGAATCCAGCAGATATCTGGACAACTCTTCGACTACCAACACGTGTTAATGCTAAAAGCCCAGCATTCTCACTGCACAAACCAAGCAAATTATTGAATTTAAATGGAAAAAGATCTCCATAAATGTAACTGAAAATATTAAACCACCAAAATTTTGATGCTTCTTACACAGATACTGAAGTTCCATTTGCAGTTCCAAACAATCCAGACAACAAGATGCCAACTCCCTGAGACACATGTATACACGACAATATGTTCAACAAAAGAAGTGCTTGCATAAAGGAAATTGCACTGTATAATATTTCTGGATATGCTAGAAAGATATTGGCCAGGTTAAGAAGGATCCAATTTCTTTTACTTTCGAGTTTCCATCTGAGGTTCTTTCCATCTCTTTCTCTAACATCTTAATGAGCCACACTTTATTACTTTCTCTTTACATGAAAAGTCCTTAAATCTTATATTATGCAGTAAGCATTTCAGCACGTCCACACAGAAGAATATTCTCCAGTAGGCAGATTCAGTCTCCATCTTTTTCTACCAAAATGCATTCTTGCCCCCACCAACCTTTACATTTTCTTACTACTCAAGCAAGACTATCAGTTCATGGTTTGAGATCAGACTAATAAAGCACATCTTCCCATTCATCACCTTAATGACATAGACACATATTCATCAAGAATACGCATCAATATTACTTGGAAACGTTATGATTGTAAATAGTGTTGACCGTTAACAATATGCCTTAAAGCAGATTATCAACCACCGACTAGGCAAGCATAAATGTTTTGCCACAAATTTAAAATAGGAAAACATGTAATCTTGCACCTTTATCTTCAGTTAATTTCATGTGTGCATCCCTCAAAAATACATGTATGTACACATGATCTCATCAGATGTGCCAAGAAAGTAAACGTGCAAGAACAATGACAAATGCATGAAACATAGAAAAGATGTTGCTTTAACCAAATAATCTTAGGTTATCATTGTTAGAATCCATTGTCAGAAAAGACATGTTTACTTCTCTTTTAACATATGACATTTTTACATGAAATCCTCCTTTACCTGCCAACCAACACCTCGGCTAAGAATAGAAGGTGGTAGGGGAGTTGCACTTGCATATCTTGATACTGCAATAAAGGCACCAGTAGACTGCACCAACAAAAACATAAGGGAGGAAAAACAATTAAAATTATTTCATATCGTAGTTAAACATGTCCAGATACAACTACAAAAAATTAAAGCTTGGCACAGCAAAATCCACTATGCACTTTTACATCTGCGCTATTATAACATAAGACTGCCCATTCAACATAAGATATTACAGTTATATACATAAACATGTTTCCTTGGGTAAGGACATGTCAATGAAGATGAACTAGAGGCTGTAAACATGAAAGAAGATG
Source organism: Cordia subcordata (assembly GCA_028554755.1). Taxonomy (NCBI): domain Eukaryota; kingdom Viridiplantae; phylum Streptophyta; class Magnoliopsida; order Boraginales; family Cordiaceae; genus Cordia; species Cordia subcordata. Next base: position 7,589,527 of record JAPTOF010000023.1, read on the forward strand.
AAGCAAATCTATATGCTAAGCAGGTATACAAGATTTTCACATAAAAGAACACATCTGGAAAGCAAAAAAAAAGTAGAAGAGGACAGGAAAAGGTAAAGAAGACGCAAAGGAAGGAATTCAAAGAGAAAGCTAATAATATGAGTATTACTTTTACAAGGGCCAAGCATTTGCATGCAAAGTTCACATTGAATTATTGAATTCTCAAAAAGAATTACACTAGAACTCAGATAAAACAAACCTCTACAAGAGCAACAAATGCAGCCATCATCATTGCAAATGCTTCACCGGCATCAAATGAAGGAGCTCCCCACTGAAAAGGGTATGGAATTCTAATCCTGCAAGTCCAAATCCAGTGAATGATAATGAATCATATTTAGCCCTCATGTCACTACAAAAGACAACAGAACATTCATGTTCTGTTTGCGAAAGTAATTTAGAAGAAGAAAATAATAACTATCTCAAAAGTAATATTTGGACATAATTTCACCCCATTTTTCAAATTAACAAACACATTCAGAAAGAAACCACAAGGAAAGGAAACAAAGGAGGGAAATTTATTCCTTATCCAGACAAAGGTAGGCAGATTAATAGACTTGGTGGCTTTCCCTGTCTGGCTATTATAAGAGGGGTATCAAACAGGAGTTTCAGTAGATGAGATTGAAGATACAGTCAACTGCAAAGAGATGAACTCTAAATCCCAAAAGTTATCTTAAGGGAAGCCTCAAATATACAAGTTATATCCAACCCAGCTACTCCAACAAACTAAAGATAGTTGGACCATTTTAGAGTACAATCTCTTAACAAATTGATCATCATATCACACTGTACAAATGGAATCTTATCCAATGAACTGAAACATGACCTTCGAAACAGTTTTGCTTGCCCCACCCATATCTCCCTTTCCCTCTGACTGGAACTGAAGCAATTATTTAACTTAAAAAACCTTGATTCAATTAAGAAGAAAAAACTTAAGGGCATATCAGGCTGTTGTTCCTTTTCTCTTGCATGAATGCACGGAAAAACCTTTTAGTTAATATAAATGTTCTATGCCACAACTTTCTTACTCCAGGGGAAGTTGGTAAATTTAATAAAAAACAAGAATCAGACCAACTCATCTAAGTTCTCCATGTACCATCCAATTTTTCTATGTAAAGTAGAGTAGTCCAATATTCTTAAGGAAAGCAATTGTGGATGAGTTCAAATAAATAGGGTTCTTGAAAAACACTAAACTAGGAGGAGGGATGCTCCAAACAGATAGGGAACAGAAAAGCAAAGAACTTTGGATTAAGAAAATAGGTGATGGACTCTAAGGTTCAGCCAGAAGTGGGAAATGAAGTCAGGAATAAGTATTCATGGTATACAAGCATTTTTTATCATGTGAATTGTTCTCAAGGTAGTATAAACAGAAAACGTCAGACTACAAATAACATGGAATATATTTAATATGAGTAATAGGCTATGATAAGAACTCATGCTACCATGGAGCACCACTAATCAGTCCAGCACGGTCTGTACGACAGCTTATTTGTGTCTTTGGTGCCTTGCCATCATAGGCCCCACCAACAGTAAGTAGGTGAGCATAAATCCATACAATCACCACCGAGAAAATGACAGCAAAGCGGTCAAATATATTCTTCCCAGGGCGTATAAAATGAGCTAGATACTGCAACAACCAGCAAAATTTACAACTAGTTGGAAGCAACATCAGGAAAGCATAGCATTAATAAGATGTGATCTGCAAACTTTTTGCACGCATAGACGAAAATGATTACATGCAAGCGAATATTACCTGAGAGAATACAACTAAAATGATGAGCTCTGGCAACCCAATTTCAACACATTTTGCGACCTAATAACCAACAAAAGGATAAAAATTCAACATTATCAAAATAGACCACAATCAAGTATGAAAATAGCAGGAGCAGCAGAGAGAGATTAGAGATTTGCACTCACCCCAGGAAAACCGAACTCGTACAGTCCAAAACCAACTAGAGAAACCAAAGGAACAGCTGAGAGTGGACTTAGAAACCTAGCATGACACATTTAAAAGGTTAAAATCCACACATTCATGGATTCAATTATATTTATGGAAACTATTGAAGATCATATAGCCCGCTTCTACATTGTAACTTAGAACCAGTACCTATGTGAGCAAATACTTCACTGCCTTAGCATAAACACAAAGTCTGAAGCAGTTTTCAGACACTTTGCGTCCAGAACTGGTTACATCCAGGGCAGGCAAAGAATACTAATGCAGATACAGTATTGGAAGTCCAACTACCATTGTATGTAAAACAGTTCAATATGATCGTCTAAACAATCCTTTTGCATAGCAGGCTCCAACTAGCTAGCAGGTATAATGAAATTCAATATGTCACAGAAATCAAATCTCGGAAGAGATGACGAAATATGAAGTAAATAGGTAGAACCAAAAATCAAATCTCAGAATAGATGATGTGCTGGGGAAAAACATGCAAACACGAAGAATACGAGAAGAAATAACGGACACAAGAAATTACGTGGTTCGGCTTTGAAGCCTACGTCCACGGGCAACAGAGAATAATTATATTACTGATCACGAATGCTACAAGGCTAACACTTTGGTTTCTCTCTCACTCTACACCCCCATGGGGTGCGACCCTAAGGCACCAAATACAATGTCCTAGCCCCTATTTATAGTACACAAGTATCCTAATCCGTATTCTACAAGGATAAGGAAACAGTATACTACTACGAATAGTAAACAATATACTACAAGGAAAAGGACACATATTAATTATATAATACGGGCCACATTTAACAAATCTCCACCTTGGCACGTATTCGCTCTAATCAACATACCATCATCCCTGCTGCCAACTACCCCTAAGGGCTCACTGCTCCACACCGCAAATAGCAACCAAATCCAAACAATGCTTGAACTTGTCGATCGAACTACCTTAGTCATCATATCTCACTGGATTCTCATGGGTAGAAATCTTACGCACCGATATGATTCCTTGTGATATAATATCTTTGATAAAATGATATCTAACGTCAATATGTTTAGTCCTCTCATGATACATCTGATTCTTCGTCAGATGGATTGCACTCTGGCTATCACAAAAGACTGTACTTGTATCTTGCTGCAGTCCAAGATCACAAATCAAGCCTTGTAACCACATGGCCTCCTTCACAGCTTCTGCAATTGCCATGTACTCTGCTTCAGTAGTCGACAATGCTACAGTAGACTGTAATGTCGCTTTCCAACTGATAGCACATCCAGAGAGAGTAAACACGTAACCCGTCAGAGATCTTCTCTTATCAAGGTCACCCGTAAAGTCTGAATCACAATAACCCACCAACCTCGCGCAATCTCTAGTCATCTTGCTAAATAGCAAACCTACATTTGCAGTGCCACGCAAATATCTCATTATCCATTTCACCGCTTCCCAGTGTGCTTTCCCAGGTGATGCCATATACCTGCTCACAACACTAACTGCATGTGAAATATCAGAACGAGCGCACACCATAACATACATCAAGCTACCAACAGCACTCGAGTATAGAACATGAGACATATGCTCCACCTCCTCCTCAGTTTTAGGTGACAAATCTGCAAACAATTCGAAGTGAGCAGCAAGCGGCACACTCACAGGCTTAGCTTTAAGCATCCCGAAACGCTCCAGCACCATCTCAATATAACTTTGTTTAACTTTGTTGAGACAAGAATAGCTTCCCAGCGTTTCTATATCTGTGAATCTCCATGCCAAGAATCTTCTTCGCTGCTCCAAGATCCTTCATCTCAAACTCATCACCTAGCTGCTTCTTTAATTCGTTGATTGCACACATGCTTTTAGCAGCAATAAGCATATCATCGACATACAACAAAGAAATACACAAACGAACCATCTGGAAGCTTCTTGAGATATACACAGCTGTCGTAGGCACTCCTTGTGTATCCAGTACCTACCATGAATGTGTCAAATCTCTTGTACCATTGCCGAGGTGACTGCTTCAACCTATAGAAGGATTTCTTCAGTTTGCAAACATGGTTCTCCTTACCAGGAACTACAAACCCCTCCGGCTGACTCATGTAAATTTGCTTTTCAAGATCACCATGCAAAAACGTCGTTTTCACATCTAGCTGCTCAAGCTCTAAGTCATGAAGAGCAACCAAAGCAAGTAAAACCCTGATGGAAGTATGCTTCACAACCGGAGAGAACACTTCGTTGAAGTCAACACCCTCCCTTTGTGTATAGCCTTTTGCCACCAACCGTGCCTTGTATCAAGGACCCTCAACCCCTGGAGTACCTTCCTTTTTCTTGTAAACCCATTTGCAACCGACAACTCGCTGTCTCTCAGGCAATTCAACAAGCTCCCATGTTTGATTCTTATGAAGAGACTCAATCTCCTCACTCATGGCACCCACCCACTGAGCAGAACCTTTCCCAGATATGTCCTCTTTGTATGAATTTGGTTCATGTCCTTCAATTGTTTCAACAAATAAAGCATAAGCAACAAGATCAGCGTATCCATACCTTTGAGGCTCTCTAATCTGTCTCCTTTCTCGCCCAGTGGCAATACTGTACTTCTGTTGTTCAGGCATATTTTGATCATGTGCCTAAGTTGGTTGAGTCGGCTGAATTTGACTACTACAATTGCTAGATGGAACATTTGGTACATCAGAAAATACCTCCACCTGTTCTTTGACACCGTGGTCTAAATCAGCTACCGCTTTCTCCTTTTCTTGGTCTAATAAAGCAGACTCATTGAACGTGACATCCTGCGATGAGGAAACACGGAGACTTTGGATCTGCACCACAACCTGTAACCTTTCCTCTCGAACGCATAGCCTAGAAATATGCATTTCTTTGCCTCGCTCCAACTTGCCATCCTTCACGTGAGCGTATGCAGGCAACCGAACACCTCAATCGAGTAGTCACAGCTTACCAAACCATAACTCAAAAGGAGTTTTCAATTCAATAGCTTTAGATGGAGACCTATTCACCAAGTAGCATGCCGCATCGACGGCTTGACCCAAAAGTCTTGACTCAAACCGATTGGGAGAGCATACAACGAGCTCTCTCCACCGAGTTCTATTCATGCGTTACGCAACTCCATTCTCTGTGGTGTCCCTACACATGTGCGGTGTCTCACAATGCCATGTTTCTTGCGTAACTCATCAAACTCTTTGTTGCAATATTCCAACCCATTGTCACCCTAAGACGCTTAATTTGTTTACGATCGCTTCTCAATCAACGTCTTCCACTCGACAAATGTTGGAAACGCCTCATCTTTAGTTTTTAAGAAGTATACCCACACCATCCGAGAGTATGCATCAATGAAAGTGATGTAATACCTGGCACCTTTCTTGGAAGGAACTTTATTAGGACCCCAAAGATCATAATGAATATAATCAAGTGTGCCTTTGGTGTTCTCCTGCCCCTTACTGAGCTTCACCCTGGTTTGCTTTCCAAAGACACAATGCTCGCAGAATTCAAGCTTTCCAGTTCTTTGTCTACAAAGCAAATCCCTCTTGCTCAGCTCGGTCAGTCCCCTCTCGCTTATATGGCCCAACCTTTTGTGCCATAACTGCGTAGTGTCATTATCACTCTCCTCGGATGTAACAGCTGCAACACTGTGAATCGTACTACCTTGAAGGACATATAGGCCACCAGTCAAGTTCCCTTTCAAGAGCACAATTGCACCTTTGGTCACCTTTAAGACACCATTCTCACTTCGGAATTTGTATCCATGAGAATCCAAACGCCCAAGAGAAATCAAGTTTTTCTTCAGCTCAGACATGCCAACACTCGAGAGATCTTGTAATACCATCAAACATCTTGATATTTACGATGCCCATTCCCTCCACCTTTAACGAAAGATCATTGCCTAGAAAGACCTTCCCTTCTCTTTTGGAATAAGAAGAGAACCAGTCGCGCCTAGGACACATATGGAACGTTGCACCGATCAAGAATCCATTGATTTTGCCACTGTGATCCACTCACAGTCAAAACTTCCCCGATACTACTCGAGTTATCTCCATCACTGTCAGCACTCTCCACCACATTAGCTGAATTCTTCACCTTTTTCTTTCCTTTTCTCAGTCTTGGACATTCTTTCTTAATGTGACCCTTTTTGCCACACTCGAAACAGCGTAGCTTCCTTGCTCTTGATTTTGACCTTGACTTGCTTTGCTTTCTACCCGAAGATCCCCCTCTATTCTCCGATCTCCCTCTACTCACTAAACCTTCCCCATGAACTTCTTCCCTATGTCCCGGAATATGTGTTTGAAGATCCTTCGATTTTAATAAAGTAATCACATCTTCAAAAGTAATTTTATCACTCCCGTACAACATAGTGTCCACAAAGTTCATATATGAAGGCGGTAAGGAGCATAATACGATCATAGCTTGATCTTCGTCATCAATTTTAACACCCACATCCTTCAAAGCAATAAAACAAGAGGTAAACTCATCAAGGTGTTGTTTTAGTGACGTACCTTCTTTCATTCTAAGATGATACAATCGCTTCTTTAAGTAGAGGCGATTGGTGAGAGATTTAGATGCATACAATTCCACCAAAGTATTCCAAGCCTCAACTGCTGTCGTCTTCTCAGCAATCTCCAGCAATACTTCATTTGTCACGGACATATGTATTGCACTCAAGGCTTTCCAAAGTCCCTGCATTGTCATAAATGCCTTGAATCTGATCCTCCAAAGACTGAAACTCATTCTCCCGTCAAACTTCTCGATTTCAAACTTTCCACCTATGAAAGACATCTTCGTTTGCTCAAAACTCACACTTCGGAATTGAATTTGGCTCAATGGATCGCAAAAACGGATTCAGCACGTCGAAAAACCTTAGGAACACCCCTGGTCAACTTTGGTCAACACCGGTCAAAGTCAAACCTGTTGGTCAAAGTCAACATCGTCCCTAAACACGTACTTCGGAGCAGATTCTGGAAAAACAGAGCCCAAAAACGGACTCAGCACGTCGAAAAACGTGGGGTAAGGCTTTGGTCAAACTCGGTCAACCCTTGGTCAATGGTCAACGGTCAAAGTCAACCCCGGTCAAACCCTGGTCAACGCCGGTCAAAGGTCAAAACAGTTTTTTTTTTTGTTTCAGGACTAAATCTAAGCCCAAATAAAAATTTCTTTTTTATTCTTTTGGCCTAAACTAAGCCCAAACCCAAAAAAGAAATTTATTATTTTTCTGGCCTAGAACCCAAGCCCAACAAAAAATTAATTAACCCAAGACCCAAGGCCTAGCCAAAATTGGACAAGGCCACTACCCAGACCTGATCCAAATAAACCCAAAGACCCAAAGCCTACAAACCCTAAACCTACTTTACAAACTTGAACCAATTTCCAAAAAATAATACCTGAATACCAAAAACCAACCTCAAGAGCACGCGAACTCTATCTTCTTCGCTTGTTCTTCAAACCCAAACACGAACCACGACCCGCCGACGCAAGCTTCCACTCCAGCCACCAACGCTCAACGTAGACAGCACTGGAGCACTCCTCGCCGAACAAAGACCTTTGTTTGGTTAGGCACCGTTTGGTTTTGAGAAATTTTGGTTTCACAGTGAGTTTTGGTTTTTTCTTTTTCCTCAAGCAGCGGATTAAAACCTATAGCTCTGATACCAGTTTGTTGGGGAAAAACATGCAAACACGAAGAATACGAGAAAAAATAACGGACACAAGAAATTACGTGGTTCGGCTTTGAAGCCTACGTCCACAGGCAACAGAGAATAATTATATTACTGATCACGAATGCTACAAGGCTAACATTTTGATTTCTCTCTCACTCTACACCCCCATGGGGTGCGACCCTAAGGCACCAAATACAATGTCCTAGCCCCTATTTATAGTACACAAGTATCCTAATCCGTATTCTACAAGGATAAGGAAATAGTATACTACTAGGAATAGTAAACAGTATACTACAAGGAAAAGGACACATATTAATTATATAATACGGGCCACATTCAACATGATGAAATATAGAGTAAATATGTAGAACCAACCTCACAACATTACGCCAAAGACCACTGAAGCCAAGGACTATCTGAATTGTTGAAGCAACAATAAATGCACCCTGGGTAGCCCGCATTATCTTCTTAAATCTCTGAGAAAGAAAACAATATGGAAGCACTCTAAGAACCAAATAGTCTTGAGACAAATATATTATTTTTCCTATTTTCTTCTTTATTCAGCATAAGTAATGACCATTGACATGAAAATGTAATATTGTTTCTCCTTCTAATTTTATGTTCCAACCTACACATTGCAGATTGCAGATATTGGTAGGTTAGTATATGTGAACTGAAAAGTGGATAATACGATCATATATGAAGGCGGTAAGGAGCATAATACGATCATAGCTTGATCTTCGTCATCAATTTTAACACCCACATCCTTCAAAGCAATAAAACAAGAGGTAAACTCATCAAGGTGTTGTTTTAGTGACGTACCTTCTTTCATTCTAAGATGATACAATCGCTTCTTTAAGTAGAGGCGATTGGTGAGAGATTTAGATGCATACAATTCCACCAAAAGTGGATGAAGTCCCCCCCCCCCCTTCAACAAAACTGAATATCAAATTATCAAGTCTCAGAAGTTGTGACATCAAATTATCAAGTCTCAGAAGTTGTGACTTGAAAAATAGATTATCAAGTGTAAATTTGGAAATGCCCCAAGCCTTGAACATGTTAATATTCCTACTTTTTTTTTTCTTTTAAAAAACATGAATTCTGCAGAACATGTAAGGTCTGTTGGACTGGCCAATTACAAACGAAAGAATTAACGATTGCTCCAGATTTTCTTTTTGACTATAATCTCAATTGATTGGCTCTCCTCTCGGAAAAGCAAATAGGTACAATACTTTCAGGGTTTAGATGACAAACCGAAATTGGATCTGGATCATCCCATCGGCCTGATAAAATGATAGAAATAGTTGGTGCAACAAATGTGTAGGATCCTCCCATTACAGCAGGCAATCTTGTCCCAAATAAAGTCTGCAACAAGGTGTTCAACCCAGCAACAAATAGTAATGTCTGAATAACCTTTGCTTTCTCTTCCTGGAAGGCAAGTCCGGTTGAGGTTAGACCAATATTAAAAAGAGAAAGCTAAAGGAAAATAAATGCATAAACAAAGAATGAAGATCATATTTGTAACCCCAGGCCTTACATTTCCTCCTCCCATCTGAGGAACTAGTGCAGTAGGAATGATAACAGTTGTGCCAAGCATCACCAAGTAATGTTGAAAGCCAAGAATGATAGCCTCAGCTGCATCAATAGAATCCCACTTTCTCTCAGTCCAAACCCATAAGTCCTAGATGAATGCAGTTGAAAGGGTACGAATTCAAAATAGATCGACAACAAAAGACTAGATAATATCATGTAAGATGATGGCCATTTCCAAGCCATCGTTTCTGGAACCAAGAACCCGAAGTTTCTCTTTTGAGTCGCACGATGATTAAAATGAAAAACATTATCTACAGGGTCCTGCTATTTGAACAAGATCATATCATGTCGCATGAGACATAAGAAAAGTGCATATCCAATTGTGAGGAGTTTTATTGGAGAGCTACCGGGTTAAACTGAGAAACTTTCATAAACAAGTTCTTCAAAACCTCACTTTTTTTGTATAAGAGGAACATAATTAAGTTTAGTAACATTCAGAAACAAGATTCATGAAACCTCAATTTACATTCAATTAGGCTCAAATTTTAATCACATGTGAAGTTGCTTATGATATTAAGGCAAAACTTTTTTTTTAAAAAAAAAGGAAGGAAATTACTGGCAGAAATAATTACTGACCACAAGCAAGTAAACAAAATTGGCCCATAAATTAGTTACACTATCCTCAATTCTTTTATCAAAATATATGATGTTACAAAAAAAAAAAATACGCCAGCAACTTGTTATCTTGATGGAGTGACCATTTCAACTATGAAAGAAAATGACAGATCTAGTCAACAAAGATGCAGTATACATATATGTACACAAAATGGCTCAGTGCAAACACAAACAAATACAAGCATACTAAAAACACAATCACAGGGTAACAACTTGTCTAAGAAAATCTAACACTTCCATTAGAACTATACACGAAGATTTTACCAAAACTATATAAGGGCAGCTCGGTGAACGAAACTTGGTCCGGCCCTGAACCGGGCCGGGCCGGACTCACTATGAGCCTGTTGTATGCAGCATTTATGCTGCATTTTTCAAGAGAGCTGGAGAAAAAGATAAACAGTAGGATTGATTGTACTCACGCCATGGTGGTGGACTAGTAATGCAGTAAGAAACATTTGGGAGCTGATCCTTTGGTGGGTGTGGTGCTGGTTCATCTGCTTTTGGTCCTGCTCCACCTCCTGCCATTTATCTTTCTCTCTCTACTTTCGCTCTCTAAAATTATCCACTAGACAACCTCAAGAACCTCAAATCTGCACACAACCCAGATCAGAAATCTTACAGAGGACCACGAAACACTGCAGAAATAAAAGAGAAAAATGCCAACTTTTTGAATACCCCAGAAAGCAGAAAAAAATCAATAAAGGCTACAAAATTTGAAGTACCAAGAAAAGTTCACTCATTGATTTATGCATACACTGATACACATAATACATTACCCACACATAAAGTCTTGACAAGAATGCAACAACCAAACTCACATGTAATGTACCACACCGACCTTTTATATGTCAAGTACTACTGTTAATGTAACAAAATGTGTGTGTTTTGTGTGAATAGGATGAGTGAATAATTATGGCGAGAAAGTAATGGTGAACTGCTAAATTACCTTGTTGTGACAAAGGTTTTTGTTGAAGCAAGGAAAAAAATTCAAGTCGACATTAATTTCACATAAATTTAACAAGACCCCACTTTCAAAAATGAGAGCTTTTTTTGGACTAGAGATGAAAGTGTGTGGTGTGATGCTGTTATCCAAAGCCAAATGCAAGCGAAAATGAAAAAAGGTATAGAAAACTAGCAGTAGAATATATTGAAAAGAGTGAGCAAAATGTTATAAAAATAAAATAAAAAATAGAAAGATAGAAAGTATGGCTCAGTTTTTGGTGTTTCTTTTGCTGACTTTCTCTCTTTTGCCAACCCCTTTTTTATCTTTCTAGAAAGACAAGAAAAGAATTGTTTGGAGAATCTTATTGGCAAACATTTATTTAGCTCTTATCTTTTTTTTTTATTTTGTAAATTACACTCAAATCTACATACAATACCAATTATATATATATATATATATATATTGGTTACTTATATACATAATGAAAATAGCATGTGAACAAGGTCATATTTTATTGTCCAATATTAAGCATTGTTTAAGCACACCAATTTGGAGTCATATACTTGATTATCAAGAAACTATGCATGATTAATTTGGTGTTCTTTAGGTAAATAATAATGTATACAAACGTACTTCTTTTGATCTAATATTAGTTGTAATTCATAAGGATTTTTTTTTTTTTTGCACCAAAAGACAAGCTTAAGTAATTTTTTCAATAGAAACTAAATTAATTACAATCATAACTTATTTTTTGAAGTCAATAGAGACTATAACTCGCTTTATGTGTAAATATATGTCGTGGGTGTGAACTAAATTTTGATAGAAATGGTTTACCTTATTTAGTGGAATAATTGTTATCCTTTTAAAAGTGAAAAACAATTTTCAACAAACCCTTCTATTAAAAAATAAGGTTGCTTTGACCGTTTGATTATGAATTGTACATTAATTCCAAAAGAATATTTTGAATGTCCAAAAGAAAATTATAGAAAACATTGATAAGCAAAAAAAGGACACCGACACATTCATTTTATCTCTTACACTTCAGTTACGCCTTCCACCAGAACACCACATAAAACTTTTGGTAACATATCAGAAACTTCCAGCCTTCATCCTGTAGGTATTAGTGTACAAAATTCTTGAAATATATAAAATTCAATGATTAATTATTTTTTATATATAATTTTATTTTATACTTTTATAAGATATTATTTTCTCAATTAATATTTGTAATTGACACGATATTAAAATTACTAGTTACTTCATTAAAAATTTAAACTTGTAGACGTATAGGGAGAATATTGGTATACTCGTACATTTATTTATTGTCTCAACATGTCCTCTCATGTGCTATTGTGATTTATTTAGTACTAGTGTATTTATTTATTATATTAACATACCTCCTCATGTGTAGACTTAATTTATAGATAATAGTTTTAATGTTTTTAAAATAAATGGCAGTGAGTTTTAAATTTGTGTTTGATTTCTAAACTCTAATACCATATTAGAATTATCACTCCATTTAAAAGTTTAAACATATAAAGAGAATATTAGTATATTTACTTATTTTATTAATACGCGAAAATGAAGAGATGGTCATGTTTTAGTGATGTCTATCTTGAGTTAAGCTCGTGTTACAGAATATTATAAATTTTTTCTCCTATTTTATCAAGACTCGCTTGGGAAAAAATTTCCTATTGGATCTAAACAAAATTAAATCTGATTTAATGTCTTGATTACTATGCTTCTAGTTTGAAAGAAACTTCTCAACTTGAATTTTTTTGAATCATGTCTTTGTCAATGAGGAGCGTTGCCTTGACAGCTGCTTCGAATGACAAATGCATGTACAAACACACAAGTTGAGCAGGCTAAAATCGGGTGCATGCTAAAGGGTGTAGACCATGTGACACACAATCTTTTCATGTGCTGGTTGTTGCTGTATTTTGTTTGAATGGTAGTCTTACTTTGTGTAGTTTGTGGAAATTTTTATTTTTAATATTCTCTGTTTAAATTTTGAAAAAAAAACTAATGTTAGTTAATTAAAAAAATTTTCTTATATGTGGACTTAGTTTGGTATTTGTTGAATATAATTATTAATAATAACAGACATTTTTCTAGAGAATTTAAATCATTAAATAAGATGATTACTTAAAGCTTGTGTTTATTAGCTAAGTATGTTCTTCAAGCTGTGTAGATTTTAGTAGTATATTCTTGACTAAAAGTGTTATCGAGTAAAAATCTCTATATGGTTTTGCTTTTAGCTATTGATTAAAAGCGTTACTGAACAAAAGTCTTTGGCTATTTAATTTTGCTTTTCACTGCTAAACTCGTAATTGTTTTGAAGACAATGTTAGGTTTTCAAAACTGTGATTTTTTTTTTTTCTTTTGGGGGCGGTGGGAGGGGGGAGAGGAAGTACCTTCCTACATGATGTAAAAAGTGGTTTGACAAAACTTTTTTTAAAAAAATTCCAATATCAAGTTTCTTATCGTTTTGATATTTTAAAAAAATTGTCTTTCACCTAAAAGTATTTTCTAAAATAAATAAGTTAATTTTACCTTCTAAACTCACGAGAAGCTCTTTTAAGTTTTTAAAATTGAATCAAGTAAACTTTCAACATTACAGAACTCAAGCCTCAAGTTAACCATTCATGTCTCTCCTTCACCCCCTATTTCTAGAATTACATTCAAGAATAAGATTAACCAAAAATTATTTAATCTACACATGAGACGGCATATTAAATACAATTAATAAATACAACCTAAATTCTTTTTAACAATTTAAACTTTTGAATAACATGCGGATCAAATCATACTACTATTATGAGTCATTAAAATTGGTAGGTAAATAAATAGAAATAGTACTTCTTTTGTTGGTAACTGTTAAAGTGCAAGAATAATTGAGTATTGCTTACATAGCAAGTATTTGCTTCTCGTTAAGTTCAACACTAAGTTGAATGTTTCACTTGTTTCTCGAAATTCTCAGATTATGATATATAAATAAATCAATATAATTAACTATATATAAGATCGAGGCAAATCTTTCGGCGGATCAATATTTACTGTAATTTGTGCAATGCTAACAATCATAACCTAAAAGACCCTTTTTATTTTTTATCTTTTTCCTTTTTTTGGCTACTATTTTGCTCCACTTTGTGTGATTAGTCTGAGACAGCTCAAGTTGTTGGGCCTTTGATGTGAAATAAGAAGGCAACTATACCAAATTTTTAATTATTTTTCTCTTAAAGTCAGGAAAAAAGTCAAGATTATCTTTATTACATGCTTAAAGTGATCTAGGTTGCTTGCTTTTAGAGTCTCTTTGGGTTTGTTTACTTTTAAGTTGTTTATAAGTAATTTTTTAATGTTTATAAATAAGTAAATAGGTGGTTGGATAAAATGTACTATGCTTATAAATTTTAGATTTATTAGGTAAACAAGTTTTATAAGTAATAGTATTTGTTAAAATAACTAAAAAGTGATCTTTCATCAATAAATGTTATATTTCTCTTATGTTTTTAAGGGATGAAAAAGTTTTGTTACTTAGTTAAACTTGATTATTAATAAGTAACTAAGAAAAAAATATAGGGGTACTTTCTTTTTCTTTACTTATAAGTAGAATTTACTAAACATATAACTCTTTTTTTTTTTGGTCGAAAACAAAATTGACTAGCTTATAAGCAAAGCGAGAGAACCTCTTGGCCTAAAGTAGAGGTGTGATGCATGGGAGATATTGTTCAACTCTTAAATTCAAATAAATCAAGAGACTAATTCTGAAATCAATTCAAAGAAATCTTGTACTAATCTACTTTGAACTATACTTCATTTGAACAGAATCATTCTCGAATTTGATTCGCTCCGAAAACTTGTCAAAATAAGCACCTTATCTCCTTGTCTTTCTTTCTTTTAAAAATAAAATAAAATAAAACAAAACTAATGCCAACGTCTCTACATCAAGAATTGAGGTAAAGTCCCTTTTTTCTCGTTTGTAGGCTTGCGAAATCCTGGCCTTGTATGTCGTCTAACAAACAAGCATAAAAATATTGAGTTGACGTAAAGTGCATGCATATATAATACGAAAAAGAATTAATAAAGCAAAAAAAAAGAATTAGTAAAGTAACTGAATTCAATATATACTTTTTTGATACTTTGACATTGCGAGCTTTTCAAAAATCTTCTGCATCATCACATGTGAATAGCAAGTGCTTCCCTTTTTCCTCATGGATCTTCCTCGGCGAAAGATGCTCGCTAACTTTCTTTGCCATCACCGGTAACAAGAAGTCGAGAAGTATTTCAGTCCAAGATGGTTTTCCTTTTTCTTTTCATTTACGACGAGAAATTCATTTTAAATAAAATTGCAATATATTTATTTCATATTGTACATGAACTCTGTGGTACAGTAATACTATTTTAAGAGCCTGTTTGCCTTTGTTTACTTTTTATGTACTTATAAGTAACAGTGTTAGTTAAAATAATTAAAGAACAGATTTTATTAATATTGTAAAATTATTTGTTGAAAGGTAAAAAAATCTTTATTCATGATCAAACATATACGTTTAGAAAAAAAAAAAAAAAAAAGAAACGGTATGCATGGCTTTTCTTTTCTACTTGCGAATGGCTTATAAACCTTGAGGCTTGAACCAAGCGTGTCAAATTTTTAGCCAAATACGCTTAAAGTCAATTGAGATTTGAGGGACAAACAACATTTACGGTAAGAAAGTGGAAAATCAAAATTATGGCTCTTCTTTTCCGCTTACGTTCCAATATACACACGAATCGATGCATATTCAAGAGCTTGTTTTAGTTTCAAGCTCGAACAACTAATTGAAATAGTGAAAACTTGGAAATGGACCTGAACTCAAATGTAATAAAAGTCAATTTATAGTTTACGAAGTGCTATTAAGAAAAGATGAATTATTCTTCAAGAAAAATACATTAGACTCATGTGATTTGTTTAAAATTGGTCTCTTAAAAGTACATCGGAACCCCCTCCCCCCAATTCAAAAACGCTTTCATAATCCTCTTTATTTTCTAAAACTCCCTGTATGTAATTCTTCTTTGCTTTCTAAAACATACATTTTCCTAGACCATTGATTTGCTTACTGTGCGTAAAACTCTCTGATATATAATTCCCCCTTTATTTTCTAAAACTTTCTCATAATTTCCCTTTACTTTCTAAAAGATACACTTTTTAAATAATTTCCTTTCACTTTCTAAAAGATACAATAAAAGGGTTTTGAAGTACAAGAACGCAGCAACTTAAAGATAAATCACATAACAGTCCAATATATGGTATACACTTATCCTTCCAATCATTCTTTTATTATTTTTGTGATGGATTAATCATTTCATGGAGCTACTAACAGATTATGCGAAACTTTTTTTGGCGAGAAAAGTTGATCAGTGACAAAAGGATTCAACTCCATCTTTTCTCAGTACCATTTCAACTCTTTTTGGAGCGTCAAACGTAACGTTAATTTTTTTATGCATGATATCTTGGGTACACAGAAATTGGAAGTATTCGTCTTGATATTAGTTTGTTCGTTTTGAATAGTCAAGATACTCGGAGCCTATTTGACACAATTAGTAATTCCAATAGCCTTTTTTGTATAGCAAATTAAAAACCTACGGGTGAAGTGGGAAAGTCCCAGCACAACAATAATACCATGTAAATAATGTACCACAAAATAAATGTTTAATGAATAATGGTACTTGTCTAGTTATACAACCAGTAGTCATCATGCAAGGCTTTAATTAAAGAACTAGTAAACTTTACAAAACGCGTATTTTTAAATGGTCCAGAGCTCCAAACTAACTTTGTGCAAAGTGGAATGGTTCATAAAATGCTTTTGTTTTACGCTTTTCAATGAAAACAGAAAATTGAAAGTAGTACTCTGAGAAACTGCCTGGTCAGAACCAGAATGTGAAAAGAATAACTTGGTCGAAGGTACATTGTGGAACCTAGCACCCAAGCTCTTCAAAATGCGAATTATATGTTTCATGTTTTGCTATTTACAAAAATATACTAGAAAATTTTGTATAGTTTCATGCAATTATATTAATTCCTAAAGCAAAGAGTTAGGTGAAATGGTTTGATATAGTGAAAGGATCATGATAAAAATCTCCAAGTTCGATTTTGTATAGGCTCTCTAATCATAGAAATTGTTTGGCCCTTGATCAAGTTGGAGCATAGATTAGGGCACATACGTTATTATGTTATGGGATTCATGATAATCTTGAGATGGATCCTATGTAATTTACATAGAAGTGAAAACAAGAAAACCAATACTGCATATATACCTTACTAATTAGTTTTTTAAGGTAATTGGACACCTTATTTTAATATGCTCAACCATGGCTTAAATTTTAATGAAACATTTAGATGTAAATTAAGATATTGAAGTTATATGCTATAAGATAGGTAGAGAAAAATCTACTCAAGAGGAGTTTGGTAAAGACAATTATGAGCAAAAGGTAAAGACTTGATTTCATTTCACATGATTCAGTATCTTCAACCACACTCTCATCAATCTACAATGCCCAATGCATTTAAGTGCTGTCATAGTTGTGTCTGCCAAAAGACTCCAAGTTGTATTAATTATTGATTCAATTATACCCTTTCTTCATAAATAGATTTCTTCAATTATGTTAGATTTTGAAAGTTAACCAGGGATTATTCTTAAATTATGTTAGGTACACAAAACCTTGTAACTACACAAAAGGTTAGCTAAAAGGCAAAACAGAGCAATTTAAATTTTGTCCTCTTTTGGATTTCCTTTTGAATCTTTTCTTAAGCATAAAATTATAACGTTATGAACGAATTTAATAGTTATGTACTGTGATGCCTAATCATTTCATTATAACTTTATGAACAATTCACAATGTTCAATTTTACTAATTTGTTATATAATCATAATATTACAAATAGATTCATTTCCATGGTATCTGACATCAAAGTTATCTGCATATCTTTTTCTATATTAGAGTTAATAATTATTTTTATTTGGGAATCTTTACTATAGGAAGAACAGAAGGTTTCGATTAGTGTTAAAGATGATGGATGGCCCAGATATCAAATTATGCACTAAAATTTGAATCTTAAAGGATCAATTGATGAGTACTGAGAAGGAAAAGACAAAGGATAGAACGTGGGTGTTGTTTTCGACCCTTTTATACAATGCCCTAAAGGGACCACTATAACATGCATAGTTTTTGCTTTCTTGCTTTTTTGCTTTTTCCTCTAACACACCGTAAGATTCAAATAATGTTTTTGTATCCTTGGCAGCGTACCACCAAAAGGAGAAATATAGAAAAAGAAAAAGGGAAATTCAAGAATTTAATTTGCATATTCTTGGTATGAATACACTTGGATAGATCTTCGTTAAATTGTAACCTCTATTGACTTTATAAAATATTTTGAAATATCTTAATACTTTTGTTTATACAATTATATATCTAGATCGTAGTCCCCACATCTTGATCCCTTTCTATTTTTTATAATTGCATCCCATCTTTGTAGATCCATCACCTTTCAAGAACTTTTGGTGAAATATTCTTAATCATGAAAAAGAATATAGTCTATTAGTTGCTTTTGCAATGCACCAATCGCTTATGAGTCAAATCATAAAAACCCTAATCTCCGCATTATAATTCTCCTGATGAATATTCGAACGGCAAACCCATGTTAGTGGCTTTCAACTCCCATAATTAACTCCAAATCTTTTGATTATCTATGAAATTATAATGTACATGGACATATATAGATTCTTTTTGGCCTTCTTAAAGAACATTAATGGCAGTAAATGAAGTAACATTAGAATGCGATTCTCTTCCAACTAATGTTTTATTTTAATATTTTATTATTATATTTAATGAACTAGTAAGTGACACAGGTACGTAAGTATTTTCAACCCTACATTTTCAATTTAAATATATAAATAAGTTTTGATTGATTAAATTATAGAAAATAATAGATTAAATTGTATTTTGAATTAATTAATTAAATCATATATAGTACAATTGGATATAGGAGAAATTTGGATTAGGTTATAGAAAAAATATTTCTTGATAATTTTTGAAAAATCTATAGATATACTCATATAATACAAAATTTTGGATTTTGATACAAGTTTGAGAGGGGTAAACCCCGGTAAAAATTGAAGATTGTCTTGTAAGAGAATGGATTTCATAATGATGATGTCACGATGACTTCGGGATATAACATTGATAAAAAGATACAAAATGTCAATAAAGGGAGGATAGGTGTGTTTGAGGTGGGGGAGGGGGTTGGAGCGCAAAAGTAATAGAATAAATATGTACCCAAAAATTTGTGGAAATACATGCAAAACTTGGTTATAAAGAAATAGATCTTATATTTATTTTTTGAACAGATAAGATGTTGCATGTGTTACCATATAGCAAAGTAAGCTTGTCTATTTAACATCGTATGACGGAATATTAAAGACGGAATATAAAAGTTGAAAGGACTTCTTTTAATATATAGTATATATTGACTTGTAAGATTTCTTCTATTAATTTTTACATTACTATTCAAAAAAAAATCTTGAAATAGAAAAGACAAGTATGTGAAACTATGGATGTTTGTTGATAGGATAGATGTCTTCCTATTTTTGATATACGAATGATAGCTGTCTTATTGATCACACAAAAACAAGACTCACTTCTGGCACTTTAGTATACGTGCAGCAGATGCATGAACTGTTTTTCCATTGTGTATATATCAATCAACATCAATCTCAATAATAACTACAATGGCTTTTCATTATTAATTGGGCAGTCAAGTCGCTACCGATGGGAATTACATTATCAGGCACATGCTAATTCTCTATTCAAGCTTAATGGCTCGTATAGATCGGTTTTTTTTTATATAAAAGTATTTCTTTTTAAAAAATATCTTTTTTATAATTGTTATTTGCCTTAACTTAAAAAAAAATTAAAACTCTAAAAAAAATTCAAATTCAACTTTTTTAAAAGCCAGGAAATTTGACTTCTCAAAATAATGCTTTTTTAACCAAAGACCTAATGGTCAAGTAGTATATCTCTCACTTTTAGTATGAGTGGTCTTGAGATCAATTTTCACTAAATACATATTGTAATCGGCCTTTAACATTCCTTAAAATTAAAAAAAAAAAAAGAATGCTTTTTTAAAAAGTTGTAAATGAAAAAAAAAAAAGTCCAAACAAACTCTAAGCAATATAGAGCTTGATCTCAATAAAAACACATATTCAAGGCCAAATTTGGGCCGTCGGTTTACATATTCAAGCCCATATTCGGCCCGCTGGTGACATATTAAAGCCCGAGCTTTGATTATTTGATGAATCACAGGGGGACCAGTGCAATGTACACTGTTGCAGCCTCTTCCAATTGCATGTTGGGCTCAGGTAGTCTAACCCACTTGCTAAGCTATCCATGTTGTTTGTCCAGCCCACGGAGTCTGGGCTAGAAAGTTCGTTTCAAAGTCCACCCACAAAATAAGTGACGTTAACTGCAAATGTTGGTTTTTTTTTTTTTTTTGTTTGGTTTCCTTCGCTCTAAAGCGTTCCTTTCTTTATTTTTGAAAATATAGTTTTTTCAGAAGTTAAAATTTATGAGTTCTAAAAAGGCTTGAATTTGAGATTTTCTCAAAGTCTTCAACTTTTTTTAAAAAAAAAGTCACACCAAATAATCACTGTGAAAAAGATGTGCTTTTTAAAAAAAAAAATACTTTTTCATGATGAAAAAAATAAATCCAAACGGCCCTTAAATTTATACATAAACATAAATGAATATGATCCTCCCCAGTTGACTAGTAATGAGAAGGGACTTGGATATTATTTCTGTTACAATATAATATGAGAGATCAAATAGTAGTGTGACCTATTTATGCAATTATATAAAATGATCCTACATTTGTTCTATGTCTGCCATTGTAGTCTAATCCTTCATTTGTTCTCTGACCACAAAGTTCAGTTGCATTTGCAGAGGATATCACTCTGCTTATTTATATGAAGGTGATGACATGTTCGACTTTGCTTTGTTGTTAAGTAGAAAAATCTAATGGTAGGATTAATTTATAAAGTTATAACAAAATAATTTGAACAATTGACCGTCGTTCAATTTCTCTCATAACGTTGTTTATGACGACAGAATCAATCTCATAGTCAAATTCCCAAATAGAGAGGTTCTACCCTTGAGGATCAACGAAAACTTTAACAGTAAAAAAGTGTCACCATCTATGCATTTTTTTGAATCTGATATGCAGAAGTTCCTGGAGAAGAATCATTCACTCTCTAACTTCTATTTGAAGTTTAGACATGGTTACTTATACGCATAGCTACTTTTAAGCATCATTTACTTATAAGCAGCTTAAAAAAGGAAAGCCAATCGAGGTGTAATATCTCAAATCTAGCATGGTTGAATGGCTTTCTACATTTTTTTGAAAGGTTTCATTGAGCAAGAACAGTTACACATTCTGGTGATGTACCAAAAAGAAAAAGAATTTGGATAATCTCTGCATCATCAAAGCTATTGGAGGGCTCTACAACTACTACATGGTAGAAACCAAAGCTTGGAGCATATCATAGTGCTGATATCTCACAGAGTTTTCCATGAAGAAACTATTCACTGTTTGCAGAATCAAGAACTCGGGTTCAATTCAGCCCCTTGAGGTACAAGAGATCCCTTTAGTTTCATGCCAGCAAGCAATGGTATCCTCAACGTTTTGCAGATTCCTTGAGGACCAAATATAGTGAGGTTTATCCCATCCAAAACTCTAGTGGTTCGGGTTGTGGGCACAGGGCTATAACGAATTCATACACAAACGATCTCTGTCAACTTGGATACGCATAATCAACAGTCATCACATTAAATTCGTAACTATACTACTACTGCAACTTCCAGCCTTTACAAACACCAGCAACATTAAGTGTTATGACCTTACAAGTTGTTACTGGTGACTATATATAGCATTCAGAAAAGGAAGCCATAGATTAATGACAAGAATCAAATAACACCACATGTATGCAGATACTGGCAGAGATTTAACTAAGACCATTAGAGAAGTGTGTTAGAATGTTGAACAGCATAGATACTACAACTGGATTCATTCACTTCTTACAGGCAAGGTTCCTTCCACAAAAGACGTTTCTGCATTTTTCAGGGAGGAAAAGGCATTCGTTAGACAACAATAATGCAGCTCAGCAGATTAATTAGTATAGTTGAGATACTCAAACTTCTTATTCGACTCAACTAACATTTACAACAGCCAGACACACGAGAGTCCAGATGCATTACCCAAGAATGATAAAAAGAATAAACAAAAAGTTTCGTTCATAAACAACAAACAAACACTCACTCGTCAGAGATTGTGCACTCAAAAGCACTTTGTCGGCCATATAACTAGAGACCGAAAACCGAAAGGCATTTAAGTAGAATTAACTTTTTGTCTCTTTTTCTTTTAGAAAAAATAAATTTGCCTTTAAAGAACTTCTGTCCAACATACGGCAAGAAGGGGGAAGAAAAGCAAATATACTAATTCTGCAATTTAACCAAGAAACTATTTGCGTCAAATTGGTTAGAATACACAAGTTGTAATGCCTCTAAGACATCCATCTCCAAATCCTTCAAAGTTCAGAAAGTGTAAATCCCCAATTGTGTACCACTGGCTGCAAACTGATCTACATTACCCAGTCCATTAACCATGTCAATTGAAGAGAAAGCCAAGGAAGAAGCATAAATGTACAAGTGAAGATGAGTTGTGTATGGATTTGATATAATTCAGAACATAGACCTCAATAAACATGTAAAATTGTAAAGACTAATGGGCTATTCTGAAACAATAAGAAGTGGAGGGTACTGACGAGAGACATCCACGGCGTGGCTTTTTCTTCTCCTTTTGTCTCTGAGGCGGCTTGATAACTACTTTAATAGCAGCATCGAAAACGGCCTTCACATTCTGCATGGAGAAGGTGAAACTCATTATACCATACAATTAGAACTGAGCACAAACGACTACCAAACACAGGTAATCAATGTGGATTACCAACACCAAAAATGCCAAATAGTAAAGGAAGAAGACATTAAATTCTCACAACGTGCCACCACAAAATTAACTGATTGAAAATAATAGGGTGTTAACCAGTACCTGTTGAGTTTTAGAGCTGCATTCAACATAATATGCAGCACCAATCTGTTTACGTAGTTCCTCTCCCTGGTTGTTTACAAACCATCAGCTATCTCGTAATTCATTTACAATAAGGAGTAAAACATAGCTATATAAAATCAAGGCAGACCTGTGCAGTGGTCACCGGTACTAATCCAGGATGATCAGCCAGGTAATGTTTGTCCTCGCGAAGATCTGTTGATCAGAGAGATACAAGTATTAGTTACAGAACAAGTATGCCTCAGATCTTGTATATCATATTTATTTAACAGTTGCACAAGAGACTTCTTTCCCTTTTCAACTGCAAATTGTATTCTTAAAAGAGATTTCGACCATTTGATAGTTTTCACTCATTTGAAATGTATAAAGTAACTATGAAATAAGACAGATATCGTTTGATAGTCCTACTGACTCAACCAGAAAACGATTGACAATATAAATGCAGTAGATTGCAACATGCCAACATACACTGGAACAATGATATGACCACAAATGTCTGCGGAACACAGAGACAACTAGAGTTCTTTAATCTTCTGAACTTACCAAGTTTGGTGCCAACAAGTACCACTGGGATTCCAGGGGCATAATGCTGAAGTTCTGGGATCCACTGATGAAGAGATATGCTATCAATACTTACACAATTCTACAAAACAAATTTGCATACGCAGAACATCTGATAAACACACCTTTTTCAGTACGTTTTCGTAGCTTGCACGGCTGACTAAGGAGAAAGCCAGAACAAACACATCAGCTCCTCTATAGCTCAAGGGCCTTAATCTATTGTAATCTTCTTGCCCTATTCACAAGATGGCAAAACAAAAACCAATAAATTAAATTCTTTTCAGTGAATCATTTTTGAGGGCACATATAACTAAAGTGATCAATAACAGATTTCCAATTTCAACTTTGAATTACCAGCTGTATCCCAGAGGCCTAAATTAACTGTGGTGCCTTCAACTACCACATTTGCACTGAAGTTATCAAACACTGTCGGTACGTAATCCTGATTTTTACATAGAAACCATGGTGATATTTAGCACAATAAGGAAACATATACGAAGCAAAAGGGTAAAAAAAAAACGTAACTGTTTTGCAGAGAGATGCTGCTTTGATTTTTGTTGCTGTTCTTGCACAACAACCAAGACAAGCATTCCACAAGAGGAAACACAATGTCCAAACCAAGTAAACAGTAAATTATGGAATATACCCAGAAGCAAAAAGGTTAAGCCTTTTCTAGCTACAAACACAAAAGCTGCAAAAAATCAGAAACACACACACTGAGCAAAGTACTAAAATATTACACACACTTCACACACACAGATCACAAAGCAAGCACAACAGGATAAGCCTGAGAATTGAGAACTCCAAAAAAGATACAATCTTCATCAATTATCATACATGGGTCATGGAGAAAGAAATTAAACTCACAGTGGGAAATTTGTTACTGGTGTAACAAATAAGCATACAAGTCTTGCCAACAGCACCATCACCAACTGTGACACACTTGATGAATCTTGAAGCACTGGCAGCCATTGCAGCATCAAAAAGCAAAAGACCCTTTGCTTTCCTTAAAAAGAAGACAGAGTATGTAAGAGAAGCAAAATTTATGACGTGGGGGTGGGTTGGGGGGGTGTGGGGTGTGAGTAGGGTGGTGGTTGGGTATGGATTAGGAAGTACTTGATATAAGAATACTTATTGTGATGATGATGAAAGAAGAGAGAGAAAGTAACATATAAGAGTGATGAAGCACCACAGAGGATCACATGATTCTTATTTCTTACTTATTCACTCCAGTTGTTTAGTTTGCCTTTTTGTTTGATTTTCTCCTCTGCCAAGAAAAGGAATTACTTTTTACCAATTTCATTGCAAGAAATTCTTGTTATGATTTTCCTGTTGGGTGGCATAAAGGATTAGTAGAGCGGTTCAATAATGACTTTATATTTATTTATTACAAATATTATTTAGTTTTTAATTGATCTAAATGAGTGTGCATTAGCCTTTTAGGATTGTTCTAAAGGAATGAGTTCGATCCTAGTGGTTGAATGCAATGAATTACTTAATCGTTGAATTGTGGGTTTGGTCTTTTTTATCTGAGTTTACTAATTGGTGATTAATATTCGTCAAATATTTGGTATTGGGTATCCAGTGATTAGGTTCCAATTAGATTTTCCTCTTATAGAAAAAAAAGAGAGTGTGCATTAAAATATGGTTGCTGTACTCTGGAGTTTATACATGTTATGTTACTTATTTTGGGTGCTTAAAACAAAAGGCAATTTCTACTATATGTTTATAAATGTATTTTAAAGCATCGAAAATGAACACGGCAAACATTCTTTAAAATTTTCATACTCAATTTGAGATTTTCATTAGATATAATTTGTGACATCTCATTCACATGATCTGGAAATGATTCATTTTGTGAAATTTATGGTACTTAATTTGTGACACAATGTTCACATTTATTCTGTGAATTACTTTCTGTTTCACTTATCATAAGTTAAGTGATCTATTATTGTTAGCATTGTATTAATTGTTGTTAATTAATTACATTTGATATGTTACTATCAAGATGATAATTAAAAATGAATTGTTACAGAATCTTACCTTCTGTTTTGTAAATAGGTAATTAAAGATTTATTAGTTAAGTTTGTTTCTATATTTAATTGTATGGCATGCAGTAATGATCGGGCTGTGATCAATTTTCTTCTCACTCAAAGATCATATGCGTCCCCATCATATACATATGTACTATGCACACGTCTGTAATTCTATTGGGCATGTGTGCACGTAGATTTTTCTTTGTTTTTTTTGACCAAAAAAAGAAAAAGAAAAAGAAAGAGAGAAAAAGAGAGAGGGTACAACTTTATACTTTCTTTCTATTTTTTTAATTTTATTATAAGAGAAATTTAATTAAGGTCCCTTTGAATTGATTTTTTTTAAAAAAAAATTTTAATAATTTTTGAAAAATAGTTTTTTTTAAAAGTTGAAAATTATATCTTCTAAAAAAAATTGTATTTAAGCATTTTTTTAAAATTTCAGCTTTTTTGGAACCAAAATCACATAGTTATTGCAAATTTAATGTAACTTTTTTTAAGAGAAAAAAAGTATTTTTTTTTTAAAAAAACCAATCCAAACTGGCCCAAAAAAAGTATTTTTTCTTTAAAAAAAAAAAAGTCAATCCAAACTGGCATTTGGATTGGCTTTTTTTAAAAGTATTTTTTTTAACAACTTTTGAAAAATAGTTTTTTTTTTAAAGCTGAAAATTCTGACTTAAAAAAATTATATTTAAACTTTTTTCAGAGTTTCAATTTTTTTAGAAGTCAAATAAAATAATTACTGCAAATTTAATGTAACTTTTTCAAGAAAAAAAATATTTTTTCTTGAAAAAAGTCAATTCAAACAGGCCCTTAGTATTGTCTTATTATCAAATAACCAGTAAAATTTAATTACCAATTGATAAACTTTAACTACAACAATTTCCTCGGAAACACTTATTAGATAATTCGAGACACCTGATCTAATGGTAATCGATGCAGCTCAAACTTACACGAATTAATACTCCCTCCACGACTTTATCATCCATCATTTTGGAGATTTTCTTATTCTTCTCTTCTCCTTTTTCCTTTTTCATTTCTCTTTTCTGGTGAGGTGTGCAAAGCGAGTAAAGTGAGGGGTGTTTGGCTTTGATTATTTGGTGCTTTTAATATCTTAATGGTAAAAATATATATTTTAGTACTTTTTTTTAAATATTTATAAGCATTTCAGATTAAGGAAAGCCAAACATCCTTTGAGACAGCTGCATTTAATAGTCCTACATAAGAGGACATGGTCGTGACTTGTGCCCTTGCTCTTGGCGTCCATGTTTGACGCGTGGCACACGAGATTGGCCTTGGACTCTGTTTGCTTTGTTCATTTTATCGTGACAGCTTGTGATTTTGATAAACAAATAATAATTAGAATGTTTAAATAAAAACATTTATAAATTATTTAATAAACAGGTGTTTAAAAATAATAATATTTGTTAGAATAATGAAAAAGATTTTGTACAATCTTGTAATTTTATTATATTTTAATGAATAAAAATCTTTTTATCTGATTAAATTAGCTCACTTATAAGTAAATCAAAGAAAATATGAGAGATGCTATTCCCTCTCACTCTATTTTTTTAACATGTTTAGAAAACGACTTTTACTTGTCTATAAGAAACGATTACTAAACATGGAATTTTACCAAACCTGTCATGAATTTAATAGGTAAAATTATTAATCTATATTATGTATAGATACTGATTAATAGAATTAAGCTGAATGAAATTTTAAATTTCAAAAAGAAAAGTATAGAATAAGTTTTTGAAATTGTATATAGTATTTATACAAGTCATATTCGATGGAAAGAGAGACTATTCCAGTTGGCATGATTAAAAAAAAAAGATATATTTATTAGATATAAATAAGTTCTTTGACAAAAAGCATCAGACTTCTTGACAACATGGGGACCAAAAATAATGCTTTTTGCTTAGAAGCAATTTTATTAAAGTCACACCACTAGAAGTTTGGACAAAGAACCGAAAGTTCTTCGTTTTTTCTTTTTTTCTTTTTGGTTTTTTTTTCTTTTTTGTTCTAAGCAGAATTATTTTGCTAAGCTTTCTTTTTGGTTTAATTTTTCCTTTTTCTTAAAAGTTCACAAAGACCTTAACGTGCAATTGAGCTCTTTTTTAGACAAAAGGATCAAAGAGTGAAAGAAAGGAAAACATGATGCTAATTTTTCTATGATAACCTTATTTTGTTTGGCTTTTTAAGAAGACATGGAAGCTGTTAGTCTGGATTATTCTTTCACAAACAATAAGTGATGGCATGGTGTTATTTGTTTTTTTTACAATTAATGACTCAAAAATTTCATTATAACCAAGTCATTATTTCATTACTATTTATTTCTTTTTATAATCCTATAAATTTCCGAGAAAATCTAAACTCAATTAGGGCAAGGAACAAGACAAGTTGAGTGAAGAACCAAAAGTAAAAATATTAACCATTTAATTAGTTTGGAGTGCTTTGAGCCTTCAACTTTTTCATATCGTTGCCACATCAAAGGGTCCGTCTAGATTGGCCTCTCCTTTTCTTTTTCATAAAAAATACTTTTTTTTTTCTAAAAAAAGTATATCTTTTTTGCAATAAGTAATTGAATTGATTTTAAAAAAGGTTGAAATACTAAAAAGAACTCAAATTCTATTTATTTTAATTAAGAAGCTAGAAGTTTTTACTTCTCAATAAAGCACTTCTTTCAAAAGTTAAAGAAAAAAACACTTATTTATAAGTCAACCCAAACGGCCCGTAAGTTCCCCTTACAAATTACAGCTGCAATTTATACTCGATTCGTGAAGCCTGTGGCAACTGGCATTCTTGCCCAATGAGGAAGAACAAAGGAAAATGGCAATTGATTGCATATTTATATGCAAACGGAAATTAAGCACATCCATGAAATTGCAAAGGTTTAGGCAATTAGGTGACCCTTTGCTATACCTTGCGATAGTTGTAAATGGACCACAATATTCTTCACTCAACTGGAATCAAAGTTGTTGATAAAATTAGGACCACAATGTGGTTTGAAATTTTGATACAAGTACTCTAACGGATCATTAGGGTCCACATTGTTAAGGATAATTTGAGAAGTTTTTGGAAGGTTTTTAATTTGTCCATATTGTTAAAAGTCATATAACTATTACAATCATACGGAATGTACAACCTTGGTACGTTTAAGTATATTGGATACGTGATAAGTGTATAGCTTATCAGTTCATATTTAGGTTGCAATAATAACTTGGATTAATTACTTTGATCTAGTAAAAGTATGATTCAAGAAAATAATTCTTAATCATGCACATTTCTTTGCAAGTTTGGGGGTTCAAGACCCCAATGCCATGGGTCAAGTGCTAATTGCCCATGCAACGCTTGGTCTGCAGAGGTCAAGAATAGGTCCAGTTAGCCACACTAGATCAATAAGCGTAAATAAACAAAAAATAACTAATTTAGGAATGTTAGTAACAATGTATAATTTACTTATATTATACCATAAATATCTGATGATAGTACATAATAAGTACAATTGCATTCTATTTGAGTTAGAGACTCTTAACTAAGCACTCATATTAGAGGGATTTTACAGTTAGTGGTATTTTATATAATGTAAGGGATCTTTCCCAAAATCAACTGTACTTTACTAGAATACGGATAGAGTTTTATGACCACCTGTTGACCCATAAGTTAAATGAAAGAAGTTTGCAAATCTACATAAATCATTCAAGATGAATAGTACTTGTATTACAAGTCTTTTGATATTTGAGTAATTTAACATTTCTAGTTGTTGGACAAAGATATGCAATCTTCCATTTTACCCCTAAATACTAGCGGTCAACTAGCTATGAATAAATGGAGTACGTGCATAATGTGCTTCGTTATAAGTACAAATTGAAAAGGACTTATGTTTGGTACCTAAAGGTTGTTAAACAAAGATAATGTGGAGCAAGTGGAATGATTGAAAACATGAAGTGGGCAATGACATTAAGTAAAGATTAAGCGAAATGATAATTAAAAACAGTTAGTTGCTTGTGATGGAAAAATGATTTAAAGTAAAGACTGAGGGAAGACTTTGTTAAAGACCTAAATAGAATCTCTCTTTTCTTTTTCATAATTAGACTAGTAGAATCTTATGCAGCCACGAGTCACTCAAAAGTGCAAATGTGAATGACCCAAAAAATTCAATAACTTTGTGAACAAGCATGGTTGACCAGAAGGCCAAAGTTCTGCTTTAGACTATTTCCCACCAAGAAAAGTTAGAAGATGATAAATAGCATTGAATTATTTATGCAGTTATAGACAATTATTGTAAAATAATTTTGAAGAATTTATTACCATGCATTGGATCTTTCTTGGAATGTTATTTAATATTAGGGACTTTTTCAAGCTTTCACATTGTGATTGCTACAAAGAGGTCGAGTTCTTAACACTTGGATCTTTTTGTTGATATAAGAAGATTTCATAGTAGTGAATTATTTATGCAGTTATTGTGTAATAATTTGAAAAAATTATTATCATTAATTTTTTGCCCATAATGTTATTTAATATGAGAGAAAGTAAATTTGAGTTCTGATGCTATAGGCTTAAGCGTCAGGAGTCTTTGATTGTTCTAAGTTGACTTCTTTTCGGTTTAAGGTAAAAATGTTTTTTTTTTTACTGTATTACATAATTAGGACTAAAATCATTTAGATGAGTAACATAATTATCCATTCGAGGATTTAAGATCAATGACATAAAAGAGAATTAACTTCAATTTCTTTTTTGATAAAAAATGAACTTCGTGGACGTTAAAAATCACTTACACGGTTAATCACACAACCCTCTTAAATTGAGCTCAAAATCGGTGATTTAATTTTAAATAAGTCTGACCAAAGTAAAAAACATTGGCTGATTGAAAGATGCCTATATTATCCCTATTACTAAAAAGCAAATAAAAGACATATTAAACCATAGTCTAAATCTCAATTTCTTTATACAAAATTTATCTTTTTTATTTCTTTTTCAACCTAAACCAAAAAATACATAATATTCTATAAATTTTTTATTTATAATTTTACTCATTCTAAATAAGATTTCAGACTTATTTAGCCTGACTTCAAACTATAATTGGCCTATAGAGTTCTTAGGCCCAACTTTGATTTTCCATTTTTGAACCCAAATTGTTATCTATAACTCTAAAATACAAAACTTTTTCCGAACACATGAAAAAGAGAAAAATGTTATAAAATAACTTGAATATAATATGGTATACAATAACTTGAATATAATCTCTTTCTAACACAATATAATATCACTCTTGAATATAATCTCTTTCTAATATAATATTACTTTTGCTTCTTTCTAATTCTCTAGTATTACTCCTTCTTTACTTCTTCTCCTTTTCTTACATCTCTCAATTGTTTCTAAGACTTGGTATTTATAGGCAAAGATGAGAGACAAACAATTAATACAAAGCTTAATCTTCTTCATTACATTAAATGCCATGCATGAATTTTCTTTCCTGGCTTGCACATAGCTCCATATTATTTTCAAATTTTGCATGTAACTCTTGACTTCATTTTCAAATATTGCATGCTTTGTCAAGATTTACCACTTGACTTTTGCTCCAAAGAAATCTCTCTTCCTTTTGATGATTGTCCATTTCACAACACTCGCCCTTAGACATTTATCAGAAGAATGTGCCTCGTTAAAACCTTACTAGGAAAAACCCAATGGGAAAAAAACCTAGTGAAGGAAAAAGAGTACAATATCTTTGTTATACGCTTCCTGCTGTCTCATTAAAAACCTTGCTAGGAAAATTCAGTGGGACAAAACCTAGGCTAAGGGAAAAAGAGTACAGCGCGTATAATTCTCCCCCTCATGAAGGCAATCATGAGCAATTTCTGAGTTGTCACATGCCGATCTTGTGTACCAATTTCTCCAATGTTGTTGCAGGTAACGCTTTTGTAAACAAGTCTGCTAAATTCTCACTTGAGCGAATTTGACAAACATCGATCTCACCTTTCTTTTGGAGTTCATGTGTAAAGAAGAACTTTTGTGAGATATGTTTGGTTCTGTCATCTTTAATGTAGCCTCCTTTAACTTAAGCTATGCATGCAGTATTATCTTCGTATAGTATAGTAGGTCTTTCTTTGTTAGCTGAAATGTTGCATTCTCCTTCAATATGTTGAGTTAAAGACCTTAACCATACACATTCTCAACTCGCTTCATGTAGTGCAAGTATTTCAGCATGATTTGAGGAAGTGGCGGCAATAATTTGTTTCGTTGAGCGCCAGGAAATAGCTGTACCACCATATGTGAAGAGATATCCAGTTTGGGATCGTCCTTTAGGCGGGTCAGATAAATACCCAGCATCTGCATACCCTATTAATCAGGATGTGTATGCTTTGAATACAATAAGCCTATATCAATTGTTCCACGAAGGTAACGAAGTACGTGTTTAATACTGGGCCAATGTCTTTGTGTTGGTGCAGCACTAAATCTTGCTAATAGATTTACAGAAAATGCAATATCTGGACGTGTATTGTTAATAAGATACATCAAAGCACCAATTGCACTAAGATACAGTATTTCAGGGCCAAGTATTTCTTCATTATCTTCTCGAGGATGAAAAGGGTCCTTTTTTATATCAAGAGATCGAACAACCACTGGGGTACTCAATGGATGAGATTTGTCCATATTAAATCTCTTCAAGACTTAGTATAAGTCTTTTGGTGGACTAAAATTCCACTTGACAACTGCTCAATCTGTAGGCCGAGACAAAATTTAGTTTTGCCTAGATCTTTTATCTCAAATTCTTTACAAAAATATGCAACTGTTGCTTTAAGTTCTTCAATAGTCCCTATGATGTTTAAATCATCAATATATACATCAATAATAACAAACCCTTTTCCTGATCTCTTGATAAAAACACATGGGCTTATGGGACTATTAACATATTCTTCCTTTAGGAGGTATGTACTTAGACGATTGTACCACATTCGTCCAGATTGTTTCAATCCATATAAGGATCTTTGTAATTTAATGGAGTACATCTCCGAAGGTTTTGATCTATATGTTTCAGGCATATTTAGTCCTTTAGGGACTTTTATATGAATATCACTATCAAGTGACCCATACAAATATGCTGTCACTACATCCATGAGGTGCATATGAAATCCCTCACAAATTGCTAGGCTGACTAAATATCTGAATGTGATTGCGTCCACCATAGGAGAATATGTCTCTTCATAATCAATTCCAGGCCTTTGTGAAAAACCTTGTGCTACAAGTCGTGCTTTATATCTTATAATTTCATTGTTATCATTTTGTTTTCGCACGAATACCCACTTGTAGCCTACAGGCCTTACATTTTGAGGTGTTTGGACGATAGGTCCAAAAACTTTACCCTTTGTAAGGGAATTTAATTCAGTCTCCATTGCGTCTTTTCACTTAGGCCAATCATTTCTATGTCGTCATTTTTGGACGGACTTTGGTTCATAATCCTCGCTTTTTATCATCAATTCAGTGGCTACTGCATATGAGAATTTTTCATCAACAACAATTTCCTTTCGGCTCCATCTTTTTTCCTGTAGAGATATAATTAATTGAAATCTATTCATTTTCAATATTGTCGCTATTTTTCTCACACTCAGGTACCTGATTCTCTACTGGTGTTGCCTTTCCAGCAATTTTTGCGACATCTACAGGATCATTAAGAACCTCGAGAATGCCAACTTGCTTATTCGGCTCCCTCCTTTTTCGAGGATTTTTATCTTTGGAGCTAATTGGTCTACCACGTTTTTGACTTGTAGTAGACTCATTTGCTAGAGTATTAGATTGCTCTTCTAAAATATCAATTGTAGCGGGAGCATTTCGAGCTGGAATGTGTGACTTAGCTCTTTGTATCAGTGAATGCATCTAGCAATTGATAAGCAATCCTTTGTAGATGAATAATTTTCTGAACTTCTTGTTCAGATATATTTGTGCGAGGATCAAAATGAGCCATAGATGATGCATTCCATGTGATTTCTTTCTTTTTCAGCTTTTGTTTTTCTCCCTCTAATGCTGGGAATACTGTTTCGTCAAACTGGCAATCAGCAAAACGTGCTGTAAAAAGATTTCCAATTAAGGGTTCAAGATATTTAATGATTGATGGAGATTCAAAACTAACATATATTCCTAGTCTTCTTTGTGGTCCCATTTTTGTGCGTTGTGGTAGAGCAATTGGAACATGTATAGCACAACCAAATATTTTTAAATAGGATATATTTGGTTCTTGACTAGAAACCAATTGTAAAAAGGAATATTTATGATAAGTAGTTGGTCTTATCCAAACCAGTGTTGCAGCATGCAATATGGCATATCCCCAAGCAGAACTAGGCAACTTAGTTCTCAGAAGCAGTGGTCTAGTGATTAGCTGTAGACGTTCAATAAAAGATTCTACTAAACCATTTTGAGTATGTGTATGAGCCACAGGATGCTCAACTATAATCCCAATTGATGTACAATAATCATTAAAAGATTGGGATGTAAATTCTCTTGCATTATCAACACGAATTTTCTTAATCGTATAATCCGAAAATTGTGCACGTAGATGGATTATTTGTGCAAGGAGTCTTGCAAATGCCACATTTTGAGTGGATAATAAGGAGACATGTGACCAATGTGTAGAGGCATCTATTAATACCATAAAGTATCGAAATTGTCCACATGCTAGAAAAATAGGCCCACATATGTCCCCTTGAATTCGTTCTAGGAATGCAAGATTTTCCGCAACAATTTTAGTTGGGGATGGCCTTATAATCAATTTCCCTTGGGCACAAGCAGCACATGAAAATTCATTTGATGAGAGTACTTTTTGACTCTTTAATGAGTGCCCTTGTGAATTTTCAATAATTTGTCTCATCATTATTACACTTGGATGTCCAAGGCGATCATGCCAAAGAGTAAAACTCTTTGGATCAATTATCTTCTGGTTTATCACAGCATGTGATTCCATAAGATTGATATAAGTACAATATAATCTAGAAGATAATGCTGGTAATTTTTCTAATATAAGCTTTTTGCCAGATATAAGCGATATGATATAGAGATATTCTTTATTGCTTTCCGTCATGGTTCAATATGATAACCATTTTCTCGTATATCTTTGAAACTGAGTAGATTCCTTTGTGATCTACTTAAGTATAAAGCATCGATTATTATCATCTTTGTTCCTTTAGGAAACAAAACACAAGCTCTACCAGAGCCTTCAATTAATTTTGCAGAATCAGTTATTGTATTGACATTTGCATCAGCTAATTTCAGTAGGGAGAAATAGTTTTTATTCTTGAGAATAGTATGTGTTGTAGCACAATCAGCCAAACATATTTCTCCATAATTGATATGATGCAAATCTATGTTTCTTCACACTAATAATAAAGGAAATGGAAAAATATTAGCAAAAATATGATATTCATGTTATAAAAGATAGATATTACATTCAACTTAAAATTAAACATTAAAATGACAGACAATTTGACATAATAAAAACATTCTATTTTACATAAAGATTAATTTAGATGGATATTTCCATCATCAATCAATTGCTCAATATTTTCAATGGCATTTTCAAAGAAGTCAGAGCAGTCAATGTGCGTGTAGTTCATTTGACTATTCTGTTCAACAAGATTTGTCTCCACACCTTTTCCTTTTTCTTTCAACGAAGCTTGGTAAAGATCAACGAGATGTTTAGTAGTACGACATGTTTGATGCCAATGCCCTTTTATGCCACATCTATAGCAAGTATTTTCAATACGTTGGAAAGATTTATGTCGTGGATAATTTCATTTGTCGTGGCTTTCTTGTCTTTTGAAATTTGGTCTATTTGACTTGTGAAAATTATAATCATTACCATGTCTATAACCACAGTCACGACCACGACCACGACCATATCTATGACCATAATTATTTAATGATGTAGCATTCACTTCAGGAGATGTAATTTCACTCATTTTAGGAAATGGTTCTAAGCCAGTTGGTTGTGTTTGATGGTTTTTCATCAAGAGCTCATTATTTTGCTCAGCAACAAGAAGACATGAGATTAGCTTAGAATATTTTTTGAAACCACGCTCTCTATATTATTGTTGTAAGAGCATATTAGATGCGTGGAAAGTAGAGAATGTTTTCTCTAACATGTCTTAATCAGTGATCTTTTCTCCACATAATTTCAATTGTGAAGTAATTCTAAATACAGTGGAGTTATATTCGCTTATAGTTTTAAAATCTTGCAATTGCAGGTGAATCCACTTGTAGCGAGCTTTAGGAAAGATTACCGTTTTATAATGATCAAATCTTTCCTTCAAATTTCGCAAAAGAATTCGTGGATCCTTTACTGTAAGATATTCAGTTTTAAGCCCTTCATGGAGATGATGACGAAGGAATATTAATGCTTTAACGCAATCCTGTAAAGATGTGCTATTTCCTTCTTTAATTGTTTCTCCAAAGTCCTTGGCATTGAGATGTATTTCTGCATCTAGGATCCATGACAAATAATTATTTCCAGAAACATCAAGGGCTACAAATTCAAGTTTCGTGAGATTTGACATTATAAATCTAGCATATTTCAAAAATAAATTAGTAAGTGAAATAATACTATATTTAACTGATGTAACTTGTAAATCAATAAATATAAGTATGCAGGAATAAATTACAAATGTGACATATAAAACTTATAAGCATGACATAATATAATACAAGATGTTAGTTTTAAATAACATGTTGTATAATTATTATAGTTAATCGTTATATAACTATATTAGGTTTATGTCCTTAGAAGTCATCATTATTTTTAATTAAGTCATCATAATCATATATCCAATAGTCAAGGTGATCACGTCCTTAAAGTCACAGTAATTAGGTCTTCCGAAAAATTACGGTATTTGTTATTATTTTATTTTATCATTATTATTTTGAAGGATGAAATATTGTAATAATCTATTCTAAAAGAAACAATATAACATAAATTTTATTTCTAGAATAAACGCAATGTCAAATAATAGGATAAAAAAAACTTTATGCTATAGATATGATATAATGCCAAAAATAAAATAAGAACCGTTACCAAAATTTTTGTAGGATCGTGCACCTTTTTAATAGTTTGAAGAACTCTTCGTCGGCAAAGACTCGTGCTGATAACGTGTTATAAAATAACTTGAATATAATATGGTATACAATAACTTGAATATAATCTCTTTCTAACACAATATAATATCACTCTTGAATATAATCTCTTTCTAACACAATATAATATCACTCTTGAATATAATCTCTTTCTAATATAATATTACTCTTGCTTCTTTCTAATTCTCTAGTATTACTCCTTCTCTACTTCTTCTCCTTTTCTTACATCTCTCAATTGTTTCTAAGACTTGGTATTTATAGGCAAAGATGAGAGACAAACAATTAATACAAAGCTTAATCTTCTTCATTACATTAAATGCCATGCATGAATTTTTTTTCCTGGCTTGCACATAGCTCCATATTATTTTCAAATTTTGCATGTAACTCTTGACTTCATTTTCAAATATTGCATGCTTTGTCAAGATTTACCACTTGACTTTTGCTCCAAAAAAATCTCTCTTCCTTTTAATGATTGTTCATTTCAGAACAAAAAAGAAGTTGTAACTTCATTTTTTATTTTATTATTATTATTATTATTATTATTATTTAAATATATATATATTTTTGCAGTGGTCAAACAAGTCGTTCGAGTTGACACTTGATACCAACGCATTCAAATTTCTTCTTCTTAAGCCCATTTTAAGTTGGATCAAGAAGAAAGACTTTATGTGACCCGGACGACGTCGTTTAGTCTTTTACCTGTGGCGCGCTCAATTTTGCATATTTCTTTCCAATTAAAGCGAAAAAGAAATGAAATGCCCCCAACGCTCAATTCATCGAAGTGAAAAATAATGGCCGGAGAAAACAAGCGTAAAAGAGGCCGAAAGCCCAAGAATCGGGCCCAACAAGCCCAAGACACTTCCCCTACGCCTACTCCAACCACCACCAATGCCGCTGCCGCCACGTCATCCCCCGCCGTCGAGGACGCCGTTCTCTCCGTCGCCAACGCCGACCACATCGACTCCCCTTCCTCCGCCGCTCACCGCATCCGCCGGGGCCGCCCTCGTAAAACCCCCAAGATTCCCCCTTCCTCCTCCGCCGCCGCAACCACCGCCTCCGACCACCCTAAACCACTGAACGCTGCCTCCTCTCCTACCCATCACCGCGTAATGGAGACCTCCGCCGCGGCCGCGCTCATTTCCGAGTCGGCTGCCGCGGCGGCGGTGGCTAGGGTGGTCCCCGCCATGGACGCGGTGGTGAAGGTGTTCTGCGTCCACACCGAGCCGAATTTCTCGCTGCCGTGGCAGCGGAAACGGCAGTACAGTTCGAGTAGTAGCGGTTTCGTGATTAAAGGACGTAGGGTTTTGACGAATGCGCACTCTGTTGAGCATTACACGCAGGTGAAGTTGAAGAAGAGAGGCTCCGATACCAAATACGTTGCCACAGTGCTCGCCATCGGCACCGAGTGTGATATCGGTAAGTTCTTCTGAGTTTCGCAGAAACAGACCCTTTCATCTCCATATATATAAAATGATAAATGTTGGTCATGGACTTGTAAGAATAACTGTTTTAGATTTCAATCAAATGGCCCGAAATGGTTAACCCTAGGAGTTGCTTAATCCCCATATTACTTGCTTATAATCACTGTACTTTATGCCTTGTTGGGACATCGCAAAATTGTCCAATTATGTATTCTTGTTGTGAAGTAATGATCATTTTGTATTGAAAATCTTTTCTTGAAGAAAAATTCTGAAACTTGTAAATGATGCTTTGGATGTGTTGCTTGTTAACAATTTTTATGAAGCCTTTGTACTATCAATTTGACTTAAATTAAGTTCTTTATAGTGTTTTTGCCATAGTTGTTCTTAGTTTATTTCAGGGTTACTTGCATTTAGGATGTGATTTTTAATAAAAAGATTGAAATGGCTTTTATTTGTTCAAACTAGAGCTATAGATTGTTGAAATATCTTGTTCTATGCTTTTGATGAGGTTTCCCGGTGTAATAGTGGTTTTTGTGATATTGCAGCTATGCTCACAGTAGATGATGATGAGTTCTGGGAAGGGGTATCCCCTGTGGAGTTCGGGGATTTGCCTGCACTTCAAGATGCAGTTACAGTGGTGGGGTACCCAATAGGGGGAGACACAATATCTGTAACAAGTGGGGTTGTTTCACGAATTGAGATTCTGTCATATGTTCATGGTTCTACTGAACTTCTCGGGTTGCAGGTAATTACTTATTTTGAATGTTATAAGGTTCATCATCAATTCATCTTATACATTGCTCTGTCGAAGGGCTGACTTATTGGCAAACTGTGCTGATGTACTATGATCTTGGCTGTTTTGTAGATAGATGCTGCTATAAACTCTGGAAATTCTGGTGGACCTGCATTCAACGACAAGGGCAGTTGTGTGGGTATTGCATTTCAATCTCTCAAACATGAAGACGTTGAAAACATAGGCTATGTGATACCAACACCAGTTATCATGCACTTCATACAGGATTATGAGAAAAATGGTGCATATACTGGTAAGTCTCAATTTTGTGACAGCCAATGGTGGTTATTGGTTCCTGTTTTAATGCATTAGTTTTTCAGTTGGCATATAAGGTTTAGAGGGCAGGCGGGAAAATTGCCGAGAAATTGATAAGAGAACTAGAAAATAGTGGAATGCATGATATCTATATCTTAATTCTTAAATTTTATTATGCTTATGCATGTGGTAGTAGAGCCAATTCTTTCTTTGAGCGGATAGAATCATATGCTTATTGAGCTGCATGGTTGTTGTCAAGCTAATTGGAACCTTGGCATTTATCCTTGCCATGGATAAATTATCCTCGGATGAGTTCAAAATAACGAGTGAAAGATGACCTTTCACAAGGTCCTTCCAGTTAAATGATCTAACAGACTTGTAATTGGAAGAGGAATAGTAAGATAAAAATTAACTGAAAGAAATGATATTCATGCTGCACCTGGCGTGGTGTACTCTTTGGGGAGATCAGGATGCCTTCAAGGCTGGAATTTATAGTGTCAAACGGTCTCACTAGTGGAATTCCCTCTGGTGGAAACCCTTCTGAGGAGCAATTATAACCACATACTTCTTCTCCTGTTATTCTTGTATGTCTGCAAAATGGAAGGCCGACCATGTCCTAGAGCTGGTTGATATATAGCAAATAGACGGTTAGAAATCTTTTCTGATGTCAAGGAAAAATCTGAAGGAGTCAATGGATACCCTCTGATGGAAGGCTGACATGGATCTTATATGATTGTTGAGGGAAAAAGGAAAGAACGAATATTATACTACAATAGTATAGGGTATAGATCACTGGAAGGCTTGATCATTTGTGGAGTCAAATTATGGGCTGAGCTTTAGTTAGTTCAGTTATGGTGTAAGGTTTAATTGGTTGGATTAGCTGACTTCGTCTGTACCCTGTTTAACCAAGCCGTTATGCTTGGAAATGGGATAGCCTTTTGTTGCAGTCATTTGTCTCATTTTTCCATTTCATATCTGAAATTCTCCTTTGCACCATTATCTTTACAAGCATACCATAAATGCAGGTTACTGAAAGGATCAATATATAGGCTATTATATTTATTATAATTAATACTTTATTTTAAATGACACATGTATTTTTCCCATAAAATAAATGGATCAATCTTGTATAATTTGTTGAGTCATGTTTAACTGTGAAATATCTTCCCTGAGGTGTCACGTTTGCTATTGTTAATCAACTGGTTTATTTGCTAGAGTATATGTTGATTTATTTTCTGATAAGATTGCTTAGAGGGAGTGTGGAGGGTAAAAGCTATTGCATTCTGCTAATTTCAAACAACTTCATCATGATGTTGTGGGATAGATTTAGTCTAGATCTGCTTCTGATGAGGGTAATGATGCCCGTGCATTAAATGTTATTCAAATGGTGCAAGTTGACGCTGGATTTGTTAAAGCTTATTGCTCCAGCTTATGTAAAGGTGTTTGTTCATCAAGTGGAAGAGAAGAGAGATATCTAAGAAGAAAGGAATTATGGGGAACAGACTAATATCATCTAAGATCTGTGTCATAGATTTAGAGTAAGACTAACATATAACCATTGAAATGCTTAGACTCTGGAAAAAGCTGAAATATCGTCCGACTTGTTGTCTGGGGTAGCTCCTGCCATCTATATAGCAAATAGTTATGGCTTCTGTTAATGGATGTAATTATCTGCATTGTATTCTTCCTATTATTTGCTTATTCAATGTTTTGGATTTGAATTGCATAATTCTGTGTCCATGCTAGGATTCCCCATTCTTGGGGTTGAGTGGCAGAAGATGGAAAACCCAGATTTGCGGTTGTCAATGGGCATGAAGCCTGAACAGAAAGGTGTACGTATAAGAAGAATTGATCCCACTGCTCCAGAATCAAAGGCTCTAAAGCCATCTGATATCATCCTCAATTTCGATGGGGTTGATATTGCCAATGATGGGACAGGTATGAACACTAATTTACCTTTGCATAAGCTTTAGAGCCAGTCGATTGGATTTGTGCTAGTCTAATCAGCGTTTTCTTTCTAATAGTTTGTTACATTTTTTATTTGTCTTGTTGATTTCTGAGAGGACAATTTTTAAGCTAAAGATTTGGAAATTTTATTGCAATTCATTCTTTGAGTAACTTTCTTGTTCTTGTGGTTTGCCAATATGATAGTCTGTTCTCGATTAGTCTGTTAAAGTCGTTTGTTTTTAAAAGTTTTCTCGTTCATGTCTTTGGTGATGGAGGGTTTGTATATTCGGCTATGGTAACCCTCTCTTTCCTTTAGAAGTTCAAGCTATTTCAAGAGTGACTTTCGTAATCTTGTTCTCATGCGTTATAGTATAAGATACATTCGAGATATGTGTCTGTGCAGAAAAATACTGATAACAGTTGATTGAAGTTCTCTTGTTTCCAGTCAACCATTAATTAGCAATTCTGCATCTAAATCCACTTAGCTGGTATATCCATCTTGTAATAAGTTCTTAGTGGTTATATGTGAAAACATTAAGCTTTTGATACAATGAATCTTGGTATTAACCTTTGTGGATTTGCTGTTCAGACTGTTTTTTTATCTTATGTATCTTTGCTCTTGGGGTTTTTAATTGCATTCTGTACCTTGTATATGATGGTTGACCACACACAAGAAACCTTATCTGGAGATCTACTCTTTCCATTGTCATCATAACCCATCTGAATTGATTTACGTACACATTTTTCTTTTTGTGGATTTACAATAGGCACATTTTTGACATTCTCCACTGAAAATGGGAATAATGTGATCACCAAGTTTCAGGTCGTCAAGCCTTCCTCCGCCCTATGAATCAGTCTTCCTCCTGAAAAGATTTAGTTAAAAAGAGAATTAGAGAAGTGAGAAGGAATTAAGTAGTATATGCTCTTCCAATGTTATGGAAGAATATTCGTAGCTTAAAATTAAGGAATTAAGCTGATCTAAACGTCCCTTATATCTCTTCATGTCCTATGATATGAGACAATGTGCACTTCATTGCCCACCAGAATTTGAAATCAGGCAATATGTTAATTAAACAAAGAAATAGGTGACGAGCTTATTAAATAATATCTTATAATTGTAAAGAAATATTACATGAAGAAATCATGATATTTCCAATTATACCTGGCCTTTCCAAGCACTAAAGTTGTTATCATAAATACGCACTGTAGGATTCTGATTAGGGCCTCATTTTGCTTTGGAGGATCCACTAGAATTTCTCTATGACCAAGGGTTTACTGTTTAACTGGAGCATATCACAGCAGCTTTATAAAAGATGAGAATGTGCTCGAGTTTTTACTTGTAAGCCATGCATGATAATCATGAATATGTATGCAAAGAAAGGAGAAATCATAGGACTATTTTCTTTACATATCATGAATTTGTTAGATGTATCATTTGAAAGGGGAAAATGAAAACCGTTAGAGGTACTTGAGCATGACGGATCATCCATCTTTGTCATATAATGTGGTGACAGGAAGGTTTCAGTGACTATGCAACAGAAGTCGCCACATTTTATAGGCAGGAAAGTCTAATAGTCTTAGGTGTTTGGCACAACTAAGAAACACCTAAGAAACTACTGATCCTTTGAAGAAAGGAAAGAGAGGAGAGAAAATGATCTTGTCATTCATTTCTTGTTGAGCAAGTAGATACAGGTGAGTATTTATAGAATTACAAGTGAGGTGCCAGCTGTACAGTAACTAACTGCAGCTCCACCTTTATTTAACTAACTAACTTCCTAACAGAATTCTTTCTAGATTCTTCTAATACATTCCTTATCATCCTTCCCTGTATTTCTGTTCTTATTTCTTTCCTGGAACTTGATCATGCTAGTTGGCCTGCACTTCTAATTATAACTTTGTCACATGCCCATAAGTCACAGAGGATGATGCAGCTTTGGATTTTTCAGAGGGCGTAGACATATATCACTAGTGTTCTTCCTGAATAAACCAATTATGAGAATATGGATTTTTCTTGCTTAAATGTCTCAAGTTTGAGAGCATCTAAAACAGTTGGTATTAATTGAAAACGTTTTACAAAGAAGCATCTTTACCTATTAACCTTACAAAAAGACTTACATTGTGGAGTGCAATAAACTTATAAACGGGTTGTATTGTGCTCTTGAGGAGAGTTCTTGAACATAGACTAAGCAATAATGAAGTTTAGAGCATTACATGTATTAGCTGTTGCCATTTACTTCTACTAAGAGCTATTCTTCCCTTAATACCATATGCAGTAAAGTCTCATTTCAGTGTCTTCATGAAACTCTTTAGGCTTCCTCTTCCCTTTTGCATGTGATCTCCACTTTCTTGCAGATGCATCTTAGGGCCTCTTAACACGTTCGATTCATGTCAAATGACTCCCCCTTGTCTTTTTTTTTTTTGATTGGTGACACCCTACCTCTTGAATAATATCTTTTTCAATCCGTTCCTTTTTTATCTTAGCACACATCCATCCATCTTAACAGTCACCTGAACCTTTCCCATTTCCTAAACGTGCTTGGCTTTGCCACCCAAATATAAATTTCCATGAAGTCTCAAATCCATGTTAGATTGAGTGCAACAAAGTTACACTTGTCTCGTACAGTGCTCATGTTGTGGGCCATATACAGGGAAATAGCTTGGTTTGGTTTCAGACATAGCATAAGGTCTTATAGACCATGTTGTTTATGATGATGATGTTGCATTAGACCAAATCAGTATTGTAGG
The DNA here is from genome assembly GCA_028554755.1 of Cordia subcordata. Taxonomy (NCBI): domain Eukaryota; kingdom Viridiplantae; phylum Streptophyta; class Magnoliopsida; order Boraginales; family Cordiaceae; genus Cordia; species Cordia subcordata. Next base: position 7,633,344 of record JAPTOF010000023.1, read on the forward strand.
AATTTAGCACACGAGGGATGTTTCCTATTTATCAAATGTTTTTTGGCTTTGATTTGCTATGCAACTGCGGCACTGTGAATGTTATGTTTCCAGTCTTTGTAAAATGTAGCCACCAATCAATGAAACTGGAAGTGAAAGATGTGTATTTTATACAGAGAGATTTATAACCTTTTGATTGTTTGCACTTTTAGGCAGAAGACAGCATTGTTAACTTAAATACAGAATCATCTGTTCTCTGTGTCTCCTTCCCTAACTGACACCTAATGACCTGCTTGATCGTTTACCCACAGACAATTCCATCCTTATTCTCAAAATTGAACTTTATTTATCTAAATAGAGCTAGTAAAACTCAAACAGTTGGCACTAGTTAATCCTAGTATGAGGATTTCAAGCTTATAGTTTCTCTTTTGTTTTGGCGCATTTTCCTGGCTTCTGAGATTCTCACTGTAGAGGGAGTATTATCTTTGCATTGCTGGACAGATACTTGACAATGTTATGCGTCCTGAAATAGCATTTATTACTGCATGCTCGTTCTTCATGTCATATATTCTTTAAATAGTTTAGTTGTACATATTTAGCCTCTTTGGGTTGCTTTTCTTTGTGCCTTTTCTGTGTCATTCAATGAGCTGTCTCATACATTAACAATTCAGATGTTTTAAGTTTATGTAGCCATAACACTATCGTGCTCTTAATTTTGAGATCAATCACGTAACCTGTAGCGTCATTCCCATTTAGATTCTCACTTCACCTCTCTCTTTCTTTTCAGTTCCTTTTAGGCATGGAGAGCGAATAGGTTTCAGTTACCTTGTGTCGCAGAAATATACAGGAGATAGTGCAGCAATTAAAGTTCTTCGCAATTCAAAAACACTCCTTTTCAACATCAAACTAGGAACTCATCGAAGATTAATTCCAGCACATAACAAGGGCAGACCCCCATCATACTATATCATTGCTGGTTTTGTTTTTACAACAGTGTCTGTTCCTTACCTGCGTTCTGAGGTGTGTTACTGTTTAAGACACTCTTATACCTGTTTTCTAGCAGTAATTAATAAGTTCAGTTCGAGTTTTTGTTTCTCAAGATTTTCTCTTAGGTACTTCTTGTTTCATTTCCTTTCATCCATTTACAGTTTTCTTTCTTTCCTTTAATTTTGTTTCATTTATTTACTTGAGCATTTTCGTCGTATTTGGATGAGGCCCATAAGGTTTGATCTTGTCGTGATGGAATTTCTGTTGTCAGGTTTTATTAGCTCCACTTCTAAGTTGCCAATGGGCAGCATCTTGGAGGCTGCATCTTCTTTCGACATATCTTTCCTTTAAACTGCATCTGAGATCTTCAGCAATTATGAAATAATAAATCTGTCTTAGTATTGCAGTTTTGATTTTTTTTGGAAATCAACCTCCGTGTGTGTGTGTACACACGTGTCTTTGGAAATCCAGCGGATCTTTTTGCATGGGTAACACATCAAGCTTAGTATTTTTCAAACGTGCATCTCATACCTTAATGAATTCCGATGTGCATGGATTACTCAATCTCAATCTTAGCTATCTTGCTTCCAAAATCCTGAGGAATGAGGTTAGAGAGGTCTAGTGCTGTTGGTCCTAGTGCTGTTGGTCTAATAAAGAACACAATACCTGTGTGGTGAATTTTTACTCATGCCCTCAGCTGCTGAGTGTGTTGGGCAGTTTTTGCTTTTCTTTTGAAAGAACTAGTATGACCTACTAATCTAAGGGGCAGTTTAGAATGCTGGAATGGCTTTCTAGCTTTTAATTCCCGTTCCCTAGTTGGGTACAACAAATGAAAGTTGGAACGCTCATTCTATAGGAATGACCTTTCGAGCAAAAAGTTGGAAAACGCATTCCTTATCTCAATCTAAGGAATGGGATTTTCAACTTAATGTGGGAAAGATAAAAAAAGTTATTATCCATTTATCTTCTCAAAATTTTTATAAAAAATTAAAAAAGTAAAAGAATTTAAAAAATTAAGAAATTAAAAAAAATAAAAAATAAAAAAGTAAAAAAATAAAAACAATGAAATTAAGAAATTAAAAATTAAAAAATATTTTCCACTATTTTTTAACTCTTTTCTAACGATAAGACATGTGTCTTCTTATTAGCTAGTTAATAACGGTATTTTGATGAACTGATTGAATTTTATGTTACAAAATATTTAATACCAGATATCCCTTTTTTAAAGTTGCACCAAAAAAATTAATTGTCATAGATAAATTTAAACTTATGTCAAATTAAAGAATAATAGGATTCTGATCAATTCAATTGATTTTCATTCTATTCTAACTTGTGAAAATGGTTTTACTAAACATATGAAATAAAATAGACAGTCCATTATGACTTTTATTATATCTATAACTTAACAAAAAAAGAAAAAAGAATAAGTATTTCATAGGCATTTTGCCTTGAATGACCATTTCTTTCCCAGTTATTTGGTCATACCAAACGGAACCTAAATGTAAAGGGATTTTTTTCTGTCTTCTGTTCTTATTCTGTAAAACCTACTTGCAACTTGGATCATGCACTAGTATCTAATGTGTTGGATGCATAAACTATTGTTGATTTCAAGTTATTTCCCTGCTGCAATAACAAAAGTACTTCCACCCTTTTGGTCATCTGATGCTTGTTGATTGAAGTGTCCTTCTAGGATTTGTGTTTATGTGCGTACCACATACATATACATATAGATATAGATATATGTAGTTTGAAATTCGCTTGAGCTTTGTTTTCTTCACGTCCCTTTTGGGGGGAGTTGGGCTACTTTCTGACGGACATTATCCTTCTCCTGAAGAACTAGCTTTAGATGGGAATTGTTTGTTACTGACTGTTTTCACCTCTCTAAACTGATTTTATATGGTTTTATCTTAGAGTCCTGAGGTAACTAAACCGTTTCTTTGCTGATATCCAGTATGGTAAGGATTATGAATATGAAGCTCCAGTGAAGCTATTGGACAAGCTTCTGCATGAAATGCCACAATCGCTAGATGAACAGATTGTTGTGGTCTCTCAGGTTCTTATATTCCCTCTTCTTTTGTGCAAGTTGTGTTAAGCCCAATCATGTGATTGACTAGGTTTTCTCGTGACATTCATTAAGGTGCTTGTGGCTGATATCAACATCGGATATGAAGAAATTGTCAACACCCAGGTAAGTGGCTTCTGGTGTCTGAAGATAAATTCGCTCGAGACCACTTTATTCACTTTGAGTTATTCTCCTTCCTGTGTGTTAACTGTTTGGATACAGGTTCTCGCTCTTAATGGTCAGCCTGTGAAGAACCTGAAGAGCTTGGCCAACATGGTAGAGAATTGCAATGAGGAGTTTTTGAAATTTGATTTGGAATACCAACAGGTAATTTCTCTCTCTATCTTCCCCCCACACCCCCCCCCCCCCCCCAAAAACACACACACCCATTCTTTCTTGCTGCCTGCCGAGGAGAGATTCTTGTCTAATCCTGTCACACTTTGTTTGCAGATAGTGGTCCTTCAGACAAAATCAGCTAAAGCTGCAACTCTGGACATTCTTGCCACACATTGTATACCCTCCGCCATGTCTGATGATCTAAAGACATAAAATTTAGATCCTCGAGTGGTGAGGTATTCATGATATACCTTTCATGCTTTTAGGTTTACCATATTGTCTCTTGTTCTGATCCTAGTTGCTAAGGCTGTCTTGATCCTGCACCAGCTATGAGGTACTTATTTGTACAATTAGATTGAGGAAAATATACTCTAGCTAGGGAGTTTCGGTTAGCAAAGTTATGGAGTTAGTAAAAGGTACCTTTTGTAACCTGGTTGAACAAGAAGTTTGTTAGGTTGTCTAGGGAGGAGATTTAACAGTGGAGGTCATTTTGCATTTCGTTTCACCAGGTTAGAGAATGAATTTGATAATATTACGATGAGAAAAATTTAGCATCTGTGAATTGTTAATTTGATTATGCTGAAATCATATGAATGATTCACATCCATTAGGTTCTCATAAAATTACGATGTAATGAATGGATCTTCGCTTATGTCTTTTTTCTTCCCCGTTGTTTTTATCTTGTGATTGGGTGCAGTAGTCGTTTCGCTAATCACTAGCTTTGTAATTTGAGAACTTTGTATCAGCATTGGCGGGGATTTATTAGATAAGTTTTCCAGTTTCTCATAAATTTAATATCACTTGGTCGGATGAGACTTGATTTCATTTGATTTAGCGGATCTTTGAAGCAGTAAATTCTGCTCTTAATTTATGATGAGTTTCTTTCTAGACTTTGCTTAGCTTTATATTGGCATACCATTTGCAAGGTCTTTCAAACTAGGATAGAAACCTGCTAAAAACCCTTGTCCGGGATAGGATGGGGTTTTCATGAAGTTTTTTGCCCCTCTCCCAATACTGGGACCGGTAGCGGTAGGTTTAGGTGTTTATTGACCCCGCCTCGCCCTGCCCCGGTACTTGTGTGTGCATATATATATATATAATATATAATATTTTTACTTTTTATCTAACTATATAGATTATAATTTTTATTTTAAGTATTATATTAATTTTTTTTAAATTTAATGGTTAAAATTTATCATGTCACTTTGAAGACCAAAATTCAAATCATTTTAGCAAAACTTTGTAATTTATTTGTATTAGGATTTATTTATGTGCTATTACTTGGTAGGGGATTTAATTGAAATGATAATTTTATCTAACTAGAAATAGAAAATATGTTAAAATAGATTGAAATCAGCTAAACAATTAGCAAAACAAAAGATTTGTTTACTGGTCTGTGCATGCAAATTATATCATACACTCAACTCTTGGTACACCTACTGAGCATGGTGCTGCTTAGGGTGCGTCTTACATGCACTATATTTAAAAAAAAAAAAAAAAAAAAAAAAAAAAACCTCACGCCACGAGACACAAGTCTCTCCGTCCCTCATCGTTACACACTTAACAGATTTGTCCAGATCTCCTGCCCGAGTCAACCTGTGTCGATCTGTTTCTCCATTGCCGTCTGTTAGACTTTTGTCGATGTCTCTCAGCCATTCGAGGTGTTCATGATGAATGATGATTGGAGCAACAAGTGTGCTTGGTATTGTAAGAAGCATGACGAGGAGAGTAACTCAGATGGTGGCAGCGGCTTGTCGAGAGGATGCCGGGATTGTCGCCAGTGACGTGAAAAAGATGGCGTGGTGTGGAGTAGTGGTCGATGGTGGTCTTTTGGCCATTGTTGGTTAGAGAGGGTGGCTGAGGCCTGCGCACAATGACGGTTGGTGAAATCTGATTGATGATTAGAAGGTTCGATCTTGTGTAACGTTTTGGTAGGCCATTAGATGATGTGATGGGGGTGTTTAATCAATGAAGAAGTTGATGTGGGGGGATCCAGTGCTCCGCAGGTGCTAACTTCGTGGTGAGCTCGCGCAAGTTAAGCCATTAGATTTTGTTGAGATGTGCTCTGGATGGGCTATGTTAACAATACATGTTTACAGGTGTGAATATATTGGTAGAGGTTGTGACTTGTGAACATGTTGCTCGTTATTTGTGAACATATGATGTAAAATTTTTGAACATATGATGTAAGAGTAGTGAATAATTAAATCGATGAATATATCATATAAAAATTATAAATCAATTAAAAATTTTGATCATAAAGTATTAAAATTGTGAAAATGTAATATGGAATATTTAAATAATTAAAAATTGTGAACAAATAAAAAAAATTATAAACATGTAATGTAAATATTTGTGAACATATAACAATTGTGGGGACATATTACAAAAGTTGTCAATGTATAAAAATTGTGAACATATAATATAAAGATTGTGGACAGGTGTATCATGCTATGTTGGTGCACATAACTTAGGATGCATAGTGTGGTATGTACGGGTGAGGAACGAGTTCAATAAGTATGACTTAGTATAGACCAATTCTTGTGAGACTACTCAATAGAAAGTAACAAACTACCGGAAAATTACGGCATAATCATATACAAATTGTGAACAATAAACCAAAAAATTAAGCCTATAGTACCTCTCCTTGCACTTTACGGCCTACACAATCCACCATTCCCGATGCTGCTATCAGGCAGCCGAACAAGGCTTTCCACACACAAATGTGCTTGCAGAAACGATGGCAAGCCCCGAATACTCACACTAGAAACAGATTTATTTTCAGTGTTATACCATACAAATCCATAGTTGATTATATAGTACTCGGGCCAAGCGTTACCATCTAGCTCCTTATTGGCTCTGAATTGCATGAAGAGAACATCATGCTCCCTTTTGTTCGACCATACCAGAGGGCTCAAGTCGAAAAAGCTTTCAGAATATGGTATAGAAATTAACATAGTCCATGAATCTTCCACTCCATACTGCTTCATCACCCATACATCAAACCGTTCTGAAGAATAGTTGCAGATCAAAGCAAGGGATCCTCCAAGAACCTCCAAGCTTATAGTTTCCAGGTTGTGATCCTCGTGCTCAGACTGTGGCACTAGCCTGCATTTCTCGGTTCCAAGGTCGATAGCCACGATCAGAAGTTTGTTGTTAGGCTCGGCCTTTTCGCTAACAGGCCAATGGAGTTTGCCATTCACAAGCTTACCACAACTGTTCTTGTAAAGCAAACTGTATGGAAAATCATCTAGAAGTGGCCTCCAGTTATCAGATCTGGTTCCATATACCTTTGCTTCGAATCCAATGGACCTGCCATCAATGTTATGGTATTCGAAAATTGGAAGAACTTTATATTCGTCTCCAACAGGATCATACCCGAAGCCACAGAAAACTCTTACGTCTGCTAATTCCTCTCCAGGGGGCAATTGGAAATCAGACTTCACCTTGGGCAGCTTTCGATATTTCCGAGTCGATGGATTCCAGATAACAAAACTGAGGGTCTCCTCAAAATCAGCAATAGACAAACAAAGCAAACCGTTGCAAGAACCAACTATTCCACTGTCGAACGCTTCCGGGTTGAAGGGTTGGTGCAGTTTTGTTGCTGCGATGGTGGCCCTACGCGTGCTGACTGAATCCAAGTCTATGGAGTAAAGGGAGTGACACTCAAACTCAAGAAAGATATTGAAGTTGGAGCTGGTTTCCAGGGATCTTTTCAGATGCATATTGCTAAATTCATGGCTGTCTATGAGATCACGCCATGATTTTGATACACACCTGAATCGCATCAGAGGCTTCACAGGCAATCGGGAGAGTACGTCAGAGAGTATTTCTGGAGGAATATATGGAGCTTCTGGTTCTGGCAGGTAATGGTTTGGACGTGTCTGAGTGCAAGAAAACAGTTCAGACAGAAAAGCAAAAAAGGCAGAAATTGGCAACCGGAGAGAAGTTAATTTAGACGCTATTACGTGTAGATCATCCATCTTTCTTAAATTTTTTGCTTGAAGAATTCATCAACGAATTGTGAAAGAAACAACTAGGTTTTTTTTTTCTTTTTTTCTTCACCCCTTTCTTTTTTCTTTTCGCAGTTGGAATGAAGGATTTGCTTGGCTTTGCCTCTTATGTAATCGGATGGCAGTGCAAGCTATTTATAGATTTAAGCGAGTCCTATCCTAGCTATAATTTAGGTTTCTTTTTCTACAAGGATTTAGAAACTAACCTTGAGAAAACTTTTGTTTTACACCTTCAAAAACCAGTTTATAATACAAATAGGAGAGCGTTAGTTTGAAAATTAGGGCTCGTTTGCTATTACTTATAAACATTTAATAAATGTAAACTAGAAATAGAAACAAAAAGAGTAACTGAAAGCAGAAATTGCAAATTCGTTTGGCTATATTGTAAAATTTATAAATTAAGAAGAAAAAAAAATTGTTAATATTTTATGAATTTTATCTTGTTCGTTTTTTTGATATTTTCTATTTACTAGAGCCCGTGATAATTATAAAAGTATTTTAAAACAATTTCTAAAAAATAAAAAATGATTTTTAGAAATAATTTTAATGAATTTATATTAATTTTTTAAAAAATTAATGCAATTTTTAAAAACAAAATTTTTAAAAATTATATCTAAAATAGTTTAATGAATTTATGTTAATTTTTTAAAAAATAATTTCAATGAAATAGTTGGAAAAAAATTAAATAGATTTACTGAATTTACATTAATTTCTCAAAATAGCTTTTTTTTTAATTTTCAAAAAAATTGGTTAACATTTTTAATATAATAATTAGAAATATTTTTTAAAATAAAAATAAAAGGGTAAAAAGGTTAGGCTAAGGGAGCGGAAGCCACTCTAGGGCTAGCCTGTCTGCAGCCATACATTTTGGGAAAAGAAGCCAACAAAATTGATGACCTCCCAAATTAGGCACATCGGAAATCATTCGATAGAGAGTAGAGAGGCAAGAAAAATTTAGTTGCCACAACATTAGTAAAACTTCTTTTTTGTTTACCAAAATTGCATAAACATGTTGGTTTTTGTTCTTTTTTTTTTTTTTTTTTTTAAAAAAGTGCAATTAAAACAAATCAATTGCTTTTTAATTCTTTATCAAGGTAAACAAGAAACATACAACAACAATAATATACCAGCTGATGAGCCCTTAACAATTTTATATTACCATATGTTTCAGCTCCATAACATGAGATTGGGGTTCGTTCTAGCTATCAACAAGTTTCTATACTTGAGCCCTCATTTTTTCCATTAGAACTATATATTATGTAACATGCATGATACTTTCATGACTGGGTATGTATTGCTTGTTAAATTGACTTTTTTTATTCAGTAGTTTGAAAAAGGAAAAGTGAAATTTCAAATTTTCATGTTGAGTTTGGATGTAAATTATAAACCTCAAATTCCAAACAAAAACATCTTTTTTGGAAAAAACTAAAAAGTCTAGACCTTAACCCAAAAATCCGAAACCGATTAGACTTGGTAAAGTTTGCGGAAAAAATATCATTTTGTAAAGCTTCTTCTACAGTTAAGGTCTAAGGGTTGTCGGACCTAAACCCTTTGTGGTTATGGAGAAGGCGTGGCACAAATTCTTGGAGAGAAAGCTAATGCAGAGGATGGTCGCTAGGGTAAATTGTGTCCGGCACCAATGCTCCCTCCCCCTTTAAGCAGGTTCTTTCACTTGATTTTCGGGATTTGATTTACTTAACCGCGGGAACATTCAAATGCCTTGATTGTAGGACTTTGATTACTTTGTATCTTGGGTTTAAGGATTCCATTATGGCTAACTTTCCCTTGTGAGAGCCCTTTCATAATAAGTTACTTGGCCTCGACAATCAGCTCCATCGAGAGGTTCTTCACGAGTTCCCTGGGCCCAAGAGTATTTGAGCCAATTTTGGCTCAACATATTCAATTTATCTATGGTAGAATAAATTATAGTTGCTATTCTATTTCTCTTATCAGTTGAACTTGATCAGGTCCGAGAATAAAACAACTAAATAAAACATGTAATATACACATCTATACATGATTATATACATGTCTCTATTTAATGACATGTTTCCCCTTCACAAAGTGCATGTATTTCTATAATGTTCATGCGATTTCTGATTTTACTTTTTTAATTTAAATATTTATTTAAGTACTGCAAAATTTTCAATAAAAAATAGGGTTAATATTGGAAAATTTACTTAAATTATACAAAATATATTTGTATTTTATATGCTAAAAGGTCCATATATCTACATCTACATCTATATATAAAGTAGACCCATGTTTACCTTTTAATATTACATGTCTTAATTTTATCATTTTTTCACTCCAAAAATTAGTTAAACTGCAATAAATATATTATTAATATTTTATGTCTTCCCATTCCCTAAATGAAATTATTTTCTTATTTTACTTTTTCAATTTAAATATTTTGTTTTGCTGTTGCAAATCTCTTACTGAAAATGATAGCTGGAAAAAATTGCCAAGAATTAGATTTTATAAGGTATATTTATATTTTATCTTAGCATAAATTATAAAAATAAAATTCGTTAACAATAAATAAGACGTTAAAATATTCATTTCTTTTATACATTGCACAAGTTGTGCTCTAGTTAGTAAAAAGGTTGCATTGTTATTACTTTGGAACTATCTATGCCTGTTCATTACATAGGTAAGAGTAGTTACCTACCCTATATACAGTTGGGATTAGTTCATATTTTTGAATTTCAGGCGTTAAAAATATTTGATCGAGTACTAAAATTATAAAATTGAAACGTACTTTTTTTTGTCAGTCACAACCACTTAACAAATCCCGTTAGATACGAGAAAACCATTCAACAAATCCGTTAGATACTTCACAACTATTCAACAATCCCCTAGAATATCGTACGTTAGTGTTCGGTGGCAAACACTGTAGAGGGGGAGTAAATAGAGCTTTTGTACGATGATTTAGTTTTTCGAGGTAGGTGAGTTCTTTTATTAAACACTTGGAGTAGTGATAAAAAAGGAAGTAAAAATCAACAAAAAACTAGAAATAAAGAGCACAAAGATTTATAGTGGTCTGGCACTTCACCTACATGCATTTCCCGATGATCTCAGTCAAGTATTCAATCAACTCCATTAATCACTTTGAGCTTTTTCAAAGGTAGTCTTAACCCAAAAACCTACTAAAACCCTTGATTCACCTCGAATCAAGTAAAACCAATTGTGTTTATCAAATGTTTGCTATTTTTCAAACTTTATGCCAACACCCAGATATTAAAGTATTACAATAGTGATATGAAAGTGATATGTCACAAGAATATGCTCAAAGCTGGAGAGAGAAAACAAAAATACACCTTTTGATATTAAAATTACCTCAAAGTGTGCGCACAAGTTGTTTTTGGCTTTTGTATTATTTGTATATATATGTTCTTTCAAAAATTAGCTTTTAGAGACATTTAAACATTCTAATTTAAATTTTAAACGCTTTAGAGTAAATAAAGTTGTACTATTTTACCAAAAACAACTGGTTTTGGATAACACAACTCTCATATGGTCAAGGTGGCCTTTGTGGTTGTCAATCCAGAGCACAAAAGTTTTCATGCGGGTGTTGGTACGTGCAATTGACCCATGTCGCAACTGCACTCAATTCAACCTCCACTAATGTTCAAGATCTGTCATGGTATGGTTGATCGTCGCTCTCTACCATCAAAGAGTTTGAATTGAATTTGAAAATGAAAAATAAATTTCAATTCAAACTCCCTTTTTCAGATATCAACTTTCAAAGTACCTTTTAAAGAATGTAAGCATTTTAAATATGCACGTATACTTTGTAAAACTTTTAGAGCAATCTAAAATCGAGTAGAAAAGGAAACTAAACACGTAATAGGACAACTTTACAATGGAAAGTCTATGTCCGTGCCCCTTATGTCTTTTGTTTCCCATTTTATGCAACTCTTTCTCTTCATCTCTTCAAATATATGTCGAATAAAGTTCATGACTTGAAATATGAGGAATGGCAAGGATCTTTGAGGCCAATAGGATCAAACATTCTCTCAAAAACTTGAACAAATGTATTAGTACATTCAATGACACATTTAAAGTGTAAGTATCATAATATATCCATTCACTTCAAGCAATTACAAATACATTCATTTATCCTCATCAATCATCATTCATCAATGTTCATCATCCAAGCATGCATATATGATAATAATGCTAACAGTTAGAAACTAAAACATGGGCAAAAACTCAAGTAAAACAAAAGACAAAAGACACAAGACACAAGATTCAAAGAAAGGAATTCAAATTCAACAAAAAACTTCAGAATAGCACAACCATCATTTAAGCAATCCACTTCAGAATAGCACAACCATCACTTAAGCAATCCACTAGATTTTGGTAACTCTATTTACTTCTCGATGCTATTACCATACATTTGGTTAAGCAATAACCTCTTCCTTCATCAAAATCCTCCAGCAATTCAAAAAGTAAACATCTTTGATGATGCGATCATTCCACTTCATGTGATTTTGTTTTGTGGCTTTGCATAGTTGATCTCGTAGTTCACCAGGAAGCTCAATTCGGAGCTCGACCGTACACATATCTTTAAAAGTTTCCCTGTGCTAACAACTTGTTTGACGTCCCGTATGGAGTCACATAGGAACCCGATACGATGTTTGGGCATACGGAAAGGGCTACACTTATCACATTATTATGCATTCTAATATTCTCTTGTAACTCATCGTCTATAGCTCATACTCAGTTATTCCATAGATAAACATATCAATTGTATCTTAACGGTATAAAATGCTTGTATCTGATATGGAGGAAATCATCAATAGAATAATGTTTTTCCCCAAAACACTCAGTTTGCACATGGTATACAGAAGCCAGTTTTTGACTCCAACGACTATCTCTCTCTTTTTTTTTTTTTTTAATATCCTTTTTCGATCCTGTGGAGTTCTTTGTGACAATCTCATGTTCACCTTTGGGAATCATATTGCACTGCCTGATATCAAGCTCTCTTTTCCATATAATAAACATGCCCCCAACATTTAAAAAAATGTCTACTTCGACTTCTACACAAAGCAGCAATGCTATTGTACGTTCTTAACTCCATTCTTCTGATGGCATCATTGCTATAAATGCCACAACCTAACTACCTATCAAATTAACCTCAACAAATTTTACCGAATGGAAGGCACAATTTGATGCCTCCTTATTAGTTATAACCTCATGGGTTTTTTGGATGGTTCACATCCATGTCCAGCTCCTATAGTCAAAGAAAATGACAAAGAAGAGCCAAATCCCAAATTTGCACTGACAAGTCATGCATGCAAGATTGAAAGAAGAACACAAATTGAACGAAAGAGTAAAAATTTGGTGCATGAGAAATATAAGAAGCAAGCAAAGTCTTTAGAAGCATTTAATACTTAATTGAAAAGAATTACACCTATGGAAATAAGGTGGTGAATTTTGTCAAGTTTGTTTGAAATTTTGGTCCAAGATTTTGCCTCTGGGGATTGAAGAATGCAAAGCACAAAGCCAAATAAGAAGCAATAAACATTAGAGAGAAAATAAGTTGAGTTTCTCCTAGTGTTCTTATTTCTTCCACTTGTTATATATATATATATATAAAATATGTTATATGTATAACATATTAGTGTGAGGGTGAATTTCTCCTAATTATGAGAGAGTAATATAGTTCGCTCCTTATTTTAGAGAGAAGATTGTAAAATACTTTTACACATAGTAAAATTCCTCCTTAATTACCCATGGTTTTTCTCTCAATTTGTTAGAGGGTTTTGCATGTAAAATTTTGGTGTTTCAATTATCCATTTTTTTTCATTTCCTATTTTAGCTGCATAATCTTGCTTCGACAACCCTATCATTCTGTTGTGCCACATCCCAACAACCTCATCCTCTAATATATCCAGCTCCTTCTCCATTTCTTTTAATTAGTTTATTCTTAACGTTTTGAGAAGAACATGCATGTTGAAAGCTTCTCAATAGCTCCAATTATAGGTGGAGTCTAGGCACGCATTGACATTGTAAAATCCAAACATATTTTAGATATCCAGGTTGAACTGGTTTAGGTCTTATGCTTTTTATTTCTTTATTCTTTTGTTTTCTTGGGCTAATTATTATATTATGCTAGATTTAAACCCGTGCAATGTATGGAATGATTTGAAATTTGACAAATAAAAAAAATAAAAGAGTACACATGCTAAGAATAACTTATTCATAAAAAACAACTTTGGACAAACTAATTTGAAATTTGACAAATTATCAATGATAGGATTTTATATAAGAATTACAAAAGTTAAAAAAAAAAAGATAAGATTCATCCAAATGTAAATTAAAAATAAGAGTTAATATATTATCAAATAGTTCACCAAAAAAGGTATATTATCATATCATAAATATTTATTATTTATTAACTTAAAGATAATAGTTAAAATACTATACTATATATTTAGAAATATTCTATATCAAATATATATAGAAAGTCGTATATGTCTATTTCTACAAAAAATATTTTTTTAATCCAAAAGTACATGTATGCTTCTATTGCAAATGCAGAATATATTAAATTTCAATATTTAATTCTGAATAGAGACTAAAATATCTCTATAATATAAATAAAAGTGTATGAATAGAATTTATCTAATTAATTCCTAAGTTATTCGCAATTTGCATTAAAAATTGCATCATTTTATACCATTTAAAATTAATATTTTTAATATATTAATTTGTAAATCATCTAGTAGAAGCTAGTTCAATAATATACATGTGTCAATTAGCAAGAAATACTAAAGAGTGAAATTGATATTTATTTTCAAAAGACAAGAACCACAAAATTTTTTTTAAAAAATAATTAACAGTATTTGTTTTTTAAACTTACTATCTATAGATAAAAAATAATTCTACTAATTTGATATATATATATATATATATATATATTGTTTACGTATATAATACCTCTATTAATCCACCAACTATTAGCTTTGGAACAATTTGGTCCTTGAACTTTTCAAATGCGTCTTTTAGTCGTTCAACTTTTAATTTAGGACTACATTAGTCCCAAAGCTAATTTTTGTTCATTTTTTACAGTCAAATCATTTGGTGAAGGGTAATTTTGGCATAAAAAAAAGAAACCAAAACTCTTATTTGCACTTCTTCCAATCGGTCTAAAAATCTAATTTCCTTAATCTCTCTTTCCCCTAAAAAAACCATAAAAACTAAATCCTCCAAATTTGATAGATACTATGTCTTAGTAGTAAGTATTTATTTGCGGATCTTTTGCACTTGTCTGTATGTAACATATATGTGGAGGAAGTAGCTGGACTTGGTAGGCGAGTCGTATGTCTTTATTGACACTACTAACCATTTGATTATATGTAAATTCTCCAGTGTTATGTTGATCATAATAGAAGTGAAAGATGAATATTAAGTAAAACTCTTCTACATGTTGGTAGTTACACCATTGCCTGAAACATTAGTAACACAAATATGGCTAGCTAGTTAACACGAGATCAATAAATATTAGTAGAACTTGAGATTTTACATAAAAGATGAGAGAAATAAATAGATAGACTATATTATAAGTTGTTGATATAATTATTGTGGGAATATGAAGGCTTAGAGGGAGTTTAAATTTGAAATATCCTTTTTGAATCGATAGTAATGTGATATAAATCCAAGTTATTTTGCTGACTATATGGATTATGATCATTGTTTTTTTTTCAAAATTTATCGTGTTATTTTGAGAAGTTCTAGATGTGTGACATATTGAAAAGATTATTTATCATTTTCTCTCAAAATCTAAAATGCTACACACATCAACATGTAATTAGAATTTTAAAGTTTATTAATCATTTTTTTTTCAAAAATTAGCATGCTTAAATTTTAAATGCTATTAGAATTTTAACATTTGATATTCATGTCATACAGGTGCTATTAAGAAAATAATGAAAATAACTTTAAAATATTTTGGATTCTTTAAATAAGAAAATAGGCAATTGCTATTACGTGCTTGTGTTAAAATATAAATTATATTTAATTGAAATAAAAATTTTAAAAGTAATGTTTAAATTTTAAAAACTAAAAAATAACAAATATAAAATTTTAAAATTATATTAATTATCTTCTAAACATGAGATAATAACATGTTTTAGAACATTTAGAAAACACATTCTCTAATGTTTTATTTTTTCTTTATTTTTTCCTAAATTTTTTTATTGTAATGAGAGAAATACTTGACTTCCTTATAAGAGGACACTTGGCGGTCTAAAAGTCAAAGCTATGAAAGGAACAGTTTTAGTATTATATATAAATAGATTGTGCCTATTTGACTAAACTGAAAAATAAGTATAAAAAGTTGGACAGATGAACATGAGAAAGTTTAAACTCACTCAACAAATTATATTAAAGTACTTGCATAAAAAATAAAAAAACAAAAATGTACAGTTTTGTGTGGAATTTGGGATTTATTTCAAACAAGAAAATCTCACGAAAAACTAAAAAGTCGAAACACCTTAAATTGTTCGTGCTGAAGTACATTTAATTTTTCAATATTATTCCTTATGGTATGACATTATATTAAATAATAATCAAGTTTGTTTCCTTATTATGTTATCTTTCTTTAATATATTAGTTACCTTATTAGTCTAGATTTTTATCTTAGTCAAGCTATGAGACTATAAGTATTTTAAACATGAACATATGTAATGTCTAGATCACAATAAAATTACTTAATAATACCTATGAAGAATCCTATTTATCAAATATAATATAAGATTACTTTAAAAAATTTACAAAATGAGTAAATGAAACTAGCTAGGCTCTCTGCAATTCATGAAGTATACTTTGTCAATTATTGTATCAATAGGAACATTTTCACCAATTTCTTTTTCGGTTAACTTAGTCAAACTATTTTTAAGAAATTCATTTTCTTTTGTTCAAGTGGAAGGCTCATTTTGACAACTTTAATAGCAAAAAAGGCGCATTCACATACTTGTTATTCAGAAATATCCAGCTGAGGAATAAAAGATATATAAACTTTAATTAACTTTTCAATTTTCACCAATCCTCTACATAGAGCTGTATGTTATAAAATTTTAATTCAGTTGAGGAAAAGAAGTTATACTAAGGGCTCGTTTGAATTATTTTTTTTTAGAAGTGTTTTTTTAACAGCTATTTAAAAAAGTACTTTTTTGAGAAGTTATAAATTTTGGTTCCTGAACAAAGATATATTTGAGTTTTTTTTCAGTATTTTAACTTTTTTAAAACCAAACCAAAAAATTATTGCAAAAACAGTTTTTTTTCTTTTTAAAAGAAAAAAGAACTTTACAAAAAGTGGAAGCGAGCCCACGCACTGCCCGACCTATTCAAGAATGGAGGTTAGTAATGGTGCATCTTCTCTGTATTTAAGCTACAAGCTTATAATTGAATGAGATACACTTATTCCGCTGGAATTATCATTGCTACAGTTAGGTCCATTCATAACAAATGGATCTATTTTCTGTCGTATTACAAAAGAAAAAATTTGATAACATCAACAATCTAACACTATCAATAATTCTCCAAAAGATTTGGTCTTCGCTGGATGCACCATTTTGATTTTCTGACTTATAAGACTTTCTTGTTTCCCTGATCAGTTTTCTCTTCTTGTTGTGTGCAAATCATATCCTTCAAAATCCATCACTCCCTAATATCAGGGAGCTGAGTAAGGCTCTCCACACACATACAAGCTTCCTGAAACTTTGGCACATTGCGAATCCTAACATTATTGACCGTTTTCTTTTCAGTGCTATACCATACGAGCCTGTAGTTTAGTACATAATAATTGAACCAAAAGCTTCCAGGATCTTTTTCTAGCGTAAAGTCTCTAAACTTCAAGAAAAATATATCATTCTCGCTGTTTTTGGAATATGCCAGAAGCTTTATATCTGAAAACCCAGAAGGGATGAATGATAGAGAAACTAATTTGGTCCAAGAATCTTTCACTCCATACTCCTTCATCACCCAGACATCAAACCGTTGCGAATAATACTTGCAAATTAAAGCTAGATATTCCCCCAAAAGCTCCACATCTGCAGCATACAGTTGCTGATTATCGTATTCAGGATGTGGAATTAGCCTGGCAGTCTCGGTTCCATAGTCAAAAGCTGCTATCAAAGTGCTTTTTTCTGATGATTCCTGCTTATTGCTAACAGCCCAATGCGCAGCACCGTTCACAATCATGCCACAATCGGTCATACGACACAAACTATATGGGAAGCAGCCTGGAATCTGATTCCAGGCAGTGGATTTGGTCCTGTAAACTTTGGCATCAATGCCGATGGACCTACGCTCAGTGTTGTAGAATTCGTACATCGTGACAATTTTATACTCATCGCCTGCAGCATCGTACCCGAACCCACAGAAACTTTTTACTTGTCCTAACTCCTTTCCCCGTGGCAATCGAAAATCGAACCCTACACGGGGCAGTTTTCGATATTTTCTGACGGACGGATTACAGATGACAAATGTAATATGCTGCTTCCCTTCGTGAAAACCCAAGCAGAGCAACCCATTGCAAGAACCCATTATTTCGAATTGCGACGCGCCTGGATTGAATGGCTGGTCAAGTTTTACTGCTCTAGCAGTGGCCCTTCGGGTGCTGACTCCATCCAAGGGTATAGAATGCAAGAAGTTGTCTCTGAGAATGATGTTTAAGTTGGTTCTGGTTGCTACGGATCGGTTCAGATGCATCTTTCTGAATTCTTGGCTGTCGATGAGACCACGCCATGATTTGGATACGCACCTGAATTGTATTAACGGCTTCACCGGCGATCGACAGAGTATGTCGGAGAGTATCTCAGGAGGAATATACGGCACCGGGAGGTGATCATGATTTGGGTGTCTGGGAGGGCAAGAAGGAAAAAGTTCAGAGAGAAAAGCGAAACAGTCAAAACGGAAAAGCCTTGATACAAATGCTTTGGGTTGAGCATCCATCTTCGGCTTTTTTTCTTCTTTCCTTTTTAAGAACTTAGCTCGAAATAGCTTAAAGAAGAAACAATTGGGTATTTAAATTGCAGTTTTTGTGAAGGACATTGTTTGCTTTTTTCTATTGAAATCTGATCATGAGAGCAAAAGTTATGCAGATTTAAATAAACAAGTCCTATTGCCACTTCAACTTGTACTAGGATTTGAAACTGGTGAAATCCTATTTCTACTATAAGTCGGACACGGTTTAATTTCAGTAGTTGACAATTTTTTGTATCATGTCACTTTCCATAAAGTGGGGATTATTAATATTTAACTCCACCAGCGAAAGATGTATTATATCATTGTAAACTAATTGTAATTATGAACGAAAAAATGTATTCTTGAAAATGTTTTTGTAAACTCTATATGGTGACTCTGGAAGGAAAGGAATGAAAATTTTATTTATTTAATAGGTTATTTTTAATAAGTAGTTTGAAGTAAGTATAAATTAGTATTCCGTGTGTCTCAAAGTAAATAACTCTATTTTACTTTTTTCTTTTTTCAACTTGACTTTCTTGATAATTTTTTTAATATATTTTAATTAAAAATTTTAGTATATTGAGATCATATTAAATTCAAAATACTATAAAATATATAGTCTTAAAGTAAAAGTTTAAAACAAAAATCTAATAGTGGATGGTTAGAGTATCGAAATTCTAAATAAATAAGAATACGTGATTATGAAACGGATTGATAATGATTATAGCGTTCTTGGCTTTCTAGAAATAAATTAATATCAATGAAGAGCAGAAGAAGGTTTGTTTGGCAAAATAATTAACTATTACACTAGCTAATTGTTGTTTAGTAGCTGATAATTGTTTGGGTCATTATTTGCTGTTAGTGGATCAGTACCTACATCGTGTATCGTACGTACCGTATTCCGCATGAGTACTATATACCGTACTATGCATAAACAATATGTGCACAGTACATAACAACATATGTGTTCAAAATTTTATATTATATGTTCAAAACTTTTGTATTAAGCTGCAAACATGTTCAAAACTCTTATGTTACATGTTCAAAACTTTAAAAGTAAGTTCACAAAATAAAAATTATAATCTCATAAATTTTATAATTTATGTTCAAAATTTTTATATTATATGTTTATAGATTATATTCTGTGTTTAAAATTCTTATACTATATGTTCAAAATTCTTATATTAAGCTATAAACATGATCAAAAGTTTAAAAGTAAGTTTACAAAACCTTAATAAAGGAAATAAATGAATTTGATTTAGCCAAAATATCAAATACTTAATCTGCATTATTTTTCCTTCAATGGATCAATGATTTTGGAAGCATACTATTTTCTATACACCTTCGTATCATCATTCTTAACTTCCCAAAATCTTACACAACAATTTTCTCTACAATTACATCATTTAAAGCTCTTTTTTTTTTAAGCTACCTTCTACGGCTGTCTACTTAGTTTTCCATCTTCTGCTTTTATTATTGCTTCTGGACAACATCATAACAGCAGCAAAAACATTTGGTGTATGTGTTTGTATATATACACATAAATTTAGATGATTATATTGGTGGAGAGAAAGGATAAAGAAGAAGAGAAATGGAAGAGAATGACAATAATAATAAGAGGGAGAAGAAAGAGAGAGTTTGGAGGGAGCTTCAATTTTTTTAAAAATAAAACGACATCATTTTTGTTAAATACCCGTAGTGCAGGTTAAGCGACTTTCGGTGCAAGCACGGTAAAAATTGTGGTCAGTGGATAGATGCTTGGTTAGTTGATTAAATAATATGTATTTGATAAATTATTTGTTAGATTAGTTGAAAAATGTAAAATGACGTGAAAAAAACATTAGTATTATGCTACTATTGTTATCGTAAATATAATTAGTATTACTATTATTTAAATAAGATAATTTATTTCATAATTAAATATATTTTTCTTATAATAATATTTTATTATTAAAGCATAATAATTTTTTTGATAAATTAATTTTATTAATATTATACAAAAGATATTTTTTATTATATAAATAATTTTTAATTAATTGAAAATTTATTGTGTCAAAAAAACTAATAAATAGAATTCTATGCTGAGCTCTGACCTAATCTTGGCTACTTTTGTTCCAATCCAATGACCACTAGGATCAGCTCTTCGTTCGAACTTCTACTTCTGGGGCCCATCTTCTTCTCAGTGATTTCCAACATCATTATTTCATGTTGTTGATCTCAATACTTTGGTTTTAAAGAAGCTGCGAAACAAACTTAGGCATCATGTTGATTTTTCTGAACCATGGTCACTCCATCCCTTGTTGGGAAGTTCATCATATGATGGTATGTTGAGACTATGGGTTCTAATTTCTTAAGGATGACTTGCCCGATAATTCCATTGAGAGTGGTTGGCATCATATGATGGTATGTTGAGATTGGTTGGCATCATATGATGGTATGTTGAGACTATGGGTCCTAATTTCTGAAGGATAACTTGCCCAATAATTCCATTGAGAGTAGTTGGACAATATACCGCTAGAAAATCTGCAGTTAAGTAGGCATATGTCACGCCCCTAAGCCCGGAGTGGTTGGCATCATATAATGGTATGTTGAGACTATGGGTCCTAATTTCTTAAGGATAACTTGCCCAATAATTCCATTGAGAATGGTTGGACAATATACCAGTAGAAAATATGCAATTAAGTAGGTATATGTCACATCCTCGAGCCCAGGCCTGCGAGCGAGAGGTATATGTCACACCCCGAGCCTAGGCCTGCGAGTGAGACTGGTGTTGTAAACATAACCAATAACTACTTGAACCTCTAATCAACTAGCCCAAAATAGTTAACTAAAGTTATTAGTTATACTCACTCCACCCATTTATAAACAAGCTATAAGTCACCTCACAAACTGATGTGGAATATTACATTCACCCCTTATTGAGGATTTGACGTTCTCGCAATGGGCACGCAATCACACACAAGACCAGATAGTGCAGGACTCTGAAAGTGACTCTTATGAGCTCAAGAAGTGGCTCCCATTACACACTTGGTATAACACTTTGTCCTGTATAGTACTTAGCTCGTACAACCAATTGGTAACTAGCTCTAATACCATTCTGTCACGCCCTCGGACCCAGGCTTGCGAGCGAGACTGTTGTTGTAGGCATAACTAATAATTACTTAGGCCTCTAATCAATTGGCCTAAAATGGTTGATCCAAGTTATTGTCCACCCACTTATAAATAAGTCACAAATCACCTCACAAACTGATGTGAGATATAACATTCACTCCTCATTAAGGACATGACGTTCTCGTTAGGGGTACACAATCACACATAAGTTCAGGCAATGCAAGACTCTAGAAGTAGCTCCCACCACACACTTGGTGGAAGCCCGTTTAGCACTTAGCTGTCAGAAGTGACTCCCACCATACACTTAGTGTAACACTTTGCCCCGTATACCGCGTAACTCCCATAATCATCTGGCAACCTGGCTCTGGTACCATACTGTCACACATAGCTCCCACCACACACTTGATGTAAGCCCGTATAGCACTTAGCTCCCAGAGGTGGCTCCCATCATATACTTAGTGTAACACTTTGCCCCGTATAGCACGTAACTCCCACAATCAACTGGCAACCTGGCTCTGGTACCATTCTGTCACACATCGAGTCTAGGCCTGCAAGCGAAACTGGTGTTGTAGGCATAACTAATAAATATTTGAGCCTTTAATCTATTGGTTCAAAATGGTTAATGCAAGTTATTAGTTATACTCACTCTATCTACTTATAAACAAGTCACAAGTCACCCTACATATTGATGTGAAATATCACAGCATATCTTCTATTCGCACCAATATTGAGAAGAAAACTTTTGACTCCATCTGCCCATACTGGATTCGCTGAGAATCCAACTAGTTCGTTCTTCAATGGGACGAGCTTTGCCCAGTCTAAGCCAAGCTTTCTACATGCTTCATAATGCAACACCTCGGCATAGTTTCCCGTGTCGACAAGCATCCTCTTATTTTGTAGTTGACCAAAATGACATTGATTATTAGGGGATCATCATGGTTAGCAGGTATCCCGATCAAGTCCCTGCTGGTGAATGATAGGTCTTTCGATCTCCGTACTTTTTGTTTGGTAATAACTTTCTATAATAATAAGCCCAAATTTTGAAATAGAGTTAGTGATAACATTCTATAATAAGCCAAAACTGGAGAAATTAGTTTCTTTTTCACTTTTTTCAATGAAACAAGAACAAAGATATTTCGTATTCCAATAACATGAGAGAGATAAAGTAAATTAATAAGGATCAATTACGAGTCATAGTTATAGATGGTTGTTACTAGTTAAAGACATTATACTCGCATCATGACTAAATTTAATTTTTTTTCCTTTTTATTTCTTATATTAACTCAAAAATGTTAATTAGTTAAATCAAATGTCAAAGACGAAAATCGAGCAAAGATCAGTAAAGAAAAGAACATTTATCTTGTTAATTACTTTAGAAAAATAAAGGTTAAAATCGTCCACACCCTTTTCATTGCATGGGTAAGAGTATTATTCAAGCCATATATTTGTCTGGGGGAATTACAAAGTAGTACATAACTTTTGCATTAAGTCCTGATTTTCTGATTTATATAGTTCCTTGCTTCCCTGATCAATTTCGTCTTCTTGTTGTCTGCAATTTATGTCCTTCACAATCCATCACCCCCACCAATATCAGGGAGTTGAATAAGGCTTTCCACACACACACAAGCTTCCTCAAACTTTGGCACATCGCGAATCCTGACGTTATTAATTGATTTCTTTACTGTGCTATACCATACCAGCCTATAGTTTAGTACGTAATAATTGAACCAAAAGCTTCGAGGATCTTTTTCTTTGCTCAAGTCTCTAAACTTCATGAAAAAAATATCATCCTCGCTGTTGTTGAAATAAGCCAGAGGCCTTACATTCGAAAACCCAAAAGATAGAGAAATTAACTTGGTCCAAGAATCTTTCACTCCATACTCTTTCATAACCCATACATCAAACCATTCCAAACGATACTTGCAAATTATAGCTAAACATTCCCCCAAAACCTCCACGTCTGCAGCGTAAAGGTGCTGATTATTATCATACTCGGGCTGTGGAATTAGCCTGCTAGTCTCGGTTCCAAAGTCAAAAGCTGCTATCAAACTGCTTTTGCCTGATGACTCCTGCTCATTGCTAACAGCCCAATGCGCTGCACCGTTCACAAGCATACCACAATTGGTTATACGAACCAAACTATACGCAAAGCAGCCTGGAATCTGATTCCAGGCATTGGATTTGGTCCTGTATACCTTTGCATCAATGCCAATGGACCTACGATCAGCGTTGTAGAATTCATGCATTGCGACAATTTTATACTCATCATCTCCAGCATCATAACCGAACCCACAGAAACTCTTTACTAGTCTTAACTCCTGTCCCTCAGGCAATCGAAAATCAAATCCTACACGGGGCAATTTTCGATATTCTCTGATGGATGGATTCCAGATTACAAATGTAAGATGCTGCTTCCCTTCGTGAAAACCCAAACACAGCAAGCCATTGCAAGAACCCATTATTTCGAACTGCAACGCGCCTGGATTAAATGGCTGGTCAAGTTTTACTGCTCTAGCAGTGGCCTTTCGGGCGCTAATTGCATCCAGGCGTATAGAATGCAAGAATTGGTCTCTAAGAATGATGTTTTAAGTTAGTCCTGGTTGCTAGGGATCGGTTCAGATGCATTTTTCTGAATTCTTGGCTGTCGATGAGACCACGCCATGATTTTGATACGCACCTGAATCGTATTAAAAGCCTCACTGGCAACCGACAGAGTATGTGGGAGAGTATGTCGGAAGGAATAAACGGCACAGGGAGCTGGTCCTGATTCGGATGTCTGGGAAGGCAAGAAGGAGAAAGTTCAGAGACAAAAGTCAAACAGTCAAAACGGAAAAGCCTTGAGATAAATGCATTCTGTTGAGCATCCATCTTCGGCTTTTTTTCCTTTTTCTTCTTCTTTTCAAGAATTTAGCTTGAAATAGCTTAAAGAATCAGCCAACTAATGGTTAAGAAACAATTGTGTATTTATTTTCGTGATAAAGAATTGATAGCAGATATTTTTATCAACATTTCCCGTGATTCATATAATTAATAACGGATAGCTACGGTTTTTGTCTATTACGATTCTTGATGATCGAGAAAGTAATCTTTGTTTGTGTTTATTAATAATGGATAGCTAGGGTTCTTGTTTAAATGGCCAATAAAGTGCTAGTGAATAATTAAAAATAAATTTAAAATTAATATTGTTTTTTGCGAATTTATGTGGTGAATGAACAATACACAAATAAGAAGGAAATTAAGTGATATTAGATTTTAGAAGGACTTGGGAAGGAAGAAAAGAAACTAAAAAATCTATTTGGTCTTATAATTGAAAATAAGGGACTTAAATATATTTTTCCTTTATTTATATATATAAATAAATAACTCCTGTTACCAATTCAACTTGTACTTGGATTTGGAACCTTGTGAAAACCAATTTCTACTACGTACAAGTCGGAAATGGTTTCTAGTAGTCGAAAAATTTTCGCACCATATCACCTTCAACGAAGTGTCGATTAATACTAGTCCATCAATGAAATATTGTATTAGATTCGTGTAAAAATTATATATATACATATATTTTTTTTGAAGTATAAACCAGTACTCCATGTGTCTCAAAATTAAAATGTCTATTTTACTTTTTTCTTTTTCAATTTTACTTTCTTGGTAGTCTCTCAAGGATGCCACAACCATAAAAATTGAAAATAGACATGGCTCATGATCCGAGCTTGAATTCAGTCTCCTATCTTGAGTTGAATGTCCTTAACTTAACTGGTAACAGTATAGAAGACATGTGGTGCACTCACAGTTTACCAGTTGGGGGTCAGGTTTTACTAGTTGGATTTCCCTTATCACAAAAAAAAAAAAAGACTTTCTTGGTAATTCTTTTGATACATTTTAATTAAAAATATTAGTATAATGGCAACTAAATTCAAAATACTACAAAATATATAGTCTTAAAGGTAAATATTCAAACCAATAATCTAATATTGGATGGGTAGAGTACCATAATTTTAGAAAAATAAGAATTTGGAATGTGAAGATTTTAATAATTATGATTGCATTCTTGGTGTAGCTATCAGTACTAGAAAACGCCAGAGTGACAGAAATTAGAGGACAAAATTCCATCCCTAAATGAGATAAATTTGCAACGGAAAAATAAATAGTTTCTATTTAGAGATTGATTAGAGATGGAATATTCAGTCTAAATTGTAACAGGTTAGCAATAAAAATTTAATTGAAATTATTTTTTTTAAATATAATCATTTTAGAGAAGAAATCCGCCATTAAATTGGAGATGGTTGCATGAGTCTCTATTTAGCAACAGAAATTATATCACTAAATTAGTTACAGATACTTTCGTCTTTATTTAACAACCGAAAGTCCATCACTAAATCAATATCAATTACAAGCAGATGAAAGGAAAAAATTAGAATAGGCTAATAAAAAAATCAAAATCAAAACACGAGATTTATGTGTGAGATGTTTAAATTTCACTAAATTTTAAAGATTTCAGGGCACGAGCGAAGTAACCAATAGGGCCTCCGAATTGACACGCCCAGCGAGACACAATATTGATGACATGATCGTATTATATATGTTAATTTTGTTTAATCAATAACCTGTTAATTATTTCTAAAATTTTTTATATATTTTATTTTTTTACAATTCACATTAATTTTTCATTTTATTTTTAATTGATAAGCATATTTTATAACTAGATAGAAGATTGAGGTTATACTAATAGTCCAAAAATGTTTACATTCAAAGAAATATAACTACAATAAATTAACAAATTTTTCTCAATAAAACTAATTAAATTATTTAAATTATATAAAACACAAAATAAAAATTCATCATAGTCGTAGTATCGCACTGAGTGTTCATTCTAGTTTTGTTTAATTACATGACCTTTTAACTTTGTTGGGTTGTAAAGTTCATTCCCATATAAAATTTATCAGCAACATATATTCAACGCCACAAAATTGAATATATATGCATAGGCATGAGTATAGGTGTTAATATTATAAATATAATATACTCTCTATAAATTTAATTAATTTGTAGATGAAGTGATAACTCAAGGGGCAATGCCTCATTGCCTATACAATTGCCAAATATGTAGTACTCTATGATTTGTGCTGAAATGGCATGTTTTTCAATTGTATCTTTGTGTGTAAAATATTTTGAGATTAACTTTTGAGTGTATAAATGCATGTAATGACTTAAAAAGTTTCTCTTAAATCAAAACATAAAAGTAGAACTTTGTAAACATAAGCAATTTTAAGAGCCCAAAAAGTCTTGCAGAAGCATCTTGAAGGGAATGCACTAGAATCCTATTTAAGGTAAGCCATACAGATTTTGTTAAGTATAATAAGTAAATATACTTAACAAATCTTCTCTAAAAGTTTAAACTTTTAGATAAAGTGATAACTTTAATATGGTATTAGAGTCTAGGTTATAGGTTTAAAAACTCACCACCATCTATTTAAAATTATTAAATTAACCACGTGCAAGTTCTAAACAAATTACTATTTCTTCGACAGACCCTTAAAACAAAATGGAAAAATAGGAAAGAAAAAATTTTGCATTACCTTGCTAAGAGGGGTGGGGTCTTTGATTGATTTGTCTTTTGTCCTCCTTCTATAGATTATTAGTGCTGGGACATATATATCAAAAGCTCAGCTGCAATTTGAGTGAAATCTTTTTTTTTTTTTTTTCAATTTCAAAGTAGTAATTGAGGTTACACAAAATCAGAGACAGAAAGAGAAATTGTTTAATTTGGTAAAGGATTCTACCAGGGGAATTATATTAAATTCCTTTTAAATTGTACAAGAAAGGAATTCTGTAAGTGAGGGGCATATCAAATCCTTTTTACAAGTTTTTAGATAAGGTGGTGACTCTTATACATTTAAAATAGAAAAAAAAATGATAATCTTAGAATCCAAATTTGTTATAATATAGAAGTAAGGGCCTAAACCTCCTACTTTGAATGGAACAGTTCGAATTAAGATATTCTATGCTTTCTTAACTTACACTGTTGTTTTTTTTAACTTGTGTGACAATCTTTCCTTTCAAATTCGTTGTTGATTTTCTTTTTTCTCATTCAAACTCCTATGCGCCATATTTTTTAAGTACCAAATTAAAATACTCATTAAATATCTTAAATTTATTAACCTCATAATAAATTTTAGACATTTTTAGTTTAAAAAGATATCAACTTATTCACACACACTTCACCGCAATAAATTAGGTCTTTTTCATACATATATATATAGATGCATACAAAGTATTGTGCTTATATGTTTACATATGTGCATATATATGGTGATATCTTTTCTAATCTAAAAGATGTCTAAAATTTATTATATTGTTGTTAAAGAATTTAAAGTATTTAGTAATTATCTTTATTTGGCAGTTAACATAGTACTAGATATATGAGTTGGACTAGAATAAATATTATGTAAGATTTGAAAGAAAAAGAATACCACATTATTTTTATGTAAGATTTTCCCTCTCACTTCTTTCCATGAGTTTTTGTTTCTGTTTTTTCACTCGTCCGATCTACCAGTAGCCCACTTGGGAAATTGGGGGTGCAGCCCACTTGGCGGATTGAATGGGTGTCGGGGCGCCACTGTCCGACGACCGTAACTTTTGATCAATAAGGCGAAAAACAGCGCACAGTATATCCGCAAAAACACTCACCAAGTTCCATTATAAGTGCAGGATTGTATAGCCTGCTAGACTGGACCCAGGTTCCGGAGTCCAAAAACTAACACCATTAATTACAATATGAAAAATACCCTTTTTTTCATTTTTTTAATTGGGATTTTTCTATTAAAATATTTTAGAATTTAGATCCTTAATATTTGTGAGTGAGTTGAAGCTTAAAGTCCCCACTGTTTTTTTCCCCCAACAATCAAATAGAGAAGTCTAATGAAAGACAAGTTCAGGAAAATTTTTAATTTTATCCTTTTTTTTTTAAAATTATTGCAAAAACACCCTAGTTTTAAAATCATTTGCAAAATACCCTCTTCGGTAAGTCACCTACAAAAGTTTCCATTAATTCCGGGAATAAAAAAATTTTAAAAAAGTTGTTGGGAATTTAAATACTTTCGGTAAGTCACCTACCGAAATAAGCACAGAAACGGCAGGTGACTTACCGTTTACTGTTTTATCGGGATGCGTTAAAATTAAAAAAAAAAAAAAACGGTTGGGCCATTATGATTTTCGGTAAATCACCTACCAAACGGTAGGTGACTTACCGTTTATTTTGGCTATAAATACCCACTATTTATTTTGGCTATAAATACCCCCTCCCCACCCCATTTTTCCCCACACCCGAGCTTACCCCACCCTTCACCCTTCCCAGCTTTGGTATTGTGCGAAAAAAAATATATATTTTGGTCCTTTTTTTTTACAAAAAAGTTTGCTCCACGCGTAGGAAAGTGCCTTTACTTGTAAGTTTTCTACATTCTCGCCTATTTATTTGTTATATATTGAATTTTATATGTATATACATGTTGTTAATATGCATCGTATGTATGTATATATGTAATGTATATAGTATATGTACATGTGATATTAAAACGTCTACAATCTTGATATGTATTATTATGTGTGTTATATATATGTGTTTATTTTAGTTGCATATATGCAGGTGTGTGTTTATTTTACATGCATATGTATATATATTTTTTACATGCATATGAATAGGATATTTATCGTAATTTTGTAATGTATAACCTTTTCGTTTGGTAAAGATTTATAGTATTTAAAAAATGTAGAAAGATTTTAGAAGTTGATTCCGAATTTTAGAAATCTCATAAATCGAGAGTTATAGTATTTAGAAAATTTAGAAAGATTTTAGAAGAAGTTATGAATTTTAGAAATTTCATAGAGCTGAGATTTATAGTATTTAGAAAATTTAGAAAGATTTTAGAAAAAGTCATGAAAATTTAGAAAGATTTTAGAAAAAGGTTTTAATTTTAGAAATTTCATCGAGCCGGGATTTATAGTATTTAGAAAAGTTAGAAAGATTTTAGAAAAAGTTATGAATTTTAGAAATTTCATAGAGCCGAGATTTATAGTATTTAGAAAATTTAGAAAGATTTTAGAAAAAGTTATTAGGAATATGGTGTCGTTTATTAGGAACGAGAACTATGTTTAGTTAGTTAAAAACGTAATATAATTCAATAGAAAATTAATTTAATTTAAAAACGTAATATAATTCAATAGAAAATTAATTTAATTTATTGAAAAATAATTCCTAAGGAATTTCCTTAGGATTTTCTTAAAATGTACTAGGAAATTATTTGATTAGAAGATTAATATAAATGTTTGTAACTTATTAGCAAAATTGTACAACTGTCTAGGAACAAGAATATGGTTTATTTGCTAGAAAATTATTATAAAAAATTAGTTACACATATTAACTGTTTGATCGCAGGATAATATCGTGGATGTCCGCCTTAGACCCCAAGATGCATCCCTTTTGGTGCATTACGCCCAGCATAGGATGCAGATGTTGATAGGGGAGATTGCGTCAAAGGATTTGCGCACGCAGCGGGGAGACAGGTACTTGTTCCAGACCCCAGAGCACCCGTTAGTACAGGAAGAGTTGTTGCGTGCGGGGTTCTATGGCTGTTACAAGGCAAGTTGGCATGAACTAGACCACGCCTTATTGACAGCCGTCTTGGAGAGGTGGCGGATGGTGACACACACCTTCCACTTGCTTGTCGGAGAGGCCACTATCACACTACAGGATGTGGCCGTTTTATGGGGGCTACCGGTGTTTGGTAACCCCATCCCGCACTTACCCACGACGAGGCGCGATTATGGTGAGTAGGCAGCGCTTTTCTATGATCTTTGCGGCATTACGATGAAAAATAAACATATGGAGTTGAAATCTGGAAAGATCAGGCCGTCTGAGGTGAAGCGGTTGTATGAGATGACTTACCAGCACGAGGTCGAGGGTGCAGCCGCAACGCGACGTGCCCGTCTATGGATGTTCGGGTACATAGTCTCTCATCTCTTCGCCAATACCAGTGGCAGCTGGGGGAACATGAACTGGCTGACTTTGCTCACGGACATTGAGGCCGTGAAGGGATTGAACTCGGGTGCTGCTGCGCTAGCATATTTGTATAGGGGGATGGATGCCTTTGTATATTCCGATAGGACATACCTCTGTGGCGGCATCACCCTGCTGCAGGTACTGCGCATAAGTCAATTAATAATTGTTTGTAAATATCACGTGATTTCTATATGGTATTAACTTAACTGTCCATTTATTTGCAGTGGTGGATATGAGACAGGTTCGACTGTTTCCGTCCCACACTTATTGAGTCCAGGCCCTAAGACATCCAGAGCAGGATGCACCCGCACGAGGTCGGATGGAACCTACCAGATGCGCCACGGGGGGCAATGTACCTTATAGAGAAGTCCTTTGTAGACACGGCCAACGGGGGCCTACTACTATGTCATTGACAAGCTTTAGCCCGACCAGGTTCGTTTTTCATAGCAAATGTAAGTAGTATGTTAAATTTATTTCTATGCTGGCGAAGTAGTACTAACCTTAAGTATCTATGCACTTTTACATTGCAGTTTATTTGGCAGCCATATAGAAACATTATAGGGGATCTGCCGGATTACTGCACAGAGGGGTCGGACTGGTGGAAGACGAAGGTCCCCCTGCTCTGCGGTGGATTGGTTGAATGGCATCGAGCTGATCGTGTGTTGCGCCAATTTGGGATGCGCCAGCTGATCCTAGACGCCCCTGAGCCGTTCATTTCCCAGGCACACTTGAAAGGGAAGGAGATGTTGAAGCCCCTGGACGTGGAGCAGTGGCATGGGCGATGGGCCAGGGCGCAGGATGTTGTAGTGAACGGTGTCGTTGAGGATAGGCCAGATCCAGTGTACCTGCAGCAGTACATGCAGTGGTACCGACACCGATCTATCATTCGGATTGGCTATCCGTCATGGGTACCTCGTCGTGTGGGATATATTGCGACAACACAGGACGAGCATTTTATGGTAAGTTGACCTTATTGGTTATTGGCATACTGCATAACGTTTTTCCCGATAGATGAATGATACGAAGTAAATATCTTTTTCGTAATTATGTTTTGCAGGCTTCGACATTGGGCCGTGCATTCCATCACATGCGGCGGGCCTCGCAGCAGCACAGCCAGGGAACGTTGGCACAGAATCGTTTCTGGCCAGAAATGGATCATGTCGTGTCCCAGATGCAGCGGGCCCTGGAACAGACTAGGCATGATGATATTTTGGCGACGCCCTCGTATTTTGACCTGCCCGATGCATCAACCCAGCCATCGATATAGCCTCGTTGGTCGCAGCCGCCTCCAACATACCCATGGACCCAGACACCTCCCCAGGCTGCCCCGTTATACTATTCGCATCCGGGGCAGACACTTACACAGCAGCCCCCACCGGTATACCCATGGGCACACGCCCCACCGCAGCAGCCCTTATCGACCTACCAGTGGGGCTAGCCGGGGCCTAGTGGATTGTCTTACATGCAGTATACCCCATCTAGTCAGGGTATCTATCTGTTTACATCCACACCAGCCGCCCCACCACGTCCGCCCATGTCATCGCCGTTTGTGTACGAGCCGACGCAGATGACCATGCCGATGGGGGTATCGACGGACCCGTCCACATCCCCACTGCGAGTTGAAGACTATCTTGCCCCACTATAGGATGTGGAGTGTGGGGATCAGGGCGGTGGTGAACAGGGTGATGCGCAGGGTGGGGAGCAGCAGCCACCGGCCGACGAGGTACCGCCACATCGAGCTGGGAAGCGCCCTTCTACATCGCAGCCGCAACGAGTCCAGCCCCCTCGCTCGAAGAAGGGACAGCCTCCGGCGTGTGGGACTCATTAGCTTTGTTTTTTTCTCTCAATTTTTAATTTATGTAAAAATTCTTTTCTTTTCCAATATGTAAATGAATACCAGTCATTTAACAAACTAGTTTTACATGAATTACATTTCAGTTCAAGTTCAATAATTTTGTCTACGACAAAGTTTAACAAACATTAAAGAAATCCATCTACATTACATCATACATTACATCCCGGAACACATTCAACTTGAAAGCCATTCATTACTCTAAAAATTACACGTAGTGAACACAGTACGATACATTTCTAACAAACATTATCAGAACTATTGTTGTGTGGGCCTAGGTTGATTTTGAGGGCAGCTGGCCACGTTGTGACTCGGTTGACCACAATTTGAACACCTTCGTCTACGAACTTGGTTCGAGCGATCCATCTCATTAAGGATGTGGCTTCCCCCGGTGGTCCTCTGTTCCTGTGACGCAGTTTACTTGGATTGGGCTGCAATTGCCAAGCAGGTGTATTTGGCCAATAATCAACATGTCCCAAAGGTTGAAATGGGACGGCATACGTATTCGTGTATGCTTCGACTTTATATTCAACCGGAAACATGTTAACTAACCGGCCTACCTGTGTTGTACATGTCTTCTCATTAAACCTAACCACTTATATAGGACGTTTGTCAGTAAATGATTCCGGCAACCGGCCTACCTGTGTTGTACCTGTTTCGTAGTGAAAATGAAACACGTTATGAAGATGTGACTTTGCCTCTCATTTGTCAAACAATTCCCTGACTCTAGCAGGCAGGAGAAATTGTTGTCCAGCCAAGTGCCTCGCATGTATAGACCGGTTGTAGAAGTATTCAGCACACTTCGTGAAAGTGTGTGACACTAACGCTGTAATAGGCAAATTCCTCACCCCAACAAGGACACCATTGAAACACTCAACGTTATTTGTAGTCATCATACCCCATCTCGAATCTCCATCGGCACACAGCGTCCACATCTCCCGGTCTATATTGGTGAGATAGTCGTATGCACGTTTACCAGCCCCGGTTGGTGTTGGGTCAACTCTCAAAATTTTTTGCATCACTTCTACGTGTTTGCGTACTTGATTTTCCTTACCAGCTGTCCAACATAAGTCCTTTATATACTGGTTGTGGAACTGTTTCATGACATTATTTTTGAGGTACCTCAAGCACATCCAATGCTTCACCCGCAATTGCCCATCAGATGAGATACGATTCACAGCAGAAAAAATTCTAGCATGTTTATCAGACACTATACAAATCTCATCCATATCATGCAGCAAATGCATCCGTACAAGTTGAAGGAACCATGACCAACTTTCGGTAGTCTCTACATCAACAACTGCAAACGCCAACGGTAAAATCTAACCGTTCGCATCAGCTGTCAATGTTGTTAATAGATGGCCCTTATATGGACCGCGCAGGTGAGTACCATTGAGAGAAAGCACTGGACGACAATACTTCCATGCTGCAATGCATGGGGCAAACGCCTAAAACACATAATCGAAAATTGTGGTTCCTTGCGTCGACCCTTGGAAGAACTTGTATGTTACAACTGTCCCCGGATTAGTTGCCTTGACAGCTCTAAAAAATCACAGAAGTTACTGGTACGACTCGTCCCAATTGTTGTACACCATTTCAATGGCCTTATTTTTGCCACGCCATGCCTTTCCGTATGAAATGTTCACATGAAAAGTGTCCATAATGTGTGCTCATACAAAACCCACATCGAAATCAGGTTTGTGTTTTACGAAGTGTATAATCGTATAACCGACCAGTACTGCGGTAACATTTTTATGGTCGGCCCTTCGTCTATCACCGAAACAATTATGCACGCCCCAATACTTTGTTATTTCAAACTGGCGATGCGTGGATTTTCGAATTGCCCGCAACTCCCACCTGCATGGATTTGTAAGGTTGGAAGCATTTACGCAACAAACAACTCATAAATCTGGTTCAGACCTTTTCACTTTGTATTCACGTTGTACCTTTATCGAGTACATCTGAACCACCCGAATCACATCCTTCTTTGATGGGAAAATTATTCCTTTGGCCAATTCCTTCTCGGCCCAAAATATTTGCGTTTTGTGCTCCTCCATACTGTCAATATAATATTCTTGACTAACGGTATGAAGTAGAGCAGTTTCATGTACAGTGTGCATCGGTACGGCCCCATCAGTGGACCCTGCACCAACTGATGGCCTTTCATGTTCCTCATTGACGTTCGCAGTGTTTTCGTTACCATTGAAGACGTCATCATCATTGTATCAGGCGTCGTTCTCGTTCAGGGCCATGTCCTCATGTTCTTCGTCAGGTTCAGACATAAATGTGTCCATGTTCAAGTCCACCATCATAATATGAGATGGCCCTGCTATGTCACTCCCAGCAGCATCATGTGATGGTTCGGCATTCAAGTCGGGAACAGCGCAACCACGCTGGAAATCACTGCTTCATTGCGGGTTGTACACGTCGTCTGCCTTTACTTCGACAATAACATGAGCATTATTCATGTTATTATCATTACATGCTATTCGAAACACGTCCATCAAATCATCATTGTTCGATTCTTTGCCTCGCTAAAATGTGGATATCAGAATCGCACGACCCCCGATTGAAAACGATGCGATAGCTCCACCCTGTCGATGCCATACCGCAAATTAAGTTTCTCATAGACACTATAAACAAATTCATTGTATGATGTTTCATATGTTATTTTGATCTTACGAACAGGCCTCGTTGTTTTATATTCGATACCGTACGGGCCATTTATTTTTTCTCCGCCATAATATAAAAGAACAGAGATTATATTCATATTTTTCTTACTGACTAAAATATTATATGGATAGTACACAAGAATGTATGTGTGGAAAATAATTGGAAAGATTTTTGGCGATTCGAAAATCAAGGATACTAGGCGGAGTGGTAAAGAGAATAAGAAACTATGTACTTTGGTGTTGGGGCGTTTGGGGATGGAAGAGTGGGGGTTAAATAGGGGTTAAAATCATAAAGAAACGGTATGTGAGTTACCGGTCAATGGGGAATAATGGCACAAAGAACAGTAAGTGACTTACCTGTCAAAGCTAATAACGGTAACTCACTTACCGTTCCTGAGAAATTGCAGCGGTAAGTGACCTACCGTTTATTCCCTAATAACGGTAGGTCACCTACCGTTCTTGCTGACACTCTGGCACACTCGATATATTCTCTGACAGCTGGAAGAACGGTCGGTAGGTGACTTACCGAAGAAGGTATTTTTGCAAACGATTTTAAAATTAAGATATTTTTGCAATAATTTTAAAAAAAGGGTAAAAATAAAAATTTTCCGTGTATGGTTGGCACTTGGCAGGCAGGAACCAGAACCCTCCACGTGTAAGGCAGTGAGCCGACAGCTGGAATGGGTTCGTAGAATTCCATGATAGATGCTGACTGAAAGAGAAACTCATTCGCTAATGTGTTGAAATCTTGTGGTCACGATGTTGCCCCCTTGAACATGGGAAAGCTGTCACGCATGTTGCCCTGGTGTCCCATGTTTAGTTTTGACCACAAAACCCATTAATCCATCACCTACTCCAGGTAGTTTCTTTCCGCAGGTCCACGCCATGCATTTTTGCTTCCATTAATGA
Organism: Cordia subcordata; assembly: GCA_028554755.1. Lineage (NCBI taxonomy): Eukaryota > Viridiplantae > Streptophyta > Magnoliopsida > Boraginales > Cordiaceae > Cordia > Cordia subcordata. Next base: position 7,669,294 of record JAPTOF010000023.1, read on the forward strand.
AATCCCCAAAAGAAATTCTCCCGATTTTGTATTTTCAGAATTTTTCAACAGTAATAATTGATATCGAATGCGATTCATGACCCGAATTCGGTCTCACTATCTTGCCTAGAGTGAGTGTCTCAACTTACATAATGTTTAGTATAAAAAAGGTGCTATACACCCTAAGTCTATAAGTTAGTGATCAAATTCCGAAATTGTTCCGGTGATCGAATATTGCTAGCTGAATTTTTTTTGTTATAAAAGAAAAAAAAACTCCCATTTTTCGAAAAGAAAAAAAGGGTCCACGCCATTGGCAATGGATGGCTCACGTGGCTAAGGCCATGCTTGCTTCTTATCCTTCATACACGTCAACTATCTCCTGGCCATACCTCAAGAGATTTAGCACCTCAATTTCTATATATAAACTAGTTATATCTACAATTCATGCTATGTCTCTGTGCATATATATCATTCTTGCATTTGCCATTTCCATATCTGGCTTTGATGGGTTCAATTCAGGAGCTGAAGATGAACAAGAAAAAGAGAGTCAGAAGAAGAAAAGGGGGAGTAGCAGCTCACAGGAAAATGGAGGAGCTGCAGCGGGTTGTGCCTGGTGCAAATAAGCTGCACGTAAGTCAATTGCTTCTTCACACAGCAACTTATATTTTGTTCTTGAGGATGCAAATCAATGTGTTAGAAGTTCTTATTCATCATTCTCGCAAGCAATGATGGCAATGTGCTTTTAAGGAGGAGAGATATACAGCAGCAACCATGGCTGTGTTCAGGCACTCATCATGATGATCCATTCAAATCTGTGCATGGCATCGTCATGTGTGGTTGCCTAGTTGGGTAGCAAAATGATGTGCTAGAGATTCTCCAACCAATGATCTCTCCTCTCTGAGCAGGATTTGTTGATCTGTAAGGCATAAATTAATATATACATGTTATAAGACCTAGATCTCCATTTGCTTATGATGTACCAAGTTAGCTTTCCATAGATGGATATTACAACGAAGAGGAAATAGTAAAACAAGTTTCCTTGTATTCATTCATTAATTAGAGTAAATCTCGTGCAATATATGGGGAATAAGTTTTTTTTTTTTTTTAAGAATCTATATGTGAGGATAACATACAAATATATTTTTCAAATTTGATTTTTGTAAGTTTTCAATACTAATTATTTTTTATGAAAGATTTTCAGTAAATAAAAGTAAATTGTTTATGAAAAATCTTTAGTAACGAAATAAAATAGTTAAATTGAGAAACTAAAATTAAAATATGATATGAAATGGGCAAAGAAGGAACAAAAGGTTTTTAAATAAAAATATATAATATTGTTAATTAGCAATTAAATAGATTTAAATCAAATTATTATTATTTATATATATAAGATCAACTAAATGCTTTGTTAAAGGGGAAAAAAAGACTTAGAATGATAATAAGTGGCGTGCACTAAAAAGCCATTTATTTTTTTATATATATAATATATAGATTTTCATAGATGATCATTGAAAATGTTACTTGACTTATAGTCTTGCTTGAGAAATTTCTGAAAAAACGTATATGCCATTCACGGATATTTAGATTGTATACGCGATTCACAGATACTTGGATTGTTTGTTTTTAAGCATCAGATTAAACAGGTCTCTTCAGTTATTATTTTTCTCTTAGATCGATCCTACTATTAGTTAAAATGAACTTAGGAGTTAGTTCTTTTTGCCTAGAACCTAAAAGTTAGTTGTCTCTATATAAAATGTCATTTTTCTCCTAATTATGAGACAAGTGACATGGCAGACATTTCATAGTTTCTAATCTTTTATTTTTTATGATTGATTAATTAATTATTTTGGTGTGTAAAAAAATTCTCAGATGCTACGACCATTTGAAAAACATTTAACGGTTCTTTTTTTAAAAGGGAGGCAATACTCTCAAGAATTTTCTTACAAAAAGCAAAAATAAAAGTAGGAAAGACATATAAAGCCGAGACCTTCTATTCTATTCTTAAATGTGTGATGATTGATAAACCCAACTATGTACAAAAACGAACCAAGCATGACATATAATGCAAACTTAGAGACCCTTAAAACAACTAAAGGTGACTGCAAGGATAATATAAGAAAGCTAAAAATAAGGTAGTACTATTACTTTTTTTAAAAAAGTCCAAACAAAAGATCAGGCAAAAAACAAAAGAGGAAGCTTTTAAAAACATAAAGGAAAAAAAAATTCAATAGATTTTTATAATTATTTTAGAAATACTTTATTCGACTTGAATAGAATAGAATACAAGACTTTTAATGTGTGAAGAAATGAATATTTTAATAAGGTTTCAATAATAATCTTGTCTTTTTACAAGAGATTTTGAATGGTTGGATAGAAATTGAAATTTAAAAGCAAAATAGAAAAAGGATATTCTTTAGGTTAAAAAATAATTATAAGTTAATAATACTTTTTTGAAGGACAGGTGCCAAGTGAATGATAAAAGTGACACTAACGGGAAAGACGTATGCTTTCTTTTTGCATAATATATAGATTATGATGAAATTAACTACGAAAGCCATGTCAAACTTCCTAGATGATCACAACACATGATTATTGGGAAAGTTTCCAACTTTCAATCTTTTCACCCTTCAAAGTGGTGAATGTATCATGCCAAAAAAAATATACATTAGGTATTTTGTATAGTTCTCATGTATCAAAGGGGTGGATGAATCATGCAAAAAATAAATGAATAAATAAAAACAAAATGAAAAATACAAGGTTTTCGTTATATACGTTAATTGGCCACGTGACCATCACATGACCGTTTTTAGGGCCAAGATAAGGATCAATTATATTACAACAATTTTTGCAAATATTGAAAACCAAGTTGGTCATTTTTTTTTTTTGTTAAACCCCACACCCATGGGATTGAACCGAGGACCTCACGCTTGGAGAAATAGTCTCAATTACTTAAACTATTCTTAATTCTAACAAAATTGGTCACTTTTGAAACAATAAGGACGACACTTTTTGAATGCATTAGAGATTAAATAGATCACTTTTGAAATAATAAGACTAAATTGATACTTGCTATAAATAATAGGAAGCATTGTGAAATTGCCCCTCATTAAAGGCAAAAATGGTAATCTGTGAGGTCAACCAACTCTTTTTTTACTTATTATATTTTTAACTAATAACAACTTAACAGAGTGACTCAAAAAGGAAAAAAGAATAATTTAGACACTTATTTAGACTAATACCTTAAACACAAAGAAACTTAACATGTCTATTTTACGTTTTAAAACAACAAAGCCGCTCACAAGTGGAGATTGAGTTTCATATGAATATAGGCAGGTTGATGCACGTTCCTCCAGTGATTGTCTATGAAAACGGTTCAGCCTTGCACAAACGCACAATTTAACCAGAACGTTCGATCATGGTCTCTGAGAAGGGTCCTCTTGCATGAATGACATATTTTCACAATCATATGTGGAGTTCATACACACTATAATCTGGACCATCTGGTGATCATCAAGTAGTAGTCCTCATTTTTCAATACAAACACCTTATTTTGATTTCTTTTCCTTTGCCCTGGATGTTGGGCAACAGCTTATTCGCATAACTCTTCTGGCTTGTTTGGCTTATTTTTTTCTAAAATTGCTTTTCTTAACAACTCTTGAGAAAAAAAAAATGCTCTTTTTCTAGAGAAAAAATTGTTTTTTCCGAAGAGGTCGGAAGGATGATCAAAATTTAGAAAGCGTTTTCATAAATTACTAGTTTGCAATCTCTTGAACCAGATTCCTGGGAGTTGGTGATAGTTCATTTCTGAATTAAACTAAAAATTGGCTAGAGATAATGTTGGGAAAATCGAGGACGCAAAACACACACCCACTCAGCGGAATTAAATCACGAGTAACGAGAAAAGAATACGTACTATTAAACGTGGGCCGGCCCTTTGCCTACGTCCACGATCCCCTCTGGAATAAATTCCACTATTCAACAATAATGGAATTACAACTCAGATGATGATTTTTTGCACGGACAGAAAAGTCTAAACCCTCCCCATAGAGTTCTTATAATGGTTCTATCCTCAACAGGACTAGAACGAATATAAGACACTCTCGATACTCTCAAGCTCTCTCTCACCCACACCCCCCATGGGGTGTGGTCCTAATGTACACTTTATACAACTAATACAAGAGTCCTATTTATAAAGGAGATTTCCTTGTCCTCCAAGACAAAGGATTTCCTCAACTATCAATCCTACCATAATTAAGACTCTAACCATAACTAGAATTTTAATTCTCATTAAAATTCTTTCCTAATTTATATGGGCTTGGACTTAACAAATTCCTCCATTCGCGAAAAGTCCGAATCTTCTTTGCTGCAACTGGAACCTCTTCACAGTTTTCATGCTGGAACCCTCGCTCGACAACACTCTTCACGGCAGCAGCTACCAACACATCCTAGCAGGTTTTCGGAGTCATGCCCAACATCCCTCTTCGTGCCGTCTAACCTCGACCTCTTGAGATTGTTTGTATCCTTCCTCGACACAAGGCATCCCGGACGTGGTCTTCTTTCTAACAGTAGCATTCTTTATCAGTCATGTGGCTAGGACTCTAATCGTTCAGCTACATAGACTCTCTTCGCCTGACTCCTCCCTCGAATCGAACCTTCTTCAACTAGTCTACTCATCTAAACTTCTTTCCTCTAGAAGTTTGTTCACTAGTCGGCTAAATGTGTTTGCTCGCACAATGCTTCAAAGACTTTCGCAGAATTTCATGACCACTTCATTGTTTTACCCAATTTCAAGGTTCACCCACGATACATTAAGAAATTTGGCAAAACGGAACTCAAAAAACGAACTTAGGACGTCGAAATTATGTAGGAACACCCTCGGTCAACACGGTCAAACGTTTGTAGCCCGGTCAACGCTGGTCAAACCTTTCGTTTGACTGTTTGACCACAAACTCACAAAACTTGACCTGCTTGTATCTTACAATCCGGCCGTCGTGTCGTCACGAAATTTTAGCAGCTTACTCTCCTCTCCGAGAAGAAAACCCAGCAATAAACGGATCGTCGATCGGACTCCAGGAAGGCTGCCAAACGTGACCAGCAGATCAGCGAATTTTTTTTTTACTCCTCTTCGGCGTTTCTTTTTTCGTTTTTCGTGCAAATCAGTGTCCTCTTTCCAACCAAGCTTTGATACCACTTGTTGGGAAGATCGAGGATGCAAAACACACACTCACTCAGCGGAATTAAATCACGAGTAACGAGAAAAAATACGCACTATTAAACGTGATTCGGCCCTCTGCCTACGTCCACGATCTCCTCTAGGATAAATTCCACTATTTAACAATAATGGAATTACAACTCAGGTGATGACTTTTTGCACGGACAAAAAAGTCTAAACCCTCCCCATAGAGTTCTTATAATGGTTCTATCCTCAACAGGACTAGAACGAATATAAGACACTCTCGATACTCTCAGGCTCTCTCTCACCCACACCCCCCCCCCATGGGGTGTGGTCTTAAGGCACACCTTATACAACTAATACAAGAGTCCTATTTATAGAGGAGATTTCCTTGTCGTCCAAGACAAAGGATTTCCTCATCTATCAATCCTACCATAATTAAGACTCTTACCATAACTAGAATTTTAGAATTTTAATTCTCATTAAAATTCTTTCCTAATTTGTATGGGCTTGGACTTTGAGCCATAACTCAACAGATAATCATATATGTTAGTGACTAAAAGTGGACTATCGTTGCATATCAGAAGTGTGCAATATGCATAAAGTTTTATGCAAAATATTTGGACAAGTACCCAGAATTATTATTTTTCGAACTTTGGGTTCAACGCAGTACTTTAATAACAAAAGAGTCAATTAGGTCAGGGTTCACTATCCATTTGTAACCTTTCCAAGCTGCCGGTCATAAGAGACAATCCAGCCGGACTTGGATCCTCTCGTAAAATCAGTCGATTGACAGATCGATATGGATACGGATCAAACAATCGCCAGCAGTGTTGTCTTGTTCCAGAATAATGCCAATTATTCACCACATTTTAAGCAAAGGGCAAAGGAGAAACAAGCTAGGGGGACAAGTCGCGAATCCCAGCTAGTTCATCATCACAGATATGGATCCGTCTCGATTGTTTGCAGTTTCAGTAATGTCCTGTCTCCTCTTCTCACTGGTGAGTTCAGAAACAGAACAAGTGAAGCAAGCACTTGTTCAGTTCATGGAGAAAATTTCTCCAGGGAACTTTCCAGGAGAGGTAAACTGGGGCTGGAATTTGACTTCTGACCCCTGTATTAACAAATGGGAAGGCATTGTTTGTGATAGAAGTTTGTCTGTCAGGAAAATAGTCCTGAATAATCTCAATCTCTCTGGAACTCTTGACGCTGGTTTTCTTTGCGTGACAAGATCCCTGACTATTCTCAGCCTTCATAACAACAATATTGCTGGACAAGTACCGGAAGAGATATCAAATTGCAGACTTTTAAGGCATTTGTATCTGCAAGGAAATAAATTTTCAGGCAAAGTTCCAAAGGCTATCTCCAAGTTAAGTAACTTGCAAAGGATTGACATATCAAACAATGAATTTTCAGGTGAGCTGCCTGACATGTCAAGAATTCCAGGCTTGTTAGCTTTCAATGCTCAATTCAATCAGCTAACTGGACAGATTCCAAATTTCGATTTCTCTAACCTTGAAGCATTCAATGTCTCTCACAACAACCTAAGCGGTCCAATTCCTAGTGGCATCTTAAATCTTTTTAATGTAAGCAGCTTCATTGGTAATCCTGGATTATGTGGAAAGTCATTGCCGAATGAATGTCCAAGTCCTCCTCCAGCAGCCACGGAAAAGTTCGAAATTTAAGTGCTTCTTTTCTTTTCTCACTACAACAAATTTCACATTTTGTGATGCATAATTTTGTCATTAAAAACCATCAATAGTCGTCATATATGTTCAAATCACTAATAATTTTTGTGACGAATTTTGAGTTCGTCACTATAATAATATTTAGAATGATGAATAGTAATGTCACTTTTATTGCCATTATATAGTGACGAATATTGCCGCTGTAATTACATTTTTCAATTTCTTTTTTCTTTTTCTTTTGGCTTTTATCTTAGGCTGGTAGGGTCTGGCCATTGTTGTGTTTTTCTACTTTAATTTTAACTGTGGTGAGCTTACAAATTTTTAACTTTTCAAAACGATGTTGTAGTCCGATTAAATGAGAAAGAAATTTAAAATAATATAATGATGAATTATTCGTCTTTGCTAGTCCTTCCATCCCATCAATTTCCCCAGGTACAGGTGGACCTTTTTTCTTAATTTAATTTTCTCGGATATCCGAAATGTCGTAGTATATTAATTGATAATGGATATCAATTTATATCTCATACATCAGTTGAAATTATATAAAGAATTCGATGGACGAAGAAAACGAATAACAAACTATGAAGAGCAACTTCCCAGGTATAGCTTTTGGTCTATATTCCAAATGAGTAATGATTTTAAATCCGACATAATAGTGTGATATACCTTCATAAATAGATATATTTATAGAAAGAGTAATGTTATGTATCACTCTTTTTCTTTATCACTCATTTATAACTTTTTATGAGCCATTTTAGTTGTCATGTCATGTAGATAGACTTTTTTCTAATTTATTTTTATTCCCATAATAAATTTTAATTTTATATTTTCTCTCACAGCCTAATTATGTTCCTAATTTATTTCTCTCTCTTAATTTCCTTTTTCATTTAACTCATACCGACCATATCCAACTTTTTAACTCACGGTCAATTTCATTAACAGAAACTTTTAGTATGTGATTTCTATCATTAGGTCAACTGCGTAAAGTCGTTCAATTAACAAAATTGGATATCCTTTATTCCATATGAAATTTGATGTCAGCTCATGTCACCTATATCGCTTAACCCAATTAATCTTGATATATAAGGATAAGTGATATATCGAATTTGATGTATTAAACACTTAGTATAAGAGCACTTGATATGGGCCCAAATTCTCTACTTTACAAAGTTTTCAAGTGTAGTTGATATCGTTTAATTAAGAAAATTTGAAATCATTATACCCATATGAAATTGATATCAAATATCAAATCAAGTGTTTGGCAATATCAGATAAATATGTAATTGTTTGCTACAAATGAAAGTTTTTGGTATTGAAATTTACAATGACTCAGGAAATAAAAATGGGAGAAAAATAAGTTTGATAATGGCTGATATGAGTTAAACGAAAAAAAAAAAAAAAAATAGGACAAGAGAGTGTAGTTTTGTAGGAGCACCCCTCACTTGAGACTGAAATGTTTTGAGTTTGAGTCATTAATGGAGATAGGTGGAGAACCACAATTTATGCTCTTTAAAGAGAAAAAAATGAAAGAAAATAGTGAATTAAACAAGAGAGAAAAGATTAAGAAAAATAAATTAAGAGGCGAAATAAAAACTAGAAGAAATTTAAAATAAAAAACTAAAGCATAACAACTAAAGATGTCATGTAAAAAATAATTAAAAAAATTACATATAATATTTTTCTAGTATCACTCATTTTTCAAGATTAATGGCCTGTTTGGAATAGACTTATCTTAAATTTGAAATTTAATAAACATCTTATCTAATAAGTATCTGATAAGAAACAAATATCTGATTTAATAAGACTGTTTGGTTGCAAGTAATATTAACCAAAGTTGAAATGCTCAAATAAATTAATTTGACTGAAATACCCTTTGCAAAAGAGAGCTGACAACGTGCCATGCCCAATTAAAACAATAGTAATATGGGGATACAAAATTATCATTAAACTTTCAAATAATTCCCGGCATCTCCTTTTTTAGTTGATAAGCAATAAGTATGTTGTTCTTGTCTTATTTCTTCTAACTAGAAATAAGATAACTTATAATAAGCATCTTATGAAAAGTTTAAAATAAACACTTTTTTTATATAAGATATAAAATAAGATAAGTATTTTATCATAAGATTATAACAAACAAAGCATACATATAATTTCTTTCTAGTATTACTTATACTTCAAGATCCCAAAAGATGCTAACAATGTTAGGGGTGGGAATCGGATCAGATATTCGGATATCGGATTGAAAAATTAAGTATCCGATTGGATAGCAAAACACTACCTATCTGACCAGATACCGGATATTTGGATAACAAATAGTGCGGATACGAATTTTCGGATTTTCGGGTATTTCGAATGAACTAAAATACATAGAAAAAACAAGGAACATATTACTTGATGTTTTCTAATAATCCATAAACGGCCAATCAAGTTGTTAACTGAATATATAGATTTCTAATTGACATTTATAGAATGAAGAGTTACTGATTGCTTATTTCACTTCAATATCTATTACTCAAAATGAAGCATTCATATCTGCAAAAATTTAAGGTAAATTATTGGAACCATAAACTACTTTCTGCTGTGAACAGAGCCTTATGCTAAAGTAATTTTTAAACCATAACCAAAAGCAAAAAAACAATGTGAGACCGAAGGTGAAAGAAGGTTGGCAGGGGTGATATGTGAATGTGCATCTTTTACACTTGTAGGGTTATTTTGGCAAATAACTAGGACCATAAGGATTAGAAAGCAAATAATGCTAAAATTATCTCCATACATTCCACTACCAGATTAAACAAAAGGCAGAGGTACAGAGCTATTTTCGCTTCTTGTTTCTTCCCTAATCCGTACCCAAGAGTGGTGGGTGGTGCTATTGCGTGAAAGCTGCCGTCGTCGCTGCCTCTCTAACGCTGAAGCTACTGGTGTCGTGGTGCATAAAGGCTTGGGGGACTGGTGGTCGCCTGGTGGGTGTTGCTGGACTGCTGGTGTGTAAGGCTGGCCGTCGTCACTGGTGGTGCTGCACTACTGCTGGGTGCTACTACGGTGGTGATGTCAAGTGTGGTGTGCCGTGTGGGTGTGAGAGTGAGGGACTGTTGGGCGATGGGTCGATCAGATGCGGATACGGATACAGATTGAGTAGTCCCACCCCTAAACAATGTTAAACAACATCGTACGAAAGATAATACCAAAGGTAAGATTCCTGTATCATACTACGAGATCCCAAAAGGACAAAATGGTGAAGTGAAATGCCTCAAACTACTATATAGTTGAGGGACAAACTTTCTTAATGTGTATTTATTTTAGAGTAAATTGCATGTTATCCCTTTGTACTCTGGCTTATTTATATCATATCTCTTAAAGTATTAAAACTAGATAATTACTCTCTTATGCTCTGACCTATGTGCACCATGCCCCTGTAGTATCAAAACTAACTAATTATTTCCTTGAAGTTTTTAAAAGTGTGCAAAATACCCCCTTGCTATTATATATTTCAGGGGAATATTTTGTACGATTTTAGAAACTTTAGGGATATTTTACACACTTTTAAGAAGTTCAGGGCATAATTAGTTAATCTTGATACTACAAGGGTATGACACACAAAGGTCAGATAACAAGGGATAATTAGTTAGTTTTGATATTATAAGGGGTATGGTATATATAGGTTAGAGTATAAGGGAGTAATATACAATTTACTCTTTATTCTACGCATGCTTATCGTAAAAGGCCTTAGACTAGTGGAACAATGACAAAATGACATGTTGTGGCTTGACATCTGATTCAATTTAGTAATGTTAGTAATATTCTATTTTTATCAGTTAAACATTATTTTTTCTGTATATACTTAAATAATATGATTGGAAAAAAGAGAGAGATAACTAAAAAATTTTGAAATCATCATGTTACTATCGGGATTGATTCCTTAACTACCTTTTAGCTAATGAATTGTCCATTTTCACGATCTAGCCCAGTTAGACTCATAGTAGAGGATTGCAAATTAGTTCTCAACCAGAGAAGAGATTTCATTTTGAGGTATGAGGATAGAGAAGTCAACAGTTGTGTAGATTAGTTGCTTAATTACATCCTTGATAAAGCTATTAGGTTCAAAACACTTGTTGAGATCCCATAGTAGTCGGTCTCTTTGTTGGAGAAGAATATAATAGGAGTCACTACTTTTAGAAGAATTGTCACTCAACTAGCATTCACAACAAAAAAAAAAAAACAAAAAGAAGTTTGGACCATTATTATCCAAGTTATTAATCCAACTAGTTGTTTAAAGATTAATCCATACAATAAATTATTCATATAGTTTAATCATATTAAATTTTTAGTAGTACCCGTACATTATACGAACTAAACACCAGTTAATATACATTGTGAAGTTTGTGCCTGAAGTACCCGAGTTTGGAGTTTGGACCATTTCACTTCTCTATTTTGTCTCTTTGGGATCTCGAAGTACGAGACAGGAATTTTACCATTGGTATCTACTAAGTAGCATCTCTCATACGATATTGTTTAACATATGTAGTTTCTTCTGTGTAGGAAATTTTACAAAACCTTTCAATTTTATGCATTGGTAATAACGGGGATATCGGGGATTGGATTAAAGAAGGGCATTGAAGTGGGGTAGTGACACGGGGTGAACATGAGGTGGGAAGTGTATTTGTACCTTATTCATAAACTAGTCCTTCTCCATGTAATGTACGAAAAAATTAAATATAATTTTACGTATATGTAATATATAAAATAATTAAAATAAATATTATTAGATTAAATAATATAAGTAATATAAGTATCTAATAATATGAGAAAAGATAATTACACAATATATTAACAATATATAATTTAAATAGTGTAGTATTTGTGTGATATACGGAAGAAATGAGTATTTTTATACTTCATTATTGTTAACAGTCAGTTTTGACAATTAATATGAGGGATAAAATACAAATATAATTTGTTATATTAAATTTTCAACATTGATTACAACTTTTATATTTTGGTAAAATCTAATAATTTTAGAAATAACAATCATAAATGATGTAGATTGATATATTTCTATTATTTATTGAGCATCTTTTTAGTGTAACATATTAATCTTTTCTTTTTAATATACATATTAATCTTTTTCTTTTTAAGTACAAACAACATGTGATAGCTTTATGTGAGTTAGAATTTTTGGAGAGAACGAATGTGGTTTAACCAGTTTAGCTTTATATGTTTAAAGATATATTTAATAGATTAGAAAAGAATATTTGTACTATTTTTAAAATTAGAAAGAAGAATTTTATCAATTTATTTGAGTTTTTCTATTATTGACTAGTCAACTCACAATGTAGTAGACGCATATTTATACTTGGCATTAATCCTAAATAAAAATTATCGACGGGAGGTGCTCGACGTTTTTAAAATCACAAGGCGTACTAGTGAATTTAGCTTTGAACTAGGGTATTTCAAAGTCACATTAAACTTGAAACTAATCCATATGGGCTAGGAGTAGTTAAGGAAAAGTTCTCCCAACAAATATATCAGTGAATTTTGAAACTATAGGAGTTTTCTTTTTTTTTTTTTTTGATTGACCAATCAACTTACAATGTAGGTGCATTTTTTACACTCTACATTAACTCTAAAGAAAGAGTACCAATAGTGCTAGTGTTCGACGTTTTCGAAACCACATGACATGTTACTTAATTTTGAAATTATAGTGATTTTTACTCGACTTTAATAAAACACAAGCGTAACTCCTTTGAAATTTTTAAGATTAGTTTAGTGCTTTAAAAATTCTGTCTAATATTTGACGGTGGGACTTAATTTGGCTGCATTTGAACTTTTGTTGCATGTAACTATTTGGATCTTGACCAAAAAAAGAAACACGCACACACTACTTGGATCCCTTCGGCTTTTCACTTGTAACTGACTAATATTTTCATAGAACTTTCTCATTATTGCTTTTGGCGTGTGGGTTGCATAAAAAGATTCTTTAGTCGTTAATTTCAACTTATATATATATATAAATGTAACTTTGTAATGCTATAATTATTACTGGCTCCGTCAAGAAAGAAAATTGTGAGCTGGGTTTACTCGGATTGGAGAAGCAGTCCACATCATTCACACTATGACCTTTTCAATCTGCCGGCATTGAAATTTTTTTTATAATTTCCTGGAAGCTATTTTGTTTAACCTTCACGTTTCGTATAAAATTCCAGTTGGAAGATGCATATAAGCCTCGTAAAATCAGCCATTTGGGCACTCTACAGCGACTTCATCAACCATTTCCAGCATTTCTTGTCTTTTTTTCCAGAATAAAGTCAGATGAAAAGGAGAAGCAAACTATTCTAGCTTGTTCATCACAGAACATGGATCGGTTTCGAGTTTTCGCCGTCTCAGTTGTGTTCTTTCTCTTCTTGTCACCCGGGAATTCGGAGACAGAAGAAGTGAAGCAGGCGCTGATTCAATTCATGGCGAAACTCTCTCCAGGGAATGTTCCTGTGGAGGCGAACTGGGGTTGGAATTTGAGTTCCGACCCTTGTAATGACAAATGGGAAGGCGTTGAGTGCGATGGAAGTGCAAGATCTGTAAGGAAAATAGTCCTGAATAAACTCAATCTCTCTGGAAATCTCGATGCTGCTTCTCTTTGTGTGGCGAGGTCCTTGTTTCATCTCAGCCTGGAGGATAACAATATTTCCGGGGATCTTCCAGAAAAGATATCGAATTGCAAGCGTTTGAGGCACTTGTATCTGCACGGAAATAATTTTTGGGGCAAAGTTCCAAGGTCTATCTCGAAGTTAAACAACTTGAAAAGGTTTGATATCTCACACAACGAATTTTCAGGTCAGCTGCCTGATATGTCAAGAATCTCAGGCCTGCTAACTTTCACTGCTCAATTCAATCAGCTGACTGGAAAGATTCCAAATTTCTATTTCTCCAATCTTCAACACTTCAATGTCTCTTACAACAATTTAAGTGGTCCAATCCCTGATGTGAGTGGCCATTTTGATGCAAGCAGCTTCCAGGGTAATCCTGGATTATGTGGAAAACCGCTGTCTAACACATGCCCACCTCCTCCACCAGCCCCTGAGAAAGATTCATCATCCGTCAAGCGCTACCTTATCTACTCAGGCTACGCGATTCTTGCCTTAGCTATTGTTTTTCTGGTAGCCCTAAAATTGATAAAGGTTAACAAGGACAAAAAGAAAAAGAGAGCCGCAGTACAGGCAGCACAAGCCGATAAGATGACTAGCAAGACTAGTGGCACATCAAGCGACTCCAAGGCCGGAGGAAACAGGTCAGAGTATTCAATAACATCAGTGCAGAGTGGAATGGCTTCACCAGCTTTTGTGATACTTTCAAACCAGGTGATTCCTGAGCTGAGATTCGAGGATTTGCTTTGTGCACCGGCCGAGCTGATCGGGAGAGGTAAACATGGAAGCACTTATGGGGTGACGATTGGCGAAGGGGTGAGGCTTGCAGTTAAGAGAATCAAAGATTGGGAGATTTCAAGAGATGAGTTTGAGAAGAGGATGCAGAGAATTGAGCAAGTGAAGCATGCCAATGTGTTGCCAATTGTTGCCTACTACTGTTCCAAGCGTGAGAAGCTTTTGGTGTATGAGTACCAGCAGAATGGCAATCTGTTCAGCCTTCTTCACGGTAAGCAAAACCTCACTCTCCAAATTCACTTTATTTGCCAAGGTAGGTCTAGTATGTTTATTCCATGGATGCTAAAAGTATACAATTTAACGTTGTATACGTGTAATATTTTTAAATTGGAACTAAATTAAATCATAACACTAAATATATTTTTAAAATACATGTATTTAAGAGAAAAATAAGAGTGAGTGCATTGTTTGTAACCCCCACAGACCCCCTTGAGTCATCAACCCTTGACTTTATATTATTAACTCTTTACCTTCATTATATTTTTATCACAAGAGATTAAAAAACAATATATTGGGAATGGTTCAAATTTTCCTAATTTCTTATGTTTAATAGCAATAAACATAAGTGGAGGACTCTTTCCACAAAAAGATTACATGGAATAAGCTCATTACTATGTGAGTATGCCTTAGATTATAGTTCAAACCTCAATATCATTAATGATTTGACTTGAATTTCAGTTTTATGGACTAATTAAGTTGCTAGTATAATACCAACAATAGGACTAGATTGCCATGCCTCAGAATGTAGTCTGCTGCTACAATGTCGCTTTACGTCAGGCCAGTCGATACACACTCCCTTAATTTTTGTTAGAAAATATACTTGTCTCATAAAAGAATATCATAACGTCTAATATCATTGTTAAAGATCTTAGATTACTTCTTATGACGCTAACTTGCTTAGTATGTAACTTTATAATTCGGTATCAAAGGTAGGACTTGTTCTAGTCTTGTCCATCGCACATTTATCGTCTATGCATGATCTATCCCTCTCCTGGTCATGCAACTCAACATGATTTCATTCTCAATCCGGGTCATGTACGAGAGGTGTATTATAATATATACTTGTCTGGAACTGACACAACCATTGTTTAATTTCAGAATCCCGAAATGGTCAGTTTTTCGACTGGGGAAGCAGATTAAGTGCAGCGGCTAGCATTGCAGAGGCTTTGGCAGTCTTGCACGAAAGGCTTGCTGATCATGAGGGCATCGCTCATGGGAACTTAAAATCCTCCAACATTCTCCTCAACAAAGACATGGAACCATGTATCAGTGAGTATGGCCTAATGGAAGCAGCAGACAATAGTGATCTCGCCATTAATGGCATCAGTTCTTCAAGCTTCTCCGCCAAGGCTGACATTTATGGCTATGGCGTGATCCTCCTGGAGCTGCTAACAGGCAAGCTTGTACAGAAAAGTGGATTCGATTTGGCAAAGTGGGTTCATTCAGTGGTCAGAGAGGAGTGGACAGTGGAGGTTTTCGATAAGGCGCTTATTGTAGAAGGCGCAAGTGAAGAAAGAATGGTGAGTTTGCTTCAGGTAGCATTGAAATGCTTGGATGCTTCACCAGATGCGAGGCCAAGCATGAGGCAAGTGGCCACGGTGGTTGACTCTATCAAGCAGGATGAAGAAAATTCAATGAGCTCTGATGTGTGACACCATGAACAGATAGCTGAATTTTTTAAGTTTTTCTTTTCTGATTAATTAGGGAGCCATGCATGCAGAGCCATGCATGGTGATGGAAAACCATATGATTAAGTGTTGGTATTATAAGTGTTTCTTAATCATTCTTTTAATTTTGTAAGCACAATAACCAAAAGATAATAGTCATGTGACTGTATGAATCTGGAGATTTTTGCTAACAATTTTATTTACATTCAAATTATATACAAATCCAGTTTTCAATTCACTTAAGGTATTCGGGAGGTCCAAGAGGACCATCATGGCTCTTCTCTTATCGAGAATCTATGCATTCCGTATCAATTTATGGATAATTATCCCAAGGGGCTAATATTTGAGGGCGCGTTCAGATTGGCTTTGCTAAATTCTGACTTTTAAAAGAAGTTGATGTTAGAAAAATATGCAATTACATTGCTTCATAAATAGGTGTATACCTCTTCTACAAATGTTGTACATTTTCTTATAAAGGTACTTTCTTCTCTAAAGTTGTGTCCTTTTGGGTTGAAAAGACATAACTCTCTAAACATTCTCCCATCCATATATAAACCCTAATAGGCTCCATTTTTGGATCCAACAATTCTATTATTCAAAACGTTGTGTTGTATGAAATTTATTGGTAGTCTCTAGTAGTCTACCATTAGAAGATAATAAGAGGAAGATATATTAAACACATTTTGGTTCATAGAGGCATGTTTCTATTTATTCACAATTTTTACTATGCTCCTATGGAGCAGTGTATACTACAATGTGCGTGAACAGTACACGCGTACAGTATACAACAGTATATTATTCAAAATTCTTATATTATAGGCTTAAAATTCTTGTATCATATGCTCAAAACTCTTATATTAAGCTACAAATATATTCAAAATTTTGAACTTAAGTTCAAAATTTTGAACATATTTGCAGCTTAAAATAAGAGTTTTGAATATATAATATAAGAATTTTGAACATGTAATATAAAAGTTTTGAGCATAGAGTATAACATTTATGAGATTATAATTTTTATTTCATGAACTTCCTTTTAAACTTTTGAACTTGTAATATAAGAGTTTTGAATATATAATATAAGAATTTTGAATATATAATGTAAAAGTTTTGAACATAGAGTATAAAATTTATAAGATTATAATTTTTTATTTTGTGAACTTGCTTTTAAACTTTTGAACATATAATATAAGAGTTTTGAATATATTTGTAGCTTAATATAAGAGTTTTGAACCTATAATATAAAAATTTTTTAACATATGTATTATTACGTATTGTGCGCACTTACTGTTCACATACAGTATGGTGTGTAGTACTCATACGAAGCACTGTACATTTGGTGCACAATGTAAGTACTGTCCGTTTATCGAATAACAACTGAAATTAAGGTTTTTGAAAATTTGAGTTCTTTTTGGAGTCTAATCCAAATATCTATTGCAACAAAGATTTTTTTTTCAAAAAAAAAAAGTTCTTTTCTATTAAAAAAAAAGCCAATTCAAAACAACCCATATTCTCATATATATATATATATATATATATATGTATGTATGTATGTATGTATATATAGAATCGCATTTTTGTAGGCGCGGTTTAAATTCAATTTGGTTCATTATAGTGGAGAAATATTTTATTTAGATCATCGTCTAAATTTTATAATTACTCATGATGTTTATGCATAAAACCTATTAAGAAATAGGCTTAGTTAAAGATAAAGTTTATTAATTAATTGAAATGGGCTCGAGTAATTTGTGTATACTGGATAAAAAAAAGGTAGCGAATTCATGTGGGTGCGTGTGATGGCACGTGCCCAAGTTGGTTTGTTTAATTAGGTATGAAAATTTTATTTTATTTTTTTCTTTTGCGGAGTTAGGTGTGATAATTTTAGTCTATTATGATTTAAGAATATTTTAATTTAAAGTTAAAAAAAAAAAAGAAAGAAAAGGAAGAAGTAAAGACAGTAACATAATCGTAACAACAAAACTAAAATAAAAAACATAAACAAATTAGACTACTAAAAAAGAATAAAATTTAAGTGTTACTCTACATGATAGAAAATTGGGAAATGGAACTTGGAGATTTTAATGGTTTAGAAACATGTATATTTCAGTATATAAGTTTAACGTAACTTTATTTAACAGTGATCAAGTAACATAGTAGATAATCTCTCAGAAAATTTTATAATTATACCATAATTAATCATGTTGTTAGAATATTAATGGCGAAACAAAGATATCTTTAGCATATCAAATTTGAAATTATCATGTATCATTGTACATGATAATTATAATCAAAGAAGAGTTATCATTAATGGTCAAATGTGTGATAATTCAAGTGATACTCTTCAATGTGATGCACCAAGTTAAAATTGACACATTAATTTAAATATTTATTTGTCGCACTTTAAATATACTTCACAAGAAAACCCAACTTCTGATGAAGTATTCCTTTGCATTCTTTACCCCAAGGCTACAGGGGGTTGTTTAGATTCAAAAATTTTAGCAAGAGGTGCACTAGTACGTTCGAATCAATTTCAACCTTAGCCACCTCGTGTCCCGTGCCCAATAGCTCTTTAAGCCCAACTCAAATAGCAGTCAGCTCTATCTTAATACTCATGATCGTACCAAGATTTAACTATGAAATGTGCCACCCAATTTTCATAAATATTCCTAATTAATTCACTTAATGCTGTCACTGTTGAATCTCCCTTTGCGCACCTGGCCCGTCCACGTTCAATTTCCAAACCGCGCTCAAATTTGCTCCACCGAATCTCAATTTGACTTGGCTCTCTCCCAATATCAGACATATGACAGATGGCTTCTTTTTTGTATTTCAAGGTCAAAAAGCAGGTATAAGTTAAACAGGAGTTGCAGGGGTCTTTTATTTAGTCCTCATAAAATAGACTTCCCCGGTCAACTGTAATAAAGAAATAGGCACCTTTTCCATGGTTAGGTATCTTATAGTATCATGGAGTCTATTATTGCGACAATTGTTTATCATCCCCTTGATGTAGAACATGATATGAATGAAATTAAGAAAAAAAACAAAATTCAATCAACTCAAATGCAAGTGGAAGAATAAAGAGTTTTTTGCATATAAACCTCCTGTATTTAGGCCTCTTGACACCGTTAATCCTTAAATTTACGAAACTACAATTGACGCTCCCTATATTTTTTCAAAAGTTACACACTTGCCCCTTCATCAATTTTTCCGTTAATTCATTAACGAATTTTGTGAAATGTCCATTTTGCCGTTATCTTATTAAATAAAATGTCTATTTAGCCTTTGTTCTAATTAAAAATAAAAATAAAAAATTAAATTTAAAAAAAAAGAAAAAAGAAAATACCCACCCCTAGGGCGCCACCCCCACCACCCTCGACCCTTAGCACTACCAATCCCACCACCCTTGATCCCCACCACCCCAACCCTAGCCCCGCCACACCCACCAGCCCCACCCCCACCCCCAATCTCGTAACCCCCATTATGAAGAAGAAGAAGATGATGATGATGAGAGATGGTGGAGTGGGTGGGGTATGCGAGGGGGAAGGGGCACAGGGGGTTGGGTGGTGATTTTAATTTTAATTTGTTTTTGGAATAAGATGAAAAAAAAAAAAGATTAGGGAGTGTATGTGCAATTAATGGTAAAAAAACAAAGCCCAATCACATTTTTTGTGCTTGTCGGATATTTGCTGTCAAAATGGATAAAAAAGGTGACAAAATGACCAAACGTGCGACTTTTGGAAAAATAGGGGGGTCTCAATTGTAGTTTTATAAATTAAAAGACTAGCAGTGTATTTATATCTAAACACATAAAGTCTATAAGCAAAAAACCCAAGAATAAATAGGGCATTACTATGTCATGTTCTGCTATTTGTGTTATCTTCTCCTAAAGTAGTTAACTACATAATATTTAGACTAGACAGTGCTTAATTTATTAATTAGGTAGTACGTCAGTTTTATATCTTAATTTTCTCTTATATGTGTGCTAGAATAAAAGAAGTTTCTTGATTTCAATTAAGAGATATTCTGGTGGGAAAAATACAGGTAGAACACCATTCGTACATAGATTCGATTCGTGTTGACTATTGCGAAATTGAGTGGCTTACCATAATATGATAGTTTTGGAGAAATTAATTATACTTGAAGGTTATCAATTAATAGTCGGGCTCTAAATATCACTTGAAGTTCGTCTAATATTAAAAAAAAAAAGTTCATAAAATATATTTACTCAAGGTGATGTATCGGCAATTTATCGACTTTCTAGATGTTTCAAAAGTCAAATTGAAACCCCTCCAAAAAGAATAAATAAATAAATAAATCGTCTTTAACAGATCATATATAGATGTAAAGCTGAGGAATATATACTCCAGCTAACTACCCATGGCGCCGCTTGATTAGACAAACAAATTAGGAAAAACAAAACAAGAGGGGAAATTTTAATTAATGAAAAAGTGTCTCACCAACCAGAAGAAATAAAATAACATTTTGTTAAACAGTCATTATTAATTTATTAAGTAGATGGCCCGAAGAGTCGTGCTTGGAAAAGAAATATTCAAACAAGAAAATATACAAAGTCCTCACAACTCAAAGGGGTACTTCAAGGGGGTCCATCATAGGATTTATATTGCAATCTTCCCGCTACTCCAGTTTCATATTTGTCAAAGTCACACAAAATCTTATACATTTTAAAATTCGTTAATAATCTCTATATGACAGAGTTAATCTTTTTAATTGAGATCAATATTAGATTAGTAAATATTTTTTTAAAAAAAATGTAAAAGAACTATTACATTAATATGTTATAATTGTACATGAAAAGGTCTAATCATGGACTGAAGTTTTACTTTAGAAAAAACCATTACTTTAAAGATAATGAGATTTCTTTAATAAAGAGATTCAATTTAATTAAATTAATTTGGGTTTAAGTGAGTAACTCAAGTGACTAATCTACTTTTAAGGATTCAATCACTCATATTGATATGAGAGAATCATCTCACCCATTAAAATTTGAATGATATGATCTAGACCATTAATAGTATTCAAATTCCAAAAAAAAAAGTGGAAAGTGAGAGAGAGAAATTTTAAAAAAAAAATTAAAATGTATTGCTGATATATTTTTACCTACCTATGAATGGTCAGAATCCCCCTCATATCAATATAAGAAAATTACTAATATGAGAGAATCTTAATCCGAAGTAAAACACCCCTGCCCAAAAAAAAAAAAAAAAACACCTTTCGGTCCCGAAAAAGGAAAAATCTTGTCAATTCCTCCGTGGCTTAGCTAATGCCTACACTATAAAAATGTTACACATCTTTCAATTTTCTGGGTGAGACTGGTTCTGCAATATATATATACTAGTCTAACACCCGTGTGTCGCACGGGATGATCATAATTTTCAAAAAATAGAATTTTTTTGAAAATAATATGATATAAATTTAGAAATTAAATAAACAACTTATGGTTTTTACAAAAATGAAAAGTAGGATAAAATAGTCAAGTCGGATAAAAGATGGATAAATACGAAAATAGAAAATATTTTAGATAAATAATAGAATTCAAAATATGCAAGGTGTGATGACATATATAGTTAAATTGTGTTAGCAATTTTCTTCTTCTACCCTTTTGGACGTACTTGGTGAATGTTAGCAATCTACACTTTTTTTAACTTTTTTTTTCCCCTCTTTTTAACTTCTTTTTTCCCCTCTTTTTTACCTAAAAATGTTACATTATTACAAAAAAGAATGTGTAAAATATTAAGAAAAAGACTAAATGTAGAATTATTTTGGATAGAAATTATTGATAAATCTCTTTCTGGCTCACATTCTCTTCCTCTAGAAGCATTCAAAAAACAAATTTTATAATAGAGACTCAATTCTCACTTCAATTTTCAAGTATATACCATGATTTAAATTTACCCAAAGTAAGATTTAAGAGAGGACTAATTATTTCAAAAATCAAAAAGATAAAAAACCGACAATGTTACAAATTGTAAAAATAAGGGATCAATTTTTTTCTACTTTTTTTTTAACTCATAACTATCAATGTTACTAACTACAAAAATAAAAGACTAAACTATTACATTTAAAAAAAAAAGACAAACACTAAAATTCATTTAGCTTTTCAATGAATTGCAATAAAACTGTAATGATAAGCCACACATGCAAGAATAATAATGTAATATTCTCAAGTGGTCATTACTAAGTTATGAACCATAATTTATTCCGCGGGACCACAAAAAAAAAAAGAGTCTTGGTCATTTCATGTAGCATGAATCATAATTTATTCCACGGGACTTATGGCTAAGAAAAATTAATTTTTTCCTAATTTCTACATTTTACAGTGTATCCATTCCTCTGGTAATGTAGGATAAGTCTAGATTTCAACCAAATTATGACCCATGAGATGTATAAAAAATTAAAATGAGTTAGTCTAATACCATTTTGGTTGATCTTGGTTTCCCAAATC
Source organism: Cordia subcordata (assembly GCA_028554755.1). Taxonomy (NCBI): domain Eukaryota; kingdom Viridiplantae; phylum Streptophyta; class Magnoliopsida; order Boraginales; family Cordiaceae; genus Cordia; species Cordia subcordata. The sequence continues at coordinate 7,691,691 of JAPTOF010000023.1, forward strand.
AACTCAACCCATGAGATGAGCAAAGACGATCAACAGAGAAAATAAAAAACAGAACTTGAATACAATTATATTTACACCATGAAACAAAAAAATGAAATTCCATCAATCATCAATGGGATACTAATACATTCTTCCCGCTACCAAGAGATCAAATAAACCCAAGGGAGAAAAAGTACATTCGCTTCTTTTTTTTTTTTTGGGTCAATGTTTAAGCATTTGAGCAGCATTCATTTCATAAGTAATCTACGCATCTATGTGAGTACGCATTGTAGCCATCTCGTCTTCTCACTTATCTCAGCCGTTCGAATGCTCCAACTGCTCTTCAGCAAACTTCATGTCTTTAGGCCTTACAGGAACAGAACTACAATCATATGTAAGAAACCGCAATTAAACTAATTACCCTAATAATTATAAAGCTGAATATTATTACTTGTAGTTGAGAAATGTAGGTATCAAAATCCTTGATTGGGGCATCAATTAGGAAATGGACATTTTGATTATTGACATATAGAATCGTCAAGCTACATAAAGATGGCCAAATGGTCCAGAATCCATGAAAGATTCCTTATTCGAAATGCACAAAATAATATGATGATCCTAATGTATATGGAAAGAGACGGATGGAGAGAAAAATATAAAATTATTATGTCAAAGTAGCATGCACATGGAATGATTTAAAGGGTTTCCATAAAACTCAAATCTTTATAGAATCAACATTCCATATCAAGGCAAGAAGTATATATATATATATATATATATATATATATATATATATATATATATATATATATATATATAATATAATATAATAAAACATACTTATATAACACTTGTCATTATATTTGTGCGACACTTGTCAGTAATATAGATAGATATATATATATATATATATTTATTTATTTATTTATTTCATGACATAGAAGTATCCACAACATTCTTTATAACATAAATAATTATTAACAAATTTTAAAATCACAAAAAGTTATATACAACTTTAATAAAATGTAGAGATAAAATAAATTTCACTCAAACAAACTATATATTCTACCAACCAATCATATTGATTGGCCTAGCTATGCAAACATCACATTATATAATTTTGGAACCATTTGAGACATGATAAAGCTAACACCGCCCTCTTGAATAGGCAATTAGATGGCATAACGCAAGAGGAAACAAGAGACCCCGCAATCAAAGTTGTCCACTACACGCGTTTTTCCCATATCATGATGGTTTACATTTACTTCATTCTTAATCGGACATTTGTTTGTGACACTAACTTGTGCGACAATAATACAACAAAAATGAGTTGAAAGACAAGTAGCCATCCATTTCATAAATAAATAAACATTAGGTGTAAAATATCCACCAGGATTGGTGGAGAAATAAACATATTCGAAAATGATATCAAAAGATGAAAAATATCACGACTTATGACCTATGTGTTGCTATACGTAGATATTCTCCGTCATTAATTAATTAGTGGTGGCTCTCTCTTCCGTCTCTATTTGCTGAGCAATTTTTCTTTTCGTTATTAATTTTCATCACATGCGTCGTTTTTTCTAGTAGTGGTGGACTGTAAAGAATAAGAAAGAATTTGGAAGGAAAGCTACAAAGCCAAGATTTTATAAAAGAAGTGGTGAGTTTTACATATTCTTTTTTGAAGGTGGCTAAGCCGAAAAATCAATTAATGACGACATATGGAAGATTTTCAACCATTTTATCCTTCTTCAACTGAAGCAACAGATCTCATGGAAGTATCAAAAACTCATGAGTGCCTAAAGGTAGATTAAGTCCATAATTAGCTAATCATTCTATATAAAAATTTGCGTCCTTAAATATGTGGTTCACTCTAAAATGAGGTTGAGCTTGGAGAATTTTAGAACAGTCCTCAACAAAGAGTCTAAATTGATTGAGAAGTTCAGATGACCTTTTAATCCAAGAGCAAATAACTGCAGAGTTCGTCTTAATTTCCAAATTCACAATCCCTTTTCCGCTTGTCATCTTCAGTCCTTCCCACAAGGCCATTAACTCAGCTCTATTATTCATATAAGGACCTTATATCATAGCCCTTCAAGTGCATAGTGCACTGTGCACCTACTGTTGCATGAACAATATACGCTAGTGTTCATGCAATAGTAAATTAAAAAAATATAATTATGCTCACCCATATGCATTTGTTCATCATCTCATAATTATTTGTTCAGTGGCTTTCATATATATATATATATATATATATATATATATATTTCATTACTCCACAGTTATTTGTTCGTTATCCCACAACTATTTGTTATTATTATTATTATTATTATTATTATTATATGTACAAAGAAATAATATATAAAAACTTTGAAGGCTAGGTATAAAAAGAAATAGGATGTAAAGAAAGAAAGAATTATCTAAAATAGATACAAACACTATACCCCGCTCAGTTTCACAAGAGAACTGAACCCTTAATTAAGATAAAATTATATATTACCTAATTTTTGAGAAAAAGAAAAGTTTGGGAAAACTATAAACTTACAATATCAACACCTTTTCTTTTCAACTAACAAAATGGCAGAAAACCATTAATGTATCTTATTTCGTGCATTTAAATCATGTTCTTCAAAATAATGATCGTGTAGGCAACTCTAATTCATATTGTGGACAAATATGGATGGAAATCCCAGACAAAATATTGAAAGCATTATAGAATAGATTTCTTACAAAAAAAAAAAAAATGAAAACATTACGTAAGGGTAACATAGAAGCATAGTAGATTACTTCATCAAGCAAAAAGAAAATGTGCTTTAAAGTAAAGTAGTGGACCAACTCAAGATAAAAATAAGCATGGACTCACAAAAATCTTATTAAAAATTAAAATGTATAGAATATTTTTTTGAACAAAGCGTTACACTTAGAATTATTTGAATTCAAATTCAAACGATTTCAAATTTAGATATTGCCACTCCTATAAATAGATTAGTCATTTCTTTAGGCAAAGGATTTTGAATGTGAAATAAATGCTAAAAGGTCCTCGAATCTCCAAAGTAGTCTTTGGTTGATATACCAATTAGTACGTTGTGCACTCTAGTAAATGTACTATAGTTTTGAGTTTGACAAGAATTTATTATATCTCTTCTCTTTTTATATTGAAATACCACTTTATCTTAAAATTTAAACTTATAGAAAAGATGTTTGCATATTTATTTATTACATTAACATTATGTAGGTGGTATAAGAGTGGACTTTTCATCTAATGAAGTATCCGAAATGTACTATATCGTTAATGATAGAAGGAAATGTTTATTTAGTTTTTGACAAAGATCTCACGCCAGAGTATGACTACTATACAACTATTGAGGTTGTTTTATAATTTCTAAAAGTTGATTTAGTTGTAATGCCTCTCTCCCTCTCCTTTTCAGTTGTCAAACTGCCGCTCTCTTGCTCTTCTTTTTTTGTTTTTTGTTTTTTTTGCTTTTGGTCCAATGCACCAATTAATCATTTCACACATCGCTTTGTGGGTCTCACTCGCGGTTTTGTCTAATTAAAGGATCCTAAAAGCAATGTGAATGTGGCTTTTGCTATTAGTGATTTTGTTTAAACATTTGAGAGTCAGCTTTGACGATTTCACAACTTTGACTAAACAAAAAGGAAAAATAAAATAAAATAGACTTTCTACTCTTGCATTTTCCGAAGTTGTTGGATTTGAGATGAAATAAATTAATAAAAAAATAAAATTTCTACTTTTGCACCACTAAAAACTGTTGGATTTGAAACGAAAATCTTTTTTTTCAAATTAAGACAAATTTGAAATGGAATAGTGATGAATTCTTTGAGCAAAAATTTGTAACTATATTGCAACCCTAATAATTTTTTAAATGAAAAAAACTAGATATTATCTTTAGTAAAAAAAATGTCGTTTAAGTAACGTCATGAAAGCGTGCTAGTTACTTTCACGAGAAAAAGCAGGATACGAAACAATTGCGCCACAAAATTATATGATTATCCATACTTAATACTAGTAATCAATTAATCAGCAACATAAAGAAACTAAAATTTTATATGCATGGTCAATTTTGTCTAGCGTGAAAAAAAAAAGAAGAAAAAGAAAAAGAAACGTCTTCCTTCGTTAGATATTAGTTGAAATAGTAGCGGCAATTGACTAAAATCTTAAAGAGTGCACTTTTAAAGTTTTTTCTTTACTGTTCCTAATTAAATATAATTAATTTAAAACTTAATGTTATTTAAAAATATCCAATCTCAAAGAAAAGAAAATAAAATTTTGACCCAAGAAAGGGGAAAAAAAAGAAGAATAGAAAAAGACACAAGCACAAGACATAAAAAATTTAAGGTGCTGACGAGGACGCATGTGGTACACCATCGTCAAGTCAGGTGATGTAACAAGAAACAAGAAACAAGAAACCATAATCTACAAATGCTGTCATCTACACTTGTCTCCACTCAAGAAATTTTTTCTTGCCTGCAAATACCTGCTCTCATTTCTTGTCCCCTTTCTTTTGTTGCTCCAACTTTTACATATTGCCAACAATTGATAACAACACATCAAAGGGGGGTGTGTGTTTTGTGTGTGTGTATGACTTTTTTTTTTTTCTCTTTTTAATTCTCTCAAGGCTGTTTTCTAATAATAGTACAAGTCTTTGCAATCCTCAACAATCATAATCACACCAGAGTTTTCTTATGTGCCGTGCTTGTCCTGTCAGTTTGATTTACTTTCTGCAGTGAAAGAGGTAGGCCACCTGCAACTTTCCATATTCTTCACATCTTTTTTTTGTTTTTCTTCCGTATATCTTGCATGTTGTGTCACTCTCCTGGTTGTCTTATCCAAGAATCTTTTTTTTTTCTATTTTTTTTAATTTTCACCATTTTCATAGCTCAAAATTGGGCTTAGTTCTTGAAGGGAGTCTGTGAATGATAATTGTCTTTCAATTGAGAGTGATAATTGAATTTGAAGCTTAATTTTGGGAATGATTTGACATTGCTTGCCAATATGGTCTAGAAGATTCTGTTTCTTGATTTTTTTCCTTTATTTTCTTTTTTTAGAGATTCTGCATAAGTTAAGCAAGTAATGCTTCTTTGAGGGTTTTTTTTTTTTTTTTAATTTTCCCAGCTCTATGAATTTCAAGAATTGCACACCGGCTTGAGCAAAAGCATAATTGGGATTTGTATTCTCCAACCCAGTCTCATCACTTGAATTATTTCATCCATGAGTAGAATAAGCCCAGTTGTGCTACTGGTTATAGTCATTTTAGCCATTGTCTTCTTTGTGGTTGGGCTGCTGCATCTTCTGATTAGATACCTCATGAAGAGGCCATCTTTTTCCTCAATTTCCCAATCCAACAGATACCAAGAAAACTCTAATTCTCATGCTCTCCAGAGACAGCTGCAACAGCTCTTCCGGTTGCATGATTCCGGCCTAGATCAGTCTCTAATCGATGCCCTCCCAGTTTTTTACTATAAAGATGTGATGGGTTTGAAGGAGCCGTTCGATTGCGCTGTGTGTCTGTGTGAATTTTCAGACAGTGACAGGCTTAGGTTGCTTCCCATGTGTAGCCATGCTTTTCACATACATTGTATTGATACGTGGCTGCTATCGAATTCAACATGTCCGCTTTGTAGGGGGCTCATTAGCTCTTGGCTTCCGATGGAAAATCCGTTGCTTGATTGTGGAGAATCGAGAGAGCAGTGGAATTTCTTCTCCAGAGATGGAGAAACTGATTTTTCCTCTGGCCGGAAGCCAGGAATTGTGCGCGGAGATGCTGGAGATATGAGGATATTTTCGGTGAGGTTAGGGAAGTTTAGAAGCTTAAATGTCGTGGAAAATGGGGAGAGAGATCAGGGAGAGACTAGTACTAGCTGCAATTTGGACGCAAGGAGGTGCTACTCGATGGGTACATTCCAGTACGTAGTTGGTGATTCAGACCTGCAAGTGGCTTTGTCTAGCAATAATGGTAATTCTGGTAGATTAAAACTTGTTCAAACGAAGCGTGATGGTGGAAACTTTGTGCCTAATGGTGATGGAGATGGAAAAAAGATTAGCGCTCGGACTAGAGGTGACAGCTTCTCTGTTTCCAAGATCTGGCTCTGGTCCAAGAAGAGCAAATTTCCAGATCTTTTAGAGACAAATGCAAATCAACGGTCCCTTGATGTCGTGTGCCAATGAGATACAAGTTAGCACAATCAATGTTACCACAAGACTAATGCAGGGGCTTTTCACATGAAGCCAGGACTTAACACAACTAATCAGTATGTTCAAATTAGGCTAGTAGTTTATGATTATACTTGCTTCTCGGTTGGAGAAGGATTCCGGTCTGCAAGAATCCGTTGGCGCTTTAGAGCGCGCACATTTGGAAAAGAAGGAAGAGAAAGCTGCAATCCGAGAGCCTCCTCTTAATGAAGCTGCTCATTTCACTGATCAAGCCTATGGCAGCTGAATTCGAATCAAGAGCTAGAGGACATGAGTTCAGCAGATTATCTTTGGCTCCAAGATTTGACTCCAAATCAAAGAGGCAGATGTTTAAGTTAACAAGTCTTGTCTGTTTTTCAACTGACTGGTACAAAAGCAACTAATATAGTCAATACTGCACCATATTGCAATGAATAAGTTTTCATACTTTTGACAGTCTAGTCTTTCAGTTCTTTCTTCTTCCATTGAAATGGTAGTTGATGCATGTTAATCTGTTGATGAATCTTATGTTTTTTGCAGCTAATCATTCTTAAAATGTGATGCTTTATGAGCTACAACTGAAAATCCATCGTTATACAAGGGAAAACCTTACGTCCGGCAGCAGCGTTTCAATGGAACTGCTCTCGGGGTCCCCGAGAGCTGCACGTCTGGCGCTGCTAATTTTTGGTTTTCCAAAATTAATTGACACTTGTTAAGTTATCGCTTCATGTAATAGTTTAAGTTTGTAGAAAGGAAATTGGTGTTTTTATTTATTGCATTAATACGCTCCCTTACGTATAGTCGAGTTTTGTATCTGAGCTTTGTGTGTGGTTTTAATGTTTCTTAAATGACTAGCAATAAATTCCAAATATAAGACCTCTCGATTTTTCGGCTTTGATACCACGAAACATTGAAGTCGGTTACACGTCATGCGCCCTACGAAATGAACAGTATATTTCTTCTTAGGCTCAACTTTACTATAGTCTCGAGATGTTGGAATCTTAGAATTGTGCATAATAGCTATTTGGAGCAACTGTGGAGCGTGCAAGCAAGAAATTCCTCTGTCAACGATGGCAATGATTGGCATGGTTGAAAATGTTGGTATGGAGGCTAAAGAATGCTTTATCAAGGCATGTACTTAATGCATTTATCTAAGCCTTTTTGACCAGCCACCTCATGTGGTGTTTGCTCTTTCAGCTACAAGAGAATGTCCGTGAATTGAGAGAGCAATTCTGAACCAAAAAAAAAAGAAAGCAATGGATTGATAATTCTGTGAATTTAGCTGAATGATGTTCAATGATTATCATAGTGACTACCACAAAGAAGCAATAAATAGTTGATGTCACGCCCTCCGAGTACAGGTAAACAAGTGTCACGTCTCTGAGTTCATAGTGGTAGATCCGCGAGTGAGGTTAGCATTATTACTTAGCCAAAAAAGTTATCTGGTGTCACGCCCCTGAGCACAAAGAAGCAAGTATCACATCTCTTAGTTCAAACCGACAAATTTATGAGTAAGTCTAGCATTGTAGACATAATAAATAATTATTTGGAATAATTACTTGGGCTTATAATTAAGTGACCCAAAATAATTAAGCAAAGCTACTAGTTATATTTACAAATTTATAACATTTAATACTTATAAACTATTAAAGATCTCCTTTTTTTTTGTGACTAAATAAGCAATGAAATCTCCTTTTTTTTTTTAGCTAAATAAGCAATGAACTTGTATTGATGAAGAAATTTACAAGAATAGTAGCCCAATTTACAAAAAGAACTCAAGATCAGTCAAAATTATTTCTAATTTCCTATCTCCTACACAAAAACTTGTTAGTTATAGTATTCTCAACTTTACAATGATAAGCAGCTTTAGCCTAAATATTCATAGCAATCAGTTTAAAGAGTTGATCCCCACCTATATAATCTTCTATTACGTTCCCGCCAAATATGGTATACGATAGCCTCAATAAAAAGCTTGTTGATGCGAGCCTTCAATGAATTATTTCCAAAACTGTCTAGGAACCAATTTGCAATCTTCTCCCACTCATGGATCCAATGAGGACCAGCAGTCATTTTCACCCCCTTCATAAAGGGTTAATAGAGATACGGGATACCCCACGCAATATGTCTACTATTGACTGGAAGACAATTACGCCATGCAAGCCAAGAGTTTATCACATGCTTAGGCGTGTGCCCCTTAAACCAAACTAATTGAGGCCAATTTATCAAATCACTCTTATCCTTCAACATAAAATATGCTAACACGATGAAAATTTGCCATCAGGTTCTCCTAGCCACCACTAGATATCCCCACGATAGCTATTTGCTATTGGTAAGCCAGCCACCCCAAAAATAAAATTGTGAATACGACAACTCGCAGGTCAATGCCAGTTTCCATCGCAAATATAATCACCGATCTTTGCATTAAGATTCACCTGACTTGTTTCAAGAACTTAGATTTCGATATAATCCACCAGAGTGCCAAAAGGATGCCAACGATCAAACCAAAACCGAGTGGATTCACCATTGTCAATTTTCATAAATACCATCTGTCTTAAGATATCCCTAAGTTGAAGGAGTTTTTTAAGATGCCATGGTGTGTCAGATGGAATTTTAATCTCCCAAAGACACCTAGTTCCAAGGTAATTGGAGTAGATCCACCGCACCCAAATGGTTTCATTTCTCTTCAAAGTTATCCATAATAAGTGGAGACACGCAACATGATTTGCATCCTTCACTTTACCCAATCCAAGTCCCCCTTCATCAATATCCTAGCACACCTCTCCAAGCCACCCTAACTGTACCCGATATGTTTTTCCTGTCCATTGGGCCATGCTTTTCTGAAGCTCTTTGATCTCCCAAGTTGACAGTAGAAACATTCTAGCCCAGTAACTTTGGATGCCCATGAGCACAGATTGGACGAGCATTTTCCTTCTCCCAAGAGACAACCATTTTGTGGTCCATCCATCAATTCCTCCAATTATGAGATCATTGTAATCGTGTTTTGATAGCTTACCAATGACAAGCGGTACCCCAATGTACCTCACAGGAAGGGTACCAATTTTAAACCCAAGAATATCCCTGAGTTTATCCTTAACATCATTCGGATATGCACCAAAATACACTTCACTCTCATCATCTCCATACTAGTTGATGTGGAGCATTATACTTAGTTGTTTCCAAGCAAATCCTATGCTAAATAAATCACAAATATCAAGTTCCCAAAGAATACCCTGTTGGTAAAGGTGTAGGGATTACACGTGAATAGGTTCAAACCATGTCAGGTGTTGTCAGTTTGATTGTTTTATTTTATCTGGTACAACGGTGTTAGAGAGGGTTATTAGACAAAAAAATTATCAATTAATGATCAAATTCCATTAATTATTGTCTCTCTCGAATAAAAAAATAAAAAATAATAAAAAACACAACTGTCTTCTTAAATTCCGAATCATCCTCGATATGAGGTTCCTAATGATTTAACTTTATATAACTTTTTAAATACTTCTCGTCATTGGATGATTTATATATTTTTCAGTCAATTTGCTTTAATACTAAAATAAAAGGTGAAAATGTTTCTTGAAGTTAGGATTATATTAAGTTTGAGTTATTTAATCATTCTTATTCCCCAAATAAAATAAGCAATCCAGATGGAAAAGCTGGTGGTCTTACATTACAGCAGACATTAAAACATATAATTGCGTTCTCTAATCAATTTTAGTCACAATACTCAAATCTGCTACTAAATTGAACTCATCAACTAGGGCAATTTTTTTAAGATCATGAGAACTTTTCCTTCGCAAGATCTTTTGATTTACGTAAGAAGGCCAAACTTGGGACGAATCAGTCAATCTAAAAGAAGCACGTTCTGAATGAATTAGATATAAAACTTACAACAATTAACCCATCTTTAGTTAAAGTAAGAGGGGATCGTAATTATAAAACGACTTTTTCCTTTCCAAAGATCAGATTCTTGACTTGGAACAACAGTAAATGAATTTATCGCGATGATCATCATCTCTTTTAGTTTCTTTTCCTTTCATGTTAAAGAGGAATCATAAAAATTCCTTACGAACAGCCTCATTGGGAAAAGTTGGGTTAAACGTAGTTCAAAATTTGAGTTTGATCTCAACCTCTTGTCTTAGATTGAGAATCTTAATTTCCCTGATGGTTAAGATCGTTGGATCGGTCCATTAATTCAGAATTTACCACTCAATAAAAATCAGATGAGTTCCCTTGTCAACCGAAGTAACGACATGTCACATATGACGAAATGTTAGAAGAAAAAAGGAAAGATAATCCCACTAGTATGTATTTCTCTTTTTTTTTTTTTTTTTTTGTGTTTCATCTCGAGCCTAATCTATTTCTTCTGCCTTTAGCCCTTTACAAACCACCTTTAAAGCCAGCCAAACGAATTGAATGAAATTGGACAGAATAAGATATCGTTCTCCAATATTTCAAAATAAAATCTGGCAAATAATTTTCTTTTTTGTGCAGAATATAAGTAGCGTTCTACTTCTGTGGTGTTTACAATAAGTGTATATTATTGCTGTGATTTTTAAATAGGCGTGGATCTAAACAGTGACACATTTGAGGAATATACAGTATCTGTTTCACGGGACATGTATGCTATACATTAGAGAGTCATTCCAGGCCTATTTTGGAACTATAGGATAGTAACATACACTTATGATAAATCGTAAGGAGTATAATGTTATTTATTCTTCTACGGATTTAGCAGGAGAGGAGGTACTATTATTTTCTACTACAGAATCTCACCAAGGTGGTACTACATTTCATAAGGTTTTTAATTTTATTGGCAGAGTGTCCAGGGAGAACACTCATTAAGTTGTTCTACGGATGAAATAGACAATGCTTGAATGTCTTTATATCGAAAGTGAGACAACTGCAATTCAGGAAGAATTTCAAGTAGTTGAATTATTTTTTTTTAATAAAAAATTTAAACGCTTCTAACCTTTTCATTTACACTATTATTAGAAATAAATAAAAGATAACTCAAGTATACAACTTTCACTATGCTTCCACTATTAGATTGACCACTCAAAAACAACTTTCTACATCAAACTTTATTTCCGTTCACAAGTAACAATAATTAAACCCCAACACCTAAAAGAGAACCAGAAGAAAACAAAAAGCTCAACTTACACGCATCTATTCCCTATCATATCTTATTTCTCTCCACCATTATTTATCAACACCAATCTTTTCTACACAAATAGACAAACATATTTTTTAAAAATATATTTATATATATAACATTATTATCATGAATTAAATTTAATAATTATAGAGTATATTAACAATTCATAATCGTTAACTTATTTTCTCATACGAAGCTGGGCCCACCCTTGCCAAAGTCCATAGGCGACTTGGTATTCGCCGGAACTGAAGCGTACCTCACGGAAAAATTCCTCAAGACGTGGTCCTCTTCCTCCTCGAAATTACCGTTTTGCCCCGGGCCTTCGTCGAAATTCATGGCGTAACTCAAGGCGTCGTACTGGTACTTCGCGTGTCGAGCGTTCTGGCTCTTGGTCCGGCTGAACCGGCGGATGAAGTTCTTCCATCTCGGGCCGGCGACCACCTCGGACCAAAGGCGGAGGCCTTTCAGGGTGGAGACTCCACGCGCCCAGAGTGAATGGGTGTTTTCGGTGTCAGCCATTCGTATCCGGTGCCAGAAGTTGAATCGCACGGACGGAGTTGACCGGCCGGACGATGAAGTGAAACGCGGGCAGCAGAAGCAGCAGCGCTGCTTCTGGAAGAGCGTTTCGGTTTGCTCTTCGATTGCTTCCGCGTCATTCGGCCAAAATTCACGCCCCTCCATCATATCTATATGTGTATAGAGATAGTGTGTGTGTTTTTGTGTGTGTGTCTGTGTGTGTGTGAGTGAATTAAACTGAGAGGATGATCAGATACTAGAAAGTTGTTTTAGCAGTAACGGCAGCAACAGGGAAAAGGTCATATTGCGCGTTGATATTTATATATGTGTGTGTAAAACTAGTAGCAGTATAGTAGAAGTGCGGAACCAATGTTTTAAAAATTGGACCGACCAGCGAATCGGACATCTTACTAGTTCTTAGGTCAATTGGTCTGATCGGTCGCACCAGTAGTCTGATCGGACTGACTTTCATATAATGTCATATTCATATCTTAGTTTTGTCGTGTAAAGATTAAAGAAAAGCATGATTTATATATAAAATGTGTATAAACATTTTTACAAAAGATATAAATGCATAAAAATATTTCAAAAAATAAGATAAATAGCCACATAAGCATTCTTGAAAATCAAATATTCAAATTATTGACTCTTGATTGCATGCAAATTGCTATAGATTTTGTTTTCTTTATTTTTTTCCCATTCTTTTAGTCATTTTGAGTTGGTTGTGGGCTGCGACAATCAACAAAGTTAAGCCCAATAAACTAAAATAACATATAATGTAATAAATTTACAAAAGTCTGGTTCGACCGGTTTTAGCCGGTTCAGCCGGTTCGCCGAGACAACCGGTTTTTTTTTTCTGATTTTTTAGCTTTTTGGTTTTTAAGCACTACTCGGCCCTCCTGTTTTACTGGTTCCCGGTCGGACCAGTTCAACCGGCCGGTCCGATCCAGTTCGATTTTCAAAACATTGTGCAAAACAGACGAAAATAGAGATTGTTTTATGTTTTTCCTATTATAGTAGTTAATTTTATTATTTATATAAAATGTAAATATTTTTTTTCAAATTTAATTTCTAACAAATTCTTAACACTTATTCACAATTTTTTTTTTTTTGTGGGCTTAAATAATTTTGGAAAGAGAAAATCTTGAGTAAAATAAAGAGGTAATTTTATCCGTGAGCATATTTGTATAATTAGTTTAGGAAATAATTATATATTGATAGAAGGAATGAACTTTTATGCCAATAATTTATAATTTTGTTGGTAGGGAACTAATTTTCTTGGGATCTTTTTATTTAAATAGAATATTTTTTGTCTTTTTTATATTCCACTCCCAATTCAACTCCTATCCCTTGTAGAATTAGATTCTTGATCACCACTTCGGGTATTAAGGATTTAAACTACTCTTTAGCTTAAGATTATTATTATTATTATTATTATTATTAAAAAATTAAATTGGGTTTAAATTACTTTGACAAGATTGAAGTTACTTGAACGGTTTAATCATTGAATGATATGCTTAGGACAAAAAAGGAATGCAATATATCCATTAACCCCTCAAAATTCACAAAGAAAATCTGATAATAAAGGGTCCCATTGACCATGTAGAAATGCAAATTATTGCACATACTACAGTTACGATCTAGAATCCCATATATCACTAATGCAAGATTTGAGCTGATCAAAATATCCAACAATTAACCAACACAACTCACTAACTACAGTGCTACAAGAGAAAAAAGATACCAACTAGCCCTCTCATCAATTATGGGTTTAAATACTATTTTCGGTTTCTAATAGACCTCTATTTCATTTTATTAGTGTACCCAGATTAATATATATATATATATATATATAAAATAAAACAAAATAAGTTGTAATTTCGTTCTGCCAAGTAGGGCTCTAGATGACAAACTTTCCATAATTACTTATCAATTAAATATGTCCATTCTTAAGTCAATTTTTTTGCTTTCCATCATTTATTCAGTTCCATTCTTATATTAAATATTTTAATTTAATTAATATTATGCCCTTTCTTTATATATATCAATAATTATTTTTATTAATTTCATAGTATATAATTGTTTCAATAACTATTTAGTAAGATGCAAAAACTCTATAATTTTAATATATCGAATCATATATGTCATTTCCCCGTGTATCGCACGGGTGTCATACTAGTGTGTGTGTATATATATATATATTCTAGTTGATTGGGTAGAAAATGCGCCAGGCTACCAAGGACGCGGATGAAAAGAGAAAGGGAGAGGAAAGAGAGAGGAACAAGAAACTATAAGATGACTTAAGAAGAATATAGTTGAGGATGCTGATGCTCGACGTACAACAGGATGTGCTACACATCTAAGATTTATCAGTTAGTGATCGAATTCCGTCAATTGATTCGGTGGTCAAGTTCCGCTAATTAATTTTTTTACATACAAACAAATATGTGAGTGTGTGTGAATGAGGAATACAGATAAAGTACAATCATAGTGATAGTACCAATCAGAAAGCAATAAGTTTTTCAAGGCAGCAAGAAAATAGATTATTTAAAAATGGCTAACTTGTATTGATGGTTTGTTGGAACACGACTCTTTAATTTTCAAAAAGAAGAATGGTTACAAAAATACCTATCAACTAAAATAATTTTATAGTAGACAAAAGGATGGTCATACAAAGTATAGAAAGAAAATGGGTAAACTTTCTGTAAAGGCCTGTTTTGATTGATTTTTTTCCTAAAAAAAGTTACATTAAATTTGTAATAACTGTTTGATTAGCTTCTAAAAAAGTTGAAACTCTGAAAAAAGTTCAAATACAATTTTTTTTAAAAATCAAAATTTTTAACTTTTCAAAAAAATTATATTTTTAAAAATTATTAAAAAAATACTTTTAAAAAAAAATCAGTTTAAATGAACCCTAAAACATTCTGCCTTCTTCACGCCGAGCCCTCCCTCCATTTTGGTCTGAGTTCCGTTGTAAATTTTCTGGTAAGGCTTGCTAATAATGTTTCTGAAAGGCTGGTTTTACGTGGGGTCTCGTCGGAATCTTAATGTTTCATCATTGCCTTCCTTTTGTTATTCATCCTGAAAACTCCTGCAAAAGTCTGACGCTGTTACTGTTGAAATATTTATTAGAGTGTAAATCATCTTTTCTTTAATTAAATTTTTGTTTCCAAAACTAATCCAATAAACAAAATATTTTAAATTCATCCTCTACAACAGCTTAACGTCATAGAAATGCAAGAGAGTAATTCGAAGAGTTAACTATAATGAAAAAAAAATGTGGATATATAAATAATGCCCTGAATCTTTTAGTCTTTATAAAGTAGGCAAATAAAGCTAAAGTGAAGATAACATAAGCACTTTGGCATAGCACTATAACCAAGTCAGCTTCGTTCATGGCTTATCGACTTATATATCTTGGCTTTTGATGATGCAAAATTTTTAGCAAAACCAATTAAAATTTATGTTGCCAGAAAGAATAAAGTGGGCAAGATTGGATAAGATATTTTAAGTCTTATATTGCCATTCTATACACAGTAAGATAAGACAACTGTGCATATATATCGTGTTGATCATCTTGAAAATCAATGAATTGATCTCCTCAAATGTATGGCAGAAAACAGCTGTCTGTGCTTTAAAAATATAAAAATATAATGTCTCATATTGGTGGAAGATATGTTGATTAAATGATTTATAAATTAATCAGTATTATTAATTTAAGTAATAATTTATACACCCTATTGCCAAAAGAAAAATAAGAGAATTTTTTATATGAGAGACATTATAAGAAACCTAATTCTAAAAAAATTAGAGTTTATTTAGTTTGACAAAACATGTCTACAAAAAGATTGGAAAAGATTTTTTCTTCCAAGATCATCTTTTTATACAGCTTCTCATAACTTTTTTTTTTTCCTCTCAAAAAGAGGTCTAACCAGCAATCACTGTATATGAATAATTCAAATAAATGTATCCCCTTGTTTATCATTCCGAAAGAGTGTCATCATCGGCACCAGTATATGTTTCGTTCAATCACTTAATCCAAGTCAAGATTGAATAATCAATCCGACCTTTCGATTGTTTTCAATACTAAGCTCTTTAGTTTTAGGTATCATTATATATAGACTTTCAAATTCTACAAGATGTGTCGAAAACACGAGCTGGACTAAGGTCACTAGACCCATATCAACATAGGCCATGCCACCATAATCTTAACGAAAAATGTTATCTTCAAATTTCAATTTCACCCATTACCTATCTTTGAAAAAATAACCTGTACACTTCATCTCATGTTTAATATTTCAAATGGTGGAATCACTTCAACGAAATTTTAAATTAAATTTATCACAAAAGATAGATAATAATGGAACACCAAAATCTAAATATCCCACAAAAAAGAAAAAAAAAAACCCTTAATATACTAGTAGAGAATTAGTATAAAATTTAATGTTATGCATTATCATTTATTCATTTTGTTAATCAAATTTCACCCCATGAAAGATGAACTAAAATTTATTTTTACCTTTCACAAAAATCAAAATTTTATTCTACAAATTCGCATAAGTACATTCATTACGATTTCATTCACTTATATCAATTAATGATAGTAAGATTGTAATTTCTTAGGCTTTTACATCTCTATTTTACTGATGTTCAACAAAGACAGTTAATTAAATAGTTGATAACTGTTTTATTTTAACTATTAAAACGTAACTGTTTAACTAGTCTGTTTAATATAGGAGGTTTGATAAAACATACTATTAAGTTAGCTTATAAATATAAAATGACAAAAAAAGAGTATGGGTATCACATTATTATTTGTTATTAGCATTATGATAGGTTTATTATAATTATTATTACTATTATTAAAATAAGATTATACATTTCTTGTTATTTGTGTCTATGATAATAATTATTTATTATTAAAAATAGTAAAATTCATACATTTTTAGCAGATTTTGGTAGGGTATTGATTAGTGGATAGAATTTAGAACTTGCTTATTTTTGTATTATTTTGTGTTTAAATAAAAAGTTAAAATTAATTATTTTCAACTAACAATTTAGTGTCCAAAATGATTATTCTTAAGCTTCTTAATTTTGTAATGTCATCTCACTTGGCTGCTCGCCACGACCTCACACCAAGAGACACAAAGCCATGCCGGGTCCAGGCCCGCACATGATGTACACACTCGGGTCGGGCCAGGCCGTGATGAGGGTATCAAACGGGAGGTTCGGCCCGCACCACTGCCTCACGTACGCAATCAATGCCTTCTTCGGGCCGGACATCGGGTCTTTCTGCGAATGGCTGACTTCTACTCTGGGAATGGGCCGGGCCTTGGGCTCTTCAATCGAGCCGTGGATCCACGATCCCTTTTTCTATATTATCATTCTGGGCATACCCTTCTCGTTGCTCTACAGCTGGGCCTCTAAATTCGTCCTCCATAAGGGTCTTCTTGATTCCTTTTCTGGGGTCAGCTCCCAATTTCTCTGTATGTGTGTGTTTTTGTTTGTAATTTAGCTGGATTTTTGATGAAAATATATGCCTTTGAGCTCACTAGTAATACATATGTGTACGTGTGTGTGTGTGTAAGTGTGTTTATGTTTGCAATTTAGCTGGATTTTGGTCTACATGTATGCCTTTTAGCTCATTAGTGATATATATGTGTATGTGTGAGTGTGTGTGTGTTTATGTCTGTCTACTTCAGCTCAATTTTTGCCAAAGAGCCGGTGTGGATTTGCTGCTTTAAACGTGCTTATAAGTAAGTGGTGTTCGTAAGCAGCCTATGATAAGTGGTGTTTCTAAGCAGCTTATAAAATGTTGACTTGTTTGATAGATAGCAGCAAAAAGAAATTTTTTTGTGTTAATTTGATGTTTATTGTAAAGTACTTTGCTTATAAGCAAGAGAAAAAAAAAGTAACGGGTGGTGGCATTTTTATTTTACTTGCTTATAAGCCATTCATGTTATTTTTATTTTTATGCTTATGAACAGATTTGACTAGCTTGTAGGTAAAGCCAGAGACCCTCTAAATGTATGTCACTGGGAGATCACTAGTGTATCTTTGTGCGCGTGCGTGCACATTGTCTCTATGCTTGTTACTTTAGATGAATTTTGATCTAAATGTATGTGTGTGTGCACGCACAAACACTATGTGTTTATGTTTGTTAGTTTAGCTGAATTTTAGTCTAAATGTATGTCAGCTGAATGTTTAATGTTTGCATGTCAGAGTAAGTAACTAGTAGAAAGTATTGTTAAGAAAGGTTTGTTACTTTCCACTTAAAAGGATATTGTAATGAATATATGCACAAGTGAATCATGCTCATAAAAGAACCATATATGAAATCTTCCAAAAATAGATATATGAATGTCTCCTGAATTCATGCAATGTTGTAATGGTTCAGGATATGATTTTATTAGCATTTTATGTTGATTGTTATGGTAATGTGATAAGAGGAAGAGTCGATTTGATTACCTTGATAATTGGAATCCAAAAGGAAAGGATAAAGATAGAGCTGAACTAAGAAAAGGAGAAAACTATAATCAAGCTGGAATTAGAGGACTCTATTTGCGTTACTTTAGGATATTAATTTTGGTGTATTGTTTGGTTAGAAAACGAAATGATCCCAAAAAAAAAAGAAAATTCACTAGACTAAGAGAGGCGTGTACATGCAAAATGGCGACTTAAAATACTACTAGTCCTTGTCTCGAAATGGATAGGATTTTGGCTCTGCATATATCAAATTATTAGAGACCTGTGCCTTTTTTAAACAGTTTTAACTTTAGTAACCAATTTCCTTTGGATACACTTATCTAAAACGAGCAAGAAAAGTAAATCTTGCACATTACTCATACTTTAGAGTTTTTATGTGGAAGAAATGATTGAGCTCATATCTTATTTTGGCTTCGACTATTTTTCTATTTCATGGTGTAGGTGCCACTTACAAGGAGGCAGTGCTTCTTGTTGGTGTCAGCTGGTTCTTTGTCGCACTTCTTTTTAGATCACTTATTTGAGGTAAATTGCACTTTCCTAAAGTCTATTTCTCAAAGTTGAATTCCATTTCCTCCATAACAACTTGTTTTGAGGTGAATTCAGTGGCTCGTACTTGATATTTCTGTCGTGGGGGTGTAATTTTTATGGACACTTATTTATTTCAATGTTCTTCAATCTTCAGAAGTACATAAGAGTGATATTGAGGTGAATGGCTGCAGTAGAACTGGATTACCTATACTTTTATGAAGAATCAGTTGTAGGAAGCTATATATTCCAGACATTTTTACTTTTATGGACCGATTGTTCTCGAATAACTTTTGGAATTGCGGCATTGATTTATCAGGACTATGAACTCTTTATGTATGATGATGATGATACTAAAGCTTCCCTAGATTGTCACTTGTGAACAGAAAATGATGCACCTCCCTTTCATTGATAAAGCATATCAACCAGATTCATCACTTGGTAATAGATTTTCATTGGCAATGCTCAAAATATATCTGGCATTTACCAGAATATACTTAATGCACTTTTCTAGAAGTTGAAACGGTTACAAGAAAGCTCCTCAATTAAATTTCCGTCCGGTGGCACATTGTTTTGAAATGTCCTTCTTTTGTGCTGATGGAACCTGTGTGGTCTTCTGTATATAGTTATTCATCTTGACGTTTGAATTTGATTAACTTCTGCATTTGCAAGAAACCTCTTCTTTCCCTTGTAAAGTAACTTGATAAAGTACAGACCTGCTGAGCTGTAGCACTACGTTAAGATCAACTCGTACTGCAATCTTGAAATGTTCTTTTCAAAGATTTTATTATTTTTATATGAATGTGGCAGTGCAGAATCATGAAGAGGAGCTAAACCTTCCAAATAGCTTATCTAATTAACCTTTTACTATGTTTCGAATGACTTTTCCTTATTTATCGTATTCTAATAGGCTCTTAGTGTTTGCATAAGGGAATTACTAGAATCAGTTTCCTTTAATTTTGTCATATAATAGCTATCTTCATGTCAAGAAATTGTTGCTTTGAGTTCCTGGTCACACATTTGGAATCGATGTGCTAAGCTGCATGTCAAAGAACAGAAAGCAACTACTGTAGCTCTAACTGCTCAAATCACTTTTGGTTAATTAAGCTTTAGTGTGGTCTAGATTGAGATCTTCCCTCAATAATTGAGCCCAAGCTTTCTCCACATGCAAACTCTTTTGTTGGCTAAACTTGCATGAAATATATTGACCCTCGAGTGTTTCTTCCAATGGATGGAGCAAAATGAGAGATTGCATGGGCTGGGAACTTCCTGTGATGAGCAGATGTTTAAGAAAATTGGTGGCAATGTTAGAAACTTAATGATTGCTAAGTTTACTTGTAGCAATGCAGCTGAAAATAGATCTCTTTTTTGTGAATGGAATCTAACCTCTGCTCTTGAGCAGCTGGAGCAGATTGTGGGGCTTTTGTCTCCCCACTTTGCTAAATGTTCCTTGGAAGTAAAATGAAAAGATTACTAGCCACCTCCGACCCCCACCCCCCCGCACAACAACCCCCACGCACACACACAAAAAGAAGTCTTAACCTTGGTCCATCAAAATACTAGCTTGTGCTGGTATGCTTCATCAGAAGTCTATAAAAAGTCTAATCCACTAAAGCCAATTTCTCTGTACACAGGAAAATGGTCATTCTTCTATGTATACTTGGGTACTGAGTACTGGGTGGTGGAAAGGTCGAGCACCAATTAATCCGGATGCTGTTATCGTGATTGGCTTTCTGTGTACCTCCTTAATTTGTGGTTTTATTTACATCAACAGGTGATGGTTATTGTGACTTAAAAGTTCTACTTATCGTTCTTAGGCAAGGATATTATATATTCATAATCTTGTTATAAACGTCCTGCAGAGTGAAGTCCGTGAAGTCACGTAAGGAACAAGCTCATCAATCTTTGAGACTAATCCTCGTCATTGCAAGCTTGTACTGCTTATGGTGCGTGACACAGATATACTTGGTTACTCCTCGCCGGCCAGCTGTTGGCGAAGAAGCCGATCTGGGAGTGCTCATATTCCTTGGCTTGTACTTCTTTCTACCTCACGGCCTGTGCATCTTGTCCATGAACCCACGAGATACTTATAATTCAGCAGAACAACTTCCCCTTTAGTAGTTTGATAGGTACATTCATTTTCTGGAAAGCTTTTTTAGCATAACCATGTACTGTTAGTAAATATAGCACAGGAATTTTCACTTTTTAAAGGGGAGGAAAGGAACTTTGGCTAGTAAATATTGTCATGCCACAGGAATTTTCACTTCTTAAAGGGAAGGAAAGGAACTTTGGCTTAATTTCGCCTAACTGTGAGATTTGAATTGATAAGTTATAGGATTTTTAGCTACAGACCTTTAAGTAAAATTGTTGTTAAAGCCATTAATTGTTTGGTCTAATATTTTAGGAATTGAATTTTTTGTTGTTTTGATAATAATAATATTGAATAATCGAATAAAAATAATTCTTGACATGATGTAAAAATAATTTTTTAAAAAATTTTAGTTTGGAGTTTTTTTTTTTTTTGGAACTTTAACTTTTAAATAGGTCAAATAAATTAGTTTCATCTTTTAAACTATTCGGTCGCGACACTAAACAGACTTTTTGACATTCCCATTAAAAATTTTCTTTAGGGTTTGTTTGGATTGGAGGGAGAAAATTTAATAAAGGAAAAGAAAGAAAAGGATTATAAAAGAAAGGAGAGGAAATGGTAATTCATATTTAGATTAAAGTTTTTTTTTTATAAGGGAAAACAACATAAAGAATTATGAAAATCTTGTGTTTAGATTGGAAGGGGAATGAGGAGAAAGGATATTTTTTTTTGTAAATTTACTTAAGTGCCTTTTTTCTTATTTTGTATTCAAAGTTGTAATATTCTAATAAGACAAAAGTCTAAGATTAAAATTGTTCTTACACAAAATTAAAGAATCTTCTCTCCTCAAATCATCCCAATTTGGAGGGATAAAAAATGAGAGGGATGGGGGGATTTTGTTTTTCCTTTCAAAACCCTCTTCCTCCCAATACCTTCAAAATAAATAAGGGATGGGATACCAAAATCCCTCCCTTCCGTTTCTTTTCCCCCCATTCCCCTCAATCCAAACAGCCCCTTGGTTCTTTATCAGGATTCGTTTATACTTGGGCTACTTCCCCAGGCTAATCCTTACGTCCGTTCACTTAGACATCGATAAGTGAGAGAGGAGCGTGGGGTCCATTCTACATGAGTATTGAATTCTAGACTAATGCAAGAGTAACCCTTGACTAGATAATATTTAAAGAATTTTATTAACGTCCATTATTGAAGTGACATGTAACCTAATCATTTTAACAGGGTGTTTGGCTTTGCTTATTTTAAATATTTAAAAAAAAATATTCTCTTACAATTTTTTTACTATTTAAATATTTATAAATACCAAATAAACAAAGTCAAATACTTTTTTAAATCCAATTGCACGTTCCTGCTCATGTGGCATTACTAATTCTTGAGATTTTACATGTCAAATATCACACTTTGTTTTCAGAAACTAATCTCATTCTTCTGTAATAGCACAACATAGATCAGGTTTTGAAGCATCATTTCTAATTATTGTTTGGCATTTCTCATTCTTCACATCAATCAATTCAATTTTAAAATGTCTAAAAAGACACCACCAGGGGTACTGGCCTGGGAATCCCTTTAGAATATAGATTTTGTGAATATATCACCCTAGACGTGTCACCATCACATACAATTATTTCAAATGAGTGCATGTTTGGAAGCATTTTTTCCAAAAAAGAAAATTTTTAAGAGTGGTTTAGAGCTCATTTGAATTACCTTTTTTGAAAAGTGTTTTTTTTAGATTTTTTTTTAAATAACTTTTTAGAAGCTAAAGTTTTTGCCTTCTAAAAAAAATTGAAATAAGCTTTTTTTTATTTTTAATTCAAATACTTACTGTAAAAGAATTTCTTTTTTCAAGAACATAAGGTACTTTTTCATTTAAAAAAAAAATTCAAACAAGCGTTTAGGCTCTACGTATCATTACTGAAATTACAATAAAGGACTTCTAGGAATTCTATATTACGTTGGTGAAGGAAATCAAAATATAACGAACTTAACGGCCATGGCGACACACCTTAAACACAGCAAGTCTTTGATGGCTCCCCATTTTCCTCTCCAACCCAACAACCCCTCACCTCCAAAACCATCCCCACCACCACCCGATCCGCCTCTCCGGCCGCGATGCAAAACCTCGAATCCGCCAACATCCTCCACCAGCTCGCCAGACCATCGTTGCTGTACAACCAGAACAAGCCATGGTGGCAGCAAATCCTCGACCCAAATGGAGAATTCGTCACCAGGTGGAACCAGATCTTCCTGGTCA
The DNA here is from genome assembly GCA_028554755.1 of Cordia subcordata. Lineage (NCBI taxonomy): Eukaryota > Viridiplantae > Streptophyta > Magnoliopsida > Boraginales > Cordiaceae > Cordia > Cordia subcordata. The sequence goes on from JAPTOF010000023.1 coordinate 7,714,900, forward strand.
CCTCCCTAGTCGCGCTTTTCGTTGACCCTTTGTTCTTTTACCTCCCCAGAATGAGTAATAAATGCATGATGATGGACTTTGTGTTGGTCTACATTATGATCCTCTTGCGCACAGTGGCGGATGTCTTCTCTGCTCTCCATATTGCCATGAAGTTTCGGACTGCCTACGTCTCCAAGACTTCTCGTGTCTTCGGAAAGGGGGACCTGGTTATGGATCCTAAGAGGATTGCCGTTCGTTACCTCAAGACTGATTTCGTCATTGATGTGGCTGCTGCTCTTCCTCTCCCCCAAGTATATATTTCTGTTACTTTCTTGCTTTATATGCATTTTTGTAAACAGTTGTTTCCACGCGATGACCCATGATTTGTCCCGTAGGGATGCCCCAGAGGTAAGAACCGGGGGCGGCTCAAGAACCGAGTTCGATCCCTGTTTCCCTACTTTGGATTGAGTAGCCTGACTGTCTTAGCTAATGGTTAGGTTGTGGGCTGGGCTTTCCAAGTTCTACTCGGGGTTTTACCAATTGGTGGTTAGGCTCTGCCAATTGGGTTTCCTTCATATCAGGCAAAAAAGAAAAAGAATTTACCATGATTTAAAATCATTCTGCTTGATGTCTCAAAGTTTGTATGATTTTTTATTCTCCTTCTTGTGTCTTGATGACTAAGATCAGGCCTCCTTCATTTCTCATTTTGCTCCTTCATTTTCATTGGTCCAGGACATTATGCTAACAATGTTTGTTATATGGCCGGGATGAAAAGAGAAAATCTGCTTTTTCTGTACAATATTAGATTATAAATTCACACAAATTGGATGGTGTTTGACTTTCAAATAGCGTTTGATGTATTTTCCTTTTCTGATAGTGGGTAGAAAAGTCCAATGTTTTTGTAAGTTGTTGTGGTAATAGACATTTCTCTTTCTGTTAAAACTTCTCACAGAAGAAGGGTTATAATTTTTGTCCTGTTTTCTAATTTGTTTCTCTGATGATTCTTGACATGATCATGTTACCACTTAAGTAAGTGCATTATCTTTAGAAAATCTTGGCTTTCTGCATCACTTTCTTGATCTCGTTTTCTTTCGACAGATTGTTATTTGGTCTATCTTGCCGCGGGCTGAAGACCCTACAGCTGCACATGCCAACCATTCCATTTCTCTGGTTATCATTCTTCAGTACATTCCGCGATCATTTGTGATTTTCCCTTTGAACGGACGAATTATCAAAAACACGGGAGTTGTTGCAAGGACTGCTTGGTCAGGGGCCGCATTCAATCTCCTTATCTATTTACTGGCTAGTCATGTGAGCAACTAGTCTATTACATTTCTACGTTCCTATTTTTGCAGTAAAGCTTGTAATGTAGAACAAGATCGATGTTGATATAGAAAGAAATACTGGCTAAAAATCAAAAACAGATAGGGAATTTTTTTTCTACCATCGATAATTTTTGCCACACTGTTGGTGCAGGTTATAGGGGCAACATGGTATCTGATGGCTTTTGAGAAGTACTTTACATGTTGGAAGATGGAATGCCAGAAGGAGAAGGATAGAAACCTGGCTTGTGATCCCAAGTTTCTTGATTGTCTATCTGTTAATGAAAAAGATCGTCAAATTTGGGCCAAGTCCACCATGGTCTTCAAGAACTGCAATGCGAAAACTAAGCCCAATGGCTATGACTTTGGCATGTTTGCTGATGTCCAGAATGATGAAGTCACTAAAGCAAGTTTTGTTGAGAAATGCTTCTACTGTCTCTGGTGGGGCTTGAGTAACTTGAGGTATTGTTTCCCTGATGAAGTGTGCATAAATCCTATGAGCTTGTTCACTTTACTTCTACTGAGGAGATGAATCCCATCTCACTGATTAGTTCACTCAAATGTGCATCACTTTGTTTTCAGTTCATATGGACAAAACATTGAGGCAAGCACTTCCACTGTTGAAACGCTCTTTGGCATCTTTATCTGTCTCGTTGGTTTAGTTTTCTTCGCACTGCTGATTGGCAACATGCAGGTAATGCAGACATTTCTGGAATATGAAATTCTTTTTCATATACTTTAGAGGTTCGCATAGCAGACCTGTAGAAGATGTTGACGGTTGATATTCAGAAGTAAGAGCTGGGATAAAACTTTATTGAAAGATATATATTCAGTTAGAAAGATTCTTGTCCTGTAGTTATTGTCGCAACCCAAAAATGCTGGCCAGGTGAACCTGGAATGCAACATCTTCAATTTGCTTGCTTGTTTGCGCTTAGATTTCTGTTATTTGTATAATTTTTCTGAGCTTTCCTTGATAGAGAATGTTAATCGTACATTGTTTAGGATTAAATCTAAGGACATTTAAGAATGTAAATATAATAGCAAAGGCACCTTCACTGTTTTTCCTTTGCTTGATTTCTTCCTTGGTAAGAGCCAATCCAGTAGCTCATTCTGCCGCAACAGCGAAAAGTCAAAGTATTCTGGTTAATTTCAAGCCAATTACAATTATGGGAAGAGAAATATCATACGAGATCTGAACTGTATTGCTTCTTCGAGTATTCTGTCAACATTTTGTTGACTTCCTCCAACTCGAGAAATATCCATTTGGTACCCCCACCTCCCCCCACCTCCCTCCTGTCAGCACCAACTATTTCATTTTTAACTTATTAAAAGATAAAAGATACGTTAAGTTTTTCTGGCTTTCTTCTATATGCTCCCATCTTCTTCCTAAAGCATGGCCGCTCTGACAATTTCTTCCAGGGCCATTCCCATCTTGAAGGGTGTATCAATGATAGCACCGTATTTTTCTTGTTATTTTCCACATTTTATACTGGTTAACTAGTTATCTTCAGTGGCGATTCTTATAGAAACTTACATAAGGTAAAGATTCTTGATGAATTGCGTACATCTGTAGATCACATAATTCTGTTTTATGTGGACAGATATTACACTAGAAGCACTAAGAACTCCTCCAAGCAATTGGAATGATTCGTATGCTAAGATGACTTCACTTTCTGCATCCTGAAACTAGCGTCATTTGCTGAGTTTCAAAGGGTGGAGAGAAATGAAGCAAATGTGCTATAAGACAACGCGTTTGAGCTTTTGTTTTGAAATTCTTGTTCTTATCTGATATCTTTCTTATTTCTTGTTCCTTGAAGACATATCTGCAATCTATGACAGCAAGACTAGAAGAATGGAGGGTTAAACGACGAGATACAGAGGAATGGATGAGGCATCGTCAACTCCCTCCTGATCTGCAGGACCGTGTTCGTCGGTTTGTTCAGTATAAATGGCTTGCTACAAGAGGAGTACATGAAGAAGAGATTTTACAGTCATTACCAATGGATCTAAGGCGCCAGATACAGAGACATCTCTGTCTGGCCCTTGTTCGTCGTGTAAGTCCTGATGTTGCATTATCCTAAACAGACATTTCATATCTAACAAAACTATTTGTAATTGTCAACTGGTATGACTAACGCCATGACAACTATTTACCATCAACTTTTCCAGGTGCCTTTCTTCTCACAGATGGACGATCAGCTACTAGATGCGATATGTGAACGCCTTGTATCGTCACTAAACACCAGAGACACGTACATTGTCCGAGAGGGGGATCCAGTAAACGAAATGCTTTTCATAATAAGAGGCCAGCTCGAGAGCTCCACCACGGGTGGTGGACGCTCTGGATTCTTCAACTGCATCACTCTGAAGCCCGGTGACTTCTGCGGTGAAGAATTGCTAACATGGGCACTAATGCCAACCTCAAACTTAAATCTTCCATCCTCAACGCGGACGGTTAAATCACTCACTGAAGTCGAAGGCTTCGCGCTTCGCGCTGAAGACCTTAAATTCGTAGCCAACCAGTTTAAACGCCTGCATAGTAAGAAACTGCAACACGCTTTCCGGTATTATTCGCATCAGTGGAGGACATGGGGAGCCTGCTTCATACAAACAGCCTGGAGAAGGTACAAGAGGAGAAAGCTCGCGGAGGAATTGATTAGGCAAGAGAGCTTGTACTACATGCAAATCGCGAATGAGGATGGCGAGTTTTATGATGAATATATAAATGAAGGAGATGAGGATGAGGCTGGTGATAATGCTTCTCAACAACTAACAGCTACAATCTTGGCTTCAAAATTTGCTGCCAATACTAGAAGAGGGATTGCTCAGAAGGTCACAATGGTTGATCGTGGTGCCTCTAGCTCTATGCCGAGAAAGCTATTGAAGCCAAATGATCCTGATTTTTATGCAGAGTACCCTTTAATGGAGTGATCAGTCGTGGAGACTTCCATAGCTAGGTTGCTTGTAACATTATGTCAAGTCCCCAAGCCCAAACCCCTTAACCCGCGAGCGAGACTGAGGGTTTGGGTTCGTGGGCGTGATACATTATTGAAGCCAGATGATCCTGATTTTTGTGCAGACCGGAAGATGCAAAACTTAACGAAGGTCCCCCGGGTTTTTGATGGAGTGATCAGTCACTTACACTTCCATAACTTGGTTGCATATAACGTTATGTCATGACCCCAAGCCCAAATTCCCATACCTACGAGCGAGATTCAAGGTTTGGGTTTCGAGGCGTGACAAATTTCTTCTGTACTCTTTGAATAGGAAATTTTTCTTCAATTTCTCGTGTTGAGGCACATTGAGAACACTTTGATTCTTGTACATTATACTATAAGCGGATACTGGCATGTACAGATTTTAACTTCAATTCCTTCTGCTTCAACTTTGATATTACACAAATATGGAGTTTCTTTTTTCCCCTTTTAACATGAAATATCAAGTGTCAAAGCACGAGGAATTATCTCAAATGTATCAGCTCTCTGCTTTCAGCAAAATACTTGCATACATTAGGTGAGAGTTCTATTGAAGAGCTTCATTTTAACAAAGGTTTATTGTGATATCTCATGTCACGAGAAATTTAAAGTCGGAGATATTACTATTAGATTATTTAGGTGAATAATTATTAAGTTCTAGAATCACCATATATGATCCCTAGAAAGAAGGTTAGACTCTTTTGTCAATAGAACGTTGTATAAAAGATGGAACATTGATAGTTGCATTTTGAACTAGGGTGGGCTAATTATGATGCCCATATTTTGTAAAGTTTGTGATTAATATAAATAGTTCTTACTTGCTTAGTAATATATATATATATATATATATATATATATGTGTGTGTGTGTGTGTGTGAGATCTTTGGTAACTCTTAGAATTAATTGATTCTAGGATAGATATTTTATTAGATTGTGTGCCCTAAAAACCAACTAAACGTCATTATTTTAGGACCATATCAATTGTATTATTATTCATTATTAATGGGAAATTTAATTATATTTTCATATGTTGTTAAGCTATTAATTATATGAATAGTCCTTAGAATCTCTTTGTTAAAGATCCACTTTAAAATGTTCAAAATATGACCGACAAGTGTCTTTTAGTACGAAAGGTTCTTAAAATTGAATCGGATCATAGCTCGGTTAATTAAGCATTAATCAGTGTGGCAAGATTGGCATTATGTGTACTAAGGGAAATGAGTCTCATATTGTAATAACAAATAGGGAGAATTCAACAAGTGGTCCTTATTGTTTATTAAAAAAAATGGTTAATTTAGTTCCTATTGTTTTAAAAGTGACTCATTTGGTTCTTAATTTTTTTTAAAAAAAAGTTAATATGTTTCATATTGTTTCAAAAGTAACTTATATAATACTTAATGCTTAGAAAAAATGTCAATTTCATTCCCGTTAATGTGACCACATTACAAGACCATTTCTATGGCTAAGACAGGATCAATTAGATCGCTTTCTGCAAATATTGAGGACTAAGTTAATCAGTTTTGAAACAATAAATATTAAAATAATATTTTTTTAATACACTAAAAATCAAATAAGTCATTTTTGAAATAATACAAACCAAATTAATACTTCCTGTAAATAATAGACCGTTTGTGGATTTACGCGAACATAATATATCGGTACTTCACTACTAGAATTGCTTCTTGATAAATAAGCCAGTGAAGCAAAAAAACATTTTAACAATCACTTATAATTTTATCTTGTGCATGGGGAGTTTATAGCTTCCTATATATATATTTGGGTTTTTTGTCAAAAAAGTAAATATTAGTAAGATATGAAAAATTTACACGGAAGCCTAATACAAAAAAAGAAAATGCATGGCCACGAATTATAATTTCCTAATACTATATAATCTAGTACTATTAACAGGAAACCCTCGACCATATTCAAGGGTCACTAACTGTTTGGTGGAATAAATTTAATTCAATTATTGAGCTAGATTTGGTATTAATTTAATTAGTTGATTAATTATAGCTGGGTCAGACCTCACTTTAGTTAATCCAAAGAGACCGCCCACTAAGATTGCCCAAACCCAATAGGCCTTAATCTATTAGAAATCTATAAACATAAAAGAGCAACTAAAGCCAGCAACTTTTTTTTTTTTTTTCCAATCACTTGCTAAAACGTTGGGTACCTGTTTTCAGAATTAAGATTCTCTTCTGTCATGAGTTTTCTCATATTTTATGGGTGGCTGAGATAATATGCTTCAAACACGAATAGTTAAAATTTTCTCATATCAATATGAAAGAACAATTTATATAAAAAGATCTCAATCCTTTTTTTTTTGGTGACTTTTTAATTTATTTACTTAAAATCCAAACAGCATAGAAATTAGTTTTCTTATAAATGTGACATATCTAAACTTAGGCTTTCTACTCAAAATTTTACAACTAAAAATCAAGACCCTATCAAATATTATAATTCGCAAGTCAATTAGCACGCACACTGACCTCCTTCATAAATGTGATATGGCTTAAAGTTGGACTTTCAATTCAAAAAGTACTCACAATAAAGTATTATTACTTTATCCTGGTTGAGAAAGTCAACGGCCAAAATTGTTTTTGATTCTCGAGATCTTGTTAGATGCAACCACGTTCTTACCACGTGAGTGTTATTATGGTTCGTAATCTATTCTTTTTGGTTTTCCTTTTTCTTTCTTTTTTTTTTTTTTTGGTCAAGGGTTCATTACCTATTCAACATATTAAAATGATTGAGTTCATATCAGATTTTAGGCCATCTCTAACATTTCTTTTTCTCTTTTTGTCCCTCTATAATAAGAAATGAAGTAATAGCCTCTTAATTTAAGGATTTGAAATTTTAACTTCACTTTAACAATACTTCTTAATTTACAAATTTTATACTAATTGGATTTTACCGTAACATTATTTCTTCTTTTAGAAACTCATTTTCTGAGAGTTGTTCAATTGTTATGTTCCAATAGTGATTGGTAATATTTATATTTTATTTTTAACTAAAAAGTTTTTTATGGCTATATTAATGTTTTAAACTTTTTAATGTTATTTTGTTTCATTATTTTCTAATTAATTTAATGCTTTTAAGATGAATGAGAAGCCAAAACTTGCTTCTTATATTTGGAGAGCCGAGAAAATGTCTAGGCCTCCTTGAAAATAAAGAAACTTTTAAAGGAGCTCAGAATAAAAAGTCAGTGGTCAGTCTCTTATTTGACTGAGGAGTCAAAATAAAAAGAGTATTTTTCCTTTTTTTGGTTAGTCAACTGGTAGAGATTGCGTTAGAAAACAAAGTATGGACTTATCATTTATATACAAATACTTTTTGCCATCTGACTGACATAGTTCTATGAAAAATATTTGTAAGTGCAGAATAAAAATTTGTAGATCTATAATACAACTTTACGTGTCTTTTTAGAAAAATTTGTTGTCTTACAAATTTTGTTTTAGACTTACAAATTTTTTTATAAATTGATAAATTTTGTTTAAAACTTATAAATTTTTTTTATGAATTGCTGTTACAAATTTTTTAAAAAGTCTTACAAATTTTTATTCTAAACTTACAAATTTTTTCTATGAATTGATATTAGTTTAAATGAATAAAAGAACTTTCCGCTACTTATAAACACTTAAAAAATACCATTTACATATTTTTTTTATTATTTATAATTTATAAGTCTCAAATAAACTTAGCCAAATAGACTCTCAGTCAAGAGCTAAAGCTTGAGTCCAACAAAGCTTGACGATTTCATCAGCAGCGGAGTATACAGTCCATTTAACCACGTGTGTCTTGCTTGTAGCCTGTGGAATCCCTTAACGCAAGGTTTTGAATTTTATATTCACCACATGTCTTTCTCGTAAAGAGGAATTTTTTTTTTTAAATCCCTACCCAATAGCATTCGAACTAAAAATTTTATTTTTAAAAAAAATAATTTAAATCACTTAAATTATTTTCTAATTCTTGTAAAGAGTAACTATTTATTTAACTATATTGGTTGAAGTGTTGTTTTCAAGAATTTAAAATAAAAAAATAATCTTGATTGACTCTTTATAGAAGAAAATGATTATTTTGGGTGTGTGATCTCCGTGTTATCATTTTCAGAAGCTTATCAATTGATGATTTCGTGCGTTTCGAGAATTACTTAAAATGTTATTTAAGTGAGACGTGGAAAACACCATTAACTTTAGAGATCGGACACCGAGAGAAAATTTAGAGTAAATCTTATCTACTTTCATTGGAATCCCAGATACCACGCTAGTTTTTAGACACTTAGTTTTTTTTTTTTTTGGCTTCTTTTTTCTTTTTTCTCCCTTGGTTCATTGAATATTTCTTGTGAATCATTTACATTATTACATAGGTACAGTCAACAATCGAGTCATTTAATTATTTATCTCTTCTCTTAACCATCCTTCTTTAAAAACTTAGTGATTTGAGAAAATGTATTTAGTTTTGTATATAATAAATGACCATATAAATTAATTCTATATAAATTTATGTTTCAGATTATGCAAAATGTAAACTAAATGGTATTTATCCTTTTTTTTTAAGTGTGCTGACTGCCTAAACTATTCTGGCTTGGTTCTTCCAAAGTGAAGGCCACAATATTAAAAAAATATCCCGTCGATTGCTCCTATTCTTAGGAAAAAGAAGAGAAATCTCACCCCATTAATTTATTTGCAACTTGAAAATTCTACCTCGCTCCTTGGGTTAATTATCAATTTAGCGTATTATTTTTGAACTTGTTGATAATTAAATCCTTTGTTTTTTAAAGTTTGAACACAACAAGTTAGTTCTTATTATCTTTATAATTTATAATACCATTGGTCCTTAGGTCAAAAATCACTGAAAAAGAAGTAAGATTTGGACACGTGACACGCATTTGGATGAGCGATCTAAGAACATGCAGTTAAATTGGGTATGTTTAAAATTGAAAACATTGTTCATGTATACTTTTTCTCTATGTCCAAATTATTAACTCTTTAGCCATTGTTAACATGGAAACTAATAACGTTATAAATTACAAGATAAAAAATTGACTCATTGTATTTTAATATAAAACTATGAAGCAACTCATTAATTGTTCTTGTTGTTTTACCCCTCTCCCCATGCCTGGACTTGTCCTTGTTGGTACCACCTCAATTCCAAAAATCAGCCATCCAACTTTTGTGTTTTGTGCCAACGCAATGGTGCAATATAATAGTCAGAAATCAGAATCAATCTTTTCACAAAACAACAAAGATATATATATTTAGAAGCAATATGCTATTGTATAGCTTTCATCAATAGAGGCCATGAATATCAAGATCTTGTTAGCGCCATGGACAAAAGAACAAAAGAAATATTAAAGGCCACTTTGTGGTTGAAAATGATACTATCAACAAGGCCACGAGAAAGAAATCAAGTACAACTAGCTAGTATCATAGGAGGAGCCACATGGAGTTGGCTCCTGACCTTTTTTTTTTTTTTAAATTACCATTAATTTTTGTTAATTTTTTTATTATGAGAGATCAATTAAAATGAGGTGCATCCCTCATAATAAGAGTACACCCTCTCATGGTTGTGATAAAGGTAGTATCAATACTTTTTATTTTACTTTTTGTCTAAAAAATAAATTCAGAAAAAAAACAAATAAGTAAAAAATAAAAATATAGATAGAAATGATGAGATATAGAAAGGGAAAACAAAAAAAAAAATGACTACTTGGTCACTTCTCTAAAGAATTATTTTTATGTTGAATATTTTATGTTTTCAAAACCTTCAATCAAATTAGGACAATCATAAAATATAATTTTATTTACAATAATGATAGATATTTATTTATATTTCTTATGTATATTAAGATACCATTATTATATTAAATATTATATATTTTTTATAATTTATTTTTGATTTATATTCAAAAATTTTATACTCGCTGAGCCATAGGTCCTAGTTTCGCCACTGGCTAGTATCTATAAGATTACAACATCAGAAAGAAAAAAAAAAGTTGAATTGTCTAAGTGATGAAATGTGACATGACATCAATTATCTTAGCCAAAAGTGGAAAAAGATTGTCCCTTTTTTATTATTTTTTTTAAAGAAAGCACATTCTAGAGTAAAATATATTTTATCTCTTTATGTTTTGTCAAAATTACGCAAATTCGCTAATACCACCACTACATTACAAAAAATGTTGATAATATCCCTTTTATGTTATAAATAATATTATACAATGATACAAAAATTTGAGGGTTTGGTGTTACATCATATTTATATTTGTGAAAAAAGAAAGATGAAAGTATGAAAAGAGATTAGATAGATTGGAAAGAGGAGAGGGTTCCACCCAAAAGAGATTGATGAGAGGGTAGGGTCGATTTTTTTATTTTTTTAAAGATAAACACTAAAAGCTATTGTGAAACCAAAAATTGTCAACATTTAAGAAAAATTACTAAAAAAACTAAAAATTACATGAAAATTTATTTGAAATATTTTTTTTTATCAAATAGCAATAATTTGAAAAAAAATAGTGTTTTGACTAAATATATCAAAGTTGTTTCTAAATGTTAGCGAACAGGGCAAAGGTTGTTTTTTGAAAACAAAAAAGGCAATGAAAAACATGTATCCTGTTAGTTTTAGATATGCTCCTAATAAATAAAACCATGCATAGAAATAGGTTACTTTTGATGGAAATAGAATTTACTAATAACATTTTTTTCTCAACTTTTTCTAAAAGAAATTTGCTTATAGCATAATAATATTATGAGTTAGACAATAGTTACAAAGCACTAACACATTTATTATTATTTTTTTTGGGAAATTCTAAGCCCTAATGGACTATTAGTTTTTGAGACGACACGTGTAAAGCCACAAAAAATTTTAATGAAATTTTAAGCAATGATATATAAGATATCTGATATAACAGAATATCATGTATGTTTGTTTATGATTTTTCTTTTTCCTGCCGCAGAAATAATAAAATGACTTATGTAAACATCAAAACAGTACGTAGAAAACAAAGTTTTTCGTACAAGTAAACCTAACTCTAGGAAAGAAGTACAAGTTCAAACAAAAATATGGAACCTATCATAATCGCATGAACGACCAAAGTTAGAAGACGATAAAATGATAAATCGAATAAAAAGTGTTACAAGCTATAACAAAGGAGGAGGAGCTCCAATCGGAAACTATAACAAGCTATAAGGTCAAAAGGACGTGCATTGCGACAGATCGAATAAAAAAGTTACAACTGTCATAAAATTAAAATATAATACACCAAAAAAAAGAGGAAACCACAACTATGCAACAAAAAAGAAAAGTCCAAAAACAAGAATTACATAATACAGAAAAAGAAAAGAGACAATAACTCTGACCACAGACCAGATTACCATGAAGAATCACAAACTTATGAGGGAAGAAACTTCAACAAAGAAGGGAAGATCGAAGGTGAAATGTTGGGGGGAAGGGGGAAGCAGGGGAGAAGGGGCATGGGGGAGAACATTTCGAATGTTTGTTTATGATTTGGTATGCTTTGATTTGCCAAAATCTTACGCTATTTACCCCATGAATCCCAGAATGTTCCCTTCTTTTTCTGAATTATTGAATGGAGACACCCCAACTACTGGTGATCCAATTTTGATTATTATATATTAGGTCTTTTATGGTACCACATGCTTTATATCTCTTTCTTGTTAATGACATCATTAATTTATTCTTTATTTTGTTATCCTTCTTACAAGTGGCTACTCTTTCCCGGTCTTCTGGATTTTTCAAACGTTCATGCTCGTCTTATCTTTTTCTTCCTCCATTTCCTAAGCTTTTTGTGGGGATAAAGCAAGATGTAAACAAGGTGAATAATGAGAAATTTAAGGCACAACAATTACGAAATTTGATTTTTCGCCTGTTAGACGGACAAATAGAATATTTTGATTTAATAACATCGATATCAAATACAAGATGGACTCTCTCACTAACTTATTCATACCGTGATGCAATCTAATAATCACAATCAATATTTTTCCATACTTATTTCTAGCAACGTTATGATGAAGGAAAGGTTTTAACCAACTAGATGATAATTAAAGTAGAACATGATCATTACTAAAAGACTATCCTTAATTAAAAATCAACGAATGTAAAAATAGTTACCATGTTAATGTGACGCTATTTGACTGATTTCTCGAATAATCCAACAATTGAGCTGAAGAATCTTTTTCACAACTAGAGGGCTTGTCATATCGTGCATGTAGCATTTGATCACCACATGCCATTGTAAAGAAAGATAGGAATTGAAACACTGCAGTTGGTTGGGTAGTTCTAGAAGTTAGATGATCTTCCAATTTGTGGGGCGTGCTAGATACACCTAACATTTTAACAGCTATGTTATTTCTATTGTCTTGTTCTTTTTTTTTTTAGAATTATATGTCATTTATAATAATTGAGTTCACTATTATTATCATCACAGTTTTTAATGTTTTAAGTCAGTTGATTAAATTCATAGCTTGTTTGGAATAGTCTTATCTGAAATCTGATAAGTATCTTATCTAAAATCTGATAAGTATCTTATTTGATAAGTGTCTTATAAAAAATAAGAATATAATACACTAAGATTGTTTGGTTTGTTAGCTGAAATGTTGTTATAAGTTACTCTGATAATAATGTTATCAATTTTGACTCATGGTATTTTAATTTTATAATTAAATAATAAATTATAAAATATAAATATTAATCAATTTTTATTTTTGTTTTAAAAATTTTAAATTTTTGAAAATTTAAATTTTATTTTAATTTTAATTTTTTTAATTTTTAATTTTTAATTTTAATTATTTTATAACTGATAAGATATAAATACTCTAAACCCAATTTATTTTTTATAACTACAAATAAGACATTTTATGAAAAGTATTCAGTGTCCTATAATAAACTAATAATAAATAATTTTTTTTACATAAATTATTAAATAAATAAGTGTCTTATAATAAGATTCAAACAAACACAACATCAATGTGATTGAACACTGTTGACCCTCTTAATTAGGATAAATGTTAACCCGACAAATTGGCTCTCTTATCTAGGATGAATGTATCCGTACAAACTTAGTGAAAAATAAAACTTTGCAGGCTTTATCTTGTGGGATCCTACAAACTTGTAGAGATTAATATACTTATTATCTAAATGAGTCGAGGTGACTCAACTGTAAACTTAAAGAAGATTAGAGATTTATTTACGTATATATTATCCAAATGACTCATTTGTATGCTCAAGTTAGTATGAAAATTATCGAAGGAAGATGAAACAACTACGAATATAGAGAAGGTTAGGAATTAATTTACTTATTATTCAAAAGAAGATTAGAGATTAATTTATTTATTATCCAAACGAGTTGAGGAGACTTGTATCTATACGGTAAAGTTGATCAAATATGAACTTAAAAAAGATTAGAGACTAATTCACTTATTATCCAAATGAGTTGAGAAGACTTATATCTATAGATGTTTGAATCTCACAACTCCATACTTAAGTCAGTATTGCTAACTTGATTACTTAATATTGAATTTAGGCGGAGGTGACGCACATAAACAGCAATGGCACGCTATGCTTAAGTCACTGTTGCTTACTTGATGCCTTTGCTGAATATCTAAATAGCACTAAGAATAATTTTGTGTATAATTTGGGGTATATATTTACAGAAATGACTTGAGATTACTTTTCTATACATGATCTAATTATGAAATGAAACTAACTGTAACGAGAAAAACTAATTTTATTATAATAATATAATTATTTAATCTATATTAATAAATCTTCACAAAATCATAAAAGATATCAGATCTTATATTTAACAAATATTTTTTAAAATTACTGTTATAGATATTTGTCATAAAGGAATCTTTAATCGTCCCTTGTGAAAATAATGTCTTTTCAATTCATCAATGCGACATCTTACCACCTAATTGTCATGTAATTATGATGCACATATAATATATGCTAAAATTGGAAAGAAGATATGAATTTTATGATGATTTCTTGTTGAGTATCGTAGTTTTTTTTTTCCAAAAAGAAAAAAGAGAATATTATGACAACACTAAATGGGGTGTAAATGGGTTAATCTTATGGGACGAGCTAGCTAAACCTAAAGACAATAAAATGGAGAGAATAACAAGGGATACAAATAAATAAATTATTCTTATGTTTCTCATGAATATCACAAATATTTCCTTTTAACTAGCTATAATTATTATTTCCTTTTGAAAAGCCAAATATAGTTGAAACCCTCGCTCTGAGAGTAAGACCCCACTATGGCAGTGAGATCCACACTCTGGGAGCACATCTAATGCGTTTTGGGCATTAAATTGGATTAATTTTAAAACCTTATCTCAAAATAAATTTTTTTTATTAAAATGTCAAAAAATATGTAAAAAAAAAAAATCCCATCTTCAATTTGCCCCCACATAATGCTTGTCACCTAACACCTCGTAATCTTTCATGTGCATGCAAGTGCCATGTTTCAACCACTAAACTACTAACTCAAGTTTCGTGAATATCTTTTGTTGGGAAAAATATTTCCACAATATCAATTCATTTTGTTACTTTATATCCCATATGAAATATGTGGTCAATTTTTCATGCAAAAAAGAATTGTCCCCTTTTTGAGATGACAATGAGTGGCGGAACTTCATGGAGAAATGGGGGACCATGGCCCTCCCAAAATTTTATATAAAATTTATATTGATAACATAATTTATTTTAAAAAAGTCAAAAACTTTTTAACTAACCCCAATAGATCATGAAACTAGGGAAAGTTTAAGTGATTGAGACTATTTCGCTAAGAGTAATGATTTGATTTTGAATCTCGTGGGCAACGGAGGGTTGAGTTGGTTTGGGAATAGGAAAAAAGATCCCCAATAAATAATACATGCTATAGTAACATTACATTTTCAATATTTAATATATTTCTATAAAATTACAGATTTTGCAAAAAATTATAATACTTAAATTAGGATCCAAATTTTCCTCTTTTTTTCTGAATGTCTAAAAGAGTCCCCCTAAATCATTTTGGGCCGAAGGTCTCCCACTGATGGCAATTTAATATTAACAAGATTTAATTGTTACATTTTTTCTTTCTGGGTTTAATTGATTGGTATCCTATGCTTATATGACATGACAGCATAATAGAATTAGCATATAAGTGACTTGAAATAAAAGATTGGTGGACTCATTTTTCGCTTTTGGGTGCAATAATATTCACGTTGCTTGTTAGTTGAGCACTATTATGAATAAAATTATGTTTAAGTCCAAACTAATTAAAATTTTATATTAATTGAAAAGTTTTAGGTACTGTTTGGTACAATTGTGAAATTTTAATAATCAAATTTATAGAACTTTCTATAGTAAAGTTTTAGATAAATTTGCTGAACAAGCGTAATTAACTATGGGTTTCGACTCTGTTTGGATTGACTTTTTTATACAAAAACTGTTTTTAAAACTTAAATTGGACGTCTTTTAGATGGTGAAAATTTGAACTCCTCCAACGATATTTTTGCAAAATTATGAAAAAATGTTTTCTTTTATAAGGCAATCTAAATCACTATTTGTATTTTATGTTTGGACTTTCAACTATTTTGAGTATAATATTAGACTTCAAAAAATATGAGGTGCTATTTCTTTTCTAAAAAATGATCAAAAAATAACTTGCCACATATTTGTAAAAACAGCTTATCAAAAGTCTTTTCTTTGGAAAGTTCTAATTTAGAGTTTCTAATTTTTTTTTATTTTTTTATTTACCTAAAAATTCTTTTTTGAAATGGACTAAAGAAGTTTGAAAACTGATCAAACATAGGCTTAGTTATGTATCTGTCACTGTTTTAAAGTATCACTCTTTTCTTAGTATAAATGTATTATCACAAGTGTGACTCATTTTTCATTACGTATGTAGCACTATTGTCACTCATTTTTCTCTTTTTATTGTGGATGTGTATACTCAAAGACCATTTTTTTTTTGTCTCGATTCCATAAGAACTACTCTCAAATTTAATATTACTTGAAATATTTTTAACTCAAAGCAAAACGAAAATAGATATTAGTTTTAAAATTTTTTTATAACTTTCACCAAGCTAGACATAAGCATGTACACCAGGATACACGGATAAATTTAAGTGAGTAACTTAAATTCAAATCTATGAGATGTGGGTATTGAATTTACTACTTTATCTAAAAGTTTAAGCTTGTGAAAAAGATTTGGTTATATTTATTTATTGTATTTAACATGCCCCTCCACATGAATTTACACGTGAATAATTTAATATTTTTTAAATAGATGGCGATGAGATTCGAACTCAAGATCTAGCTCTGATACTATATTTAATTTATTATCTCATTTAAATGCTTAAATTTGTAAAAGGATTTTAATTATATTTGTTTATTGTATGTAACAGTGGCGAGTTGATTTGATTCGGGGTTTGAAAAGATAATACACGTACACTAAAGAATGCACGATATTTTACCATTATGTTGGACACTGCCGAGTTTTGGTTGCGTATATAAACAATGCACACATGTATCACTGAGCTTCTATTTTCGTGCTGCTGTGTCCCTTAATCTTTTCACTAAACCAATCACACGTATGATGTAGTCTCTATATATCATATTTTTTAATACCCATGTCTTGTCTGTATATCATCAGTTTTTAGTGGATTACATTTTGCAATGTTGCAAAAAACTGTGAAACACCAGTTATATAAATAGAAAGGTACAATAATCAAGGTTAGCAGAAAAGGGTTGTGTATATTTTTGAGAAAGACAAAAACCAAGAAAGGCTCCAGAGAGAGATTGACATTTATCTCCTCAACTGAGCTATCATATTGTGTCTTTTACTCTGCAGTGATATACACATATTTGTTTTTTGGTTGACAAGAACAAGGAGATTAAGCAGTGTAGAGTTTGGCTTGAGAAAGGCCATGGCTGCAAGAAGACTTTCTTCTTTGCTTTCTCGTTCAATCTTGCTCCCTTCTGCCTCTGCTTCTTGGGGTAACAACTCATTCTCCCCTTAGTTCTCTGTGTGTGGTGTGTGTATGAATCTGTATCTTGGTGTGTGTTTGTGTGATAGTGGGTGCATATGTAAGTATATATAAGTTTATATAAGTATGCATATATATATATATGTGTGTGTGTGTGTGTGTGGGAATATCTATGTGGGTCTGTGTTCTGAAGTGAGCTAAAGCTAAGGTGTGTGTTTTCTTGCTCTGTCTCTGTGTGTGTGTGTGTGAATATCTGTATGTGGGTATGTGTTTTGAGGTGAGCTCTGCTATGGTGGTGCTTTCTTTCTCTGTGTTTGTGCAAGTGAGCTATAGCTTGGAGTAAGTCCATCTGTAAGTAGATATATATACTTGTGTGTGAAAATATGTATGTGGGTATGTGTTTCGGAGTGAATTCTTGCAACTCTCTTGTACAAGTGTGTGCAAGTGAATCCATAAATGGTCATGTGTTTGCAGTGTCCTTTTAGTATCTTAAATGTGCAAAATGTTTTGTCCCAAAAAAAATGTTAAAAATGTGGATTCTGTTGGTCATATCATTTATGGGAGAGGCGAATTTTTTTCTTTTTTTTCTTTTTTCGGCTGAGATACTCGCAGTGTTGATTCTGTTGTCCAGTTTCGGTAGGTGGAGTTCATTCAATACAATTGTAGTTTGATAAAGGACTTCTTGCACATATAATATCCAAACATTGAATTCTATATAAAGGAATTTTATTTGATAAGGATAAATTTTCAGTTAAATTATTCATATGGTTCAGTCTTTGGAATCACTGTGAGGGAACCCTGTTGCCATTCTGAAATCATTTGTTTTGTCGTAATATTCTTGCTTCAATTAGTAAAGTTTTGAGAGACATCTTGCCCACATATGGCTGTCCAGTCTTCACAATCAGACTCTTTTTCTTTTTTTGAAATTTTTTTTCTGTCTGGTAGTCGGATAGTCCAGATCGAAGAAATTTGAAGAGGAAGATCTGGCTGCTAGATTAGCAGTTCCTGTTTCTTTGAGTCTGCCATTCTGAGGCTCTGGCTGTATCTCAATGTCTAACGAACAGATTGCAAGAATTTAAGGCAGAAGAGCATGACAATATCTGGATTCCCTCTTAATGTGCTACATATAATGCTATGTTATAACATTTATGTTGGCAAGAATTTAAGGCAGAATAATTCCACAATATTTATGTTGTATCCTTGACCTTGTGTTTCTGGTTTAAGTCTAGTGTTGTCTGTAAGTGCTCTCTCTCTTTTGTTTGATCAACAAAGTTGTGAAAATCTTATCTTCTATTGAATAATCATTTGACAGGGAGGACTTATGGCGTGGGAAGGGGGATTCACAAGTTCAGTACAGCTGCGGCACTTGAGGAACCAATTATTCCTTCAGTTCAAGTTCAATATACGAAGCTGCTAATCAATGGGCAGTTTGTTGATTCAGCTTCCGGTAATTAAGTAGTTAGAAGCAAGAGTATTTTATAAATCTCCTTTTTCATGTTGACTTATCTCTTTCCCACCGGTATCATTTTCTCCCATCACACGTATACAAACAGAGAATTGAGTTATATGATTGTGTTGGTGTAGGAAAAACGTTTCCAACCTTGGATCCACGGACTGGAGAAGTGATAGCCCATTGTGCTGAAGGTGATGCTGAAGATATCAATCGCGCAGTTGCAGCTGCCCGAAAGGCATTTGATGAGGGACCATGGCCAAAAATGAGTCCTTATGTGAGCTATCTCTGGACATATTTGCCATGTCAATTCTAAGATGATAATTTATCTTTTATTCAATTATATACAAACTGGAATTAATGTTTCTGGTAACGGTTTAGGAAAGGTCACGAATAATTTTGAAGTTTGCTGATTTGGTTGAGAAACATAGCGATGAGCTTGCAGCACTTGAGACTTGGGACAATGGAAAGCCTTATGAACAAGCTGCCAAGGGAGAACTCCCCTTGTTTGTGCGTCTCTTTCGCTATTATGCTGGTAAATAAGTTTCAGTCCAGGATGCTTACTTTATTTGGCGATTTTGGGTGCTTAACTTCATACGTATATGCAGAATGTTTCTGAAAATTTTTTCGTCTATAGGTTGGGCAGATAAAATCCATGGTCTAACAGTTCCAGCTGATGGGCCACACCATGTGCAATGTTTACATGAACCTATTGGTGTGGCTGGTCAAATCATTCCCTGGAACTTCCCCCTTATCATGTTCGCCTGGAAAGTGGGGCCTGCATTAGCCTGTGGTAACACAGTAATTCTAAAGACTGCCGAGCAAACACCATTGACTGCTCTGTATGTAGCAAAACTATTTCACGAGGTTAGTTAATGTTAGTTTCTTTCTCCAAATATGTGGGTTAATCTCATTCTACGCTAATGCAAGTCTATACTTGCCAACACACCTTAGAACAAACCCTCATCCTGTAAAGACGTAGAAGAAATAGTAATGCTTGTATAAGGCACAAAATGCATGTACACTGAAGCTCGATGTCGCCTTGTAGAGTGACTGGTAAATGGCTGATGGTATTGGCTATGACGCAATTAATAAGCAAGTGGTTTTGTTGCATCATTTTCTCTGCCATTAGACAATATGTGCTCCAAGATTTAAGACGATGTTATGGCATCGGATATTAAAGTTTTTCCTTGCTCTAGAAAAGGTCAACTTGTATTTCTTAAGTCTACTTAAATAAGAATATTTATGACTTACAAAGATGCAATTGTTTCCTTCTCTTGGCTTTTAGTTCTCACAGTAATGTGCTACAATTATTTCTGACAGGCTGGACTCCCTCCTGGTGTTCTAAATGTTATATCTGGATATGGTCCGACTGCTGGAGCTGCTCTTGCTAGTCATATGGATGTGGATAAGGTCTTAATGAACTTCTGCTTTCTGAATTTTTAGGACTGACTGATCTCTATAGCATAGAAATTCTTCCTATAATGGTCATACTCAAATTACACTTTCAATGAGGTAATAGTAAATTCTTGCATTCTGCAATATAGAAGTAAGTTCGTCAAGTCTCACGCACTCAATGCTAAAAAATGGACATATTGGTGTCTTACAATTGCCACTGTTCTGCAGCTTGCTTTTACTGGATCAACTGACACTGGTAAAATTGTACTTGAGTTGGCGGCCAAGAGCAACCTCAAACCTGTTACATTGGAACTTGGAGGGAAATCACCATTCATTGTCTGTGAGGATGCTAATATTGACCACGCTGTAGAGCTAGCCCACTTTGCTCTCTTCTATAATCAGGTTCGTCTAATCAATGCTTCTTCAAACTGGAGCTTTACTCTCTAGGATCTGAAGACGTGAAAAGAACATTTTCTCTAACAGGGTCAGTGTTGTTGTGCTGGCTCCCGGACATATGTCCATGAACGAGTATACGATGAATTCGTAGAGAAAGCAAAGGCACGGGCTATGAGACGTATAGTTGGTGATCCCTTTAAGAAAGAAGTTGAACAAGGTCCTCAGGTATTCCCCTGCACTTTCTCTCTCTCTCTCTACTCCATGTGTGTCGTGTGAGAGTGTCTGGCGACTTGTGCGTCCATTATACATCACATGCAGTGAAAACATGAAAGTGGGGTTGCTGATGGCATTGTAATACTAAGAGGTGAGTGCTACTGCTAGTTCACCTGTATCTTGCTGAAGGAGGTGACTCTTGCGGATGTTATAAACATCAGACTCCAAAAAGAATATTTATGAACTTCAAGAATCATGTTTTCACTGAAAGATTTAAGCTTTTATGTTGCCTCGCAACCATGGTGAGGTAAAACACATTCACCCTCTGAAGCTAAGTCTTCTTTGCAATTAATGTCTCAGATTGACACGGAGCAGTTCGAGAAGGTGCTTAGGTACATCAGGTCTGGGATTGACAGCAATGCTACCCTTGAATGTGGTGGCAAACGACTTGGATCCAAA
Source organism: Cordia subcordata (assembly GCA_028554755.1). Lineage (NCBI taxonomy): Eukaryota > Viridiplantae > Streptophyta > Magnoliopsida > Boraginales > Cordiaceae > Cordia > Cordia subcordata. Next base: position 7,736,093 of record JAPTOF010000023.1, read on the forward strand.
GGATTCTTTGTTCAGCCCACTGTTTTCTCAAATGTCCAGGTATTCTATTACTCCTTACTGGATCTTTGCCACAGATATTTTAACTTCTAGATGAGGTCATGTACTTGCTTCGGCTCTTTCTTGCATCAGGATGACATGTTGATAGCACAAGATGAGATTTTCGGCCCAGTGCAGTCCATCTTAAAATTCAAGTGAGTTACTTTATACTGAATGAATTATGATTATTCCTAATTAAAAAAGGCAAAAGAGTGGAAGGGAACGACATGATATTTAAACCCCTTGTTGGTCAGATCTTCAAGATATTGTTCCATGGGTTCATCTTTGAATGAAAAAAATTCTTGATGTTATGAACTAAAGAGAAGAAAGAAACAGATGGTTTAATCTCTTTTTTCTGTTTCCTGACTTGTATCAATTCGTTTCAAACACTTGTTCATCAACTCCTGCCAGGGACCTTGATGAAGTGATAAGACGGGCAAACATGACAAGGTATGGTCTAGCAGCCGGTGTTTTCACTAACAACTTGAACACAGCTAACACCTTGTCCCGAGCGTTAAGGGTCGGAACTGTTTGGATCAATTGCTTCGATATATTTGACGCTGCAATTCCTTTTGGTGGATACAAAATGAGCGGTATCGGCAGGGAGAAGGGAATTTACAGCCTTCACAACTATTTACAAGTCAAAGCTGTTGTTACTCCGCTGAAGAATCCAGCATGGTTGTGAAAGTTCTTGCCTGGTAGAACTGGAGAAAGATGAACAGTGAGCCTGAAATGAATCATGGAACCTTTTTACTTGTTGTTTAGCTTGATGCTTTGGTGTTCCATCAATAAAATATGTACACAGGTATCAAATCCTTGGACATATTTTGATGCTACCGCGTACGGGATGTAATTTGAGACGGAATTTGAGAAGCTTCATTTGTTTTTCGTTCTCATTTGTCTTCGTCTTTCAGAAATTAGAAGGCAAGATTTAGATTAAGACGAGTTCAGAAGTTGGTTGGCAAATAAGGGATTGCAACGGTGCGGGAAACACATCACCGTCCTTTTTCTTGCCACTGGAGCGTTCACAATACTCTTTAATGAATACCCTTAAATTCAAGTATCTGAGTAGACATTTTCATGACGAGAGGCTGCGGTTCAGATAACACTGCCCGTTTGAAATTTAGAGGTCGCGAGTTTGATTCATCATTGAAGATAAATGGGGGACTATGATTGATCGTTTTCAAAAGAAAAGGAAAAACTAGCAGGCGTTTTCATATTGAGATCGATTCTTGAATATGTGTGAATAATCAAGTATTAAATATGGACTGGGGATTGTAAGTGTTATCCTTCACTTTTTCCAAATCAATTTTATGAATTTAAAATGAGTAGAAACCGAAAACATAAATTAAAATCAACACGAAAATGTGGTATCACTTGGTCTATTTTCTGGTATCGAGTGATTTAGTTGCTCCATTGGTTCTAGGTAAAAGGGCCAGGGCTGCAAAATGCCCTAAATTTGCAGATGGAGAGCCATTTTCTGCTATCCTTAAATCCCAGCCATGCCTTGTCTTTGGGTTCGTTTGGATTGGTTTTTTTCAAAAGGTTTTTTATTTTTTAATTTAAAAAAAATTTTGAGAAGTTAAAAGTTTTTGATTTCTGGTGAAAGCTGAAATTGATTTTTTTTTCCCCAAAGTTTCAGCATTTTCTTAATCCAAATGCCTATAGTAAAAAAAATGTGTCTTTTTATAGGGAAAAAAAAGTACCTTTTCCTCTAAAAAAAAAAAAAAAAACCAAATAGGCCCTTAATTTAAAAAAGAAAAAGGAAGAAGAAGAAGAAGAGGAGGATAATTTTTGAAAGTTTTTTTGTGTTTTGGGCTATAGCTGCTCGTCTGGGCGGGCCGGGAGGGGGCTGGGTTTAGAGTTTGAGTCACAATTTCAAGGTTTTCCAACCAATTAGAAGGCCCAAGTTTATGGACACGTTGGATAATCAAGGAATCATTCATCTAAAAACTAAGGCCTTTCCGAGGAAGTCACAAACAACGTGGGCTGTTCCATGGGTGAATTATTCAATCACCCTCTTTGTTCTCTCGAAGTAGAGTTTTGGGTTGAGGAATGGTTAAATAACGATATTATTGAAAATCATTAAGAATAAATTATATAACTCATTATTTTTGAGATTTTTAGAAAGTTCACAAGGTCATGTTTTTGATAACTCATTAATGTTAATAATTTTTTTTTAATTTTTTTAAGTTGTTAGGATTGGTTTCATTATTGGGCCGTCAGATTGGTTTTTTAATGAAAAAAATATATTTTTCCCCTCAAATAATATTATTCTTTTTGTAATAAGTATTTTGCTTGATTTTAAATTTAAAAAAATGCTAAAACCCAAAAATTCAAATTCAAATTTTTTTAGAAATTAAAACTTTTAGTTTCTAAAAAAAATATTTTTTTAAAAAGTCATACAAAAAAGATTTCTTTAAAAAAAATCAATTTAAATGAGCCATGTATTTATTTATAATTTTTCAATATGCTGTGTTCAATATCGATTGAATTTAGCAGTTACACATGGACGTGTTTCTTTAACACATTTACAAGAGTTGTTAACATCTGTATATATATTAAAATGGTCGAGTGGAGTGTCACGTGTTGCATCCTTGACCATTTTAACCTTTTTAAGAAAATTAATATGTTATTCTTCTTTTTTTTTTCCCTTTTTTTAAAGCTTGGGTAAAATTTCACGTGATACCCCATTGATTGCTTCTTCTTTTTTATATTTCATACATTTTTTTAATAATTAATCAAAACTTTTAATTGTTAATAGATTGATAAAACTTTTCAAAAAGATAAACTAATATTTTAGCTTTTTATGTTAGTGTCATGTGGAACGTTATAATTTTTTTTTCACTTCTTCAATATTTTCATATTTGTAAGGATGATATTCTTTTAACTTTTGAGAAGTTGATGTGCCATTTGAGTGTTTTAATACTTGGGTTGGATATCTCTACCACCATGTGGTTTCTTTTTTCTTTTTTTTTAAGTATTTTATTTATTTTTTGTATATTTATTCTCAGTTTTTGTTTTACAAAATTGACAAAATTTAATTTCTTGACAAAACATTTTTATTGTAAATCTCATGAATATTTAATTAGAACAAAAATATATAATCTCAATACACTATTAAATTCTTTATTCTATAAAACTTATTCATATTTAATTATATGATATCTAAATACCCAAGACAAAGTATAACATCTGCGATATTGCACGAGTCAATATAGAAGTAGGATCCAATACCCATATCAAATAATCATGTTGTTTGAAAATTTTAATTAATTAAAATACATCTGTCAATTTCTTTTCCTAATTCATGGGAGGCAAGTCCAATTATACCGTGATCTTATAAGGAAAGTTATCCTTCCTTACATCCTTCTCTAACAGAGCATATAACTGTTTGAGTATCTAATAGAGGATCTAAAAACTAATTAAGAGTTCCTTTAAGACTTTGATTCACCAACAAATTTACACAATAATTAGTTTTTTTATAGACATGCTGAAGTGAGAAGTCTTCTCCTATTACTTAAGATATGCCTAGAATCCTCAAAAAGTAATTTAAAGAACTAAATAGTAGAAGTGAACTAAGGGTCCGTTTGGATTGACTTTTTTTTTAAAGTGTTTTTTAACAGTTATTGAAAAAATAAATTTTTTTGAGAAGCTAAAAATTTTATTTTTTAAAAAAGTTGAAAATTTTGCAAATTTGTAACTTTTTAAAGAAAAAAAAAGTATTTTTTTTCTAAAAAAACTAATCCAAATAAATCCTAAATATGTTGGATAGTTAGAACAAGTGGAGAAGCCTGAGGTGTCACTTTTACGATGGTTTGCTTGCAATAAGAGGTTTCTTGCTAGCTTTGTCTGCATCTTCTCTATCCCTTTACTTAATCACCTACGAGTTAAGCTTTTTCCCATTTGTTTAAGTTAATGTTACCCTCTTAAATCTCATTCATAATCATTTCACACGTAGCCTATCGTGGATTCTTATTAAGTATACTTACAATAAAATATATGTCAATGGTGACTATATATATTATGGGACATTCATTTGACCACAGCTTTTAGCTATTCTAATCAAGGTTTTAGGTCTTGAATATCGAACTTTAACTAATTATTCATTATGGTGTGGACAACGCGTTGTTAACCAACACGTTATTGTGATGGGGAATGAGTTTTCATACGCGTGCTATTTGTAACAAAATTATTGGTCCACGTCTTGCGATGGTCTTTGTTGTCAAGTCAAAACTTTCAGATCACCGTCCTACATGTCTATTTCATGATCACATCTAACTTTTGTTATTTATTAACTTCTCTTCGTCACCTTAATGATGTTTTTTATGTAAAACCCTTGAATTTGAATGCCAAGTTACGAATAATCAAAATCACGAATTGAGATCACCAAAGTTATCGCCCTATGTTTGGAGAATTAATATGGTGTAGATGTGTGTGTGTTTTTTTATTTATTTTTGTTTGGCGACAAGGAAAGTTTAACTATCGGAATTCAATAATTGAACGAATCAACTCAGCTCGATCACGAATTAGCAAATTTTAAATGCGCAACATGTTCCTCGTATTAAACATCAAGTAAGTTTATGGTACCTACCCGAGGTAAGGAATTAAGATCGAATACAGTCATAAGTTGCATCTGTAATGATAATTTTTATTTTTTCTACCATTTGATTGTAGGCACATTTTCTTGGTGGATTAATGAAATTGACTTGGGGTGCGTCTGGATTGGTTTTTTTCAAAAGCGCTCTTTTAAATAACTTTTGAAAAATAATTTTTTTATAAGCTAAAAATTCTAACTTCTAAAAAAAAGTTGTATTTGAGTTTTTTTTTAGAAATTTAGCTTTTTTAGAAGTGAAATCAAATAATTATTGCAAATTTATTATAACTTTTTCAAGAAAAAAATATTTTTTTTGAAAAAAAAAAGCTAATCCAAACAAACCGTTACTTGCAAAGCCAAAAGAAAAAAGAAGAAGAAAACTTGTGGCTCAGGTTGCGCTTATTATTGCATAAGCTCGAGCCATTTTAAATCCAATGCACTATTTAAAAAATGAAATCTAGGCCAAAATATCAAATTTTAGGCACTACAAGAATTCACATTGTTATATGTAGCCAACAATTATCTATAATTATGAGGGTAAATTGTACTTAACTCTATTATAATTTATCATATATGCACACATGCCCTAAAAAGTAGACACGAGGACTTTTTATGGTCTTCAAATGTTTAGCCCATAAATATACATGTCTAATTTGAAATTACCGAGATAGTATATACTTCTGATAAACTATATGAATATGATGCAATTTACCCTAATTTCCATAATTGAATGTTTCGTTGAAGAAAACCAAAAATTTTAAATTTATTCTCTATTCCCATAAGGCAAAGACTAGTTAGGATTACTTAAAACGACTGACGAAGGCATTGACGATGTCCACAGAATCAAAAACCCAGATGCAACTCAGTTGCCGTATGAATGCTGGCAAAATTAATGCTAAAATTCAAAGATTCTTGCTTAGAATGTTCGAGAGACTCAACGTGAATCGGTGTGCCAGTTATTCATGTACTACATGAACCTCCGTATGAAGTCATTTTCATATTTAATAATATGTCTTAGTAGTTGATGGTTATCTTTCCTTAAATATATGGCATCTAGTACGTCTGTTTATTAACTGTCGCTATGCAGTTTTACATGTCCAAGATTTTGTGTTAATACAGCAGTTTGAAATGACCATGGATCTATGTGGAATATACACATAGTTAGGATGAAACGATGTAGACCGAAAAATGAGTCTTGGGACATTAAAGGATAATTCAAGTAGTTTATAATATTTTTTCCACGAGTAAAGTATCGGGTTCAGATCTTGTTAGGATGGGGTTGACCTTGTGAGTGTGGGGTTCATTTAAAAAAAAAAAAAAATTGTCTTGGGGGGAAAGTCTGATACCATGAAAGAAGAGTATACGAAAATTCTTGTATGTACTGCCGATGATAAAATGCAAGTTAAATACAACAATATATCACAAGTTTGATGTATGACAACAACTTAAGAGATAAAGATAATAACAAATATATTCATGAGAAAATAAAGTCAATCGTTATTCTGTATTGTTTCATAAAAATTTGGTATATGTTAAATCTTACTTATAATAATATGGCATTATGAGGAGATGTTCTCCTTGAATCCACCACATTGTAGTAAATGTTAACACGATAAATAAATAAAATAATATATTTTTTACAAGGTTAAGCTCTTAAATGAGGTGGTACCTTTAATATGGTATCAAAGCCCAGGTCATGGGTTCGTGTCTCACCGCCACCCATTTAAAAAATATTAAATTGTCTATGTGAATAAACTAATATAATCTCTACAAGTTTAAATTTTTAGAAGAGGTGGTCGCTGCATGTGAGAGGGCATATTAACATAATAAATAAATAAACCAATATCATCTCTACAAGTTTAAATTTATGAGGTGGTAAATCCAATAGTAAACTTATATATTCGTGATAAGTCCAAAATACATTTTAAATCTATGATTATTTGTGCTTGATTTTGTAATTAGATACTTCCTAATTGATGTTATTTCTTATATTTTGGCATAAATAGGCTTGGAAAAGAAGATCGAAGTGATATATATGGATTGAAGGGACTTTTGAATATGTTTGGAGCAGTTAAAATTAATTTTGCCACCTTGGAAGCGAGCTTGAAAGTTCTACGCGGGATTGACCAAGTTTGATCGGAAATTGGAAGATATTTTACACATTTCTTGAAGAGGAATTGTCAACCAAAAATCAGTATTAGTTCTAAAAGGAAAAATAATATTTTGGAAGAGTTTTATTTTGGCAAGGATTAGATTTTTGGTTATTTACCTTTTTATTTTCATTAGCATTAAAAGAGTTTCTTTATCTGAGGGGACTCCTAGGTTAGATATTTTTCTATAAATTCTCTAGGGCACTACGTAGGAATGATGGAAGCTTTTATTCATTATTTTTTTCAGCAAATATTTTTCTTTCTTCCAGGCGTCTAATCGTCAGATTTTTATCCTAGCCGGAGTTAATTCGAAGTTTATGGTTCTACAAAATTTGTGAGATCTAACTAATTTTCTCCTTTTGCTTTATTTTGGTATTTGTGTGTTTACTATTTCAAGATTTAATCTTGTCTTGTGGTTGTTTAATTTGCTGGCGATTATTCAATTGCTTGATGATAGGTAGCCAAATAGATTAATTAATTAATCTAAAAATAGTGGTAACCAGGTCTCCTGTATAAACACATAATCTAATTGAGCGATTGCCGTGAGAGAATCTACTTTTAGATTCAGGTCTTTCTAGAATCTAGTGCTGCCATTAGATAGACCTTGCGGGCATTTCCAGGGGTTAGACCATCTAATAGGTAAGACGATAGTGGGAAAAATCGTAGGGGATTTAAACCATTATTAACACTGAAAGGAAAGATGAGGTCGTTAGGCCGTGCCAACGACCATAACTAGTTTATCAAAATAGGCGAAAGCTATCTTTGCATCTAGGATCAGATTTGTAGGCCTAAACGGAGAACACATCCTCGGCTAGGTAGTTTATCATTTAATTCTTTTTCTTAATTATCTTGCTTGATTTTAATTTGTTATTAGTTCTTTAGTTTTATTTATTTATTTAATTTTAATTGTCAACCTCCCTTTCTTGTATTTTGCTTGTTCTTTCATTTTGCATAAAAAAAATATATTTTAAATCAATCCCTGTGGGTTCGACCCTTCTCACCACTATTGCAAATAGTGAAGTAGAGTAGAAACTTTATGTTTGGTAGATTCGACACCCATCAAATTTTGGCACCGTTGCCACGGATTGGTGTGCTAATTTTTTTTTCTCTTTTTTATGACCAAGTTAAATAGTACAGGTGATTTACAATTTTATCCAGAGATTGAAAGGACCGCAAACGGCTTGATAAAGGAAGCAAAGCTGCAAAAAATACAAGAACTAACCGGTACATCACAAGCTTCATCCAAATCATCAATTGAAGAAATTGAGCCAAAGCCGCTGGATAAAGCTTAGATGATTGGCTACGTTGAGCCTATGACTTTAAACAAGGGCGCTTATGGGAGGCAACCCATCCTTAGTCCCTGGAGTGTTTTTTTTTTTTTTGTTAGTTTTAATTTTTGCAATTTTTCTTGATTTTAGTTTTTTTTTTAATTTTTGTAATTTTTTCTTATTTCTAGGAATTTTTATGTTATTTTTGGTCATCCTCTATTTTAGAAACTCTGATTATGGTCTGACAAAAATTCTGTAGTGCTTCATGTTGATAGAAGGTAGTCTCTAAGAAAAATTCAAGCAAAATTATGGTGTTTTCTGGAAAAATAGTGTTGGAAGTTGAGGCGTGCCCACGCCTAATGCACAGGGGCTGCTTTGAATAAACATCAAAGGTCCGAACACCTCTAGCACCTCAACCCTCCAATTGGTACTACCGCCTCACATTCACTCCCCGGAAATTTCAGGGAAGTTCTCGTCCTTTCTTTTTCTTTTTCTTTTTCTTTTTTTATGTTTTATTATTTTATTTTCTTTATTTTATTTTTTTTCCACATTGAGGACAATGTATGTTTTAAGTGTGGGGGAGAGTGCAGAAAAAGAAAAAAAAATATGCTCAATTGTGTTAAATCTCATTTTTTTTTCTCTTTGAAAAAAATTGGCAATTTTTTTTTAAAAAAAAATCAAGGTTTTCATGTTCAAGAAGATTGAATTGGTTGCAATTGTAAGTTGGTACATGCGATAAATCTATCCCCATGGTATTTAGTTGCCTTTGATAGTTGCTTTGAACACAAAGTGCTTGAACCTTGCTTAATTTCTACTTGGGCTTAAAAGATTGCATGTGCTTAAATTGGAAATCAATGCTTGGTTTGAGTTTGATGGGTGCTTGCCTTGATTTATTTTTTGTGGTAAAATTGTGAAAAGTGAGTGCCTAGGAAAGTTATGTAGGGGTTGAGTCCACTCCTGCGAAAGTTTGCTGTAAAGTGTTGTGTAAATGTGAAAAAAAAAGAGGCACAAAAATGAAAAAGGGATGAAAAATCCATAAAAAAAAGAGAAGAAAGCAAAAGAGAAAAAGCGCCTTCATTCTTGAAAAGTTTGGCCCACAATGGGACCATGAAATCAAAGTTATGTAAGCAAAGTTGTGCTATGGAAGTTGAATTGTAATGATCATGAATGTGAGCAGTTGAAGTGGACCGGCTTTCCAGCAGCTGGGCCTAGGTATGAATTTGTTTTTCTTGAGAAAAGTTGCACATTAAGGCAAGTGCTTTTGATTTCTCTTCTTTGCATAAGTATAATCATACTTTGGCTATAATCCTGTCTGTGCTATAATTGGTGCAATGTTCATTTGTCTAGTGTTTGGGTGCTATTGAGGTAACTTGTGTATGTGGTGGTACTTGTTTTGTCTTGCTAAATCTAGCTTACTTCTGCATTCCTCTTCGAGTTTCAATGAGTTGTGGTGAAAATATTTTTGAAGGGTTGTCTTCCTATTTGCTTTGTGAGGAGGTTGGGCTATTTTTGAAGTTTGGTGGAATTTTCGATAAACCATAACTAGGGCTATGAATTTCAAAGGCCATGTTTTTCTTAGAAAAATGCTTGTTTTGAGGAATTCTTTTGATGAAAAGTTGGGTTTTTGAGAAAATTTTTGTTGAGTCAAGTCTTGTTGTTTGAAATTGCTGCAATTGTCTTTGAGATAAGATACATTCTTGTGCTTGAAAGATGAAGCATTGCAAGTTGATACGGAGAGAAAAATAGCTTGTTTTTTGTGTTTGGAAAGAACTTTTGGATTGTTTGTTTGATGCGGCATGCTTTAACTAGTTACGGATGAATGACTTATGTTGAAAACCAGATTTTGAATAGATTTATTCTTGTATTGAATGATGAAAAGAATTGAAGTTTGAGATAGTTGTTGGGAGCTCAAGTTTGTTAAGATGATTGTGATGTTGAGAATGGAGTGTTGCATGTTTTTACATGTTCTTTGCAAACTGTGTTTCATGAATTGAGCTACTGGAAGTTTGGTTTTGAAAAGAAAGTTGCAGGAACATTGGTTTGATGCTTGAAAATGTTGCATTATTTTATGAATAGGCTTGCTCTTGGGTTTGGAAAAGCTAGAATCTAACTTCGCAAATAACACTTGTGATCAATCCTGCATGTGAACTCTATGTTTTTAATTGGTTTCATGCTTGAGAGCAAGCATGGTCTAAGTGTGGGGGGATTTGATAGGTCCAAAATACGTTTTAAATCTATGATTATTTGTGCTTAATTTTGGAATTAGATGCTTCCTAATTAATGTTATTTCTTATATTTTGGCATAAATAGGCTTGGAAAAGAAGATGGAAGTGATATATATGGATTGAAAGGACTTTTGAACATGTTTGGAGCAGTTAAAATTGATTTTGCCACCTTGGAAGCGAGCCCGAAAGTTCTATGCGGGATTGACTAAGTTTGACCGAAAATTGGAAGATATTTTACCCGTTTCTTGAAGAGGAATTATCAACCAAAAATCAGTATTAGTTCTAAAAGGAAAAATAATATTTTGGAAGAGTTTTATTTTGGCAAGGATTAGATTTTTGGTTATTTACCTTTTTATTTTCATTAGCATTAAAAGAGTTTTTTTATCTGAGGGGACTCCTAGGTTAGATATTTTTCTATAAATTCTCTAGGGCACTACGTAGGAATGATGGAAGCTTTTATTCATTATTTTTTTCAGCAAATATTTTTCTTTCTTCTAGGCGTCTAATCGTCAGATTTTTATCCTAGCTGGGGTTAATTCGAAGTTTATGGTTCTACAAAATTTGTGAAATCTAAATGATTTTCTCCTTTTGCTTTATTTTGGTATTTGTGTGTTTACTATTTTAAGAATTAATATTGTCTTGTGATTGTTTAATTTGCTGGTGATTATTCAATTGCTTGATGATAGGTAGCCAAATAGATTAATTAATTAATCTAAAAATAGTGGTAACCAGGTCTCCTGTGTAAACACATAATCTAATTGAGCGATTGCCGCGAGAGAATCGACTTTTAGAATCAGGTCTTTCTAGAATCTAGTGCTGCCATTAGATAGACCTTGCGGGCATCTCCGGGGGTTAGACCATCTAATAGGTAAGACGATAGTGGAAAAAATCGCAGGGGATTTAAACCATTATAAACACTGAAAGGAAAGATGAGGTTGTTAGGTCGTGCTAACAACCATAACTGGTTTATCAAAATAGGCGAAAGTCATCTTTGCATCTAGGATCAGATTTATAGCCCTAAACGGAGAACACACCCCCGACTAGGTAGTTTATCATTTAATTCTTTTTCTTAATTATCTTGCTTGATTTTAATTTGTTATTAGTTCTTTAGTTTTATTTATTTATTTAATTTTAATTGTCAACCTCCCTTTCTTGAATTTTGCTTGTTCTTTCATCTTGGCATAAAAAATATATTTTAAATCAATCCTGTGGGTTCGACTCTTCTCACCACTATTGCAAATAGTGAGGTAGAGTAGAAACTTTATTTTTGGTGAATTCGACACCCATCAATTCGGTGGACTCGTAAGATGCATGAAATGTAATATGAATTTAAACTACCTAAATCAATGTTGAAATTTTTTCAAATTAATATATTACATATTTTATTAGTGTTATCAAAGTTTTTTCATATATTTTAATGTAATTAGGTGATATAATATAACAACTATTAATGGATTATCGAGGTTTTTTTTTATATATATAATATCAGGATTCAATTATTGAGAATTTTTATACTTCATGAAGATCGATTATGGAGTTCTATGCCCTTCATATATCGAGATTTTTTTTTTTAAATAACTGTCAAGATTATGGGGTTCTATACCCTAGTTATTGTAATTAGGCTCCGTTTGTTTGCAGAAAAAATAACTTGCAGAAAAAATATTTTTCAAAAAAATAAAATATTTTCTTGTGTTCAGTTGTCATATTGAAAAACATTTTTTTTTTTGTGTTTTTGTGACACTGAAAAGTGTTTTTAGATGTTTGGTAATTACCAAAATGAGAAATATTATTCAATTGGAAATTTTTATTAACAAATAAAATTTATTATTTCAAAAAAAATTATTGAAAAATATTTTTTTTTTATTAACACATTTCGGGGCCTTTGTTGCAGAAAAGGTTTTTCCCAAAATGTGTCCCGTCATTTTTGTTGATTGAAAAACTTTTTTCAGTTGACCATTTTTCCATGTAATGCCAAGCATTCAAAAGTTGGAAAAATATTTTCCTGCAAAAAATATTTTCCTACAAACAAACATAGCCTAGGTGATACAATATTATAACTATCAAGATTCAATTATCGAAATCTTTCTATACTTCATAAGGAGACAATGGAATTCTATAGGTACCCTTCATATATATAGATTAGAGTCGGACAACATAAAGAAGAATTCATGCTTTTGCATTGGGCAAAAATTAATGGCACACTTTACTCTGATTCAAAGAATGTTTTCCTGCCGTAATCAGTGGCATTCCACTTTACGAACATCCTACGAAGAACATTACATTAAATACCCCAAAGTTGATATTATAATTGTAATTTGTGTGTATTCTACTTCTACTATATCTTCTAATTGCGAGTTAATTGTAACCGAAGCTTCTCCTTTTGCAGGGCTGATAAGATGGTCTTTGCCTTATTATTTGCAATCCTTCGTCACCTTAATAACTCTATCCCAATCTACATGGATATGGTAGACATGTCATAGAAGATTGTCAAGATGTTCAATTGCACGAGGAATTATATTTTTAGACAAGTTCACAGACAAGCAAATAGGTGTATGGATTAGTTTATTAGTTACAAGTTTAGTAGATTTATTGGGTTTGAAATGATTGTAAAGACACTGAAGTAGTTATACTCTTTGTTGGAGAAGGATAGGTGGGAGATCACTCTTTCATAAGGATAGGCATGTAGTTGACCTTATGCTTTCTGTAGAGCAAAAAGAGAAAAAAATGCTCGCACACATTTTCCAAAAAAAAAAAAAACGAAAATCTTGTAATAAATACACATATTTTTTGTTGAATATTGAGGATGTATCTATGAATATCAAGATTTGCACTTGGAGTCAAGAGAATCGGATGAAAACAAAGATAACATATTTGCGAACGAGATCACCGGTAACAGGAAGGAAAGAAATTTTTTTTCAAAGTAAGAAGGAAGAAAATAATTTCTTAGAGGAACTCGACAGAATCTAAAGGAAAAATATCTCGAGTAATTATAATAATAGAGTTGGTTAAATGACACATTGGTACATTTAAACCACTTATTCTTATAATTGGACCTAGTGTCTCTTATCATTTATTTTTGTAGCATTGTTAATTCAAGCTAAAATTTGTCTAAAATAAAATAAAAATAGCAAGTAACATGCACATGACTCTTTAAGTTCACTAAAATGCTTTCATATGTTTTTTTTTAAATACATTTTTCAATGAATTCATCTAAAATACCTAACAAAACTATTTTTAAGCATAAATTGAAAAATTAGTGACTGAAAAAGACCTAATTTATATAGAGCGGGTGTTCGATTTAGCCATCTAAAATGCCCTTCTAAAGTATTTCCCATACAATAGATTTTTTTTTCATAAATTTTAAAATTTTATCCTAATTATTAAAGCAATTCAAACTACCACACAATGAACCTGTTGAGAAAATGTTACGAAGTCAATTTTCACCAAGATGAAGTAATATTTGAAAGTGAAATACGCACCCGGGAAATCAATATCTCTAGTCAATGTCAGCTAACACTTGCTTAACCTTGCCACTCATTTCCCCAAAATCTCAGCATTGTCCACGTGTACACAGAGTCGGCCAAAGTGGGGCCCACTAGCCTTCCAGCCACTGAAAGATCAAGAAAAAGGCCCCAACAATCCGTACACCCCAGATACAACCCCTTCTTTAAAACCCCACGATCCAAGAAGCTGTCATCTGGGGAAAAAAAAAAAAAAAGATGAAGAAATTATCATCGTCACCCAACCTTCACATCACACGTTTCTAACACACGTGTCTCGTATCTCTCACTGCCTTCACTTCACGCGTAGAGATCTGCCACGTGTCCTCTAAAAGATCCTCTACCTATATAAACGCACACCCAACTGAATTTTTTTCCAATTGACTTCTGAACTTTCAAAATTTTCAGCTATAAGGAAACAAAGCGTAGCTTCAAAACAGAGCACAAAAATTACCTTCACGTACACAGAAAGAATATAATACATATATATTTTCATTCAATGATCCAAAGGTTTGACCAGAATGATCGCCGGATTCTGACATTTCCAGCAGTTCACCCCTGCGAGGGAATCTCTCCGGCGACCCTGTTGGAGTCCTTGATTAGCCTTTCTCGTACCATATGCGATTACCAGACCAAATCATTCGCAACCCAGCGAAGAAATGCTCGCGAAACAATTCGCCAAGTTGGAATCCTTCTAATGTTCCTGGAAGAAATCAGAGAGCGTTCGCCCAATTTGCCAAAAGCCATTTTCTTCTCCGAGCTCCACCTCACATTCCAGAAGATTCTGTTTCTATTGGAAGATTGCACGCGCGAAGGCGCGAGGATGTGGATTCTAATGAAGGCTCATTTTGTTGCCAGCCAATTCAGGGTGTTGATTAGGTCGGTAGCTACAGCATTAGATGTTCTTCCATTAGAAAATCTTTCCGTTTCGGGCGAAATTAAAGAGTTGGTTGAGTTGGTAGGCAAGCAAGCTCAGAGGGCTCGCCTGGAGCTCGACCCTGATGATGATGAATCAATTAAGAGAGTAATTCTGATCTTGAATCAGTTTGAGAACCGGTTCGAGCCCGACCCTTGTGTTATCAAGAAAGTTCTTGATTACCTTGAGGTGAAGACATGGGGGGATTGTCATAGAGAGATCAAGTTCTTGGATGAAATGATCAGTGTTGAGAGTTTGGAGGGGCACGAGAGAGAGGTGCCATTGTTGAGCAGTTTAGTGGGGTTCTTGAACTATTGCAGGGCGGTTCTGTTTGAGGACTCTGCTTATGGAGTTGTTGATCAATTAGAGGCCAGGAGTGGTATGGAAACTCTGTGTTGCTTGAACCCTGAGGATTTCCGGTGTCCGATATCGCTGGAGCTGATGACTGATCCGGTGACAGTCACCACAGGGCAGACTTATGACCGCGCTTCGATTCAGAAATGGTTGAAGGCAGGGAATCCAATCTGTCCCAAAACAGGGGAGAAGCTGACGAGTACTGAGTTGGTGCCTAATTCTAGCATTCGAAAGTTGATCCACCAGTTCTGCGCGGATCATGGGATTTCGCTGGCTAAATCAAGAAAGAAAAACCGTGATATATCGCGCACAATTGTAGCCGGAAGCAAAGCTGCTGCTGAGGCTGTTAAGTTACTTTCTGAGTTTCTTGCCCGAAAGCTGTCCTATGGGACGGATAGGCAGAGAAACAAGGCGGCTTATGAAGTTCGTCTGCTGGCAAAGTCGAATATATTCAACAGGTACTGCTTGATTGAAGCAGTTACTGTTCCACCACTCCTGGACCTGCTTGATTCTACTGATCCATCTGCTCAAGAGAACGCGATTTCTGCTTTGTTGAAGCTGTCTAAGCATTCCCGGGGCAAGGAGGAGATTATTGAGAATGGGGGCTTGAGCTTGATCCTCAGGGTGCTTAAAGATGGACTTAAGCAGGAAGCTAAGCAAACTGCAGCTGCCACAGTTTTTTATCTGTCTTCAGTTTACGAGTATCGCAAAGTAATTGGAGAGACAGACAAGGCGATTCCTGCTTTAGTCGAGCTCATCAAGAATGGAACCGGCTGTGGGAAAAAGAATGCTGTGGTAGCCATTTTCGGGCTGTTGCTTTACCGAAGGAATCGGTCCAGGGTAATTGCAGCCGGGGCGGTTCCAGTGTTGGTTGACCTTTTAGCTTCTTCAGACAAAGCTGATTTATCAGCTGATGTGTTAGCTGTTCTTTCCACATTAGCAGAAACTATGGAAGGATCAATTGGGATCTTACAAGCTTCAGCGTTGCGATTGCTTTTAGGACTAATGCAGACTACGACGTCGCGACAAGGGAAGGAATACTGCGCTTCGATTTTGCTGTCTATGTGCAACAACTGTGGGGATGATGTGGTTGCTGCCATAGCTCAAGACTCCTCACTCATGCCAAATCTCTATTCACTTTCGACAGAAGGCACATCTCACGCCAGCAAGAAGGCGCGCTCCCTCGTCAAAATCCTACACCACTACTATGACACACATGCTTCTCGTTTGGCAAGGGAAGTTCCACAAGAGCGCTTTGTTGATGTTCGGTGAAGTCCTTGAAATTTCTTGTTGATCATTCTTGTGTATATACATATAATGTTCCTCAGAATGAGGAAACAATTTTTTTGTTTTTTCGGTTATTTTTCCTTCCACTTGAAGATTTGCTCGGCTTTTATGGCTTTAGCTCGGGTTTTTTTTGGAGCTAAACAGCCCCATCCTTGTAGAACTATACAGAGTCTATACAACTTAAACGAAGTGTTTTCTTTCTTTCTTTTTCTGTAATATATGAACTGGTGTGCAATAAAAATAGATTTTTTTTTAATTTCTGTAATAAATTCACCAAATTGCTCTTGCACTCCACATTTTAGCAGAACTTATGGCTAGTTGCAGAGGGATTAGTATGGCAATGTTCCCTTGTGCTGTGCATAATTATTCATTTTTATAAATATTAATAATGAATTTTCAAATTTTATTTTATTTTAGTCTAAAACCAAAACCTTTTGGATTAGCGATGGTTACGGGGTTTGTAAAAGTTTTGTCATTAAAAAGAACACTATTTTCTTTAGAAAAATATTATCCCTTTTTACAATAAGTATATGACTTGACTTTTATAGAAAAATTAAAACTCTAAAAAAAATTCAAATTCAAATTCAATTTTTTTTAAACCCAATATTTTAAATCTTATAAAATTACTTTTTTCTTTTTTGCTCGAAAGTCATAAAGAAAAATGCTTTAAAAAAAAAAACCATCTAAACGGGCCTAAAGGTTTTTATTTCTTATTAAAAATTTTAAAGAATAAACTCGAATTAATCCTTTTTTAGACAACTACGACGTCGTATGGATTGCCGCCAAGCTACTGCTTTATGCTACCTTGCCCTCCAAGAAAATTCTACTTTATCTCACAACTCCCTCAGATTTTCAGGAAAACAGAAAAAAAGAAAAAGAAAAGAATTTCATATCTCATTCTCTGTAAGTTTAATTTTTCTTCTCCTTTTCTTTTCCCTGTTTTTTTCAGTATATAATTATGTATTGTGTTTCCGTATATTGTGTATATATAGAGATTAGGAGTAATGGCGACTGAACAGCAACAACAACAACCACAACCACCACCCAAGGCGGCGACTGAAGATGCGAAGATCGATCTCTTTGAAGATGACGATGAGTTCGAAGAATTCGAAATCGGTCAAGGTCAATTTCTGTTCTCACTTTTCCTTTATATATATATATATATATATGTATATATGTCTATATATGTATGTATATACATACGTATGTATGTATTATATGTAGATGTATATGTAAATAAGGTTCTGTTTTGGACGAGCTTTGCTGAAATTTTGATCTCGGATTCTAGGTCTTGAAATATGTGTGTGTAATTGTCTAATTGTGAAAATATGAAAGCTCAGGGCCGCATAATAAACTCAAAGTAGGTCTGGTTAAGTGGTGCATAGTTTGAAGTTCATGGACTGGGTTGCCTCACAGTTGGTGTGGAGTGAGGAGCCACCTGCCAATTCGTATTCATTATTTTGTGGTATTGGGACTTCCTAGTAATAATGTACTAACCCCTACTCTTTCGGAACCATCGGTTTTGATTGAGACTACCTGTAATAGGATGACCTCGGTTTGGATCCCAAGGTGGGGGATTGGGTTTGGGGTAAAAAGAGGAAAAACAAGATTTCCATCGGACTTGATTGAGCATTAGCCACCCATTTTGCAGGAGTTCCCTCTGACCAGTTTTGCTTGCTTGAATGTCTTAAATCTTCTACCACGATTAGGAATAGATTCCCCGCCCTGACAATGGGGTATTTTCCTCTACCTAGTAGATAAGAATAGAATATGAACGTGATTTTTATATGAGCTTTGTGTTTGTATCCATATATCCATATATATATATATGTATGTATATATATATATATATATATATATATGTATGTATGCCTTATGTGAGTGTGTGTCCATAAGATTGTGTTGGCATTGTGGATTCAAGTGTTGGAGATTGTTTGTTTTGTTTAACTCAAAAGTTTCTTTAAAGGAAAACTTTGCTTCTTGCCGAACCTTGATATTTATGGGAGTGCTGTGTTGGATTAGCGATCATTATGTTTATGCACATATTAATTTCTGATAATTTTTGTACGAGTTAAAAGAAAATTAGGGTTTTGTTATTTAGGATAGCTATGCTGACATTTTGTAACTTTGTTGTCATGAGTAGTAGCCATACCATTGTGATATTTGTTTTTGTTCCTATCCTAGTGTTCATGTTAGGTCTTAATTGGTTCAGTATGTCAGAAGTCTCTGCTTTATGTGATATTTGTTGTTTAATTCTTTCTCTATGCTTTATGTGATATTTGTTGCTTCATTTCTCTATCTTTTTGACATGCTATATGTTATGTAATTGGTTTAGCATGTAGAGTTTGTTTGTCTATTTGATATTCTAGTTTTACTACCAAGTTATGGTTGGATTTGGGCTGAGGCATTTTGACTGGAAACGAATTATAGGATCTCAATTTGAGACTTGAGAATTTGGGGAAGAGTTTCAAAGTTTTAAACAGAACATGAAACTGTTTGGAGAAGATTGGGATATTCACTACATACTAGTAGAGGGAGTTTTAGTGATAGGGGTAGATGACTTCTGAATCATACTGTTTAAGAAATTAATCTTCTGATTATCGGGTTTTCTTATCTTAAGGTCATGGTTGTTGACTAGTGGTGGTAGATGTCGACTTCATGATTCCTCTTTCTTGTATGGGAGTTGGTCAGAGATGTGGGGATGTATGGAACTCTATTATTGTGTTTATACTGGATTCATGTTACATATTGATTGTTATTGACATTTTGGAGCACATTTAGCTGTGTAACTGGGGTTCCCGGCCGAATACAAGTAATGGCATAGACAAGGAAGTGGACATATTGGACTCAGATCATGATTGAAGTCTCAGAAACCCTTTCCAATCGGAATGTATATATGGCATTGCTTCTGTTAATCACAGTAGTTTTGAAGCGCCAGGAGGCATATTATATGTGATTTGGGCATTTGATATTTGAAGCACAAGTGTAGGATTAATATCACAGGATTGGTGCATGTATTATGCTCTGATCCAGTTACATTGGCATGTATGTTGATCGTGTCGGCCACTCCAGTTACATCTCTAGATCAGAAAGTAGATGTAGAAAATTTTGGTTATGTTCTAGGGTGGATATGTTGGAGATGTGGCTTACCAGTGCTATTCATGACATAAAAATGGAAATTGAAGTTAACAACGGAATCAACACTGAATAGCTGTTGTTAACAAATGACAGGGATTATGAGATTCGTTTTATCTGGGTCTAGGCCTATGCTTTTAATTCACCATTTGTTTCCTCTAATTATATGATAGCATTTTCCCTTACAATTATAGTCATTAGTTGTTCTCAATTGGTAAGGGTTAATTGTGCAATTAGTCTCCAGAAAGTTGACACTTTTTGTCAAGTTGATTCCCATTGTTCCAGAACATTTGAATAACTTCTAATGTTTTCTGAAATATGCAATTAGAGGCAACGTCGACATGGTTTTTGAATTTTGCACCCATTATTCCACATTGTTCAAATAACTACTAATGTTTTTCAAATGTGACTAAATCAGTCCCTACTGTTAAATATTTAACAGAAATTCCGTAAACAAATCTATGCTTAACAAATAACAATTACCTCTTTATCCCCACCTCCAGAACCACCACCTCACCCTTCATGAGTTATGGTATAGGAAGTAGAAACAAGATCAGCTACTAATTTGTTGAAGGAATGGTTTGGGGCTGTGAGGAGATTTGAATTTTAACTTCTTTGATTTAACTTCATAATTTGAATGATAATTGATTACTCTGATTTATCTGTTATGACTTGTATTACACTTAGTGGTATAAGTTTTGAGGTTTTTCTATTGTCAGGAGTAATTATCATTCATCAGGTTATATTCTGTAGATTGTCATGACCAACTGATTTACTATGTTGTATGCATTTATTCTTGTTGAGGTGGACTTATCTGTTATGCATAATTGCATATCAGTATTACTTTCACAGGCAGTACACTGATCCGGGTTTAATACTTTACATGCTTTAGGACTGGGTTCAGATAAGTGATTTTTCACTTAAAATGCTTGGTAATCTTTTTGATATTTGCTTCTTCATAATGGTAGTTTGAACAGTGGATTTGTGGTTGCACAAGGTAGTCACAGCTTGAAGGAGAAATAAGGGCTCAAATATGGTCTGTACTTAAGTGTAAGAAGGTTATTAGCTGCATAGTTGTCACGATAGTTCTTCTACTTTACCTTCTATTCACCTATTAAGTTGCTTCTGGCAGCCGTGTGCTCGCTTTTTTCCCCCCTGCCTCCCTCTTCTCTTCATGATTTGGTTGTTAGGGAACTTTTTGATCTCTATGCTGCTTTTGATTTGCCCTTTTTTCCCCCCTTTGGAATGCTTGCTGTGCTAATATAAGTTTCTTGGTTCTTCCATATGGTGTAACGTAATTGTTGGCTGTGCTATTATGTCTATCTGGAATAGGAGCTGTTTCAAGGTCCTTTCTAATTCTCATTTGCAATAATTTTAACAATTGCAGAGTGGGAGGACAAAGAGGAAGGAAAAGAAATAACACAGCAGTGGGAAGATGACTGGGATGATGATGATGTTAACGATGACTTCTCTCTCCAGCTCAGGAGGGAACTAGAAAGCAACTCTGAGAAGAATTGAGTTCTTCTGTGAAACATTGATATCATAACTGAGCTAAGTTCTGCAAATTGTTGCTAACTTTTCCAGCACTTCGTGTTACCGCTTTCTTGTCTGAAAAGGGATGTTTCCTATATAGAACTTAATTGCTACATTCTTAATCAAGACCTTTTAGCTTCTGTACTAACTACTAAGATACTTGCAAGTTGATGACTTCTTGAACTGGTCCTTCGTGTTGCATTTGTAATTATATGCATGAGTCTTGATTATGTTTTGATTTCTATTACATTGTTTTCGTTTTGGTGCTTTTCTTTTCTTCTTTTTTTCCCCACTTTTGTGGAGTGTGTGTTTTTGTTTTGCTTTGTTTTTTTTTTTTTTTGGGGGGGGGGGTGGGGGGCGTTGGTGGGTTGTTCCCAACAAACGCAGGTTAAGTTCTTCAAGCCACATTGATTCATTTACAAACAAAAAAACTTTGTGAATACATGTATCGCATGGATAACTTAGTTTATGAGATTGTCTATTATGAAAATGTTCTCTTTTATAAATTTCTTTCTATTTGTCTTGGTGATTTGATTGAATAGGCGAGCATTAGGGCGTGCTTACTCACTTTAATGGCTCGTTTAGTATGATAGAATAATTTGGAAAGGAACGATCATTCAAGACAAGAAAGAATTTGTGATGAGAGGATAAGATTCTTTTTTTTTTTGGGGTCGAAGATGGGAGGATAAGATTACATTTAAGATTCGTAGACAAGTGTTACTTGTTGATTTTGCTTTATCTGCTGTGTGTTGAGATTAACTACCTTTTCTCATTTCAGCATATGCAGCTTCTTTTTCACAGTAATTGTACTAATAACGAAACGGCACTACAAGTTCGTTCATCAAAGTCATTTTATTTATGGTTTTGCGAGACTAATGTAATAATATTTAAATAATATTTTATATCAGAAAAATGTAAATATGGGTTGTGTAGGGATTGAGAGGGTGTTTAGCAGTATTTATTTGGGTATAACACCCAAAATGGAAACTTTACTTTAGTTTGGGTGCTTAAACTCAGAGTCCGTTTGGCTAAGTTTATTTTTAAGTGCTTATAAGCAATTGGTGTTTGTAAGCAAAAGTAACTTATAAGCAAGTTATTATATGTTTGACTAAATATGTGCATATAAACTTTTAACATGTTTGATAAATAAGTATTTATAAGTAGTAATGATAGTTTAAAATAATTAGAAAGGATATGCCATCAATTAATATAATAAAACTTTAAGGGTAAACATGTCTTCTACCAAGTGCTTATAAGCCCCTTAAAAAATAAGTTGGTCAGGGTTGCTTTTTCTTTCTCTCTCTTTTTGATTGGCTTATAAGCTGATTATAAGCTTGTTTACCAAGCATAATTTTCATCATTTTTGGCTTATAAGCTGGTCAACTTAGAGGGTGTTTGGATTGGCTTAAAAAAAGTTACTTAAAGTACTTATGGTTTTAAGTAAGTTTTTTTTATTGTCAACTTTAAGTAGTTACGTGTTTGAATAAAAGTTGTAGTTATAAAAATAAGTATTTATATATTTGATCAAAGTGGGTTGAAAAGTAAGTTATATAGTTAAAATAACTATTAAGGACATTAAAATAGAATTTAAAAAGGTAAGTATAAAATAGAAAAGTAAATATATTTTAGTAATAAAAATAAAAAGGTAAGAATAAAATAGTAAATGATTTGGTCAAACTTTTTTTTTTCAAAGTGTTTAAAACCATAAAAAGCAAAAGTTGGAATTAGAGAATTTTTTATTTTCTACTTAAAATCACTTAAAAAAATATTTTTAATTAAAACAAATACTTTTATTAGCTTAAATTGTGCTTTAAACAAGTTTGACAAAAAAAAAAAGCAAAACCAAACACTTTCTTAGGCGAGCACCCTCTCAGCCAGACACCTTCTCGTGCTTGTGAACAAAAATGTATATGCTGGTGATTTAATTTGTAGAGATTTTATCTTATGAAATCCACATTATTTTCTTTCTTAATCTTTTCATCCTATTGTTCACTATTAGCTATGCATCTCGATGCAATAGCGTGACGCCTTGGGTCACTTATGGTATTATGATAGGCTTTTTATTTTTGGTTTATATAAAATTTTTTATTATTTCTGACAAAGAAGAAAAAAATGATATAGATGGAGATACTATACAAACTGACTCAATTTTGATTATTTACTCGCTCTTTGCAACCAACCTTACCCTCATGGTAATTAACTTTGTTTTTCATTTGTTTGCTTCTTACATATTGTCATTCTTGTTTGATTCATCTTTCTTTGCCTCCATTTAGCACCCAATTGTCACAATCAACTTCTTCTACCCCATCCCCCCCCTCCCCCCCCCCTCTAACCGTACTTACAGTTGCGAATAGTTGAAGAAAACACGTAATAAAACAAATGGTCCGTTTTTAATAACTTCAATTTTAGAGCACGACCTCCGGCTGGGTGGCTTTGGAAATTAGGAAAATGATGTGTGTTCATGGAGTAGTGGATGATGAGCCTACTTGGCCATCTCAAATTAGCTTCTTTTCTAATTACCCCATAATTAATGAAATTGTTATAATAATTAAACGTACTTCTTACGCTATTATAATTTCAATGAGTTACAGGTCCATAATAATGTCATAGAAGATTATATAAATAATGAAGATCAAATGAAATTACAGTAATAATTCCAGAAAGATGCTTTTTCACTGGGTTGGTGCTACTAAATAGGCTTCCTAGCAAGGTTGGATTGATTATCTTAGGATTCTAGATTGTAGGCCTTTTCATGGCTAGGAAAGGGGCCAATCTTGTTTTTAGATGTGCCTTGAGTAGAACTAGGCAAAATGTCTGCATTAATTCGGGAAATGTAGTCATCTCGGGATAATTTTCAATGTGGACTCCAAAAGGTTAAGTGAGATTGTGGAATCATAGTTTATAATACGTATTGGAACGTATCATTATACTGCCGCAGATGCTAAGTGAATCTTATGTACTTCTACTTAGGATAAGTTTCTCGTTATCAAAAAGAAATACAACATCAATACATGGTCGCACATAAAGTATATGTGGTTCCATTTTTTAGAGCATGTGTTCTCCAAAGTCTTTTAACTTCAAGAGTTCTCTCCCTCTAAATTCTTTTGTGACATCTTGCAATAACTTAAGGAGGCATTTGGTTCACAGTTTAATTTTCTATTTCTAGGAATCACATTCTCAAGAATCAAATACTTAAGAATGTATTATCGAAAATATTATTAAAATTATCAGGTATGTTAAAAATATTTCAGAAAAATTAAGTATAATTTTCGATAATATTTACTTGTTATGTTTGGTTTAAACTTAATATTCATAAAAATTTTGAATTATATTCCAAAAATTTCTCCAATTTTTTTTTAAAATAAAAATCTGCATAATGGGTGTATTGTGTAATTTGTGTGCAGTGTGTGTTTTTAGTGTAATGTATGTGTGCGATGTGTGTAACATGTGTGTATATGTGCAATGTATGCATGTGTGTGTAGTGTATGTAATATACGTGTGCAATTTGATTAGTATGTGCATTATATATAATTATAATATGTGTAGTATAGTGAAGTTTATGTAATATGTATTATGTGTGTATAGTGTGTGTGATGTGTTAGTATGTATATGTAGCGTGTGTAATTTATGTGCACAATGTGTGGAGTGTGCGTAATGTTTGTGCAATGTGCATGCATATTATGTGCGATGTATGTGCAAAGTGTGTGCACAATGTGTATATTGTGTGTACAATGCGGGGCACTGTGTACATATGTGTAGTGTGTGTAATGTCTGTGCATGTTGTAGCATATGTTGACCAAATTTATGGTTTAAAAAGAATAAAATAATATAAAAGAATTATTTTCTTATTCTTGCTAATATAGGTAATTTTGTCTTTTTAGGTGTCTAACACCATCCCATACCTCAGGATTTGTAGGATTCCCACCTCTTTCTTGGAAGTAAAAATGGAAGAATTGATGAGAATATTAAATTCCTAAGAATGTGATATTCCTAGAAATATTTTTCTATTATGTGAGTCAAATGCACCCTAAAGAAAATACCACTTATACACATAGTAATTCAATTTCATTGGTTTAAACTACACAGTAGTTTTTTCTCTATTTCGTTTGCTTAATTGGGCTATCTTTTTGAATCAAGCGTTTCTTAATGTGGATATATAGTTTTTGAGCTTCATTGGCTTGATCTTGGGTTTTCTACATTTGACGTCACGGATCAATATTATTATAGAATTTTCATCTACTCTAAATTACAGACACAAACTAAGTTATAAATAAGAAAAAGTAAATGAAGAAGAAAAAGATATTATTATTAAGTCTTTTTTTCTTGCTCCTTCAATCAAAATTTTCTTTTCACAATCTTTAGCATTTCATACCTTATAGGCTTACTAAAGCACCAAAAATAAAATCAACTACTAAATTATAATTTTCTATGGCAGATAAGTAGTTATAGTTTAGCTAAACATTTGTGGATATTTGAGGCTCATCAATATAAGTTTTCCTATTAATATTGAGGGTAAAAATATTGATCCTCCCCATCTTCATAATACTCCTCTACCTTTTATAATAGAATACGATACCCTTTTCTGAAAGATAGATTAATTGAATTATGTAGTTCGAATAAAACAAATACAACATTTTGTTGTATACATCAAGATCCTAAACAAAGAATGAATCTGAAGCAAAGTATGGTGCAAGTTACTTACCTAATAAATTTATATAAAAAAGAAAAATTTACAAGAATTACCACCAATTATAGTAGATATGGGAGTAATCCAATTCAACTTCGCTTGAATGGTAAGCTTGCTCTCAATCCATTGGTGATACATTGATGGCCCCTTCTCTGCATATTGGACAAGTTGTAGTCTTTAGAAGCCATGAATCTATGCATTAAGCGTGGAAGTTGTGTTTGCATTTTGACAACAATATGTAGTTTTCATGTAATATACGTGTATAGTGTGTGTAATGTGTGCAATATATGTAGTATGTGTGTAGTGTGTGTAATTTGTGCAACGTGTGTAGTATATAGTATGTGTGAAGCTTGTGTGTGCAATGTGTTTCAAGTGTAATGTATGTGTGCAATGTGTGTAACATTTGTGTATCTGTGCAATGTATATATGTGTGTATAGTGTATGTAATGTTTGTGTGCAATTTGTGTAGTATGTGCAATATATATAAGTTTAATACATGTAGCGTGAAGTCCGTGTGATGTGTGTAATGCAAGTGTAGCGTGTCTAATGTGTTAGTATGCGAAAATGGCGTGTAATATGCGTACACAGTGTATAGTGTATGTAATATTTATATACTATGTGGGCAATGTGCATGCACAATGTGTGCGATCTGTGCAAACAGTGTGCACAATGTGAAGAAATACCAATTATATGCATACTAATTCAATTTCATTGAATTTAAACTACACAACGTAATTTCTTCTCTATTTAGATTTGCTTAATTGGGGTAAATTTTTTTAATCAATTTTTACTTAATGTGGACATATAGTTTTTGAGCTTCATTGGCTTGATCTTGGGTTTTCTATTTCTAACCTCACGAATCAATATTATTATAAAATTTTCACTTTTATTCAAAATTACAATCATAAACTATGTTATAAATAAGAAAAAGTAAATGAAGAAGATATTACTATTGAGTCTTTCTTTCTTGCTGCTTCAATCAAAAATTCCTTTTCATAATCTTTAGCATATCATACCCTATAGGCTTACTAAAGCACCAAAAATAAAATCAACTACTAAATTATAACTTTCTATGGCAGATAAATAGTTATGATTTAGCTAAAAATTTGTGGATATTCGCCACTCATCAAATTAAGTTTTCTTATTAATATTGAGGGTAAAAAAGAAAAATTGGTCCTCCCATCTTCATAATACTACTCTACTTTTTAAAACAGAATATGATACCCTCTTCGGAAGGGTAGTTTAACTCGAATTATGTTGTTCGTATAAAACAAATACAACATTTTCCTGTATACATCAATATCCTAAACAAAGAATGAAGCTAAAACGAAATATGGAATAAGTTACCTACCTAATGAATTTATATATATAAAAAGAAATTTTACAAGAATTACCATCAATCATAGAAGATGTCATACTAATCCAGCTCCATCCATTGGTGATACATTAAAAGCCCCTTCTCTGCATATTGGACAAGCTGCAGTCTTGATTAGCCATGAATCTATGCATTGAGCATGAAACCTGTGTTTGCATTTTGGCAACAATCTGCACTTTTCACCATCTTTAAAATTCTCCAAGCACACAGCACACTCTGTAGGGCTCCCACCACTTTCTCTTTCTAATCCCACCTTGTAATCAAAAGAGGGCAGCTTCTTCACTTCTTCTTGGGACATGCTAGGCCATCTGTTCATGACCCTTTGAACTATCACTCTATTACCATTGTTGTAATCTTGATTATCGAATGTTCTCCCAACAATACAAATATGGATTATCATTAGAACAATAATGCCCATCATTAGTAATATGATGGATATCACAACTTCCATATACATACCTTTTTTCGTGGTGCAGATTGAGAATATTTTAATAGGGTAAATCAGAATTAGTAGAGATGTCGGAATTTTATAGACAGAAAATATATGAATGTATTAAAACGAATTTGAAACCGATATTAGAACGTACTGGCGCACCACAATCTAAAGATTAGATCTACGTGGTGCAGATCGAGAATATTTTAATAGGGTAAATCAGAATTAGAAGAGATGTTGGAATTTTATAGACAGAAAATATATGAATGTATTAAAACGAATTTGAAACCGATATTAAAACGTACTGGCGCACCACAATCTAAAGATTAGATCTACATTAACTAACTGTAGTGGTTTTGCAAATTTTTCAATGATAGAAATGAAACAAAGAACAATCTTGAAGGAGGTCTATATACAAGGGAGTAGGTGAGTGAACAGAAACTGAAAATTTGCGTTCCATTACAAGTGGCCTAGTTTGTTTTCTAGTCTTATTGTAATGTTCGAAAGCAACCCAGCTGACCCATGCCAAAAGGCGTGAAGCATCTAATGAATTAAATAATGAAGCATGAAAGTATATATTAATGAAAGTTGACGTTTACTTTAAATCTTGTTTCGTTTTAAATGATTTTGATACAAGAATAATTAGAGGGGTTGTTCTAAAAATAATGGATTCTATCTTAAATTAATTGTTACTAAAAGTAGTAGTTTGTAACATTTTTTTACACGTTACCCAACTTGACGACAAGAAGTCATCCGAAGGGTGTAGCTACCATGAGTTGCCTAAAGCTCGACTCACACATGAACGGGGTGCGTGATGAATAAGACCATACGAATCGCGCCCAATTCTAGTGCTACATTATGAATCGTTGGTATCTTAAACTAATTAGTGACAAAAAAAAAAAAAAAACTTAAGATCTTAACTACATCATGAACCTAGGGTTTGTAACTTTTCGCGTAGAACAAGAACAAATTATATAACAACACAATTCCCTTTTTTCATTATTAATTAAGAACATATTATTAGAAGTTGCATCATTAATTAATTAATTAATTAGCCATTGGCCGCGGCTGGTATTTCCAAAATTTTAATTAGCAACTTCACGCATCTATTAGCGCATATAAAATAGAGAAGCATGAGATTTGTGAGTTTAGCTGTCAAAAGAATGACTAAAAAGGAAAGACGTTAGGAAAATTTGGCCGAACGAAAACATAAAAAAGGACAGGGGGGGGGGGGGTGGAAGGAAGAAGGCAAGGTAAGGTAAAATAGAAAGGTAACATGCCAGCTTGAGCATTAACCGATATTTTAACGCGACGAAAAATGTGAAAATGGTGTGAAAAGACAAAGAAAATAAAGTAAAAATAGAGAAAGCTTTTTTTTTGGGTAAAATGAAAGTAGGTATGCAGGTGACTAGGGTGTGTACTAAGGTTAATATAATATAATTGTACTTAAGGTTAAAACAGGTTTTAAAAATATATGTAACTTTATGTCTATTCCAACTTGGCTCAAAATCAATACTTTGAAATAAAGCGGAAACATTAAAAGAGAGAACGAAAAAGAGAAAATATGATATTTTATTATTTTAATTTTTAAGGATTCAAAGGAAAAAAAAAAGTATTTTAAGAGCCTGTGCTTAATTCTACAGTCGATTCTTTTTAATTCTTTCATTAAGTAATTAGAATTACATCATAATCTGAAATTTCATTTTAGGTGAAAATATGACATTAAAATATTTCAAGTTGTTAAAGAATATGGACTTTTAAAGTTTAAAGTAAATATTAAAGTTCTAGAAACATCTACAATATGATATTACTCTCTTTATATATATATATATATATATATATATATATATATATATATATATATTCTGCCACCTCTTGAAAGAGCTCCAAAACTCAGTTGAGATATGAATTAATAATTTTTTATTAATTTTTTGTTAAAGAATGCAATTATATTCAAAGAGGTTCAAAACTCGATTAATTGAGGTAAATTAGTAACTGTTTATTAAGTTTCTCACTGTTTATTAAGTTTCTATCATTGAGAGGGAAATTAAGTTGATATCTGAAATTTTGTTTTAACTCCCCAAAAAAAAAAGGAAACAAAAAAGACGAGAAAATAAGAATTGAGTTAGACAAAAATTAAGTACGATAAATACCAAATTTTCTATTTCCTCTCGCCCATCAACACTTTCAATATTATAATTATTTGACCTCCACTCTCTCTGAGTAGTTATTTATTTATTTATTATTATTATTGTTTATTTCCTTAATTTTGTCTTTATCAAATAGGGACAAAAATGAAAGATATAAAAAGAATTTCATCGTGTCTAGTCAAGATCGATTGCAACATTTAACTTGTCTTTACGTCTTACTTGCACATATATAATAGCAGACATCAATCTAGATTAGTTCGCATCTATTATTATACATCCTGTGGATGACAACAGAGGTAACTTAGTTAGCAAGATATATCCTAATAATTAGAAAAAATAACTGACCTTTGTTGCGTGGGAGAGGATATTAATGGATCAGCATCATTCTTCAGGAAATTTCCGTCCTTTGTCTTTGCCGTAACATGTCAACATTTTAGTTATCATATGATTTGTCAAGTGTGTGATTATTGATGTGACAAGTTCCATTAACAATTAAAATATGCAAAATTGGAATTAATCGATACATTTTTTAAAACAAATAAAAAGGAAATTTATGGGTTGTATCCGAAGATATGAAAAGAGATGTCAATTTTCATGTTAGCCACAAAAACCCATGCATACAGAATTATTGATCTCTCTTAAAGGTATGAAAAAAGTTGTATAAATCGGATTTAATTACGATATCATTAGCACTGTAGCAGATTAGGTGGCAAAGCAGCCTCTTGCTAGAAATCTACCGCCTGATTGGTTTGCTTGTAACCCATCCCCCTACAGGATCTTTTGAATTTGAATGTTGTACTCTCTCGACTTGATCCCGTTAGAATCGGCTAATAGTTTAATAATATAATTCCTTTCTTCGACCAAAAAGAAAAAAATCTGTTTTTTGATGGGAGCATATTATAAATGTCCTTGGTCAAGTGTAAAAGGTTAATGATAGAGATTTATATTGTTAAAAGACGAATAAGCCGGTCGAGCATGCAAGTGTTGACCCAAAAAAATTTTAAAAAAATGTCGAATGCTAAACATGAAGAGTTATACTGTTTAAAGAATGATAAGACCATAGTCCAACATTAACGTCTTCAAATGTGAGCTGTGTAAGGAATGCCGAAAGCAATTAAGTACTTCTTCATGTCGCTTAAAATTTTTGAAGTTAATCATCTTTTCCTCCCCAACCCAAAAAAAAAAAAAGATTATCTTTTCTCTAATTCTATTCCAGTTTTTTCATTAATATACTCTTGGGAAGTGTGTTTGTTCCTTTATTAGTTATCATCTCATTTAAAAACTTAAATTTATAAAGAAGATATTTATTTATTATATTAACTCCATAAAAATGCACGTTACCCCCTCTTGTTTATGTAAGTAGCTAATTACCCCTGAGTTTTAAAACTTACTACCTTATGGGGTGTCTAAAAATTTAAGGTGGCATATAGATGAGTTTAGTAATGTTCTTTATAAATGGGTGGTGGTAGGTTTTGAATTTAAGACTTTTTAGTGTTTAAACTCTAATACCATATTAAGTTAGATTTTCTCGGTATTTATACTCTGACATTATATTAAAATTTTTACCTCATTTAAAAATTTAAACTTGTGGAAGAATATTAATAAACTTATTTATTGTATTAAATATTAACATCCTTCTTTTTTATGAGCGGCTGGCCAATCAGTAAGGAATTCAAGAGAAGGTATTGCTAGATAAGGGGAACACCTGGAATTTAAAAAGGTTTTCTATAAATTAGCCGTTACGATATTTTTGGTTTTATACATGAAGAAGGTCTTCCTTGAATTATTAGTTTCTTAACTAAAAAGTCTAAGGTCTTATCCTATGACTTTATGTTCGGAAAAGCTTTAAATCGGCCCTTATTCAGTCGCTTTTTTGAAGAAAAAATATGAAAAGCTCACATGAACATAATCCATCATTGTGGAAGAATATGATGGTCGATTACGTTCAACTAATTGTACAATAAGTAAGAGGATTTAGGAACGAATAATTTAAGTACGTAGTTGGGTACTTCTTTCAAAAGTAACGACGTATATATTTACGCTTACTTTAACATATTGTGAGACAAGTGAGATGCCAATTTCAAAGGAAATTTATATTTGGATATATTCTCTCCTCGTGTATTTTTTAGTGTGATATATTATTGTCTTCACTAAATTAGTAGCATTTGTCATTGTAACCCCATACGGTGCTTTCATTGCATGCACGTGTTGTGTAGACAACAAATAGTGTGTTTGGAATGATCTTATTTTAAGATGTTTATTTTATTAAAATTTAGAAATATCTTATAAGATTTAAAATATCTCATCACATGCACCATGCATTCTATAATTGTAAAAAAAAAAAAGATAAGAAATATTGTTTATTTCTTATAAGATAAAAAGTATGGTTTTATTTTGAATTTTCATACTATGCGTGATAATATTTCTTAAATTTTATAAAATTTACCCTTATTTTAATAGGATAAATATATTAAAATAAAACTATAACAAACGGAGCAAAAGTACATTAGTTCAGCAGAAATGCACCGTTGAATTCAATCAATTGACAAAAAAATAAATATTATAACCTCACATTGATAGCTACTCGCTTTACACAGTAATCATTCAAGAACATCTTTCTAACATAGGGGAAAAAAAAAAAGAAAAATAGAAGAATTAATTAACGTTATGGTCAATCAAGTACTACCACTAAAGTTATATACGTTGGGTTATGTCTCAAAATTCAAATCTATACAAATTAAAAAATTTGTAGAAGATAATTAATTATGTTATCAAAATATAAACTGCCTAAATAATAGAGGATAAATATTAGGCAGGAAAGATTTCTCTCCTATAAACAGAGGGTCTTATAGCTTGTATTTGGTGTACTTTAAGGCCATACTAGGGGTGTGGGTGAGACAGCCTAACAGTCTTATATGTGTCTAGAGAGAGAATCTTTTATTCGTCCTCGTCCTATTGAGGATGGAGTCATTACAAAAACTCCATGAAAGAAAGTTTAGACTTTTCTGTCTATGCAAAAAATTATCATAGTGTGTAACCCATTATTATTGAATAATAGAACTTATCCCTGAGAGAGATTATGGACGTATGCAAAGGGTCAAACCATACTAAAAATATCGCGTGTTTTTTGTGCATGTTTTTTGCTATGCGTTGATGTGTGTGCGTATGTCATCGATTTTCCCAACAATATAGAATGGTCCCTTTTGTCATGTTGATTATTGTGAAATTGCATATCCTTCACCTTGCCTAACATTTGAAGGGGTACGATTGGTGCGTGGGCAGACCTTTTTTTTTTCATATTAGAAGTATATACATACATATATATATATATACAAATATATATATACACACACACTAGTGCACTTTTATGCGCGCCTTGCACCGATTTATTTTTTGATTAAAAATATTAATTATATTGAATTTATTTACTTTTAATAGCATATGGAGAACTTTGTCATGAATATTCTGTACTCTACATGATTTTTTAAAATAATAAATATTAAATTTACTCAAATTTAATTTTTGAAATTCACAAATAAAAAATACTTTAAGGCTTTTAAGCATTAATCTATTAGTAATTAAATTTATAAATTAAAACTAATATATATATATACATAAATGATAAAATTGATATAACACATATTTATAGGTTGCTGGGATCTTATCCTTGATAGGATATGTGACTGAAGAAGCCTAATACAAATAGGAAATGTTTGACTGTAAACTTATATATATCCATAAACGATAATAAATGAACCTTTTAGAATTCACAAAAGAATTAATTTTAAGCATTAATTGATTGATTATCTAAATTTTCAATTATAACTAATAACTTATTACATCCATAAAGATAAAAATAATAAAAATAAAATAAATAATAAATAATAATTTATGTATAAGCTAATAATAAAATGTTCACTGCCATAGAAGCGTTAATATAACACTCTTATAATACTCAAGAAGTATTTTTTTAATAGTAATCGTTAAATTTACTTAGATTTCACAAATAAATATTATTTTAAGAATTAATTTATTAAAAATTAAATTTTAATGCTAATAATATATATACATAATAGATAAGAACTAATTTTTTTTAGAATGCATAATTGAATTTTATCTTAAGCATTAATTGATTGATCATTTAATATTTCAATTAAAGTTAATAATATATATTCATAAAGATAAGAAATAATAAAAAGTAAAATAATAAATAATAAAATAATCATATCACATAAGCGCTAACATGACCCTCTTATAATGCTTAAAAAGGTTTAACTTTTATATATGGGTAAAATACATCAGACACCCTTTTGGTCTATCATAAGTGCATAATATACCCTTGCGATGCCAAAAGTCCCACAACTAACTTCTGTGGTAAATAAAAGTTTTATGCATGCTCCTTAATGGTTATATCGCTCATAACGATGTTAAAATTTACATAAAAAAGATATTAATACCCTTAGCCCATTTGTTCAATTTTCTATTACTATCATTATCATCATCATCATCATCATCATCATTATTATTATTATTATTATTATTATTATCAATTAAAATTTTTTGATAGAAAATTATTTTCTTATTAACTTTTTTTTGGTGTTATCAAACACAAAATATTTTTTAAAAAATATTTTTAATATATTTTAAGAAATATTTTTTTGCAAACAAATGGATCATCAATGGTCGAAAATGTTAAAGCTTTGACCTCATTGGTTTGGAGATTTGAGCTTCAATAATGTAGCCATTATCGAATTGAGTATTTGATTATATTTTTAGATTAATTAGGACTTATTTCGTGACATGATAATTTTTTTAGCCAACCAAAATCAATGCTCAATAAATAGAAAAAGGTCATTTGTTACGAATATTGAAAATACAAAATTGAGATTTCTATGTAAGTAAATAAAAACAACACAGCAATGTAATTTTTAGATTTCTACAACTTGCTCAATATTGCAAAAATATTTTTTTAAGTATTTAATATTTGATAACACAGAAAAATAACTTAAAAATATTTGTCTATTAAAAAAATTTTAATTAAAAATAAAATAATAATAATAATAATGATGATGACGACGACGATGATGGAAAATTGAACAAGTAGAGCAAGGCTACTAATGTCTTTTTTAATGTAAATTTTAACATTGTTAGAAGGGATGTAAACAGTAAATGGCATGTGTGAAACTTTTATTCACCGTAAGGGTCTGTTGCGGAACTTTTGGTACCACAAGAATGTATTGCGCAGTTATAATAGACCATAGAGGGGTCTAGTATATTTTACCCTTATATATATATATATAGATATACACATTCGTCAAACTCATGTGTATTGTATTCAAGGATTTTGCTTCTAAGTCCAATTTCATCATTGGTTTCATGTCCTTTGGAACCGTTTTTTCGATGACTTGCCAAATTCTTTAAATTGTCACAAATGCCTTAAATTTGATCCTTCATAAACTGAAACTTGTTCTCCCATCAACTTTCTCGGTTTCAAATTTTCCTCTTGTAGAAGTCATCTTCATTTGTTAAAAACTCACACTTTAGAGTAGAATTTGGTAAAACGAATCGCAAAAACAAAACCAA
Source organism: Cordia subcordata (assembly GCA_028554755.1). NCBI lineage: Eukaryota > Viridiplantae > Streptophyta > Magnoliopsida > Boraginales > Cordiaceae > Cordia > Cordia subcordata. Next base: position 7,771,322 of record JAPTOF010000023.1, read on the forward strand.
CAAGTCAAAAAGGCTTTCGGAACGGCATTGGTCAATTGTAGTCATCATCGATCAAAGTTAAACATATAAGTCAAAATCAACAAAGCCTCCAAAGACGCACTTCGGAGTAAAATTTCGCAAAATAGATCCCAAAACTAGTTTCAACACGTCGAAAACATGGGCTGGACTCGGAGCAACTTTTGGTCAACCCTAGAATTTGATCAACGCTCTTTGTCAAAATCTTGGTCAAAAAGTCATAACAGCCCCCACCCTTTTTTCTCAATGGACTTGGCCCAGAAAACCCTAAAAGAAAAAAGCACCCCCCTGCCCCACGCTCCACCCCCCTTTTCTTTTTATTCCTGGACTAATCCAAGCCGAACCCAAAAAAGTTCCTCTTAATTTTTTGTCTTTTCTTTTGTTTTGGGCTTAACCCAAAGTCCAAACCCAAGGACTCAACCTAAAGCACTACTCAAGCCCAGCAACCAATACATCTACAACCTAAGAACTTAACTCGCGAACGAGGTCCAATCTTTGACCCAACTCAAGAACACGACCCATCCTGGCCCTAGCCAAACCCAGCCAAAAAACCAACCCACCACCCTATCCAAACTGAACAAACAGACCCAAAAAAAAAAAAAACTCGCCGTCGCAAGACTAACAACCCAAGCAAGCACCTCAACATTGGATCACCAATGAGAGATGTCAACACCACACTCGCCCGACGCCGGAGAGCTACCTACGCCTGTCCGATCAGCTTGACGAATGTCGGCCACCATCCACCATCAACACCGATGTGCAAAGCTTTTCTCCTCTTTTTCCAGCGAATTTTTGGCTTATTTCAATACCCGAAGAAATCCAAGAAAAGCTCAAAATGTTGAAAAATTTCTGTTTAAAGTGGGCTACCGTTAATTAATTTTTTATTTTATGAAATATGCTAAATTTTTTATTTACAAGTTGGGCTTTGTGATTATATTAGTTTTAGCCCACGTCATAAATTCATACGGTTCTTTTGTGCATGGGCACATATATCCTGATAAATCCTTTTATTTGTAGGATTGTCAGAATTTATTATAAATAAGACTAGGTCTTCTTCTCATAAATTTTGACAACTCTACCCATAAAAAGATTTATCAGAATATACGGGCCTATGTACAAAAGAACCGTATGGATTTATGACGTGAGCTAAAATCAATATGATTTCAAAGTTCAACTTATGAACCAGATATTCAGCCTATTTTATAAAACCGATAGCTCACTTTAAAGAGAAATTTTCTAACACAAAAATCTTTTAAGGCTTTGTTTGGCTTTTGGGAAAGTTTCAATTCCAGTGAGTTTTTATTTTTTTTTCCTCTCTCTCCCAGCAGACTGAACCTTACTTCAGATACCAGTTTATTAAAGAAAATAATGCACAAATGAAGAAAATACTAGAAAGTAAAACACGAGAGATTTACATGATTTGGCGTTAACCCAAATATTATGTGTTATCATATATTATAGTGTATTTGGAATGATCTTATTTTAAGATGCTTATCCGATTGAAATTTAGAGAAACATTATAAGATTTAAGATATTTTATCACATGCACTATACATTCTATAATTGTAAAAAATAAAATAAGGTGCCTTGCTTATTTCTTATAAAATGAAAAGTCTAGTTTTATTTTGAGTTTTTATAGGATACATGATAAGATTTTTTAAATCTTATAAGATGTACCCTCATTTTAATAAGATAAGTATCTTAAAATAAAATTATAACAAACAAAGCATTAGTGTACAAAGCTTTTTAAATTCTACCAAATTAGGAAACCCTATTTCCCTTTTGGCCCAAAGAATACAGGCCGCATATTTTACATTTTTCTTCATCATGAGCAGCTGGCCAATCAGTTAGGAACTTCAGAGAAAGTATTGCTCCACAAAAGGGACGTACCTGGAATTTAACGTGGTTCCAGCCTATTTTTGATTCTTTAAAAGACACTCCCGTTCGATAAAAGTGGCTACGATATTATTTTTGGGTTTATACATGAACAAAGTCTAATATAATCTTCCTTCAATTACTAGCATTTCAACTAGAAAGTCTAAAGTCTCATCCTGTGACTTTATGCGCGAAAAGGCTTAAAATGGGCAAAATATAATAAGAGAGTCGATTATGTTCACATCCGTCCCCTTTGGCGTATATCAACTACTTATAATTTTTTTCAAAAAAATTAGAGCTAATCTTATCAAAACAAAGATTAGTATATTTATAACACACCATCCAATTCATAGGAGTTGCTGTGCATATGACTTGATATACGTTGCCATATATGCTTACTTTGAAGGGGTTTAGGATCGAATAGTTTAAGCAGTTCGAATTACTTCTCTCAAAAGTGATTATTTTAGTTTCATATATCTTTTATATATATATATATATATATATATATATATATATATATGAAAATTTTGTGAAACAAGTGAGTTGTTAATTTCAAAGTCAATTTATAATTGGATTCTGTCAATCATGCATCTTCTAGTTTGATATATTGTCTTCACAAAAGTTTTATATATATATATATGAAAATTTTGTGAAACAGGTGAGTTGTTAATTTCAAAGTCAATTTATAATTGGATTCTGTCAATCATGTATCTTCTAGTTTGATATATTGTCTTCACAAAAGTAGCAGTATTTGTAATTGTAACCCCACAAGTTCCTTTCATTGCCAGGCGTGCATTATGTAGATAACAGACCACATTACGTTGCAGCCGCTTAGAATTCAATCAATTGACCAAAAAACAAATATTCTGATCTCACATTGATAGCTGCTCGTCGTACACATTATTCGATAATTAAGAACATCTTTCTAAACTCGGAAAAGAAAAATTGAAGAATTAACTTTACGGTCAATCAAGTACTAGCCACAACAAAAGTTATATAGAATGGTTTGTCAAGTTGATTATTGTTGAAATTGCATATCCTTCACCACGCCTGACATTTTAAAGGGTAGATTTAGCGGGCAAGCAGACCCTTTCATATTAGGAGTAGTGTGGATTGAGCAGTCATCCCATTTACTTATTTCTCAAGTTTGTAGTAATTTGTTGAATTAAAACGGAGAAACAAATTAAGGGTTTCTAACTTTTAGCTCACATAACTATCGGCAATGGTTAGTATTAATATAATAAATAAATACACCAGTATAGTATCTTTCTACAAGTTTAAACTTAGCTTTCAGATGAGGTGGGTCTATGTGAAAAGACGTATTAAAACATTAATAAATAAGTATACAAATATTCACTTTACAAACGTAAGTTTAGCTTTAAAATAAGATGGTCATATATCTAATAGTTAGAAGGTAATAGTAATTCATGCAAAATAAGTAGTACTTCCATGTACTCATGTAGAGTGATGGAAAAGGCCTTCTTATATCCAACTAGGTTTAATTTGCTATGGCCTATGAGAATGTGTGATGTTTAAGCATAAACGAGTTAGTTATTGTAAACATTAACGTCGGATGTAGACATCTCCTATGGTACTAATCAAGCGCACATGAGCCCCGCCAATTTTCCCTTCATATGTATTAATATTGGGTAGTTTAGTGTATCGACTTCCAATAATTATTACATTAGTAATTAAAATTAGGGTTGCAAAGGGATTAGATTTTTAATCAATTTCACATACATAGTTTTGCATAATTCTATTTTCAAATATGTAAATATTTGTAATATATTAAAAATGATTTATTCCCCTAATAGTATTTGGACTATTAATTTTGTTATATTTTAATCGCTTAACTTTTCAAATGAACTTTTTAGTCTTCGAACCTTTAAAATGAACATTTTTAAAGAACTAACGACTTCTTGTTTATCAAAGTCCAGAGACTAAAAAATTCTTTTTAAAACTTAAAGGACTTAAATAGGACAAAATCAATTGTCCAGAGAAATAAACCTTATTAAAAATAATGTAATCCTAAGCAATGATGAATTTTGGTATAAAGTTTTATATAATTTGTGATAAATTTTTTTCTTTTTTTAAATTGGTAAGTACTGTCAATTTCGTTCCACATAAAAATTTTAGAAAACAAACCTGTCAAAAAGTAAGGTCCCAGGCTATACAAAGTCTTTTATTCTCTAAGTTGTTTCTATATTTATTGTTAATAACGAAAAAAATTCGTTTTCTCACTAATCCTCTCAAAATCTACACCTCAAAGGTAAAAAAGAAATTACATTTACACAAGAAAGAGCTTAAAGCAACTAGATGCCCTAAGCGATACATGAGGAGTTACTTTCAATTGTATTTTCATATTTATGATGAAAGTCAAAATTCTATTTGACAATTATTTTCTAAAAGATCTATTAAGGGCTTGTTTAAATTGGTTTATCTTTTTTGATGAAATTTCTTTTTTTTTAAAGTATTGTTTTGGTAATATGATTTTCAAAAAACTAAAATCACTACAAAAAAAACAAGAATAGGTGGTAGTTTCGCTACAAAATAACGAGTAATAATTGGTAGTTTTATGATATAAGCAGGGGTTTAAGTAATACATAGATATATTGTTATGCAATATAATTAATGAATGTATTCTTTAGCTTAATTAGTGGATAGTATAATTATAGAGTCCTACGATAAGGAAGGTTCAAGGTTTGAACCGTAAATAAAATACGGTGTGATTTTCTATTTTTGAAATTATATATAGGCGGCGTTTTAAAGAATCGATATCCATACTAGCGGCAGTTTTGAAATAATCGACGCCCACCATCGCATATTACCTACTTTTATGTAGTGAATTATTGAAAAAAAAAACTCAATTTGATCTTTTTTAAAAGCAAAAACTTTTACTTTAGCAAAAGATATCTTTTTTCAAAAATTATAAGAAAAAATATTTTAGGAAAATGCCAATGTAGACGAGCTTTCTCCATGGGAGGCTGAGCACCATGCTACCTATGTTGTGTTTAGTCATGTAATTCACCACCTAACTTATGACTAGGAATGCTCATGATCAATATCTCCCAACAATTCAGAGAGCAACCGAGACATAATACCAAAAATACTGTCTGATTATGCTTATGATAATTTCCAACTTTATTTTAATTTTAAGAAGACATACATTTTTCACATTTTTTGTATCATATGAATTAAATTATTTCTTCTTCTTAGAGGCACCGGTCAGAGAGCGAAGAAGGGAAAGGCGGTAGATCACCCATTTTGTATCTGACCAAGTCCATTTTGTATCTGACCAAGTCCCGCTTTTAGTATTGTGATATCATCGTTTTACATCCACATATTTATGGTTTAATCTTCTCTGTAAATTTTATCTATAATTACACTTCTTTTATTTTTGCAGATTTATAAAATACGAAAAGAATTTCTCCATATTTTTCAAAAAAAAAAATTACTGGTATATCAAATAAGCCCTCTGTACAATCATATTTCTTCTACCAGCACATCTTCAAACATTATATTAATTCTTTGTTTTTTAATATCTTTCTATATCTTCATAGCTATATTTGTTCTTGCTATCAAATCGTGTTATTCTTTCCTCTTTTAATCGTGTGAGCTATGGCAGACAGAGCTGAAATAAGGACGATAGTAGGAATTATAGGTTTGTGCTCCGATCATTAATCTTAATTTCTGAAGCATTTGTGTGTCATAGACCGATTACAGATGTTTTTCTGTAAGCATTGTGCATGATTATGTATTCGTTAATGCAGCTAACTTTATCTACTTTAATTGCTTTTTATCGACAAGTGAAGCTTTTCATTTCGCCAAAATCATATGTATTCATTAATGCTACCAAGATTATGTACTTTAATCATGTTAAGTATCTTCATTTGCCAAAAATGTTTAGTCAAACAATAAAATGATCAGTATGAAAAGTTGGAGAAAGATACTTAATTATCGATTTTATCATCTTAATTCATCACAAACATGTTATAATATAGATTTTTTTTTTTGTATATTAGTTATTGAGAAACTGAGCATTTATACCCTCGTGGGAGAACCCTAATTTATTTTAAATTGCAATCACATAATTATTAATCCGTATAATGCCTTTTGATCTCACATTCAATTGGCAGTCTTATTTACAATCCTGATTTTGTTTTTTTCTTTTCTGCAGGAAATGTCATATCATTCTTTCTCTTTCTTTCTCCTATGTAACATCTCTATCTCTCACTCTCTCTATACCTGTGTACATATATACATATAGATATATAAGACGCACAAACACGCATGCATACATCTATTTGTCTATTAATTTTTAATCCTTGTTAGTGTTTATTGTAATTTGTAATTTGCATCTTAATTAGTTTGATTCTTACAGCCATAGTTTGAAATTTTTCTTGTTCTGCTTTACTTAGGCTTCAAGCAGTCATTTCCTTGTATAATTCACATCTATGTACCCGTGATAGTCATTGTCTTCTCTCAATCATACATTAATATGCTTATGTTATTTCATGAATACTTCTAATTTCTTCTTCTACATGTGGTCAAAGCCAATGCCCCATCTTAGTAGCCTATGCCAATGTCATCTCGTCATCATTGCACAATATCGTCTAATTTCTTTTTTTCTCCCTCAACAATAAGAATGCTATCCAAAATGATCACAGTGACGTCATCCCTCGGCAAGCCCATCACATTGAATGTGACTGTCACTTTAGTTGCCACTACACATCTTCTACTGCAAGCTTTCCGATCTTTTTACTAAAGCTCATCCTCTAGGTTGTCTATGAAATTTTATTTTCAAACTCAAGATGGTGTCGTTTATTCCTCTTTGAGTTGAGTCTAAGGGGAGTGTTATGAATTTTCCTTGTACCTCTCTCTTTTGGGCCTCAATAAGTAGTCACTAGCCGATATAAGACATCCATATTATTGTGATTTGAGAACACATTGGACACACACAGACACACACATGCGACAGAAGTATAAAGCAAAATAACAACAAAAAACACAAGATATTTACGTAGTTTGGCACCTCAAGGTCCACGTCCATGATCCCAGAAGCTAGGGAATGTTCACTATTACATTATTGTTTATTCACAGTTAACAATACGGCTCATTCACAGCAGTGGCTATTTCATGATAAAAGCCTAAACACTGCTCACTCTTCTGTCTTGTAGTGCTCTCCTCTTTCTCTCTCTCTCTCTCTCTCTCTATAGATGCACACATATAAGATAGACTCACTCTCTTCTGCCTCTCTCCTTCAAAGAGATAATAAATATCACCCTATTTTGATCTTTTCCCTCCTCTAAATGGGGCTTTTATTTCTCTCTTTAAAATGAGCTTGGGCTTGGCATTCAAGCCACAACCCAACAATATATGTTGTGATTATCTCTCTTTTCTCAATAATCCAGTAATTAATACACTCGTACTCAAATTCCTTCTAATTTATTTTTAATTTTTTTATAGAGATTAAGAGATAGTTCAAGTGGTTGAGACTCTGTTCTCCATACGTGAGCTCTTGGGTTCTAATTTGATTCTTATGTGATATCTTCATTAATTGAGAAGGCTAGCTAGTGCAATGATCAGTTAAAATCCTCCTCATACATGCATGCATGCATGCCCTAGAAAAAAGTTGATGGAGACTAAGGTGATAATGATATGATCTTCTACTAAATCATGTACTTTAATTGCATGCAGCCCAACTTTTATAAATATATGGAGAGCAAAATCTGTGCAAGCATTCAAACCCGACCCTTATGTTGCAACTGTTCTTAACTGTGCAATGTGGGTATTTTACGGCCTCCCTTTTGTTCATCCAAATAGCCTTCTTGTTGTCACGATCAACGGCACTGGCTTCGTCATAGAAATTATCTACGTTACCGTATTCTTCATCTACTCCGATTGGCCAAGACGGGTACGTTTTAAACTTTTAGATTAAATAACAAATCGTGACACAATTTCATCTTTGAGCCTATTTCTCTTTTACATAAAAAGGGGTAAATGCACAGTACCTGTGCTTTGTCTAATTAATCGACCATACTCTTATGTTTTAAAACTTAATTACCACAGTACCCACCTGTACCTTCCAAAATAGGGCATATAATCTCCCATTTAGGGTCTCTCGTCCAAAATAAATTTATTGTGCATTATATGCACATTTTTTTGTATATATAAGTATTAAAAATTGCAATGTATTTTATAATTTCACAAAAATATCTTTTTTTTTAGGTAATGACATTAAAATAATAACAAAAAGAAGAGGTAATTATGCCATATTTTGAAAAATAAAAGGGATAATATGATATGTTATAAAAACAAAAGAGCTAATCAGAAAAGCACATGAGGTAATAGCTAATTAAATAAATCACAAGCAATAATTAGTGTGCCATCTTTTTTAAAAGTACAAAGAAATAATATAGTAAGTTTTAAGATACAGGAAGGTTATTGATGAATTAGACAAACCATAGGAGATAATGTTTCGGGCTTTTATTAATTTTGAATTATTGTATTTTTCAATTGCAGCGGAAGATTATCATTGCACTCATAGTTGAAGCGATCTTCATGGCTGTTGTGGTCGTCATCACGATGTCACTTCTTCACACAACCAAGACAAGATCAATGCTAGTCGGAATATTGTGTATCATTTTCAATATACTTATGTATACTTCCCCACTAACTGTCATGGTATTATTTTCTTTTCATTGAATCTTCTTTCAATTAATTAATTCCATTATATTTTTTATTGAATTTGTGATCACAATTATTATTATATCTAAAGATGGATCTTTTAATGACAGCGTCGAGTCATCCGGACGAAGAGTGTAAAGTACATGCCATTCACACTCTCACTTGCCAACTTTGCTAATGGTTGTATCTGGGCTGCCTATGCAATCATCATATTTGATCCCTATGTCCTGGTAAACTCAAATATCCTCCACACACGCGCACACACTCTTACGTATACAAATGTGTGTGTGTATATATGTAAACCCACATGTGTATGTAATTTGTAAAACGTTCTCATCTAGTCTTCAAGGAAAGAAATGAAACAATTGCTTTTCCAAGAATAAAATCATTTAAAGAAAATTGTACATTATCCAATGTGTTTTTATCCAAGTTACATATATAGAATTTTTGTGTTTACAAAATGCATTAATGACTCCCTATACTATAAAGAATATTGTACAAAATCCTAACTTTTGGGGTTGTTATATACATTTAGATAAAATAGAGGTCTATTGGTAACATTTTTTGGAACATATGGGGTTTTAACGAGTTTTGAAAATTAGTTTAACTGACAAAATTACTGTTTGAATTAATTAATGAAGAGCAAAAACGTCTAAATTGTCAATACTCACGTTAGACGCAGGGTCCAAAGAAAGGTATTATATTTACTTTAAGGTCTATTATTCGTAACTTTACATGTTATACTGTGCTGATCTGATCTTTGCTGACATTTTCTCCAATTTTTTTTTAACGAAAAAAAGGTTCCAAATGGTCTAGGATCGCTGTCTGGGCTGGTTCAGCTGATACTGTATGCTACTTATTATCGGTCAACTAGGTGGGACGAGGATGACAAGTCAGGCGCAGAGCTTGAGCTCCCAAGGACAAACCGTGACACTTATTAATATTATTAGTACAGTGTAACACATTTTTCTCCATACGTATTCTAGTTGATGCATTTATAAGACATTTTTCTTCATATATATATCTAAATAAAAATGCTAATTTGTGGCGTGAACTTTCTTTTAATGATTGTAAATGTCTTTGAATCGATCATTAGTTCTTCTCTCACCAATTTTAGGTCTATATTTTTCTTGGCTTTTATGTAATAACTTTAAGAATATTATAGTATATGAAAGAGTAACAACATAATGAGATTACGGGCAGTTAAAGTGATTGAGACTATCTTCTCTAAGAGTGAAGACTTAGGTCCAAATTCCGTGGAGAGAGGGGATTGGGTTCGGGGTGGGGTTGTTTTATTTAAAGAAGAAAAGAGTAACAAGATAATTATGCAAGCATTTGGGGCAGTTAATGAGCCTAATTAATTGAGTTTTAAAAAATCATCAATTATGTTCCTTTTTCTCAAACTATGTTTTAATTACAAATAACACACACACACACACATATATATATATATATAATCAATAAAAATATATTCATTTTTGATTAAAGATTAAACATATTATTTAAAAAAAACTTAAATGCTTAAAAAATTAAATACGTTTAAGTCCAGCACTTTTCAGAGAAAGTACACTGGAATTACAATGCCCAAATTTGCCCTATGTAGGACTCGGGATGGCGAATGCTTATCCTGTGGCCCACGTTGTCATTGTGGAAAAATTACTAGTTAATCCCTACCCGTGCCGCATTCTTTATTTATCACACCAATATAGGTGGGAATCGGACTAAATGTTCAAATATTTGGATAATGGGGTATTAGATTAAAAAATTAATATTTGATTAGATAGCTAAAAACTACATATCCAAACAGATAACGAATGTTTTGGATACAGATTTTTAGATTTTTGAATTTTTTAATAAACAAAAAAAAAGTTAAAATTTACTCCTAACATTGGCAAAAAATTGTCTCTACATGCTTTTCAAAAAATTTTATCTATTAAATTCATGGCTCTTTCATTACGATTTTTCAAATTTAGTATGTCAACCAGAGAGCCGTACTCTAATGACACTTAAGAGAACATATAACACTTTTGGAAGGGGGGGGGGGGAATCACCTTTAAGAAAGAAAAAAAAATATTCAATTATAACGCTTAACAAACATAGAGCTAATTTAGTTAGAAGAGGGAGTGAGGGGTTGAGGTTAAAAGACTGAGGGAGGGTTAAGTTAAATTAGTATATTTTTTAATTTAAAAAATAAAAATAAAAACAGATAATCCGATATATGTTCAGATAGGGAAATGCTACACGCTATTCAATTTGAAAATTCTAAAAAAACAAAATCAAATAACGAATATGAATATATCTGTATCCGAAAATTTGCCATTTTTTCTATCCGTTCGAATACAGATGCAAATTCTGGTTACGGACCACATATTTCCACCTCTACACACCAATACTATTATTGTTTAGATTATGAGCGATACAAGTGTCCTCAAATTCATCCCTATTGCAATCCCTACTTGTTAAGGCATTTCTTTCATATGAAAACTAAAATCATGTACACCACTATACAAGATCTTAAGCTACTATTGTTAGACATATTTTAGCACAGCGAAATTTATAACTTATGATAAATATATCAATTTGCATAATAAATCTCTAATTACATTACCAAAAAACAAAAGTAATAGGCTGCGGTATATGGGCGTCAGTTATTTTAAAATACCAATTATATATAAATTCAGGAAGAAAAACATACCATGTTTCGTCCATAATTCGAATCTTAAACCTTATTATAACACTCTATAATTATATCATCTACCAATCAAACTAAGAATACATTTACTAATTATCTTGAATAATAATATATCTATGTATTACCTAAACCCATGCCTATATCATAAAACCATTGCTTATTCCTCGTTATTTTGTAGTGAAATTGTTGCATGTTCTTGGTTTTCTTGTAGTGTTGTTTCATAAAATGCCTTTTCTAGTAGAAAATTCATATATGAACAGGCATTGATCTTGGATGAAATGTTTAAGGAGGCCAAATTTATAGTCATATTTAAAAAGAGAAAAAATTATATATTTATTGCTAAATTAGTCTCAAATAACTGTAATATTTCATAATAGAACATGTTGTTCTTTTAAGTCTCGAAAATCATCTATAAATATATATTAAAATTTGAAAAACAATTACATAATATGAAAAATATAGGCATATGATTTAAATAAGTATACAATAATATAAATCCTAAACTAAAAAGAAATTTGATCAGTGCATTCAAGGTAATATTATTTGATTCTATTTAGGAGGATATCGAAAACTACGAATCTACAAATACAACTTGAACAATCTTAAATGTTAAATTAAAAACTAATTTTTAAATCATATAAGAAGTTAGAAATTTTAACTTATAGAGAAAAACTTTTCTAATGGTGTTCCAATGAAATTTTAATTTTTCAAAAAATATTTTTTTCAAAGATTATAAAAAAAAAGACTTTTGAAAAAAGTCAATCTAAAGGAGCCTTATGTCTTAGATCCAAATGACTGCATATATATGATTTTTCTAATGGTGTAATGTTGTTCTAGTTGAGATTTAGTTGAATAATAAATTTTTTATATCGGTAAAAATATTACCCGTATATTAACGAGTCTAACATTACACTAATTACAATATACACACACACACACACACATTCATACTTGAAAATTTCTCAAAAGATAGATTGCATTCTTAATTAATTACGTTTGTTTGTGAACATAATAAATGTTGAAGAATACAAGACGTTGCCGCTACAAATCCTTATACTTGGTCAAGTATCTTCTCGGCTTCTCAAGAACAATCTCAACAAAAGGATGAAATCTCTATAATTGATTATTGTAAATTGCAAAGGTTTTAAAATTTGACTTTTGTGAGAAAAGAATGGAGAAAATAAAATATTAAAGGTTAATTGTAATTTATAAATATATTAATTTAGGAAAATTAAATTAAATTACCATTTATTAAATTAAATTCCTAATCTAAAAATTATTACCATTTACGTAAATTTCCAATTAAACAAATATTAAGATCTAAGTTGTGCTTTCCTCAAAATTTGTTTTTTTTCCTTTTTTTGGCGGGGGTCGGGGGAAGGGGAAGGGGAAGGAGGGAGGGGTACTTTAGCTATCTATAAAACAAAGTTATTTTCATAAGGGGGAAAAAATTTGGGGGTAGGGCCCCACCCTCTATATAGGTGGTTCTGTCCCTTGTCCCTGTATTTGAAGAAATTCTTCCAAATCCTAACAAATTCTCAAGTGCGAAACAAAAATTAATAGACTTAAAATTATGATCTTATATGCTTTTCAAATTTAAGGTTTCTAATAAGCAGAATAAATATATAACAAACACAGCATAAATCTAGGCCAAGCTTTTAGAAAAAAACAAGGAAAGGCTGGTAGTAATTAAAGTTTTTTATCAGAATGTCCTATTTATAGGTTTCTATGAACTCATCCTACATGGATTCGCGCCTACCAAAAAATTGAGCTTTAGCCTTGAATTATAAGTCTTTCTTAAAGACCAAGATGTCCAACTTAATTAATGAATTCTAAATCATTAATTAAGCCCAAAGCTAAATTTTGCAATTCTAATTATGCCTATTCTCGCTCTCCTAATTCAGTAGTTATAACTAATTTTTTCTTGTCTGTAACGTCTTAGGTTCATAAGCAGTTGATCGTAAAATCAATTCAACTAATTAATTTAATTAGTACCAAAGTCTAATTTTTGTATATAGTATCTTCAAACAACATATCATAACTATCAGCCGGTGATAAAATGGAATCAATATGAACCTATTAAATATAATTATAATGTAATTAATTCTCTCTCATCCATCTCCGATCAAATCTTAAGTCATGGCCAGGTCAAAACTAGAATTAATTTGTCTTCTAATTAATCCCAATAATTAGTAGCTTGGGTGTCAAACTCAGAGATAAGTTGACAGAATTTTTTTTTCTTTTTGGTCAGACATAAATTAATCATGACCAGGTCCTATACAAGATAATTCATATTAGTCATGTCAGAGCACAAGCAAACCATAACCATTACTATAACAGTGTAACAGTTGAAAGGAACACATAACATTAATAATTAATATAACACATTCTTAAATCAATGACAATTCTTCTCGAACTTAATCCATACCATTATTTAAATATAAAGAAATTAAGTACGAAACAATGATGAATGCTCATTAATAATTAACATAAAACATTCTTAAATCGATAACAAATTAAGTAATTGACTTTAAGGCACTAACTCTAACAATTCTACCTAACACTATTTAATTTTACAACGGAATCTTATGACTCTTAAGGCTCGTTTGGATTGACTTTTTTTAAAAGCGTTTTTTTTAACAGCTTTTGAAAAATAACTTTTTTGAGAAGCTGAAAATTTTGGCTTTTAAAAAAAACTGTATTTGAGTTTTTTTCAGAGTTTCAACTTTTTTAGAAACTAAATCAAATAGTTATTGCAAATTTAATGTAACTTTTTCAGGAAAAAAGTACTTTTTTCTGGAAAAAAAAAGTCAATTTAAACAGGCCCTTAATAATCTCCATCGAAGTGCTTATCTACTTCAATAATTTTAGCTTAACTTGCTGTTACTATGCAAGCAGCTTTAAAATTGTTGCCTCTTTGACTACGGGTCTGTTTAGATTGACTTTTTTTTTCTAAGAAAAAATATTTTTTTTGAAAAACTCATATTAAATTTATAACAATTATTTAATTTGACTTTTAAAAAAATTAAAATTTCAAAAAAAGTTTAAATACAATCTTTTTTAAAAATTTAAAATTTTAATTTCTCTAAAAATTATTTTTCAAAAGTTATTAAAAAATATTTAAAAAAAAATTAATTTAGATGAACCCTACAAATGGTTGTCCTAGGTACTTATGGATTCGGGACTGATAGATGATTACTGTACTTACTGACAGGGAATCAATTTCTGCACCAGAATTTTACATCCTCTCTTTTTCCTTTTTTTTCCCTTATCCGAAATCAAAATTGATACATCTGCCTTTAATTTCTTGATGTGTGTGTGACATACTCACCATTGTGAAATTGTTTATATTTTACCATTCTTATGATTTATTCGAAAACGGTAATTAAAATGTAGGAAAAAAGTGATCTAGGATTAAACACAATCACGTCTAGCTTTAACGTTTAATAAGTTGTTGATTGAAGTGATAGCGACCTTACTTTCATAAAGAAAAAAACACGAATTGAAACACCAGGAAGTATTCTTGTTGAGAAGGCTTTTTTTTTTCATTACTCTCAACCTGATATTAATTGATTTGAAATCTAATATAGTTTATAGGGGTATACCCTAAGGAATACCATGGTCTCCTATTTTCCCACATGACAGAGGTCAAGGCGACCCCTCAGAGGTTAAGGGCTTGATCAAGAAATTTTTTTATACCCTTATTTTAAATTTTTATCGCAAAAATACCCTACTTTTTAAATTTGTTTCAAAAATACCTTTTTACCTTCACCACGGTGTCAAAGCATATGTTCATTAAACGATAAGTAGGTGACTTACCGTTTGCCACGCTGTCAGAGCATATGTTGATTAAACGATAAGTGACTTACTGTCTGACACGCTGTTAGGACAATCTCGTAGAACGGTAAGTTTCTTTATAGCATTACTTTCCTTTGAACGGTAATTTACCTACCGACCCTGAATGGCTTGAACCCCTATTTAATCCCCACTCTTTCATTCTTGGAAGACCCAACATTCCCGATCCAAAATTCTTATTACCCATATATAATCCGACCAGTCTCCTTAATTTTCGAAACACTCAAAATCTCTCCAATTCTCTTCTACACATACATACTTATATACTACTCTCTAATAATTTTTAATAAGTCAAAAATATGAATACAGTCTCTGTTCTTTTATATTATGGTGGGGAAAAATTAATGACCCTTACAGTATCAATTATAAAACTACAAAACCTGTTCGTAAGGTCACAATAACACATGAAACATCATACAATGAATTTGTTTATAGCATCTATGAGAAGCTTAATTTGCGTTATGGCATCGACAGGGTTGAGCTATCGCATCATTTCCAATCGAGGGTCGTACAGTTACAGTATCCATATTTTAGCGAGGCAGCAATTAGCAACGATCAAGATTTGATGGACGTGTTTCAGATAGTTTGTGATGATAATAACATGAATAATGCTTATGTTATTGTTGAAGTAAAGGTAGACGACGTATATATCCTGCAACGAAACAGTGATTTACAACATAATGGCACTGTTCTCGACTTGAATGCCGAACCATCACATTACATCGTTGCTGGGAGTGACATACCAAGGCCATCTCATAATGTGAGGGTGGACTTGAATATGGATACATTTGAGTCCTAACCCGACGAAGAAGATGAGGGCATGGCCCTGAACGAGAACGATGTCTAGTACAATGATGATGATGTCTTC
Source organism: Cordia subcordata (assembly GCA_028554755.1). NCBI lineage: Eukaryota > Viridiplantae > Streptophyta > Magnoliopsida > Boraginales > Cordiaceae > Cordia > Cordia subcordata. Next base: position 7,787,314 of record JAPTOF010000023.1, read on the forward strand.
GATGGCAATTTAAACCCTGGGAATATTAATGCTGAATGTAAGGGGCCATCAGGTGGTATGCGGTCCAGTAGCGGTGCGGTACCGATGTACAGCGTACTTGAAACTACTCAATTCCATACCATTAGTCAAGAATATTATATGGATAGTATGGAGAAGCGTAACATGCACTTATTTTAGGATGAGAACGAGAAGGAATTGGCCAAAAGAATGGCTTTCCCGTCCAAGAAGGATGTGATTTGGGTGGTTTAGATGTACTCGATAAAAGGTACAATATGAATTCAAAGTAAGGAGGTCTGAACCAGATTTATGGGTTGTTTGTTGCGTAAATGCTTCCAACCCTAGAAATCTATGTAGGTGGGAATTGCGGGCAATTCGAAAATCCACGCACCGCCAATTTGAAATAACAAAGTATTGGGGCGTGCATAATTGCTTCGGTGATAGACGAAGGTTCGACCATAAAAATGTTACCACTGTGCTAGTTGAATATGCGGTTGTGCACTTTGTAAAACACAAACATGATTTCGAAGTGGGTTTTGTACGAGCACACATTATGGACACCTTTCACATGAACATTTCATATAGAAAGGCATGGCGTGATTGAAATAAGGCCATCGAAATGGTTTACGGCGATTAGGACGAGTCGTACCAATTACTTTTGCAATTTTTTAGAGTTGTCAAGGCAACTAATCCAGAGACAATTGTAACATACAAGTTTTTCCAAGGGTCGACGCAAGAAAGCAAAATTTTTTATTATGTGTTTTGGGCATTTGCACCATGCATTGCAACGTGAAAGCATTGTCGTCCAGTGCTATTTCTCGATGGGACCTACCAGCGTGGTCAATATAAGGGCATCTTCTAATAGCATTGACATCTGATGCAAACGGTTAGATTTTACCGTTGGCATTTGCAGTTGTCGATGTAGAGACAACTGATAGCTGGTCATGGTTCCTTCAACTAGTGCGGATGCACTTGGTAGGACAAGAATTTGTCATCTCGGTTAGAGTGAGAGAATTGTTTGACAAATGGGAGGTAAAGTCACACCTTTATAACATGTTCCATTTTCACTACGAAATATGTACAACACAGGTTGGCTGGCCGGAATCATTCACTAACAGAGGTCCTGTACAAGTGGTCAAATTTTACGAGAAGACATGTACGTGCAACAAGTGGACAGCTTATCATTTTCCATATTCGCGTGCCCAGGTAGTAGCACGCTATTTAAATGTAATATCATCAAACCTGTTCTCGCTTGAATATAAGGTGGAAGCAAACAAGGTTACATATTCCATCTCATTTCAACCATTGGGACACGTTGATTATTGGCCAGATGCACCTGCTTGGCAATTGTAACCTAATCCAGGTAAGTTGCGGCAGAGAAATAGAGAACCCACAATGGGTAGACACATCCCTAATGAGATGGATCACTTGGACCAAGTTGCTAGACGAAGGTGTTCAAATTGCAGTCAACCGGGGCATAACGTTGCCAGGTGCCCACAAAATCAAACTAACTTCACACCACAATAGTTATGATAAATTTTGTCCATCGTGTAACTTGTGATAATGTTTGATAAAGATGTATCATATTGTATTCACCATGTGTAATGTTTAAAGTATTGAATTGCTTTAATGTTCAATGTATTTTGGGTTGTAATGTTTGATGTAATCTTGGTACAATAGTAGTTACGAGTACCAAACTATAATGCATGTTAAACTTGTTTGCTAAAGGTAAAGAATTCATATACATACAATTAAGGATAAATTACATAAAAGAATAAATGACAAAAAAGAATTAAAAAAACAAACTACCCTGTCCCACATGCCGGAGAATGTCCCTTCTTTGCACGAGGGGCTAGACTTATCCAGGCTGTGAGGTAGCCGGGCGCTTCCCACCCTAGTCATCACCCTGGTCACCACCCTAATCACCGCCCTGCTCCTCACCCAGCTCTTCCTGTGATGGGTCAAGATAGTCTTCAACCCGCAGGGGGAAGGTAGAAGGATCTGCATCACCGTGTCCCCCTAAATACGTATACTGGGTCCCCGTCGATGCTGTTGGGGCATGTTCATCTGCGTCAGCTTGTACACAAACAGGGATGACATGGGTGGATGCAAAGGAGCAGATGGGGTCGACATAAATAGAGAGATGCCCTGACTAGTCGGGGTAAACTGCATGTAGGACAATCCACTAGGCCCCAGCTGGGTCCACTGTGGGGGCTAAGTCCACTGTATGGGCTGTGGTGGATATGACTGGTAGCTCCACTGGTAAGTCGGGATAGGCTGCTGCCGAGGAGGGATGTGGGCCCTCTAGTTAACAGTGGGGGATGTTGTGGGGGTGCATGGGTTGCTGTACATAGTATGTCGGTGCAAGCTGTGGGGGCGTCTAGATCCACGGGTACGTTGAGGGCGGCTGAGACCATTGCGTCTGCATCGCTGGCTGGTTCGATGTATCTAGTAAGTCAAAAAATAGAGGCACGACCAATATGTCATCATGTCGCGTTTGCTCCAACGTCTGTTGCATCTGGGACACAACATGATCCATCTCCGGCTAGAAATGCTCCTGTGCCAATGTACGCTGGGTGTACTACTGGAAGACGCGCTGCATATTGTGAAATGCATGGCCCAAGGTCGAAGCCTGCACAACATATATAGAAAAAGGGGCTTGAATTCATATTATACCCCCTGACAAATACATATAATGTGTCAATAACCAATGTGGTAAACTTATCATAAAATGCTCGTCTTGTGCTGTTGCCAGATATCCCGTATGACGAGGAACCAAAGACGGATTGCCAATTTGGATAATGGAATGGCGTTGGTACTAATGCATGTACTGTTGTAGGTGCACTAGATCTGGCCTATCCTCCACGACAACATTCACTATAACTGCTTAGGCATTTGCCTGATGCATATGCCAACGCACCACATCCATGGCCTTCAGCACCTCCTTTCCTTTCAAATGTGACTGTAACACGAATAGCTCAAGGGCGTTTGGGATCGGCTGGGGCATCAAACGGTCAACTCGATGCCATTCAACTACTCTACCTTATAGCAGGGGTACCTTGGTCTTCCACCATTCTGAACCCTCTGTACAGTATTCCGGCAACTCCCCGATTATATCATTATACGATTGCCAAATAAACTGTAATGTAAAAGTATAGAGATATATTGGGTTATTACTATTTCGTTAACATTGAAATAAATTAAACATACGACTTAAAATTACAAATCAAAACAAACCTGGTCGGACTATAACTTGTTAATAACATCACGATAAAGTAGTAGGCCCTCGTTAACTGGGTCCTTAAACTCCTTATCCATGAGATACATTGCCCGCGGGGCGTGTTCGGTAAGTTTCAACCGACCTCTGCAAAGTGCGTCCTGCCCTGGATGTCCTGGGGCCTGGACTCAAGGAGTGTAGGCTGGAAACAATTAAACCTGTCCCATATCCACCACTGTAGATAAACAGTAATGTTAATATAATTACGAAATCATATATATTTATTTCATATAAAAAAGTAAGTGACTGATGCCAAGTACCTATAGCAGGGTGACTCCGCCACACAAGTGTGCCCTATCGGAATAAACGAAAGCTTCGTACCCTCTGTACAGATGTGCAAGCACTACAGCGACCCAGTTCATTCCCTTCACGGCCTTAATGTCCCGTAGCAAAAGCAACGAGTTCATGTTCCCCCAACAACCACTAGCATCGGTAAAAAGATGAGAAACTATATAGCTGAACATCCATAAATGGGCACACGATACTGCAGCAACACCATCGGGATCCTATTGGTGAGTCATCTTATATAATCTCTTCACCTCAGACAGCTTAATCTTCCCGGTTCTCGGCTCTGTATGTGACTCTATCACCATAATGCCACAAAGATCCTGGAAAAGTCAAGCTTACTCACCATACGCCTGCCTCATGGTATTCAAGTGCAGAATGGAAGCACCAAACACGGGTAACTCCCATAAGACAGCCACATCCTGTAAGGTGATAGTGGACTCACTGACAGGCAAGTGGAAGGTGTGTGTCTCTGTCCACCATCTCTCCACGACAGTTGTCAATAAGGCGTGGTTGAGTTTATGCCAACTTGCCTTCTAACACCTGTAGAACCTTGCACGCAATAACTCTTCCGGAACTAAAGGGTGCTTAAGGGTGTGGAACAAGTACTCGTCTCCTTACTGGGTGCGCAACTCCTTTGACGTGGTATCCCTCGTCAAAATCTGCGTCTTGTGCTGGCCATAATGTAACAAGAGGGATGCATTCTAGGGTCTAATGCGGACATCCATGCTGTACCCTATGATCAAACAATTAACATGCGTAAATAATATTAAATTATATAATATGCTAATAAATTACAAGAAATTCCTAAGGAAATTTCTGATATTTATTTTCTAATAAATTATTTTAATTTCGTATTAAATTATATTACTTTTCTATTCAAATAAACTACATTTAAATTATAATAAATTGCACCATATTCCTAATAAATTACAAACAATTATACTAATTTTCTAATCAAATAACTTTATTAAATTCCTAAGGAAATATCTTATATTTATTTTCTAATTATTTTAATTTCGTATTAAATTATATTACTTTTCGAATCAAATAAACTACATTCAAATCCTACTAAATTACACCATACTCCTAATAAATTACAATCAATTATATTAATTTTTTAATCAAATGAACTTTATTAAATTCCTAATAAATTATAAGAAATTTCTAAGGAAATTTCTTATATTTATTTTCTAATAAATTATTTTAATTTCGTATTAAATTATATTACTTTTCTAATAAAATAAACTACGTTCTTGTTCCTAATAAATTATTTAATATTTCTAATAAATTAAAAATAATTATATTAATTTTCTAATCAAATAAACTTTATTAAATTCCTAATAAATTATAAGAAATTCCTAAGGAAATTTCTTAACCATATTTTCTAATAAATTATATTAATATCCTATTAAATTATATTATTTTTCTAATCAAATAAACTACATTCTCATTCCGAATAAATTACACCATATTCCTAATAAATTACAATCAATTACACTATATTCCTAATAAATTTGCATAAGTTTTTAATGTCAAATCAAAATTTCAATTCTATAAATTTTCTAAAAATCATAACTTTTCTAAAATCTTTCTAAATACTATAAATTTCTAACTAAAAAAAGGGTCTACATTACAAAATTTTGTTAAATATCCTATTCATATGCATGTAAAAAACATATACACATATGCATGTAATATAAACACATATATATTAAAACACATATAGTTAGACATATATCAATGTCACATGTGCATATACTGTATCATACGTACGTGCTATATACATTACACATATACATACGATCGCATATTAACAACATGTATATACACATAAAAATCAATATATAACAAATAAAAAAACAAGAATTTAGAAAACTTGCAAAAAAATGTGTTGGAAGGAAATTTTTTTGGCCAAAAACTGGTGGATCGTGGTGGGAGGGGATTTTTTTCACAGAGAGAAAGAAAAATGGGGAAGGGGGAAGGGGGGTATATAAAAGCCAAAAAACGGTGGGTCACCTACCGAGTCTCGGTAGGTGACTTACCGTTTTCTATTAAAGCCTCAACCATTTATTTTTTTAAAAATTTTTTCAAGGTGACTTACAGAAAAGGTTATTTTTGAAATAAATTTAAAAAGTAGGGTATTTTTGTGATAAAAATTTAAAATAAAGGTATAAAAAAAATTTTCCGCTCGACCATTCAGGTTTGGGACCGATGTTAATTAATGCGAATATTTCCATGGCAGTTTTGTATCTGTGTGCATTTGAGTTGCGACACATTCGCACGGCTACAGTGCTGTCAGAAACACACGCAGGGCCGCAACATTGCACACACAAAGTCGTGGGAAATTATTTTTCTGGTCAGAGACGATGTCATCTTCCTTGGTATCCTAGTCAAACTTGAACTCAATTTTAAGACCAATTTTTCTAGGTGCTTTTTAGTAAAAGTTGAAAATGGAAAAGGGAAATTCATGTACGCATGCCAAGGTGCCTTTGCTCGATGTAGAAAACTTTGGTATGACCTATATATTATTTGATCAAATTATTATAAAGATATCATACCATAGAAAATAAATTTTTGTGTATAACTTCGTTTTTTTGTATGTAATGTTTTTGATAGTTCGTTTGAAATAATAAATATTATTTGACCTATGAAACAAGAATCATATGGCATATGGCGCAAACTAGATAACTCAATTCAACGTGTATAAATACGGTCATATTTTTGACCTACGTGATAAAAAGCTGCAACATGCGTATGTGGATTAGTGTACTTACTGTCGCCAGCATCTAGCTAGTCAAATTTTATTGTTTGACTTTTTTTTTTTTGGTAAAATGCACCACGTTTATTAAAAATATATTAAATTTTCTTATGGTCTGAAAAATCACTTATAATTCTTCTATAATTTATCAAAAGTGCATAGACCCCTACCATTAAAAAGTTTATTATCTTTGACCATAAAACTTTTTTTTATATCTAAAATAATTTTTTTGTTCTAAAATACCCAAACTACCATATCTAAAAAACAAGCACCAAATCTCCGACTTGAAATTTGTGTGCTTGGATGAATATTTTACCTTCACATCGTCGCACTATTCAAATTAAAGGAAACAAATGAATTGTCATGATTAATTATGCCTTCTTTTGATTTAATCTTCTGAGCTTTTCTTCAGTTCAAATGCGTCGAAGAAGTGCAAGCTTTTATATTTTTGCATTAATGAACAGTGGAATAGAAAAGAGAGAGAGAGAGAGAGAGGGTAGTTTTGAACAAAAAGAATTTAATTTGAACACAAAATAATTTTATGATTAAAGATAATAGAATTTTTAACGGTAAAGGGTCTGATATACTTTTGATGGACTATGGAGGGATTACGAGTGACTTTTTATGGTCCAATGCACTTTTGATGGACCACAAGGAGGTCTGGTATATTTTATCTTTTTTTTAAAATTATTTTTGGATCGATGTTAATAATGTCTTGCACGAAAAACTTTAATTATATGTATTCAAATATGATCAAATAAAAACAGGTAAGGCCCAATTAATAAACTAATAGCTTAGCTAGTAACCTGATTTCGAGAAAAATTATCACATAGTTTAATCCAAGTTCGAGAGATCCTGAAGACTACAACCTCTGCTGTTTCGACAAAATGTTTTGAAGAAAATTTATAATATTTTCACTTTTTCTTTAGTTTGAAAACCCACTTAATCTCCATATATATAAATTGATTCCAAAGCAATTTAACTATTAAAATATGGTCTTAATTAAATTTGCCACCAAAAACATCCATCTTCTATCCCGATTATATCAAATTATTGACTGGTAAGCTTCAAAGTCATGAGAGTTGAATTGGGAAAAATTAATGGTAGATTTTCAGTCTTTAGACCGGAAACGAACAAAGAGATCATGCTCAGCATGAGATGGAGTTGAGCAAGCCGCATGAGTAATTCTTCACTAGTATCTCAAAAAGCATACGCCTTTTAATTGGTTTGAATCTTGACCATTACTTGTTGTTGACAATGTTTATATATAGATAGAAAATTCTCATGGACATGTTGGTTTGCTTGACTTAGATGGCTCGTGAAATGTATTTTTCTTATTTCTCATTCTTAATTTTTTTTACCATCTTGATGAACAAAGATAAAATTCACCTTCATTTCAAATTAAATAGCTAAATAATATTTTTGTGATGAAATGAAAGAATATTTTAAATTTAAAATTTTTAAATCACAATAACTTATTTCTTAACTCCATCAATTTAACCCGAGGCTATTCTTGAACTAATGATGTTTGCCGCACTTCGAATGATCTTAATTTTTGGGCCAAAGGCAATCTATTGTTAGATTTAACAAGCTCCGAAGATTAATAAGACGCAATTAGTGAATGTTCTATTTAATGTATTAAGAAAATAAACAAATATTTTTTTTGTCAGAATAAAGGAAATATTATTAAGATCAAAATAAATAAAGTACAATAGTCATATCCTGAGATAGCAAATCAGCCAAGGACGATGGCAAAGTAACTAGCCTATTACATGGAAAAGCATTATTTCTAATAAACTTATGTATTAAGATAATAAACAAATATGACAAACTCTTATATACAAGTTTAAACTTTTATATGAAATTGAGTTGTTGAGTTCAAAAACTTATGATGAACGTGCCACTCGTTTAAACATTAATAACTTTAATTTTCATTTATCTTTAGTGTTTTGACCCAATTAAAATAATATTTTTTAAAGTTATTTTTATTTGATAAAAATAGTATTTCAAGTAATTTTTCATGTAATTCTTAGTGTTTCAATTAGTTTCTCTCACATGTTAAAAATTTTAATGATTCACAATAACTTTTTCCAATAATAATAATAATAATAATAATTAAAATTATCATCATAATAATAACAATAAAAATGTCATATCAATGTCATTTTCATCATTTTGTGTTTATTCAATTAATTTTATGGAACGCATTTTATAGTCAAACAAACCTACAGCTAGTTGCACCGAAGATACCCTAAAGTCAGTCTTAACTCGTTGGATGGCCAAATCTTCAAGTGATCCCATTGATTAGCACTGACATCCTCTAGAAAAACGCGGAGAAGGATTCTGGAAAGATGAACACTGAGATGGTCTTGGGATGTCTTACATTTAATCATGAAAGTATAAAATTTTGCAATGATGCCTCCTTTTTTTTTTTTTTTTTTTTTTTTCCCTTGTTTTAAAAGAAAAGAAGTGTATATCGACAAAAGTTAATGATAAGCCGTTGTGCATAAAGGGTGATTACTGGTTTTGCTAGAGTCTCGTTTCCCGGCAAGTCTCCTTTGATGTGATTTTTTGATGTCCATATTTACGAGTTAGTATGATTCCGGAGGTCTGCTAAGAGAATAGAGGCATGCATGTGGCAAAGTATATTGGGCAACGTAACAAGTGATCACATTACGTGGCCTTAATTATTCGCTGAAACTATTTTGCCACTTGTTGATCATGTTGGTGAAACTTTGAAAATGATGTAACTCCATGATACAATAACAATCAGCTCAACATAATTCAGTACTTACTCATGATTCATGATTCTTACGTTGTCGCTATGTACTAATTACGTACGACCACGAGTACGTTGACGAAGATACAATGTCTCATAAATGCACAAAGACCAACTTCCCGATCTCCTTTAATTTTCTCTATTTTGTCACAATTACTGAACGATTTTTAACTTATATGTACTTACTATTACCATATGTACTTCTACAATAAATATCTCTTATGATTTAATTTTTGCCCCCATAATTGTCTAGTCTTCCGATATGGACGCTTTTGCATCAAAGACTAGTCCATTGAATCCAGACCTTTTCCTTCAAGTTAATGTTCAGTGCATGCGCCATTCTAGTTCATGAACCTATTCCACATTTGATGCACATATATAGGAAAAGAAGAACCAAAACACTGCGAATGTATTACAATGGCCACCACTGATCAAATTTGCTCGAAAGAAATTAAGAAAGAATAGAAGTAAATCATGAATTTTTTTTTCTTTTTCTTTTTATCGACAAGTGATTCATTTTCATTTGAAAAAGAAACGTATTCCATACAAGAATCAATATTTATTGTGAAACATTAAGTTTTTATAACGCTAATTCTGATGCATAGAGGTATCTTTTACAATGTTGAGAATATTATGTTACTAGAAAACCATACCCGATATCTGAAAGAGTTGAAGAATTGTTCACCGAAAGGAAAATCGAAGCATTGGAAGGTACAAGAACCCGAAACTTAGTTATTAAAATATCAAAACAACCAAAAAAAAATTTATTTTGAATTTTTGGAAAGGCCGAAAAGGATTAATCAAAATCTTTACATAAAAATGGTTATGCGTGAAATAAATCACATAAACGCTGCAATATTCGATCCCGATGAGACTAAAAACGACCAAATATTTTAGCTCATTTCTTCATAAATAGACTATATTGATTTAATCTTAATTCATAATCGAAATACAAAACGATATATGCTTCATAACTAAAATGTATTTCTTATTTTAGTTAATTTATAATTGAGGTTCACATTTTGAATCTTTTAATGTCTAAAACTAAAATATATAGCTTAAGTTCTATTGAAATTACTATCTCATCTAATAAAGTTTAAATTTGTAGATAGGATATTGGTGGACTTACCAAATTTATTACATGCCTCACCATGTGCAGGGTTATTGAATAATATTGGTGTCCTTAATAGCTTATTAACACGTCTCCTCATGTGCAGAGATTATTTGTTTTGAGCATTGTACACGTACCGTTTTAATATTTTTCAATGGGTAACTGTGTGTTTGGAATTAAAATTTTTCATTTTCTAATCCTTAATATCATATTAGAATTATTCCCTCATTTAAAAATTTAAAATTATAAAAAAAATTAATATATTTATTTATGAACGGGTTATTCATTGATCATCCTTCATGACCCCATTTATTTCAAATATGAAATCCGCCTGTAATTTTTCCTAGAAGGGATCTTTGTCCTATCAATCACTTCATTACACACAATTGTCATTGCCTCGTCGCTACCAAGCGGAGCACCCGGTACGTTAGGTGTGACAGGAAATGGTGGAATACGATGACGAACGTTAATAACTTCAATGCATAAATGTCCACCAGGAATTACCTGCTGAAAAATGTGTTGGGAGAACCTAACACCATTCGTGCCTGATTCAAGTCGTGTTTGTTACTGTTAGGTTAAGTATCCTACTTTATTTAGTGTAATAGTTTTGGATTGTTGTACTTGAGGTTTATTAATTAATGGTGATTAGATTTTTTAGTGTAATAGTTTTGGATTGTTGTACTTGAGGTTTATTAATTAATGGTGATTAGATTTTTGTCCAATTGAATTTCTCTTATGTTAAAAAGAAAAAATTCAATATAACGCATAAAATATCTGTCCCCCCTTTCCCAGGAAAAAAAAAAAAAGGAAAAGAAAAAGGTGCATAAATTCTTTTCTTAAGCATACATAAGGTGTTGTCGGTATTATACATTTTGGTAGATTTTATTTTGATTGGATAAAAGAAAAAACAAAGGAAAAGACAATACATATTTTGGAAACTAGTAAACCAACCAACAATATCGTTGGGGTCTTATAAATATATTTCAAGAATTTAAAGATTATCACTGACATTAAGGGCTTGTTTGGCAAAATTAGCTATTAGAGTAGCTAATAGCTGTTTAAGTAGTAAATAGTGGTTTGAATAGTTCATAGTTGTTGTATTTTAACTGTTAGCGGAGAGCTGTTTGGTTAGCTGATTAAATAATATGTGTTCGATAAAATTAATTGTTTGATTAGTTGATGAACGTAAAATGACATAAAAAGACATTGGTATTATATTATTATATTATGATAAATATAATTATTGCTACTATTATTGAAATGAGATAATTTATTTCATAATTAGATATATGTTTCTTGTAATAACATTTGATTATTAAAGTATAATAAAATTACTTTTGATAAATTAATTTTATTAATATTACAAAAAATGTTATTATTGTAGAAACATTTTTAATTGATCGAAGATTTATTTTGTCAAGAAAAATAATAAATGGATGAATAAGACTTACACTTTTTTTTTGTATATTTTGATATAGATAGGATTTAAAATTGCTTTTTATGTTATTTTAAAGTAGAAAGAGATTGTATAGTAGATAGAATTGTCAAAAAATAATGAAGAGAGGGTAAAATTGGCAAAATTAAAAATGAAACACTACCCACTACCTAAAATATTAAAAATATTAACGTTTTAGAAACACTACTTCAAACACTATTTCAACTAAAAACACTGCCTAAAACATTATTTTGCCGAACAACAAAAATAGGAAGAAATAGTGGTTTGACCAAATCAAAATACTAAATACTAGTTGAAATACTGTTGTCGAACAGTGCCTAAACCTAAAAGCTCGAAATGTTTAAACCCTATATATTCTGAAAACTAGCAAACCAACCAACAATATCGCCGGGGACAGGGTTGATTATTCTCCCAAAACCCCACTACAACGCCTTCCGATGCTGTTATATGCTTTCATTTTCTTATTATCTACACGAAGTTAACACCTGTAGTCTTTCACAAACACTTGAAGTATTAACACCCACTCTGGAAACACGCACCTGCAAAAAAATATATGAGACGATAATAATATTAGGGGTGAATGTGTTTAATCTACATTCTATTTTTTCTCTACTTTTATCGATACCTTAATACGAAATTTTGTATGTTGTCATACAAAATTTTATATTTTAGCTTATTTTTAACTTTTTTATTCTTAAAAATAACAAGTAGAAGTAATTGACAAAATAATTTAATAAATTCATTCAGTAAAAAGGTCTACATTTAAATAAAAATAAAAATTTTAATTTCAAAATATGAAGAACGAGACAAAAAGCACTTACACTATATATGTGTTTGTATTTGTGTGTGTGTGTGTGTCTCAGATAGAGTCCCATCTTTCTTCCAATCCATTTCATAATTCTTCTACAACGAGCTAACCTTTAAAAGTTCAAAACACCCCCCCCCCCCGGCAACAAAAAAAAAAAAAGGGAAATTCAAACTGAGCCGAGAAAATATTTTGGTTCGATTATTTATTTTTTCTGTTCAATTTCAGTTATTTAAAAAAATCATCTTATTGATTCTCGATTTTAGTTATGGATAACATTTGAATTTCAGTTATTAATCGAATCATTTTTTACGCCGTCTTTTTGTTTCAGTAAATTCAGTCATTTAAAAGCTCAGTTCATAAAATTCTATTATATATGTATAAATTGTCATGTATTTTTACTTCTCGTTTAGTAATTTGATTATTCTAGACACTAATAGAGACCATTGGGAAAAAAAATTCGATATGAAAACTACCTGAGCATGTACCGTATGGAAGGTCTTATCACCAATTGTAGAAACATTCGCACTGACAACCTCGGCTCCTTCTTCGTCAAGAATGGTGATGATTTCTCGCAACACGAATTTCTTTTCCACCCCACTCACTACTACTACTTCTAAACTAGAACCAAAGTCTTTGAACTCAAAACGAGGAAGAGATCGTGTGCCAAACGACGTCGTTGAGTTTGCACTGCCACTGTCACTTTCAACAATATTATCACCTCCTATTCCCAGTAGTCTCTTTCTTGAGTACTTCAACTCGTCGACCCTTTCTTTTAATTGTCTTATGTAATTAGCAGCTTGATCAATCTGATCTGGTAGTGATAACTTGTCCTGAGAATACACAAACAAATTCGAACATTACTCACGAATTAAAAACTAGATGTTGCATGATTCAAATTAAAGGGAGGAAAGAGAAACAAGAGAGAAAATTTGAATTATCTAAAACGAAAATGCAACCAAATACCAATCGTATTGGGTCCAGGTAGTAATATAAGTGGTCCAAACTACTCATTCCAGAGTGATTACGTTGGGTTCGAATGCCATGACAGGTCTGAATTGATTGTGGTGGGGGTTTAGACAAATACTTATCACACTAGTTATTGGGTGAATAAGTTTGATTCCAGGTCATAGTCACCGAAAGAGACGATAATGTCACGAAAGTATACAAATTCCTTGACTTACTATTACTTTTCGTTTGGGACTTAATTACGACGTTAATGTGTGAAAGATCAGTCAAGGGTCTAAAACTAAGTCCTAGAGCACCCACATAGAGAAAACAAATATCAACTACCCAAATCTACAACAAAATAAGAAGAAAAACGCGTTTTGAAATGGACTGCTGATTGATATTTGAGACAGTATTATCGATGAAGGAATGGTGTTATGTGTTAAGTAAGCAATTATGGTTAGGGGTTCATAGGTCAAGTGATCGAGACTATTTCTAGAGTGATGGTCTAAGTCCAAATTCCATGAGAAAAAAGGTCATATATGAGAGCTGTATGTATACACTAAATAAACATGCCAATCTTGGTAATTTTAATATGATATCAAAGCCTAAAAATTAAAAAGTATTCGGTTCAAAATTCACCCTCATTTATTTAAAAACATTAAAAATGTTCATCTGGAATGCTAAAAAATACCCGGCCTGCACATGAGGGGGTATATTAATACCTTAAATAAATAATCCAATATTCTATCTACAAACTTAAATTTTAGATGAGGTGATAACTTTAACAGGTTGGATTAGGGGTGGGGGTTTAAAAAATAAAGCAATTACAGTTTGATCAATGTTGTGTGGGCGCAAGTGGGGAAGATATGTATTTCAAGGATGGACTCTATGTGCATGACAGTTCAGGCGGGAGCGTATGAATACACGAAATAAACACACAAATTTCCTATGTATATATTTTGAAGGTGGGCTCTGTGTGCATGGCAGTTCAAGCAGCGTATTAATACACTAAATAAATACACCAATATCTTATTTATAAATTTAAACTTTTAGATAAAATTGTAACTCTAACAGGTTGGGGTTAAAAAATAAAGTAATCAATTGTAGTCTAATCAATGTCTCATGGATGCAAGTCGGGAACATATATATTTCGAGGATGGACTTCGCGTACAGATGGTTCAAGCAAAGATGGGTTGGTGTTCCACTTTATGAGATCGACACTTAAACCTTTACTCAGATCTTAAGCAATTATAGTCTTGATGAATGTCTTGTGGGACGGAGGTGCCTGTGGAACACAAGGGTGGACTCTACCTGCATAACAGTTCAAATAAAGAATGGTTGGTGTTGCACTTCATCGTATCAGCACTCAACCCTTTACTCAGATCTTGATTTTTGGTTGTCAGACTCCGAATAGATCTTGACAACCTTTCTTTACCTACCGCGCTTTCTTCCTGCCATGGGGAAAGAGACGAGAAAGGGGGGAAAAAGGGAAGGAAGGAAGGAAGAATCTCCTTCAACCTCAATCTGCACGAAGAATTACTACTGTAACTCCTTTTTGCAACTGGCTGCTATACCCATCATGAGTTTCATGTAGAGCAAGTTTATCACGAGGGGAATGAATATGTTGATTGGTTTGCTAACTTAGAACTTCAACAATCTGTCGGGTATCCACCATGAATGTCCCACTTAGGCTGCTCTCCTGTTTGCAACGTGACAAATGTGGGATGTATCATCTCTCAGGATGATTCTTTAAACTAACGGCTTAAGCCTCCCTCACAGCTATAATCATCAGCCCCAAATTGTTACCATCTCTCCAGAAGTTTCATATTAGAGCCTAAAATCTTTTGGGCATGCATTGTTAGCGTATATATTTGACTAGTGAATTTAGCTCAAAAAGTTTATATAACTACATAAAATAAGATAGTTAGTTGTAATATATAGTTTATTTAAACCCCCACTCTCAACTCAACCCTCAGTGTTGCTCAACTCAACTGAATCAATCAATACCTTTCTCGGCCTTTTGGCTAAGATGATGTGCAGTAACCCCCACTCTCAACCCACAATTCTCCGTCTTTCGTGGAATTTGAATTCAGATCAGTACTTCTAGCTAGGAGAGGTAGTATGGACCATTTGAAAGATATGAATACTACATGTAGCACGGCCAGATGGAGGTCGAATTTCTCTAGACAACCTGTCTTTCCCCAGAGAGGGGATTAAATCGAGAAACGCTCCCAATGAGAATTTTAGATGGAGAGAATTCAAAGCAAGAGGATGTCACTTACTGCTGGCATACATGGAAATGGACTAATTGAAGAAATAGTACTTCTCCAAACCCTAAAAGCTCAGATTTTTTAAATAAAACAAAAAAGGGGAGGTGGCACTCCCTGTAAATTTTATTAGTGAACCAAAAATATACAAGTAGGAGGGAGGTTTAAGGCTGAACTTCATAAACAACTCCTAAGGATGCAATGGTTGACAATCCCTATCAAGCAATTTAGATACAATATATACAAGTAGGAGGGAGATATAAGGCTGAACTTCATAAACAACTCCTAAGGATGCAATGGTTGACAATCCCTATTAAGCAATTTAGATATCAATACGCAGTGTCCTGATTGAAAGTAACCCTAAATTGAATGATCAACTTATGTAAAATGTCAAAATTAAGAAGCTTAAATACTTTTAGCATCCTTTATCAGTTTGAAGTTAATTCATTCGTATCATATATGCTCCATGACCTGAAACTAAAAAATGCTTGGTCATGGAACTAATTAAGTTTTCTTATCAGGAGTGGAACTGATCTGAGAAAAACATGTTTCAAATACTCTTATGTGGGTGTTTTCTATCCATGAATTACAACTTACCTGCAAGATGTATTCATGTAGTTGACCCCCCCCCCCCCAAAAAAAAAAAAAGAAGAAAAGAAAAAAGATATTCACGCCGAGTATTGTGATCACTTGGGTAATGTTTCACCTTTTTTGCATAGTACGAGTTCCTGTGATATAACAAGAGATTTAACATCTAATACTAGAATTGTTATCTAACGAAAGCAGCTATTTTACAATCTTCCATTGTCTGCAAAATATATTATTATCTGATCTGAACACTTCTAAGCATATAATATTATATTCTTCATAAAGTGAAGGAAATTAAAAATTATATGTTGCATTCTTAATGGAGAATTAATTAATATCAGCACAAGGTATATATAGTAGTACCTTGGATGTTGTAAGGTGCTGGGGAGGAATAAGAGAAGTAAGCTTGTAGCAGAGAGCTTTCATATGAATTCTTCGGTTCCTTTCGACGGTCTTTTTGTCCAGCTTTTCTACAGATTTCTCAGCGTTACTCATCATATCCTCAAACTGGGTATATGTTATGATGTCTTCTCAGCAAAACAAATGCAAAGCAAATATTAAGCAAGACAAAGAGAAAAGGAAACTGACCGAAACAATGAAAGTGCACTAGGTGTCGGATGTACGTCATATTTATAGACGTTTGGAAATTTTTACTGTTTTCCAAAGACTTGACTAAGGACAGTACAATTAGACCCGCGATGTGGACATAATATGGACTTGTTTGGATTGATTTTTTTTTTTAAAAAAATATTTTTTAAAAAGTTATATTAAATTTATAATAACTATTAATTTGGTTTTTAAAAAAGTTAAAACTCTGAAAAAAGTTCAATTACATTTTTTCTTAAAAGCCAGAATTTTTAGCTTCTTAAAAAAAGCTGTTTTCCAAAGGTTGTTAAAAAAAACGTTTTTGAAAAAAACCAATCCAAACGAGCCCTATGTCTTTCTTTTCTTTTCTTTTTCTTTTTTGGATCTCATTTTTAGAAAACACATAAGCAAATTGCATAAATATTTCAATACAAGACAAATTTTGAAAAGTGTTTATTGAAAGTTAAAAATTTTGACTTTTGAAAAAAGTTGTATTTGAGCTTTAGAATTTCAGTCTTTTTGAAAATCCAAGGTAAATAATTATTATTAAAAAATATACTTTTTTTTAAGAAAAAAATATTCCTAAAAAAATGACCCAAATAGGTTCTTAGCTGAGGATTCACGGAATATAAAATTATAGTCATTGAGACTACTAAAAGTAATAATCAGGATTCGAATCTCTTGAGCGGACTTTGGGTTTGGAAAAAAGAAAATGGTGAATCCACAATTAGTAAAACGAGAGAAGGTTTTGGACAAAGCGATCCATGCACTTTTCAGTCACAAATCAAGGCTATGTCCATATTTGACGCTGTTGGAGTGATTGTAACCTTGACTGTTTTTACAAAAAATATTTAAATTAAAAGATATGCAGTTAAATATATTTTGATATACTAGGATAAGAGAGTAACTTAAATGGTTGATCGGACTACTTCTTCGAGGGTCAGGATGTCAACTTGGATTTCATAAGGAGTAGAGGTCAGGTTGGGAGTATTTAGAGATTGTTTAGATTGTCTTTTTTTGTGAAAAAAAAAATATTTTTCCTAAATAATCACTTTATTTTTGTAATAAGTATTTGGTTTCATTTTTAAAAAATTAAAAATCTAAAAAGATCAAGTTTATATTTTTTAAAAGTCAGAAATTTTATCTTCTCAAAAAATACCCTTTTTAAAAGTTATTAAAAAAGTACTTTTGAAAAAAAAAATCCAAATGAGCACATAGTATTATTTTGACAAGATAGTCATTTTGGTCAAAACACTATCTCTTCTAGTTTTTGTTGTTTTGTAAAACAGTATTTTAGGTGGTGTTTTTATTTGAAATAGTGTTTGAGTTAATATTTCTGAAATGTTAATATTATTAATGTTTTAGGTAGGATTTAGCTTCTTTTTTTTTTTTTTGCAATCCTATCCTTTGTTCAATATTTTTTTTGCAATTCTACCCAATATATATGCAACCTTTCTCTATATTTTTACATTTCTTTTTACAAATATAAATCTAAAATAACACAAAAATCAATTTTAAATTCTATCTATATTACAATATATTAAAAGTGTGTAAGTTTTATTTGTCCAATTATTATTTTTCTTTGACAAAATAAATTTTCGATAACTTAAAAAATACTTTTGTAATAACAAATATCCTTTTTGTAATATTAATAAAACTAAATTATCAAAATATAATTTTTCTATGCTTTAATAACAAAATAATGTTATAAAAATATATATCTAATTATAAAATAAATTTTACCGAACAGACTCTTAATCCTTTGTAATACTAATAATTTTAATTTGAAAATAATCAATTCCAAATAATAAAATATTCTGAAATTACCTTACACAAATTGAGTGTAATTTAACGTGCACATACATTGTTTGTTTTTTGTTTTTTTTCACGCATACATTGGTTGGTCAGTTCTAAAACTTCACGAACAAGTGAAGTAAGAAATTCCCCAGTAATTTCAAACAAAAAAAGTCAAAATTGATCATGTTCGGGTTGAAATTTTGCTATGTATTAAGGGACAGTCTCATTATCCCCGTAGTTCGAAGAAACCGGGCATTAATTCCGTACCTTGACTTTTCCGGGCAGCGCCACCAGGGTTGCACCGTCCACTATTTGAAAAAACACTAAAATGCGTCGTTATTTCCATTTTCGGTTTTTTACACGCAAATCTAAATTACACTTAGTGATATAATACTCAATTTGAATCCCTCTCTTTCCTTTTTTTTTTTTTTGGGGTTTTTTTGGGGTCTAACCATCTGAGTCTCTTAAATTGTTCCAGTCTCCACCTTCCATGAAACAAATGGTTGGTTTGACAATTTTGCATTTTTTTTTCTGTTTTGGGATGAGGACAAATGAAGTTATATTCCAAGAATTCCTTTTACTATTTGAAATGACAAAGAAGTATGATGTAAGGGATGATTAGATCACTAAATGTGGGCAATTCAGTTACCTTCTCTCTCTCTCTCTCTCTCGCTCTCTCTCTCTCTCTCTCTCTCTCTCTCTCTCTCTCTCTCTCTCTCTCTCCCTGTAGGTGACTGCCCTTTTTTTTGGGGAGGTGGGAACTTAGGTACTTTCTTCAATGAAGAGCTTCTCTCTTCAACTAACTATTTGTGATGTCCATTTCTGTTACACGTTCACCAGATCTCTAGCTTCTCTCTACGGCTCTAACCAAGAAATCTTGCAATTTCACACTCCTCTTGGGGTAAAATATATGTTACCCTACATACATTATAAAAATTTTTTTGAATATGAGACGAAAAATTTTCATCTCAAACTTACAAAATTCGCTCTCAAAATGGATTTGAGATAAAATTTTAAATAAAAAATTTTCATCTCAAAAACCCTCGTCACAAATTTTGAGATGGAATATTTTCTGTCTCAAATTTTCATCTCAAATTTATATTGACTTAATAGAAAATTTAGTCCAAAGTTTACGTTTCAAATGGAGACTGAAAATTTACTTTTCAAATCCCGTCTCAAATTCAACGGTTTCTAGTAGTGATGGTTTGTCGAACTGTCTGCTTATCTCAGCATGTTTGAAGACTTGTCTAATAACCTCTTGTACGTGATTTTGAATAGATAGTGCGCTTGGCTTGTTTTATTATTTTCTTTGCTTGGTTAATAAAGCTATGTGAAAGACTATTATGCAGAGGGAGTAACTAGCCAACTGATAAAAAAAAAAAAAAAAAAAACCACTAGAAGTTGGGCAATTAGTTATTCATTAATGCGGGAAGTATTTTTATCAGAATGTGTGGCCATTGTCATCCAAATTTATACCCATATTTGACACAGCGAGCATCTGATACACATCCATTCAATTGGATGAAAAATATATGACCGAATAGGGTCATGTGTCACATTTTGGAAAGTTAAAAAGAGTTATTAGATAAATTTTTAAAAATAAAGAGTAAATAGTTGTTAATTCGCCCGACCGACCGCATAAAATAATGTGTATCTTAACCAGTACCAGGGCCACATATGTCTTGTGGATGCACAAGCACCCCTTGGCTTCTTTCTTGAAAAATTTTGTATTTTTTTACTACTATTATTTTTTATATAATGAAATACTAACTTACCTGAAGCGTAACCTTTCGTGAGAAAAATACACATTTAATTATTTTTTATTTTAAATCAAGAAGATAAAAAAATAAATTTGAAAGAAGAAATAATATTTGTTTTACCATGCAAAAAGAAAGAAATTAAGTGAAAGAATAACAAAAAATAGAGAGAAAAAAGAAGAGAGAAAGGAGAAAATAAAAAGAAATAGCATAATAAATGATTGCTTGGTCACTTGCACAAGAAATATATTTGACAATGTTGACCAGTAAGTTGAATATTCAATTATTTTAAAGGATGAAGTCATGTGAAGGACAATTATAAAATATAATTTTATTATAATGACTTTAATTATTTATTTTTGTATTTCTTCTAAGTATTAATTAAGATGTCACTATTATTAGTTAATATATATTTTTATAACTAATTTTTCTAAATTTACATAAAAATATATTTATACATAAATATATTCCCACTAACACTGGATCTTGACTTTGCCATTGATTTTAACTATTCCTTTGTGAAGTGAACCTAAGCATAGAAGATACCATTGACAAAAACTCTTAAAACTAGCAGCCACCCCCATCCCTACACACGGGGTGGACCCTTTTTATTCTTTTTGAATTAGGCGATGCTGATTTTAAGTATTTTCTACCAGTAACAAATATGTCAGACTCCTTAACTTGAGTGCCTAGTTTAATTAATGTCCAAGACATGACATTTAAGACATTCACAAAAGGGCTTTTCTTCCCCTTTTGTGATGGAGAGCTCTCTTTTTCAGTCATCAACCATCTTTTGCCAACCTCTCCACCTTCAAAGGGTATTTTTTTCTTCCCCCCCCCCCCCCTTTTTGGGTTTTTTATTTTTTACCCAATTTTTAATATATTACGCAAAAATGACCTGCTTTTAGATTGGATTTAATATACTGGGCGCGTTCCCATAATGAGATCGCATTCTGGGAATGCAACTGGTGTTTTTGCAATTTTTTTTTAACATACCTTATTTTTTCATTATTTATTTATGTAACGGTATTACGCTTTTCCTTTATACAGTTATTTATGATCCATAGATACTTTTATTTCAGCATTATAGACACTACATTATTAATTGGACATTATACACTTAATTTTTTTTATTCAAGTGAACATTATGCTGTAATTGTAAACAAAATATTACAAAATTACAACTAAGTAAACAAAACAAAATTACAACTAAATAAGATTACTTAGATTACAATTAATATACATTACATAACAACATTCAAGATTACAACTAATATACATTACATAACAACATTACAAGATTACAATTATACGCTATGCATTTTGATTATTGGGGCAAGTTGGAGCAGTGTGGCCTTGTTGATCTCATGCTGTATACCTTCATCGTCCACCTTAGTTTTAGCGATCCATCTTGTTTCGAATGAACCGGCTTTCAGCTTGAAATAATGTCCATAATGCTGAAATAAAAGCATTCATGGATTATAAATAACTGCATAAGGGAAAAGTACAATACCGTCCCATAAATAAAAAAATAAGGTATGTTAAAAAAAAAGTTGCAAAAACACCAACCGTGTTTTGGAAACGCGACCGCGATCCCAGAACTCGCCCGACGTGTTCCCAAAACGAGACCGCGTTCCCGGAACGAGCCCGAAGCGTTCTTAGAAAGAGATTGGGTCTTTTTTTAAATTCAATCTAAAAGTAGGTTATTTTTACACAATATATTAAAAATTAGGTCAAACAAATAAAAAAAATCGTCCTTTTTCCCTTGTTGATTGAGGCGCCGTCGATCAACTTCACTTTTTGAAGGTTTCGAATCTTATGCGTGTGTAGCTTCCCTTGCCTGGGTCCTCAAAAGGGCCGCTGTAACCCATTAGTCATACCTTATATTTGCTTGCACCATATGTAAGGTTTGAGATGTATCATTTGTAAAGGTTTGTAATAAATTAACACTCATTTAAAAATTTAAACTTGAATATATATATATATATATATATAGCAATTAGTATGATGTTGCTATATTTATTTATTATATTAATAAGAGTTTTTTTTAATTTATAAATCCCTTGTATTTTTTCGAAATTTACACACTTGGTTCTCCGTCAAGTTTTCAGTTAATTCATTAATGAATTTGTGAGATGTCCATTTTAGCCTTATTTTATTTAATACAATGTCTATTTTACCTTTATTTTATTTAAAAATAAAAAATAAAATTTAAATTAAAAAAAAAATCCGCCACCCCCACCCCCGGCACCACCTCCCTCCAACCACCACCATCATCATCACTGCTATCGCAACCACATAATCACCATCAGCACCACCACCAGAACAAAACTTTTACTCACCACCACTATCACCATCACCAACGAGGACAACTTATTCGAGCCACCTTTTTTTTTTTTTTAATTCCAAAAGTCAAATGGCCGAAAATTTTATTAATTAACAGAACAGTTAGATTTGTTAGTAGGTAGGAGAATACTCCAGTAATGTACATTACTGCTCCATAATTCCCAAAAGCATAAAAAAGGAATAGTATCCATATAACAGCTGCTATGTAACCAAATGTGGAAGTTTTCATTATACTTTATCTTATTCTTGGGAGCTAGCCGCTGGAAGAATATCATATTCTTAGGATCAATCATCAACAATCGTTCAATTGTGTTGGTTAAAAAAAAAAACCCCATAGAGTTTGAAGTTGGAGGGCTAAAATAAAAATAAAAGAAAAAAGTTGACAAAAAAAGTGAATCAGCCATTAGGCCTGTATGGGTCGCGAGCTGGGTTGTGATTTTGGGTTGGATTGGGCTAGGTCGTAGGCCAAGCAGGGCAGGATAGGTCGTGGCCCAGTCCAACGGGCCTAAATATCCCTAAACCAACCCATTTATATACTAAACCCATTTTGGCCCAGAGGCCAGACCTATGGTTGGCTAGGCTGGGCTGGGCTGGGCTGCGCCAGCCCAAGCCTAATTGCCATCTTGACGTATAAGAACATCCCATTATCATAAACATACTTGTATAGCCTAGAGTTTGGCACCCCGGTTAATTCGAGTTTGTAACTCGAGTTAGCCGTCTTTTAAAAATTAGTGTACAAGAATTGATAGTCTAGAGTTTGGCACCTTCGTCAACCGTTTTTTAAGAATTACTGTATTAGAAATGGGTCAAACTAATAGAAATAAGACAAATGTAGCTTTTACGAGAACCAAGAGTCAAGTTTAAAAAGCAAAACAACTAGAAGCGACAGTTTTGATGAGAATAACATGAGCGAAACAATCAGAGATGGGTCATCAAATGTGGATAACTTCAGAAACCAGGCCAAGGTCCAACTCTAATACCATTGTTGCGTATTCGGTGAGATTTATTAAATCACAAATTGGTACAAACCATCCAAATCCTTCAAGCCACAAATATAACTAGACAAATCAACAAAAACTAGGCTTAAGAGGCGTGAAAACAACAATAGTTAAGGAGCTCCCAATTACAAACTTCTTTCAAAGCTAATAAGACAACAAAAGAAGGCAAAGAAACAACAATGGAGCGCTACCAATTTCTCTCCTCCAATGCCATCATATCAAATAAGACAACAAAAGTCGAGAATGAAACAGCAAATGCCCAAATGGGGGTGGTTAGGGGATCTTCATTTCCAGGTCAAACAACAACCCGAGGGCTGTCAATTTCCACTCCAATGCCATCCCTATCAAATTGCTCAATGTTCAAGATTTCTTCGTTCAATAACACTTCATTTTGATTTCCATGTTACTGGGCATCTAAAGCTTCAACATCCACATTTTCTTGAGCCGTATCATTTTCTTTTTATTCAAAGTTAATTCTTCCTCATCATTTGAGGCACCTTCGTTTGCATTGAGAGTCTTAAATCGATTGTTATCTAAAGGGTTGTTTGTTGATGGGGGCGAGCCATTTGCCACACTTGAAACTTGATCAACATTAGGAGCAATCACTACATTAGAGAATGGAGTAAGATTGACATTTGCAACTTTCTTCTAAACTTTCTTAGTCTTTGCCCTGTTCCAATCTTTAATTTTCTTTTCTTCCACTTGAGAGGCATACTTAGAAGCTTTTGCGGGTGGAGCATTTGGACACATAGCAAGGAGTGTCCAATAACCCTACAAGATGAGCAAACAAGTTGTTTCCAAGCATATTCAATATCAATTTTGGCCCAATCTCCATTTTTTAATTTCACATAGGTGTGGTCCGGTAAGGTTCTCGAAAGATCCATTTCCACACACTCTCTTGCAAATCCAGCAAAGGTACAGGATTCCATTAACTTATCCATTTGCAACAGAACACCAATAGTGCTAGCAATGTATCTAAGACCCCTTCGGGTGATGAGTGAACAAGGTATGTTTCTAAGCTTATCCAAAAGTGGAACTTTTCCCATCTAATGTTGATTATTTGTGCATTTGCATCCCAATTTCTTAATAAGAGAGGCTGATGATTAACATCATCCACGCATGTTAAGAATTACCAAAGTTCCAATCCCATAGGGAATGAGAAGTTGGATTGGACGATGGGTTAAAAAACAAACCAAGTTATTTATTCATCTAGCATATAAGATAATTACAATATCTTTTGTTTTAATCAAAATAAAAGATGTTTTAATTTATTCTCTATCTTTCTTGCAATCAAATTAAACTAGTCCAAGTCTTATCGCTGGAACTTTTTCTCATCTAAAGTTGATTATTTGTGCATTTATATCCCACTTTCTTAATAAGAGAGGCTGATGATTAACGCCATCCATGCATGTTAAGAATTACCAAAGTTCCAATCCCATAGGGAATGAGAAGTTAGATTGGGGGCGAGGGGTTAAAAAAACAAACCAAGTTAGTTATTCATCTAGCATTTAAGATAATTACAATATCTTTTCTTCCAATCAAAATAAAAGATGCTTTAATTTATTCTCTATCTTTCTTGCAGTCAAATTAAACTAGTCTAAGTCTCATTGCTGATATTGGTTACGCAAATTAATTCCATAAAAAGAATTAGTGATTGGTTTGTGACTGAATAATTGGATCCCATCACTAAATTGCTCATTGTATTAACACATAATATTATCTAATTTTCGTATTTAATCAGTCACTAACTGGTAACTAGTAGTGTCTAATTTTATTGGTCACTAAAACCTTTTTTTCATGTAGTGGTCTTAGTCTCCGCTTCATGCTATAATGACTAACTCAATATTGTAAGATAAAATTTGATTCAATTTTTAGTATAATTCAGCCTCTAGCTATTTGAAGTAATTTGAAGTCTAATTCCTCTGCAATTGAAACAAAAACTTACTCTTGTGTACTTTTCTTTTCTGAATGATATTTTGAAATGTGAGTCAAATTGTGCTTTTTGCTGTAAAATAACTACAAAAGAAATAGTATGTAGAGATAGAAAATTGAATTCTTTTGAATTCTCTTTGGATCATTTTTGCTACCTCAGTACATTTGCTTCACCTGACTTCTCCTATTTATAGGTAAAAATTGAGACAAGGCATCAAATGCCAGGTGGCTAAGAGAACTTCATTTTCAATGTTGCATCCCATTTTATCAGATGTTACATGGCTTTGTCAGAAGCAATCTTGAGCATGCATTTTGTTTTTAACATTTGCATGCTATTTTTTACTTTTATGAATCTACATTTTACAACACTCCCCTTTGGATATTCATCATAAAAATATATCTCGTTAAAATCTTACTAAAAAAAATCCAATGGGACAAAAATCCTTAGTGAGAGAAAAAGAATATGACATTCTTGTTATACACTTCATGTTTTCTCATTAAAAACCTTACCAGGAAAACCCAGTGGAACAAAACCTAGGCTAATAGAAAAAGAGTACAACGTGTATAATTTTTTCCCTTATGAAGACAATCAAGAGAAATCTCTGAATCGTTGCATGCCAATCTTATATATTAATTTCTTTAATGTTGTTATAGGTAATGCCTTTATAAACAAGTCTACTAAATTCCCACTTAAGTGAATTTGGCAAACATCAATCTCACCTTTCTTTTGGAGTTCATGTGTAAAGAAGAACTTTGATAAAATATGTTTGGTTTTGTCACCCTTGATTTAGCCTCCTTTAACTTGAGCAATGCAAGTAGTATTATTTTCATACAATATGGCTGGTCCTCATTTGCTTATTTAAATGTTGCATTCTCTTTTAATATGTCAAGTTAAAGACAAAAACCATACATATTCTCGGCTCACCTCATGTAGTGTAAATATTTCAGCATGATTTGAGGAAGTGGCAGCAATAGTTTGTTTTGTTGAGCACAAGGAAATAACTGTACAACTATGTGTAAAGAGATATCTAGTTTAGGATAGTCATTTATGTGATAAGATAAATACCCAGCATCTGCATACCCAATTAATTCAAGTTATGCATGCTTTGAATATAATAACCCCATATTAATTGTCCCACGAAGATAACAAAATATCTGTTAGATACCGACCCAATGTCTTCGTGTCAATATAGCACTAAATGCTGCTAATAGATTTACAGAAAATGCAATATCTGGGCCTGTATTATTAGCAAGATACATTAATGCACCAGTCACACTAAGATACAGTACTTCAGGGCCAAGTATTTCTTTGTTATCTTCTCGAGGACAGAAAGGGTCCCATTTGATATCAAGAGATTGGACAACCATTGGGGTACTCAATGGATGAGTTTTGCCCATATTGAATCTCTTTAAAACTTTTTCAGTTTAAGTCCTTTGGTGAATTACAATTCCACTTGATAAATGCTTGATTTGTAGGTCAAGACAAAATTTAGTTTCGCCCAAATCTTTCATCTCAAATTATTTACATAAATATGCAACTAGTGTCATAAGCTCTTCAGTAGTCCCGATGATGTTTAAATTATCAACATATACAACGATAACAACAAATCATTTTCTTAATTTCTTGATAAAAACACATGGGCTTATAGGACTATTAACATATTCTTCCTTTAGGAGGTATGTACTTAGACGATTGTACTACATTTGTCCAGATTGTTTCATTTTATACAAGGATCTTTGCAATTTAATGGAGTACATCTCCCCAGGATTTGATCTATATGCTTTAGGCATATTTAATCCTTCAACGATTTTCATACAAATATCACTATAAAGTGACATATATAAATATATTGTCACTACATCCATAAGATGAATATAAAGTCTTTCACAAATTGCCAGGCTGATTAAATATCTAAATGTAATTGCGTCCACAACGAAAAAGTATGTCTCCTCATAATTAATTTTAGGCCTTTGTGAAAAGCCTTGTGCTACAAGTTGTGCTTTATATATCACAAAGTCATTGTTTTCATTCCATTTTCGCATGAATACCCACTTGTAACTTACAAGCCTTTACATTTTTAGGGGTTTGGACTATAGGTCCAAAAACTTTACGCTTTGCAAGGGAGTTTAATTCAGCCTCCATTGCGTCTTTCCATTTATGCCAATCATTTCCTGTATCAACATTCTTGAACGGACTTTGGTTCATAATCCTCGCTCTCTGCCAGTAATTCAGTAGCTATTGCATATGAAAATTTTTCATCAACAACAATTTCATTTCAGTTTCATCTTTTTCCTGTAAAGATACAATTAATTGGGATCATTTATTTTTAATATTGTCGCTATTTTTCTCATGCTCAGGAACTTGATTCTCTGCTAGAGTTGCCTTTCCGGTAATTTCTGCGACATCTACAGGATCATTAAGGACCTCAAAAAAGGCAACTTGGTTATTTGGTTCCCTCCTTTTTTGAGGATTTTTATCTTTAAAACCAATTGGTCTACCATGCTTTTGACGTGCCATGGACTCATTTACTAGAGTATTAATAAATTACTCTTTTGGAATATCAATTCTAGCTGAAACATTTCGAGCTAGAACATGTGCTTAGTCGCTCTTTTTATATTAGTGAATGCATCTGACAATTGGTGAGCAATCTTTTATAGATGAATAATTTTCTAAACTTCTTGTTCGGATAGATTTATGCAAGGATCAAAATGGGTCACAGACGATGCATTCCATATAATTTCTTGGTTTTTCAGCTTTTATTTTTTTCCTTCTAATGCTGGGAATATTATTTCGTCAAATTGGCAATTAGCAAAATGTGCGGTAAAAAGATCTCCAATTAAAGATTCAAGATATTTAATGATTGATAGAGATTCAAAGCCAACATATATTCCCAGTCTTCTTTGAGGTCCCATTTTTGTATGCTACGATGGAGTAATTGAAGCATATACTGCGCAAACCAAATATTTTAAATATAATATATTTAGTTCTTGACTAGAATCAAATGTAAAGGGGAATATTTATGATAATCAGTTAGTCTTATTCGAACCAATGCTACAGCATGTAATATAGCAGGTCCTCAAGCAAAACTAGGCAACGTAGTTCTCATAAGTAGTGGTCTAGTGATTAGCTATAGGTATTTAATAAAAGATTCTGCTAAACCATTTTGAATATGTGTATGAGCCACAGGATGCTCAATTGTGATCCCAATTGATGTACAATAATCATTAAAAGATTGGAATGTAAATTCTCTTGCATTATCAAAATGAATTTTCTTAATTGTATAATCTAGAAATTATGGACGTAAGCAGATTATTTGTGCAAGAGTCTTGCAAATGGCACATTTCCAGTGAATAATAAGTAAACATGTGACCAACATGTGGATGCATCTATTAATACCATAAAATATTGAAATGGTTTAAATGCTGGAAAAATAGGCCCACATATTTTCTCTTGAATTTGTTCTAAAAATACAAGATTTCCAGCATCAATTTTAGTTGGGGATGACCTTATAATCAATTTCCTTTGGACACAAGCAACACATAAAATTCATTTGATTAGAGTACTTTTTGACTTTTTAATGAGTGCCCATTTGTCTCATCATTATTGCACTTGAATGTCCAAGGCGATCATGCTAAACACTACTAGAAATTAACAGTTTAGAAACGAAAAAATTCCGTCGCAAAGATGTAAAATTCCGTCTCAAAACTTGTTTGTGACGGAATTTGAGACGGAAACTTTCCGTCTCAAAAAGCCTCGTCTCAAATTTTGAGACGGAATTTTCCGTCTCTGTTTGAGATGGAAATCTTTTCTGTCTCAAATTTCGTCTCAAACACTTTGTTAAAATTCGTCACTGACAACATATAGTGACGGAATATTCCGTCTCAAAAGTCTATCTCTATTTTGTGACAGAAATTTCCGTCTCTAATTGCGTTAAAGCTATTTTATTGTTTATGAAATATAGTGACTAAAATTTCCATCCCAAATTAATCTTAAACTATATGAAAGATGTTGACAAAATGTTCCGCCTCTATTCCGTCATTAAATACTTCCATCTTTATTCCGACACAAACCTTGCCACGTGTTTTGAAAAATTCCGTCTCAATTCTGTCTCTAATGTATTTGAACTAAAATAATTTCCGCCTCAAATCCGTCTCAACTACAATTTAACTAAATTTATTTCCATCTCAAATTCGTCACTAATGCTATTTGGCTAAAATATTTTCCGTCTTAGATCCGTCTCAAATATGTTTTTTGTTGAAAATATTTTACCTATTTATTTGTTATCCATACCTGTTAAGCTATAACTATAGACCAATTTAATCCATCCATTCAACCACTACAACTCATAAAAGACATATGTTCTCATACATTCCACCAATATACCATTCAACCCATACAATGTAACTCATACTAGGTCTTCTCCTAACCAACCATACATTTCACTAAACCATTAAGTCATCAACATAGTGCTAAATTCCAAATTCACCATAACATAGTTAGATAGTTCACCAAGATAAAAATATCACATAGTTATATAATTCACCAAAACTAAAACTAATATAAATACAATGGTCCAAACTAATTGTCAAATAGTGTGAAAAGAGACATAGCTAGCTATCTGTAAAAGCACGAGCATAAGTAGTAGGCAGAGAAGGTAGGTTGATGCCAAGCCTAGTAAGTCTCTCATCAACATAAGATGAGATCAATTGTGGGATAGAACCTTTCAATTCATTAAGTTCTGCTATAGTTGAGTTGAGCTTCTCTTCAGTTGAATGTAACTTTTCCTTGGTTGATTTGAGCTCAGCCCTTAATGTCGAATCGTCACCATAGTTGCCATGAACAGAGCTTGATGAGGCAGATCCTGCAATGAGATAGATCGATGAAGCATCTCTTTCGTGAGATACGATAGATTAAAAAGCGACACCAAAAGAATTAATTACTGAGTCATATGAGGTACCTATTACAAGCACTTTATCAACATCACATGCACCAAGGCCATATATATATAAAGACTCAAATCCCAATTCAATAAAAATTAATCTTAAGTCCAATATAATATGAAATATCCTAATAATTGAAAGAACAATTAGTAAAAAGTTTAACATCTTTAACTTATACATCTTAACCAAAATAAAAAATAAAACCCAAAATGGCACAAAGCACTAGTAGTGTTTTTGGTTTTCTTATTTCTAGTTATAAGGTTTAAAAAGAGTTTTGGTTACTTAGATATAGGTACAGGGAACTAATAAAAAGATCATTTTTCTCCTTATTATACCTTTGCTAAATTAGTCTTTTTATTGTCAAATCTAATGATATTTTGGTCAAATTAACTTGTTTCTGTATCCAATATAAACATGACTTAATAATTGCGATTTCGATTTAGAAATTTATTAAATAAGTAACTTTTTTTTAAACTTTAAATTTAAAATAAATTTTCCATTCCAAGAAAACCCATCTTTGTCATGTTTGCATTAGGCAATGCCAATTTACTAAAAGATTTTTTAAAGAAAAAATACATTTTTTTCTTAAAAAGTACATTTTTTCTGCAATAATTATTTGGTTTGATTTAAAAAAAAGTTTAAAACTTTCTTAATTTTGGCTGATGTTCAATTTGCCCGCCAAATTATCTTCTAAACTCTATATTTCTACTCATCTTTCTACTATGCATAGAAAATTAAATTAAAAATATTCCAGCCAAATCAACCCAGATTGAAATAAATTAAAAAACAAAATAGAGAACTTACCTGTAAGCACAGAGCTAGAGACGAACGGGGTAAGCGTGGAGTTGCTAGGCCTGTTCAAAATAAGTTAAAAGTACGACTTAAAAGGCAAAAGTTTAACAAAATCTTATTCCCAAGCACTGAAATAAAGCAGATTAAATCTGAAATCCTAAAGCCCTAATAATACATTTATTTAGGTAAACAAAATCTTTATTTTTGGTGAATAATGAAAGTATTGCAAGTCTAAAATCAAAATATTCACAGATCCAAGTCTCACTATGCATAGAAAATTAAAGATCTGAATAAATAAACTGAAAATTTCTACACGAACAAGTGCTAAGTGCATAAGAAAATTTGTTGTCGAGCCGCCGCTGCTATTGACTGCTGTGTCGCCGCTGCTGACTGCTGCACCTTGATGTTGCCAAGCTGCTGCCGTTGCTGATGTGCGTTAGTGAGTGTGTGTGTGGGTGTGCG
Organism: Cordia subcordata; assembly: GCA_028554755.1. Lineage (NCBI taxonomy): Eukaryota > Viridiplantae > Streptophyta > Magnoliopsida > Boraginales > Cordiaceae > Cordia > Cordia subcordata. Next base: position 7,819,201 of record JAPTOF010000023.1, read on the forward strand.
TGTGTGAATGGCCGAGTGAGTGATAAAGCAAAGTGTTTGGTGCGTGTGTAGCTGGATAGGACTTAAAGAGATAAAAACTAAGCTTTTTACTTATTTTATTGTCCTAGGGTTAGATATATTTTCTTTAAGAATATAAGGTAGACATTTAACTTTTATTATTTTATACTTAAATCATGTCTAACTTTTAAGCAATTGATTTTTTATAATTATATTTTTACTCTCGTTAATTGTTTATTTCTTTTAAATTGCTATGTAAAATAGTTTTGTAACAATTTTTATATCTACTTTAAATTTTAAATTATAACTAAAATATTTTATTCACTTACTAATCAAGTCATATTTTTGTTTTAAGCCTGTACTTTCTAATTTGAATGGTTTCTTTTGAGTTTTCATAAATTATTTTACTTTCTAATATTCTTCATCTTTTTATATAAATAAAATTATGGCTTTTTTAGAATTTCATAATATACTTGTGACAAGTTATCTTATTTATATTTATAAAAAGAAACAATAAATGTATAATTTCTTTTGAGTTTTTATAAAATACATGTCTTATATATAAGATGATAAACATTGTCTCATTCATGTCAACAAGATAAGTTTTTTTTACTTATACTTTTAAGTTTTTCAAACTATTTTGTTTCTTAAAATATGTATGACTATTAATTGTAATAGAATAAGTAAATCTTTTTTGCCCTCATTTTGTTTAGTTAGAATCACATATTTGATAAAAATCATTAAATCAATAGCATATCTATAAAAAAGATCAAATATTGCTAGCATAACAATTGAATCAAATATTGGTAGTATAAAAAAGTCAACAAACCCTGACACTGCCCCGCATCGGCACTGGTGTAGTGGAGAAAAATCCCGCTCCTCCCCATCTAGGGGTTTTTTCACAAAAATCCCTACCCGTCCCCTGTGGTACTCCAATGGGGCGGGGCCCATTGCCAACCCTAATAGTACTTTAGTATTTATGCCAATTAATTTTATTTTTTTCATAATTCTCTCCATTTTTTCGTCTCTATTTCATCTCAACTATTAAAATGTCTTAAATTTTTAATAATTTTAAATTTCAATTCCGTCTCAGATCCGTCTCAAATAATTTACTTCTCAAATTTAATAATTTTTATTTACAAAATCCGTCTCTATCCGTCGCAATATTCTCAAATTTTGTAATATACATTCCGTCTCAAGATAAAATAAATAAATTTTAAAATAAATCCATCTCTATTCCGTTTCTAATTCATATGTCTCAGAATGAGTAAAAAGATTTTAAAAATATGTCTCTATTCCATTGCAAAATAATTTTTAACCCTACAAATAATAATACTCAATCAAAATTCCGTCTCTATTCCATCTAAAATATTTTTAAAAAATTATAGAAAAATTCGTCTCTATTCCGTCTCAAAAATATTAAAATATTAATATCTATTCCGTCTCTAATCCGTCTCAAAACTGACAAAAGAGAAAAACCATCATAAAATTCATCTCAAAATCCATCTAAAAAATTTGTGACACACATTCCGTCACAAATTTCGTCGCTAAATATTATCTTTCCACCTTTTGAGACGGATTTTGCGACGAAAAAAATTGCGTCACAAATTCCGTCGCAAGTTCCGTCTCAAATCTGTCTACAAGTATGACAAACTTTTTGTGCAAGAGATCATCCCAATTCCGTCTCAATTTGAGACGGAAAATTTTTGTCTCAAACTTTACGTCTCTAAACTGTTAGTTTCTAGTAATGAAAGAATAAAGCTTTTTGGATCAATTATTTTCTGATTTATCATGACATACGATTCCATGGGATTTATATAAGTACAATATAGTCTAGAAGATAATGTTGGCAATTTTTCTGATACACACCTTTATAGTTTCAATATGATAACCATTTTCTCGTATATCTCTAAAACTGAGTAGATTTCTTTGTGATCTACCTGAATATAGGGTATCGTTTATGATCATTTGTGTTTCTCCGAGGAACATAACACAAGCTCTACCAAAGCTTTCAATTAGCTTTGCAGAACCAACTATTGTATTGACATTTGCATCGGCTAATTTCAGTTAGGAGAAATACTTCTTACTCTTGAGAATAGTATGTATTGTAACAGTATCAACCAAATATATTTCTCTATCATTGATATGATGCAAATTCATAGTTCTTTACAATAATAATAAAGAAAATACAAAAATATTAGCAAAGATATGACATTCATTTCATAAAAGATAGATATCACATTCAAGCTAAAATTAAGCATTAAAGTTACAAGCAGTCTGATATAATAAAAATGTTCAACTTTTATATAAAGATTAATTTGGATGGACATTTCCATCACCAATCAATTGCTCAATATTTTCAGTAATATCCTCAAAGAAATTAGAGCAGTCAAGGTGTGTGTAATTCATTTGAATATTTTGTTCAACAGGATTTGTTTCTACACCTTTTCCTTTTCCTTTCAACAAAACTTGATAAAGTTCCACGAGATGTTTAGCAGTACAACATGCTTGATATCAGTGCCCTTTCCTACCATATCTATAGCAAGTACTTTCGATACGTTAGAAAGATTTATTTCGTGTATTATTTCCTTTGTCGTAGTTTTCTTGTCGTTTGAAATTTGGTCTATTTTATTTATGAAAACACGACCATTACTATGTCTATTTTATTTACAATAATAATTTGGTCTATTTGATGATGTAGCATTCATCTCAAGAGATGCAATTTCACTCATTTTAGGGGAATGGTTTTGAGCCAATTGGTCGTGTTTGATGGTTTTTCATCAAGAGTTCATTATTTTGCTCAACAATAAGAAGACATGATATTAGTTTAGAATATTTTTTGAAGCCACGTTCTCTCTATATTGTTGTGATAAAAGCATATTGGAGTGTGGAAAGTAGAGAATGTCTTCTCCAATATGTCTTCATCACTGATCTTTTCTCCACATAATTTTAATTGCGATGTAATTCTAAACATATCAGAGTTATACTCATTTACAATTTTAAAATCTTGCAATCATAGGTGAATCTATTCATAGCGAGCTTTTGGAAGGATCACTATCTTATGATGATCAAATCTTTCCTTCAAATTTTGCCAAAGGACTTGTGGATTCTTTATTGTAAAATATTTGGCTCTAAGTCCTTCATGGAGATGATGATGAAGGAATATTAATGTTTTAGTGCGATCATGTAAGGATGCATTATTTCCTTCTTTAAGTGTTTCTCCAAGATCCTTGACATTGAGATGTATTTCGGCATCAAGGATCTATGATAAATAATTGTTGCCAGAAATATCAAGGGCCATAAACTCAAGTTTCATGAGATTTGTGATAACTTGTGAGAAAAGAAAGATCTCTCATTATTAGAAAATGATTTACAAGCCTTAATATTTATAGGCCTCAGGTACAACTAGGCAGACAGTTATAACTGCCTTATAGTCAGCCAATGCTAAGCTGTCAAAGATGCTCTTCTAACTAATATCAATAACTGACTACTAATATTACAAATATAACCCTATACTCTAACAGCCCCCCTCAAGCTGAACTCTGGCCTTGGCTAAAGGAAGCTTGCTGAGAAGATATTCAAATTGCTTTGTGGAAAGAGCTTTAGTAAACAAGTCTACTGGCTGCTCTGTAGAAGGAAGATAGGAAACTTGCAATCTTCAGGAAACCACCTGCTCTCTTATATAGTGATAATCCAATTCTATGTGTTTAGTTCTAGCATGAAAAATAGGGTTAGAAGCTAGAGCGCAGATAGATTATCACAGGCAAAAGTAGGCAAAGAAACTGGAATATGAAGAGCAGATAACAAGTATGTTAGCCATGTAATCTCTATAGCAGTTTGAGCCATAGATCTATATTCTGCTTCAGTGGAAAATCTTGCAATAGTAGGTTGTTTCTTTGAGCACCAAGAAATCAAATTATGACCCAAAAATACACAGTAGCCTGTAGTGGATTTCCTATCCAAAGGGTCACTAGCCCAATCACTATCAGAATAAGCATGTAGAGTAAATGGTCCAGGAGTAAAAACAATGCCCTGGGTTAATGTCCCCTTAATGAACCTGAGAATTCTTTTAACTGCTGCAAAATCAGTGTTTGTAGGAGCATGCATTTTCTGACAAACTGTATTGACTGCATATTGAAGTTCTGGCCTAGTCACTGTAAGGTATTGTAAAGCACCAACTAAACTCCTGAAAAGAGTAAGATTTGAAAAAGGCAAATGACCATCTGGTGATCCTTTGGTGTACTTAGAAGTTGTAGGAGTAACAGCAGGTTTGCAGTCCACCATACCTGCCTTTTGTAACAATCTCTAGCATACTTAGCTGGATGTAAAAGAATCCCAATAGATAACTCTTAAATTTCTAGGCCAAGAAAATAGGAAAGTATTCCTAAATATTTCATTGCAAAATTAGAACCCATTGTAGTAATCAATTCAAAAATAGCTGCAGAAGAAGATCCTGTGATGATAATGTCATCCACATAAACAAGAAGGATGACAGTTGTTGTTGGAGTCTTCTTAATGAATAAAGAAGTATCAGCTGGAGTTGTAATGAAACCCTAACTAATAAGGAAGTTTGAGAGCTTAGAATACCAGGCCTTTGGTGCCTGTTTAAGTCCATATAAGGACTTTTGAAGCTTGCAAACATAGCCAGGCTTTATGGAGTCTTGAAATCCCTGTGGTTGTTGCATATACACCACTTCATCTAAATCACCATGAAGAAAAGCATTTGAGATGTCTAATTGATGTAAGGACCATCCAAAATGCATAGCTAGACTTAGAACAATCCTTATTGTAGGTGGTTTAACAACTGGACTAAATGTTTCTTCATAGTCCAATCCGGGCACCTGGTGGAAACCTTTAGCCACTAACCTGGCTTTGAACCTAGCAATAGATCCATCAGCTCTTCTTTTGATCTTATACACCCACTTGCAGCCAATTGGCTGCCTATCAGATGGTAAAGGAACCAAAGTCCATGTTTGTTGCTTCATAAGAGCCTCAAATTCCTCCTTCATAGCCTGTTGCCAACAAGGCACTTTTGCAGCCTCTTTATAAGAGGCAAGTTCAATTTTAGTGTTAGTATGGATAGTAGAATGCAACTGGTACAATGGTGAAGGCAAAGAGCCTGTTTTGGACTTAGTTAACATAGGATGAGTGTTTGTGATAGAAGGAGAAGTGATCTGATCAAAAGATGATACAGACTCTGCAGGTTGATTAGATAGAATAGGAGAAATGAACTGTGTACTAGATGAGACAGACTGTGCACTAGATGATGCAGACTGTGCAGGATGTAGGGACTGACTTTGTGATGATGCAGAAGATGTCTGATTAAGTAAAGAATCATTGAAAGAGGGAAACACAAGCTCAGCTGAAGATGAGAAAGAACTTAAAGATAATGGAATAGTAGTACTAACCATAGGTAAGTTTAATGAGCCATGAGAAATAGAGGATAGTGAAGTAGAAGTACTATGAAAAATGGGAGGAAATACACTAGAAGAAATAGGAGGTTTTGAAGATGTGATAAATGGAAAAGTGTTTTCAATGAATTTAACATGCCTAGAGATGTACACTCTGTTTGTGATCATATCCAAACACTTGTACCCCTTTGTAGTAGATGAATAGCCAAGTAAAACACAGGGTTTAGACCTATTATCAAGTTTATGAGAGGTGTAAGGCCTTAACCAGGGGTAACATAAGCAGCCAAAAGCCCTCAGAGAATTGTAGTCAGGAATTACATGATAGAAGACCTCACAAGGAGACTTATTCTCAAGAATAGGGGTAGGGAGCCTGTTTATCAAAAAATTGGCAATGGCCAGGGCCTCTAACCAGTATTTTATTGGCATTTTACTGTGATTTAGGAGAGCCAATGTGGTTTCTATAAGGTGTAAGTGTTTTCTCTCCACTTTTCCATTTTGTTCAGGTGTGTGTGGGCATGAAGTTTGGTGGAGAGTGCCAAGAGACTGCAAATAAGTTTGAAATCTATGATTCACAAACTCACCCCCATTATCAGTCCTGAAGATTTTAATATCTGATTGAAACTAAGTTTTAATCATTGCAACAAAGGAAAGAAAAGTATTGTATGCATCACTTTTAAGCTTTAGAGGATAGATCCATGAAAATTTAGTAAAATCATCTAGAAAAATGATGTAATATTTGTATTGCATATAAGATTCCACTGGAGAAGGGCCCCATACATCAGAATGAATCGATTCAAAAGCTCTAGATGTTTTTGTTACCGAATGTGAAAAGGGCAATTTATGAGCTTTTGATACAGAGCAATCCTGACAATTCTTGACAGAGTAATCTAGCTGCTTATTGATACAAGTAGAAATGACAGCTGAGTCATGACTATTGGGATGACCAAGTCTTAAATGCCATATCCTATCCTTAGTAGAACTAGAATTAGTACATATACAATGATATGCTGATAATGACTGAGAAGAGAGAGCCTGAAGCTTGAAAGGAATAGGATAGAGTCCTTTGTCACAGAGGCCCTTGAACAGCACCTTGTAGGACTTGTTGTCTACCAAACTAACATCCTTAGATGTAAAAACAGTAGTACAATCATTGTCAAGTGTCAATTAATGGACAGAAAGGAGATTTGAAGAAATGGAAGGAACAAATAATACATTAGAGACTAGAAAATTAGAGACAGGAGTAGAAAGAATACCAGAACTAGTATTGAGAATAGGTAATGTAACTCCATTACCCACTGTAAATGAACCTGTCCCCTTATATGGCTGAGTGTTGTGCATCTGTTGCATGTCTGATGCAACATGGCTAGTAGCTCCTGTATCTAGAAACCAAGAAGTGCTTGGAGCAGTAGTAGATGGCCAAGTAGTAGACAGTTGAGCAGTCAATGCAGCAGGAGTAGGATGCTCATACTTAGTGTCAGAATTTTGAGCAGTAAATGCTGTTTGTTCAGACTTGACATAGTAGTAATTTTCAGTGTCAAGTCTATGCCAACACTGAAGAGCATTGTGGTTGGGCTTACCACAAATTTGACAGACAAGACCATTAGACTGAGTGTTTGAGTTATTGGATTTTGGAGCCCTTCCTTGACCTCTCTGCCCTCTACCCCTAGAATTATTGTTAAAAGCTCTGCCTCTACCTCTACCTCTTTGAGCAGTAGAATTAGCATACAAGGCAGTTTGAAGCTCTTGATCGGTTGGAGAAACAGTAGAGTCAGTCAAGGTGAGCTTAGAGTTGAAAGCAAGATTAAGCTCTTCATTTATGAGAAGACTGATGAGCTCAAAAACAGTCACAGGTTCTGGTCTAACTCTAATGGAGGTCCTAATAGTATCATAGGCAGCAGGTAACCCTTGAAGAATATAGTAAACAATATCTTCATCTTTTAGAGGTTCATTTGCTCCAGCTAAAGCATCTGCAATTGCTTTGACGTCATCAGTGTAAGCCTGAATTGCTTTTGCTTCTTTAGTGATATTTTGCAGTCTATGCCTTAGTTGATATACTAAGGATCTACTGCTAGATTGAAACCTCTGCTCTATAGCAAACCAGATTTCAGATGAAGTACTGAGTTGATAGATGTGGCTCAAGATGGAATTGGACACAGAGGCATAGAAGCAACTCTTCAGATATTGATCAATGTCTTGCCAATTTGTGTATTCATGATTAGGAGAAATTGAACCATCAGTTTGTCTGATGACAGGGCTAGGGCAAGGAACCTTACCTATAACATGATCAAACAGTTTACAAGCCTTGAGAAAGGATTGAAACTGTGTTTTCCAAAAGAGATAATTCTGAGTATCCAACTTGATGTTGACATGAGCAGGAAAATACTGCAAAAGTAATTTTACAGCTGGAGAAAGTGATTGATCTGAAGGCAGTGCCATGAATACTCTGTTAGGATTAGGGTTTTTAGCTAAAAAGTGAGATTTGAAGAGATTGTATGATTTTGTGATGCGATTTGAAAAATAACTAGATTGATTAGCTCGCAATGAAGAGAAACAGCAATGAACAAGAAATCAAAGCTGGGTGAAAAGATTTATGTAGGTTTTGAGAGAAATTTTGATGACGAAAACCCTAAAATTTTCAACAAAAATTGATGAAAAACTCAACCAGAAGGAAGAAATGAAGAGAAATAAAGGAGAAATTGACTCGAAAAGATGTAATCTAACAATTTGATGGATCAAAAACCCTGTCTGATGAACTAGGAAGCCATTGAAGATTAGCTTCGAGTCTCACAGAATATCCAGGACCATGCTGGCTCTGATACCATGATAACTTGTGAGAAAAGAAAGATCTCTCATTATTAGAAAATGATTTACAAGCCTTAATATATATAGGCCTCAGATACAACTAGGCAGACAATTATAACTGCCTTATAGTCAGCCAATGCTAAGCTGTCAAAGATGCTCTTCTAACTAATATCAATAACTGACTACTAATATTACAAATATAACCCTATACTCTAACAATTTGACATTATAAATCTAGCATATTGCAAAAACAAATTAGTAAGTGAAACAACAAGATATTTACCTGAGTAACTTGTTGACCAGTAAATATAAGCACGTAGAAATAAATTAAAATATTACAAATATGGCATACGAAACTTGAAAGCATGACATAATATAAAATAAGATGTTAATTTCAAGTGTAAATAACATGTTAGTGTAATTATTATAATTAATCATTATACAATTATATTAGTGTTTATGTTCTTAGGAGTCACTTTTCAAGTCATGATAATCATGTGTCCAAGAGTCAAGGTGATCACGTCCTCAAAAGTCACAGTAATTAGGTCTTCAGAAAAATCACAGTATTTGTCATTATTTTATTTTTTATTATTATTTTATTAAATAGAAAATATTACAATAATATATTCTAAAAGAAATAATTTAACAAAAATTTTATTTTTAGAATAAATACAAAGTAAAATAAATAGGATATGTTGTTTCAGAATTTATATTGTAGATATGATGTAATACTAAAAGTAAAATAAAAATCATTATCAAATTTTTGTAGAGTCGTGCTTCCTTTTAATAATTGGCAAAACTTTTCATTGGTGGAGACTCGTGCTGATAATGTATTGTAAAATAACTACAAAAGAAAAAGTATGTAGAGATAGAAAATTGAATTCTATTGAATTGTTTTTTAATCATTTTTACTATCTTAGTACATTTACTTCACTTGACTTCTCCTGTTTATAGTTAAAAATTGAGACAAGACATTAAATATATGGTGGCTAAGACAACTTTATTTTCAACGTTACATCCCATTTTATCAGATGTTGCATTGCTTTGTCAAAAACAATCTTAACCATGCATTTTGTTTTCAACATTTACATGTTGTTTTTGACTTTTATGAATGGACATTTCACAACATTTTCCTGTTGTGTGAAAGCATGAGTGATTCGATGCTGAATTGTTGACGCCTGACAAGTAACTTGTCTTAGTATGGGTATTTTTTTGAATGGTGCGAGAAGAACTCATTTTGGTCGAGCAGATTTGTTTTTAAGCTGTTGGCTCATTATGTAGGTGCTTGGAAAACTAGCTAAACCAAACAAATTGATCTCACATCCATTTCATTCTACGACAAAGTTGCTTGGTTACTTTGCTAGTCCACGCATATGTAACTGTGAAGAATGATGGAGATGTACATATGTCAGAATCTTAGTACTAAAAATTAGTTTAGAGATCTAGTTTCAAATAGAAGAACAAAATCATTGGGAGGTTAAGGCTCTGTTCGCCCAAATTAATTGTTTAAGTAGAAAATATATTTAATAAATTAAATTAGTTATTAGATCAGTTGATAAATACAAAAGGATGTAAAAGCATTGAATATAACTTTATTATAATAGTAAATAGTTTTTCAATAAACTAATTTCATCTAAACTATAAAAAATATTTTATAAGTAAAGAAATAGAGGAAAAAAAAGAAAAAAACATAATGATAGGATATATATATATATAGAGAAAACAAAATGAAAAAAGTTAAAAATGATAGAGAACAAAATGTTACATAAGGATAAGACACAAAAAAGTAAAACACTAAAATGCTGCATGGAATGTAAATAATATTAATATTTGATAACACTATTTGAAAAATTAAAATTTATAAGAAAATAATGTTTTATCAAATAACAGTAATTTGCTAATGAAATTCTTACCTATTAGCAAAAGAAAAATGTATGTATGATCTCTATATGTAATTTGACTCCATTTGAAAATTTAAAGTGACTTCACTCAAAAAATTCTCAGTACTCCGCTTTTCAGTTCAACAGATTCTTCCTCATTTCAGCAAACCCAAAAAAACAAAAAGAGAAAATAAGTTTATTCCAAACACACTATAAAAATGATAAAAAATAATAGAGTTGAGGAGGAGATAATAAATAAAAAATTGTACAATTATCATTAAACGTGCAATTGAAAGATGATTAAATATTTTATCCAATTGAGATCAGCGGATATTTTCTATGAGTGAATGGATTTTTGCATTGTCCCTAGTGAATAGTTTTCTCATTCTGTCCCTGTTTCGGAAATCAACACATGCAGTCTCTCACAAACTCTTGAAGTATCCACACCAATTCTAGAAACTTTCACCTGCATAAAATCATGGACCATTATTAATAATCTTATTGCTTTAATTTGAAGGATAAATAGAACTTAATTCCTTATAATTTGTTATAAGTGTATATTATTTTTTTGTAATTTTAAAGAAGAGACAATACCTTCTTATTTCCCAAGATTCAAGCAGATTTTGTCCATCTATCATGTTTTTGTTAGATTTAATGATGTATTGTGTCAGCGCAATGAAAACATGGTAAAAATATACTTTCTCTTACATAAAATAAAAAGATAAATAGCACTTGATCTCCTTGAACTTTGCCACATGATAACCCCCAATGTTTTCTATAAGTGCATGATATCCCCTATTTTTAAGCATGCATTAGACATTTTGCTTTTTTGGTTAAAAAGAAATTAATGGTGTTACCAATTGAGGTGATTGTGCTCTAGGTTTTAAAAGTATAGTGGTTCCTTACCTATTTCGAAATTATAAGGAGGTAAATTACACTTTTTTTTTTTTAAAACCCCCACCCCCGGCCCAAGGTTTTCGAACCCATACCTCACATATAAGAGAGATAGCTATTTTTTGATCCCAAAAGGTAAATTACACTAATGATAAACATAAAAGGTAAAGCGTTATTAACCCTATACAACATATTAGGCACATGATATATGTATATGTGTATGTCTATACTACAGGTACACATCTTTTCTATGGTAATTTACATATTATATGTTAATTTTTTCTTCATATAGGAAGAAATTTTAAAATTAGTATTTGAAAATTTAGAAAAACTAGAGTATTCTCCTTGCAACGCATGCAGGGAGAAATGTGTGTTTTTAATATCTTTATTTACTATTAATGGTCAACTTTTGCGTTTTATGTGAGGATGATTACAAGTGCATTTTTTAACTTAAGTTACCCCTAATTCCTGGAAAGAGAACAACTTGAAATAATGACATGTAGCATATATTAAAAAGACATATTTTTTTATATATATAATATAGATATAGATATATATAGATTTGTGTATTAAATTGACTAGTACCCGAGCATGTAATGTATAGAAAGCCTCATCAGCAATTGCAGGAACACTTGCAGTGACAACTTCAGCTCCTCCATCTTCAAGAATGGTGATGATTTCCCGCAACATGAATTTCTTTTTCAGTTCACTCACTATCGCTACTTCTAAGTCGCCTGTACCAAAGTCTCTGAACTCAAAACGTGCTATTCCTTCTTTCCTTCTTGACTTCAATGCCTCCACTCCTTCTTTTAATTGCTTTATATAGTTAGTAGCTTCATCAATCTGATCTGCGAACGACAACGTATCCTGGAAAAAAAATATACATTCATTTATATAAATATATACACACACAAAGATGCATGGTATTTCTGCATTGGTAATTAGCTATCATCAGAATAAAAGAAAGCATTGGCTCTTAGAATATAAAATTATATTGTACTTGACGGGTTCTTTACATAGTATCAGATCACGACTTTGCACTAATCTTGTTTGTTTGCGTTTAACCCGTTTCTCTTCTCGTTTACTCACTTACTTCAATATCCCCTCTTGTTTTCAAATCTTGCTTTTCTAAACGAGATTATACGTAAAATTATATTCTCTCACATATGCAAGATATATTTGATATCAATTCTCAGCAAGTGAAGTGTTGTACCATTGGCTTTAATCTCTTTTATATTAAAAAAAAAAAAAAGGAGAGAGAGAGAGGGGGAAATGCTTGAATTATTGCCATTATCTTCGCACGACCTGATGATATTTAAAGAGGTATAGAGAATGAGAGGATTCAATCTATATTATTGATATTCATCAACTACATATTTATACAATGTGTTTATACAAGAGATAATTGTACAAGAGATAAGTACATGATATTTGAATACAGCAGATAAGGATAAACCAAAGAATACAACAGATAGAGAGAACATCTAATACTACTTATCCTCATTAATATTATATTAATTTTGGAAGAGTCTATGCGATTTAGAGCACACAAATAAATATATTTCAACTACCTAGGCAAAAGTTAATCTTTTCATAGATTGATAAAAAAATTAATAAGATTAATTAATTAATTTTTAACTACTTAATAATTACCTAAATCATATATATATATATATATACATATACATATACATATACATATACATATATAGGCTGCATCACGTGTATCACACACTAGTTTTTCGCATGAATCGGGGAGTTGGTTTATCCATGGGCTGGCAATGGAATAATATATTAATTTTAGAAATACAAGGGAATAATTAGTTAATTAAACAAACTACAAGAGGTAATTAACTAATTTGACAAACCAAATAGGAAAAAGTGCAACTTTTTGAAATTATAAAGTTGTAATGTGGTAAGTTTAAAACACAGGAAATAAAAGGGAATTATATGATGCACCTGCAGGAGCATAGAGCATGGTATACCAGACTATTTGTTCAGTATTCATAAGCTGTTTGTCAAATAAAATTCACAAAAATATCTATACATGAAAATAGTTATAGATGTTTGTTTAGAATTAAAAGACTATTTATTCAGTATTCATAAGTTATTTGTCCAGTAAAATTCACAAATCATCACAATATCTATTGACAAATATAAAATTGACAAGCATCTATAAATGAAAACAGTCACTGATATTTGTTCAGAATAAAAAGACTATTTGTTCAATATTTATAAATTGTTTGTCTAGTAAAATTCATAGATCACCATAATATCTGTTAACAAGTGTAAAAATTAACAAATATCTAATATAAAAGCAGTCACATGTGCTTGTTCAAAATATAAAGACTATTTGTTCAATATTCATAAGCTGTTTGTTCAATAAAATTTACAAATCATCTTTATTCAGTACTAATAAGTTGTTTGTTTAGTATATTTACAGTTACAGGTGCATGTAGCAATGTGCACTTGCGGGTGCATGATATAAGTTTTCGGGAATAAATTAGTTAATTAAACAAATTACTGAGAGTAATTAGCTAACTAGAGAAACTGTAATAGGCAATGTAAATTTACTCCACCTCACTTTCACATCACACCACTTCTGTCTCACTTTAATATTCACCATTTGTATTTTATTTAATTAAGCAAAAATCATACATTATTTGTTCACACATCATAGATTATACATTCACAACATGTATACTATTTATCCACAAAATATACTCATGTTCACAATTACAATTACATACACTACTTATTCACATTCTATACTCTAATCATTCACAATTTGTAATTTGTTTGTTCACAAAACAAATTCTATCCATCTCAGCTTAATTTTTACTCTATTTCTCTCACTTTATATCACATCATCTTTTGTCCACAACCTGATCACTGAACGACTTGGCCCTTTGAAAGAATTTTCCTTTTGAAAACGGAATTTATAGAATGGATATACAGTAAACAAAATCGTCTCTGAAGTATTTCAAAAGTCCTGCTCTATATTTAGCTTTTCATCTGTCATAAAACAAGTTTTGAATTATCTTCACCATTAATTTTGTTCCATCAAGAAGTGTTCAAGTTAAACATTTTCTGAACAAGTCTGATTAATATATACCAAAAGGAAATAAGGCAGACATTTTTCTGAGTTTTTCTTTTCGTTTTTTTCGAAAAAAGTCTGATTATTGAGCAAAGACTTGTACCATTGGAATATAATTAAGGGTAAATGTTATCTCCTGTGATATGCGAAAGTATCACGTTACCCCTTTATGTTCCCAAAATTTCAGATCGCCCCCTTGTATTTTTTTGAATTGATCACACTCTTCCTTACCGTTAGTTAAACGTTAAAAGTGTTAAATATAAGTTTGAAATGACTATTTTATACCTGAAATAAAGTAATAAAAAAATTTTATCAATAAGTAAAATAAACCTAATGCTTATATAATAAAATACCTAAAATTCCCAATTCCCAATCCTCCACCCCCGGTAATACGAAAGAAAAAGAAAGAAGATGGTGAAACTAACTTATTGATCAAAGCTTGATATGAAGAGCATCTAATTGTATTATAATGATGGGTGAAAGTAATTTTTTGTTTGGCTTTGCATAACTTTGCAAGGCTTCAAAAGAGATTTGTTTGTAATTTTGGTGGGTGTGAAAGTGAAGAGTATTGTAACTAAAAAAATGGATTAGCTGATGTATATATACATATATATACACATATTAAAAGTAAGATGATGTTGATGATGAAGAAGTAATTTTGATGGGTGTGGAAGTGAAGATTATTGTGATTAAAAAAATAGATTAGCTGATGTATATATATATACATACACATATTAAGAGTAAGATGATGTTGATGATGAATATGAAGATGATGAAGAAGACGAAGATGATGTTGTCAAGGATATTTTCGTCCAAATAGAGGGCAAATTGGTTAAAAATTTTAGACCAATTGCGATTGCAGCGCGTATGGCTCAAATTTGACAGAAAAATTGACGGAGGGAGTTAACGTGATAAGTTTTGGAAAAGCATAAAGAAGTGATCTGAAATTTTTGGAATACAAGGAGGTAACGTGATACTTTCGCGTATTACAGGAGGGTAACGTGAATTTTTCCCTATAATTAAACTGACAGATGAGGATCTTCGTTATTTAACTCCACCAATTATCTATAGTTTCTTTATAATCGTTATTTTTTTCTATATAAATAATTAAGAATTTTGCTTAATTTGAAAATTTTACATTATTAATTCTGCATAGAAGTATTTAAACGATACACAAAGTCCACACTAGAAATGGGATAAAGTTGACACACAAAATGGACATACATAATTTGTAATTTATATTTACGGAAGTTTGTACATCACATTGTATTTATATTGTTAAGAAGCACTTTAAAGTAAAATTATTGCGATATATAAAATGTAATTAGAAGAATTTTTAGTGGAGAAATTCAGCCCTAAAACATAACCACTTAATAAAATCATTAGGGCAAAGTACCTTCCTTTCTACTTAAGAAAAAATAATAATAACTACTTAATATTGGTATACAATTTAAGTATGGTACATTAGTCATGTTTTACCGAACCCTAAGATTATAGTAATAACAGAAGACTAATTTTAAAAACTTGAAGGACCAAGTCACGTCAAGTATGAAAGAACCCTACATGCTTTAACTTAAATACTTTCTTTTTTCAACGTAATACAAGAATATAACTTCAACATCTTCACCTGAAACTCAAAAGTGTTGGTCATGGAACTATTTAAGTTTCCTTTTAATTTCTCAAGATCTCAAAAACAGAAGTCTTTCTTTCTTTTTTATTTTTTGTCTCTCTCTCTCTCTATATATACATACATTTTCTTTTTCATTTTTCTTTTTCTTTTAGCTCCCATCCCCAACCAACTCCCGGGGCCCCATACATGAAATTTGAATCAAAATCTCAATTTTGAAGAAAATAGTCTCAACCACTTAAGTTGTTCTTTAATCCTGTCTAAATATTTAAACTACGAAAGGGGTTCTAGATGTTTGAAGACCCCAACTTCCTTTCAATCTTCTAGTAAACCTACCATTTAAATATAAGACATCCATGCTTTTTTTAATGGCAAGTAAGCAATTTCATTCTTAAAAAAAAACAAAAAAAAAAGTTATTAATTACATATACAAGCAGCTAGAACAAACAGTAAGAAATCCCAAGCTGTACACAAAAATCCATGTTCTTAATGGGTTAATGTGCGCACAAAGTAGTACCTTGGATGGGTTAAGCTGCTTTTGAGGAATTAGAGAAGTAAGCTCGTGGCAGAGAGCTTTCATATGAATTCTTCGGTTCCTTTCGATGGTCTTTCTCTCCAGCTTTTCTGCAGATCTTTTATTATTCTTATTCATCCTTAACACAGATATGTATTGTGATCTCCCAAAAATGCAAGATCACGGAGAACAAGAAGAATTAACAAGAAGCAAAGGAATGAATATATAATATTGAAAATGTACTAAGTTCAAGGTATACACATGTCGTGTCAAAACTTTTTACTGTTTGTGAAGACCTTTGTTTTCTTTTTTTGGGGTCGTGAAGAGTTGACCAAAACGAAATTAGTGCAATTTATACTCGTGATTAGGTAATAACTCAAAGTCATTGGAATTACTTTCCTAAGAAGCTATATAATAATGACCTAATTTGGAATTTTATGGGGGGCACATATTATTTTGAGAGTGGGATGTTAAAAAAAATTAAGGGAACCCACATTTAATTTTAGGATTCGATGATTGTGGTTCCATTTAATCCTATAATAAAACGATTTAAAATATAATATATAGCATGTAATGTGACACAGCTTTTAGGATATGGGTGTATCAAATTTTGAAGAAGTTTCACTTTTGTTCAATTACTTATAATCTATGAATAGCGTGGTAAAGAAATTCTGCAATAATTTCTCCTTAAAGCTAATTAAACCCAACTCAAGTATAATTAAGTCGAAAATTTCAACTAGCTGTCACTCGAAAATTTCAACTAGCTGTCAAGAGTAAGGAGCCACCGCGCTTTGAGTCTTTCACCGTCCAATATTTGCAATCTCATTGTCACCTTCTAGGAAGAAGAAATCGATTTGACAATTCGGGGTGAGGACGATGATGATATCATACGAGGTCATAGCCAAGTGTGCCACTTCATACGCTTTCAGTTCAACGTTCTTGAAAAATTTTTAAAAATAACACAATTTAAATAATTAATTTCAAAAATAGCCTTATTTTTTGTTGGGTTTCAAAACTAACACTTTTGATTTTTCAATAAACAAAATCGGGTATTTAAAAAACAAAAACGTGCAAAATACACAACGCATCGTAACGGACGATATTTCGGCTTTTGAATAGCTGAAATCGGCTATTCAAAAGCCGAAAAATCTGAACTCCATAACTAAAGCTTCTGCTGCTAATCAACCAATCAATCTTAGTGATCTAGCGCTTTCACTTGCCGATAAAATCGTGTGTCGTGTAGCTTTCGGCCAGGGGAGAGACGATAATCAGAGCAAATTTGTTGAGATTCTGCAGGAAACGCTGGATCTGTTGGGCATAGTAAGTGTTGCCGATTTCTTTCCGAGATTAGCATGGCTCAACAAGTTTAATGGCTTAGAAAAGAGGGTGGACAAGAATTTTAGGAAATTAGATAGCTTCTTTGATGAAGTGATAGATAAGCATATCTTGATCCCAAGAGGCTTGAATTGCAGCACGAAGAAAATGTTGTTGATGTTATGCTAGAATTTCAGTGACCCAAAAAAAAAAATCAAATAAAAGGTGGCCAAGGAAGACCCCCCGCGATCAACTCTAAAGTCATGACATTGCTCAACAAAACCAATCGTTTATTTTTTTCATCTTCTTTGGAAGTTGAGGACTTTGACGAAAATTGCGAAGATAGAGAAGAAGAATACGTTGCCATGTGATCAACTCCATGAAATTGCATTTTCATTCTTGAACATCTTATTATGTTATCCACAAGTGTTTTGGGATAGGGTAGTCACCAAGTGGCTTCTCGAGAATAGGAAGGCAACCTTGGTAGAAATTGAATCCTTGGCGACCGGCTGCTTTTAACATTGAACCCCTTTAGATAGTGAAAGGACAAGGATTTTTCGGCTATTCAATAGCCAAAAGTATATTCGGTTATTCAATAGCCGGTTTCGGCTATTGAAAAATCGAAAAATTCGAACGGAAATTTTGGGCGTTTTCGTTTTTTGAATACCCGATTTCGTTTATTGAAAAATTGAAAGTGCTAGTTTTGAAACCCGACAAAAAATAAGGTTATTTTTTAAATTAATTATTTAAATTGTATTATTTGTAAAAAAAATCCCAACATTCTTGTTGAGTATTTACATTACTGAAAGGGCAGTTAGAGATGTCTGAAATTTAAAGGGGACCACTTAAAATGCATTTATTGTAGTGATTTGAGATGTTCCAGTCTGTATCTCTGTCAACTGTTGAAAATGGCT
The DNA here is from genome assembly GCA_028554755.1 of Cordia subcordata. NCBI lineage: Eukaryota > Viridiplantae > Streptophyta > Magnoliopsida > Boraginales > Cordiaceae > Cordia > Cordia subcordata. The sequence goes on from JAPTOF010000023.1 coordinate 7,837,651, forward strand.
TAACAGGGTGTTTGGCAATATCTTAAAAGGGTTAACCAAAGGAGAACCCCTTTCCCACCTGGCCAGAGGCCCCTTAACCAGGCGGGAGGTAAATCGAGGGATGTGCGTGAGTGGCAGCCCGACCAGGGAGAGGACCAACGGGCGTGGAAATCCAGCAACAGCCCCCGCAATATTTCAGCGGAGTACTGCCGCCACACGGACTCGATCCCGCGTTGTCAGGGTGTCTCCACCCTAATCACCTGGCCACTTACCAACTCACCTATGCCCCTGGGGGCTGTTTGGCAATATCTACTTATAAGTTATATAAACCCACTTATAACCATAAAAATAAAACTTATGTATTTAGGGCTCGTTTAGATTAGCTTTTTTTAAAAGTATTTTTTTAACAATTTTTGAAAAATATTTTTTTTTGAGAAGTTGAAAATTCTGATTTCTAAAAAAAGCTGTATTTGAGCTTTTTTTTTTTCAAAATTTCAGCTTTTTTGGAAACCGAATCAAATAATTATTGCAAATGCAATGTAACTTTTTCAGGAAAAAAATATATTTTTTTAAAAAAAAGCCAATCCAAACAGGACCTTAGTAAATTGTTTATAAGTAGAAAAAGTTGACTTAATAAAAAAAAAATCACCCCTGATTTTGTTTTTTGAGTTACTTATAAGTAATGAGGATGACCCAATAAAAAAACATTTATATCCCTCAGAAACTAATTTTTGTTTCAAAACATTATTAAGGAATGGCCCCTTTTAGTTATATTTTTAATAAATACTATTGTTTATAGGCACATATTTCTCAAACATGTTAATAGCTTATATAAGCACATTTTATACAAATATCTCTCTACTTATTTGTCATATAAATATCAAAAACTAATTTAAGTATCAATCATTTATAACCAGCTTGGAAAAACAAAGCCTAATAGGCTCTAAAATATATGCAATATTCCAACTTGTTATAGTTGTATATATAGGTTGATTGCATTTTGCAATTCTTACTGTGGCTTTGTAACCATATATAGAAAATGCAACCAAAACTACATAGCCATTCTAGACGGAGAAAAAACATATTCCGTTTCTCTTTGCTTTTGATTTATATACAAACATATAGGGCTCGTTTCAATTAACTAATGTATTTTTTCAAAAAATTTTTGAAAAAAAATATTTTTTTGAGAAACTAAAACTTCTGACTTCTGAAAAAAGTTATGTTTGAGTCTATTTCAAAGTTCCAATTTGTTTGGAACCCAAACTAAATAATATACATTTTTAAAAAAAAATAAGTGCTTTTTGCGGGAAAAAAAAAGTCAATCCAAATAAATTCATAATCAAATGTAAAAAATACACATGTACATTGTTATTAGTATAATCATCATATCAGGCAAAGTCGGGCTTCGATCTAACATCCTTTAGCCCGTCTCCTCAAAGGGGACCTAGGACCCGTTTGATTGTCGATTTTGGAGAGTCAGACTAATTCTTAAAATATAAAAGTCTATTTTCAAAAAAAAAAAAAACACTGTTTGAGTCTGAACCTGAAAATTTCATTTGTGCCTATATATAGTCAACAAAGTTTTTGGATTAAAGTTAAAATTTTCTACTTCTTTTACGAGATAGAGTTCTCAAAGTTTTTTTTCACAAAATAAAATATCCTCATTAATTTTATTATTAATATTTCTTAAACTGCATTATAACTTTTAAAACTAAATAATTATTGAAAATAATAATTAAAATTAAAATAAAATTAAAAAATTTTAAAAACGAACTATTGGATCAATAAAAATAAAAAATAATAAAAACTATAATATTAATCATTCAATTTAATTTTAATCACAGAAACTACTAAAAATAAACATGAACTTAATTTAATAATTACTAAAAAATTAATTTGATAGATTAAAAATGAATAAAATAAGTTTAAATGATAATTTAATTAAAATGCAAAAATTAATTTTAAAAAAGTGCAATCATAATTTGTTTAAAATTTTTCTTTAAAAAACGAGGCCCTATTTGGAAATAATTATCTATTTAAGTATATAATAACTATTGTATTTTAACTGTTAATAGATAATTGTTTACCTAACCAATTTAAGAAGATGTATTCAATATAAATAGTTGCTAGATTAGCTAATAAATGTATACATAAGGACATAAAAAGAAAATAAAAATACGACATAGTAATATTACAAAGAGAAAAAAAGTATATATGTATATATGTATATATGTATATATAGTGTATGCGTGTATGTGTGAAAAGAAAAAGAGTAAAATACACTAGACCTCCTTATGGTTTATCATAAGTGCGCAATATACCCCTGTAGTACCAAAAGTCCAACAACAAACCACTGTAGTGAGTAAAAGTTCTACTCATACCCCTTACTATTTACATCCCTCCTAACAATGTTAAAATTTACATTAAAAAAGACGTTAATAGCCTTGCTCTACTTTTTCAATTTCCCATCGTCGTCGTCATCATCATCATCATCATCATTTTTATTATTACTACTTTATTTTTAATTAAATTTTTTTATAGAAAAATATTTTTTAACTTATTTTCTGTGTTATTAGACATTAAATACTTAAAAAAAATATTTTTACAATATTAAGCAAATTGTAGAAGTCTAAAAATTATGTTCCTGTGTTACTTTTATTTACTTGCATAGAAATCTCAATTTTTGTGTTTTCGATATTCGAAACAAATGACTTTTTTCTATTTATTGAGCATTGGTTTTGGTTTGCTAGAAAAATTAGCATGTCAAGAAATAAGTCCTAATTAATCTAAAAATATAATTAAATACTCAATTCGATGATGACTACATCGTTGAAGCTCGAATCTAGCCAAACAATGAGGTCAAAGCTTTAACATTTTCGGCCATTAATGATCCATTTGTTTGCAAAAAATATTTTTTAAGTATTTTGTGTTTGATAACACAAAAAAAAAAGTTAATAAGAAAATAATTTTCTATCAAAAAATTTAATTGAAAATAAAATGACGACGACAACAACAACAACAACAACAACAACAACAATAATAATAATAATAATAAACGGCTAAGGCTATTAATGTTTTTTTTAATGTAAATTTTAACACCGTTAAGAGGGATATAACTAGTAAAGGGTATGCATGATACTTTTATTTATTGCAGGGGTTAGTTGTGGACTTTTGGCATTATAGAAGTGTATTGTGCACTTATAATAGATCGTGAGGGAGTCTATACATTTTATCCAAGAAAAATGAGAGAAGGTTTTCTCGACAAAGCAATCCTTGCATTTTTCAATTAAAAATTCAAGGCGATCCATATTTGTATAACAAGTTAACATATGATATATGACTATTTGACGTCGTTAGGTTGATTGTTATCTTGACTATTTTTACAAAGTATCTTAAAATATTGATATACAAATTTTGACTTAATAGTGATCAATTTCAAATAATAAAATATTCTAAAACTACCCTACACGAATAGCATTTAATTTAACAAATACATTGGTTATTGATCAATTCCAAAATTTTACAAACAAATTTCACTTTTTTATTACATATTATATATATGAATTATGTGATAAGAAAATTTTCAATATTTTTTTTCCCGACAAAAAAAATCAAGATGATCACATTAATGGCCGCGCATCCCGGACAGGTGGCATTGATTCCCTTTCTCTACATTGACTTTTGCGGGAGCCACCCCACACACGCTTGCACCGTCCAATACGAAAATGCATTCTTTTCAATTTTAGATATTTACGTGTAAATCAAATTAATCATTGTATGTTGCATATTGTCTCCAATTGGAATCAATTTGTTAGTATCCTCACCTTCCAAGAAATTAACAAACCCTTGATTTGGCCATTTGCTTTCTTTTTTTGTGGGAAAAATGAAATTATATCCTAATTGAGAATTATATATATATATATATATAACTATTCTTGAAATGACAAGAAATATGACGTAAGTGATGATTAGTTCATTAAAGATCATATATATGCAGGTGAAAATTTTAATTATAATCAAAGACCTAGTGGTGAAGTATTATATCTCTCACTTTTAATGTGAGTAGGTCGAGGGATCAATTTCCGCTAAATATATGTTACAATCGACATTTAGCCTCCTTTGAAGTGGAAAATAATGCAATTATATACCTTTTTCTCTTTCTAGGGGACTTTCTTGAAGAGCTTTCCTATTTAAATATTTAAGAAATCCACCTAGGGGTTCCTTCTTTCCCTTGGAAACCCTACTTGGGTTTTCTAACAATTTGTGATTTCCACTTCTTTCGCAAATTCACTCTCTCTAAGTTATCTATATGGTTCTAACCAAAGAATCTTGCGGTTATTCTACCCCATATTGTTTGTCAAATTAGTTACTTTTTTAGTGTATTTAAAAACTTATCTAATAACACTTCGTAATTTTTAAAAAATTAGTACACTTGGCGTTCTATTTTTTATGTTCTTTGCTCTGTTAATAAAACTATGACAAGGACTATAATGTAGGGGGTGTAGATAGCTAACAGAATTTTTTTTTTTTTTAAAAAAGTGGAGGTTAAATAACTAATTGTAAATAAATGCAGGGGGTACTTTTGTCCAAATTTGTAATCATTTCATCCAAATGTATGCCTTTATATTTGACGCAACATGCGTGATACGCATATATTAAATTGGATGGAGAATACATGATTAATAAGGTTATATGTCACCTTTTAAAAAATATAAAAGAGTTATTGGATAATTGACTAAAAATAAAGAGTAAATAGTTAGTTCAGCCAACCGCATGAGCTAACGTGTATTTTAACCTGTGGTAAAGCCGCAAATGTAACAGGGGGTGCACAGGAACCCCTTGACTTCTCTTTAAAAAATTAGTATTTTTTTAATTATTTTTATTATAGTAAGATACTAACTTACATAAAGTGTATCCCTTCCTGACAAAAATTCACCTCTGATGACAAGGATGTAGCTCCTTGTGATCATGATATGGGTATTATCATCATCTTTTTAAATTTTAAACCAAGAAAATAAAATTTTGAAGCAAAAAAAAAGTTTTAAGTTTATAATCTGTTGTACAATGCAAAAGCAAGACATTAATAAAATAACAAAAATAGAGAAAAAAGAAAGAGAGAAAGGAGAGAAAATTAAAAAGAAATAGCATAATAAGTGATTGTTTGATCACTTAACAAGAGGTATATTTGATACTAGTGGTGGCTCTATTCAATTATTTTAAAATATGAAGTCATGCATGTCAAGGTTTATACAAATTAAATATGATTTTATTTATAATGACTTATATTATTTATATTTTATTTGTATTAAGATGTTATTATTATATTTATTAATATATGTTTTCATAACTAATTTTTAAATATATATGTATATAGATATTTATAAATAAATGTGTCATCGTCGACCTTGGGTCCTAGCTTTGACACTCGATTTAGCTACTCTTTTATCAATTGAACCTAAGTTTACGTTTGATATAGTATAGAATATAATGGAATGGTCATTTCAGTTTCTAATTGATTTTTTTTTTAATTTGGTAGGACTAAATGAAGTTAATCCATTCACTTGGAATGACCTTTTCACGAAAAAGTAACATTTGGTATGAAAGAATGATATAGCATGGAATGGTCATTCCTGTTTCTATTTTTTTATTTTTTATTTTATTCGGTAGGACTAATTGAAGTTGAAAGATTCATTCACTTGGAATGACCTTTTCGGAAAAAAGTTGAAAAACTTATTAATTAGTCAACCCCAAAGAATGAGTATTCCAACTTAAGTAAAAATCTTAAGAATAAAGTAGAATAAAGAAAAGATAATTTATCCCCATTTACACTCTCATAAATCCTTAGTAATTATTAAACAAATAAAGAATAAAAAGTTTGAAAAATTTAAAAATTCAAAGTAAAAAAAAGTAAAAAGTTAAGATATAAATAATTAAAAATTAAAACTTAAAAATACACTTGTCTCTTTAATTTTTAATTTTTTTCTATCTAGAAAACAGGTTAAGTTTTATTGGATAATTAACTTTCTTTCTCTCAATTATGTTAAAATTAAATAAAATGAAATATGTTATCAAAATAAAAAATGATTGGGTGAGTAATACTATGTCCTATTGCTAATCAAAAGACTACCAAGCGTATTTTAGTTTACATTAATAAATAAAAATAATCGTCATATATTAGTTTAAAGTTATGCCAAATCAAAGAACAAGTGTGTATAGGTACATTAATTGAATTTATTTTTATTCTAGTTTAATTTGTTAAAATAATTTTACCAAACATATGAAATAAAAAAAATCATTCTATCCAGACTTTTTAATGGTTTTAACTAAACAGAAGAAGAAAAAGAATTAATTATTCTATAAACATTCTGCCTTAAATTCCATTTACATTGACTAATCGCTCTTTTCTAAATCATCCAATCATACCAAATAGGCCATAACTCATGTGTTGGTAAACTAGTGACAAATATATATATATATATATATATATATATATATATATATATATATATATATATATATATGCGCGCCCGAATATATAAGACTTTATGGAGAGCAAGTAAATGTACTAACTTCATCAAAAGAAACTTTAAAAGTCAGTCAAGCATCAGTGATCCATGATCTGCACAAAAGATCTACAAGAAGTATTGTCCCTATACAAGTTCCCACTGCTGAGTTTAGTTTTGACTTCGAAAAAGATGCAGGACAAGATTTGGTCTCTAGAACAAGTTCTGCTCCCAAAATGCAATCTTCGGTTTCTTTCTCTCCAAGCATGATACAAGGTTGCTTCCATTCACCATCTTGATCCCAACATATTTACCTGTGTTGCTCTTGTATTTCACCAAGAACCAGGGGCTGATGTCCCATGAAGCACGCCTATAAGGTCCTTCAACAGTTTTCATAATCTTCTTCCATAAACGATTAGTGACTGAGCATTCAAAGAAAAGATGATTACAATCCTCCATACTTGTACCACAAAAACTGCAGCTAGGATTTAATAAAAGACCCCACAAAATCATCCTAGCTTTAGTTGGTAAGCGGTTAAGCCAAATCAACCATGACTAAATAGCATGTTTGGCAAGAGCTCCCTTGAACCAAACCACGTTAAACCAGTCAGCATAAGGTTGTTTCTGGCAGATGATATCCCATGCTGATTCAGAAGTGAACTGCCCAAGAGGTGTACCAATCCACACAAGTCGGTCGTCCATTTGTTGGCTTGGCATCGGCAAGTTGTCAGCATTAAAAATCAGTGAAAAAGCGATGTTTTTTGATACGATATGCATGAAACCATTTGACCCAAATAGGATTTTCTCTGTTGAGCAATCTCCAAAGGAGGTGGAGGTTAAAAGCTTGATTTGCATCTTTAATCCCTTTGAGGCCCAAACCACCCTCTTTCATAGGACAACAAACTTTCTCCCATTAGACTTTAGCTTTTCCAGTAAGGGAAGCAGTGCTGCCACCGATCCAGAGAAATTTACAAAGTTCCTTTTCAATTTCATCAATAAACTTTTGAGGGAGAATAAACATCTTAGCCCAGTACGAATAAATGCCAGTTAAGACAGAACGAATAAGTAGTCTCCTACCAGCAAGTGACAACCATTTGAAAGCCCAAGAATCAATTCTGTCTCTGATTCTCCTCATAAGATCAGTACAATCCACAAACAAGAGTCTACCAATTATCACAGGAACGCCCAAATATCGAACGAGAAGTGAACCAATAGAACACCCGAGCTCGGAAACGATACTGCTTTTTACCTCCATTGGGCATGCACCAAAATAAATTTCACTTTTCTCCTTACCGATAGTCATGCCAGAAAGATATTAGAAAAGACAGAGACCTGTTTTTGATGAGGGAGATTGTCTCCAAATTGGATTTAGAGAAAATGAGAAGATCATCGAAAAAAACACAGGTGTGTGAGATTGATCTTACTGCATTTGGGGTGGAATTGAAATTTGTGATCACCAAAGATGCACTTCAAGATTCCAGGGAAGACTTCTATACAAATGACAAATAAGTAGGGTGACAAGGGCTCTCCTTGTCTAAGACCTCTATTGGTATTGAAGTGCCCACGCATACTTCTATTAATGGCAATAGAATAGAAGGCCGTTTTGATGCACATTTGGATCCACCCAATGAACTGTTCAGGGAAGTTGAGTGCATGAAGAGCTTCAATGATAAATTTCCAGCTGAAGGTGTCATAAGCTTTACGAATTTCTGCTTCAATTAAACATCTAGGCACCCCATGTCTCCGATCATAACCTTGAACAAGTTCTTGTGTTAAATGGACATTATCAGCAATAATCTCTACCTTTAATAAACGCTGATTGTGTGTCTGAGATCACCAAACCAATGTGCTGTTTAAGCTTGTTAACAAGAGCTTTAGAGATAATTTTATAAATAGTATTGCAACATGCAATGGGCCTAAAATCATTGAAATTCAATAGATTAGCCTTCTTAGGAATCAAAGAAAGTACAATTGAATCAATCTCCCTCAAGATAGTAGAAGCCCAGAAAGCAGATTTAACAGCAGCGAAGAGATCATAGTTAATGATGTTTCATACAGCTTTGAAAAAATGCGAGGTGTATCCATCAGAACCAGGGCTTTTAAAACTATCAATAGAGAACAAGGCTTCTCTAATTTCATTCTCCTCAATGCAGCTTCATTAGGCAATTTATTATGAAGAAGGATTTCAAGATTACTAGCCTCCCAAGGAGTATCACTTTGATCAGGCCTCACGAGTTTTTGAAAGTGATTGCATGCCTCAGCACCAATCTCATCTTCAGTGTCAACCAGAGAATCAGTACAGTTAAGAATAGTAGTAATGGCATTATGAGAAGCTCTTCCTTTAGCAAATTTGTGAAAAAATCTCGTGTTAGAATCACCTTCCTTAACCCAATCCACTCGTGACTTCTATTTCCATAGGCTAGCCTCAGCTTCTGAACGATGATCAATCTAATAAAGCACATTTTTCTATTCCAAAAGTAGGCTATCAGTGGCATGCCCATCAAGAATGTCCTTTTGGATATGGCCTGTTTGGATTAGTTTTTTTCAAGAAAAAGTATTTTTTTTTCTCTAAAAAAGTTTTATTAAATTTGCAATAACTATTTGATTTAGCCTCCAGAGAAGTTGAAATTTTGAAAAAAAACTCAAATATAGTCTTTTTAGAAGCTAGAATTTTCAGCTTCTAAAAAAAAATTATTTTTCAAAAGTTATTAAAAAAAGTATTTTTAAAAAAAGCCAATTCAAATGGGCCAACATCAAGCTTGTCCCTGAGCCCCTGAATTCTTAGAGGTAAATCTATAAAATAAGTGTTGTTGAATTGTTTAAAAGCCTCTTTGAGGAGTTTTGAGTTTCATGACAAAACGGAACATAGGAGATCCAGACATGGGAGTGTTCAAAATTTCATCAACAACATTCAGGAACTCTTCATGTTGTGTCCAACAGTTGAAAATCTTAAAAGGTTTAGGCTTGGGGGGGCCTAGCCTTAACTGGATTCAAAATAACTGGAGCGTAATGTTAAGGTCCTGGATTTCCAATAACCACTGTGGAGTAACAAAATTTAGATATCCATTCACCATTGGTGAAAATGCAGTCCAATCGACTAGCTTTGAAATTGAGCCCATTACCTTTGTTGATCCAAGTGTAAGCAGGGCCAATACTCGGATGCTCCACAAGCCCAGCAAAATCTAAGCAATTTCCAAATTCAATAGAACCTTGCCCAATATAACAATTTCCCAATCTATCTGTAGAAGAGAGAACTTTATTGAAGTCACCCCTAACATACAATGGCGCAGAATCATACTTCTGAGACCAATTCAGAATATTTTGCCAAAGCTTTTTTTTCTGCCTTGCATATTATTTACAGCATAAACAAAAATAGCCAAAAACTCAATAATGGATTCAATCAATTGGATGTTACAAAGAATAGCTTGGTCTGTGCCATCAAATTTAGTAACAGAAGCTTTCCTAGGATCAAACAAGACCCATATTCTACCATCATCAGAGGAATCTAGCATGGCAATAAACTCTCCAATTTTATCTTTGCCAGTAATAGATCACTCCAAATCCTCAATTCGTTCGGAGTCAGTACCTTCATGGGCTTTAAAAGGGTTGGAGGTGGATGCCTCATCTTTATTATTCCTATCATGCTAGCAAATTGCTATCATGCGCCGAGAGAAAAACGAGGTGGTAAAGTCATGAGTCTTATTGTTTGAGTTCAGACTCCTTTTACTTTTTTTTTTTTTTTTAAGGGTTAGTCCGAGGGCGAACCCCTTTCCCACCTGTGCTAGAGGCCCCATGACCAGGTGGGTTGTAAATTTGTAAATCAGGGATGTGCATGAGTTTCGGACTAACCTCTTTCCCACCTGTGCTAGAGGCCTCATGACCAGGTGGGTTGTAAATTTGAAAATCAGGGATGTGCATGAGTGGCAGCCCTGCCAGGGAGAGGACCAACGGGTCACGAACCCAGCAGCAGCCCCCACAATATTTCAGCAGGGGACTGCCACCACACGGGTTCGAACCCGTGTTGTTGGAGTATTTCCAACCCAATCACCTGACCACTTACCAACTCACCTATACCCCTGGGGGCTCAGACTCCTTTACTCTATAAAAAGGGTTAACCAAAGGAGAACTCCTTTCCCACCTGGCTAGAGGCCCCTTAACCAGGCGGGAGGTAAATCGAGGGATGTGCGTGAGTGGCAGCCCGACCAAGGAGAGGACCAACGGGCGTGGAAATCCAGCAACAGCCCCCGCAATATTTCAGCGGAGTACTGCCGCCACACGGACTCGATCCCGCGTTGTCAGGGTGTGTCCACCCTAATCACCTGGCCACTTACCAACTCACCTATGCCCCTGGGGGCACTCAGACTCCTTTACTTTTTTTCAAAAGGGTTAACCAAAGGAGAACCCCTTTCCCACCTGGCCAGAGGCCCCTTAATCAGGCGGGAGGTAAATCGAGGGATGTGCGTGAGTGGCAGCCCGACCAGGGAGAGGACCAACGGGCGTGGAAATCCAGCAACAGCCCCCGCAATATTTCAGCGGAGTACTGTCGCCACACGGACTCGATCCCGCGTTGTCAGGGTGTCACCACCCACTCAGACTCCTTTACTTGAATGCATGCTTTATTGTCCAAGACATGAGATTACAGACCTTCACAATTAGATTTGACAGCTCTACTCCTCAATCACCAACTTCCCGGTTAAAGCTTCTTTTGGCAAATTTCCACCTTTAAAAGGTTTTTCTTTTTTTCTTTTTTGGGGCGTGGGCAACTGTACTAGAGATCTATATCTACGTATATACTGAACTAGAGCCACATGCACTATACTCATTCCTACCATTTTCTACTTTTCACATACTATTGTCATGTGTCGTTCAATAAAAACCAAATTTATAATTCATTGTAATTAGTATCAATTAAATTTATATATGGTAAAAAATCAATAAAATCAAAATGATATTTTATTGTAATGTATTGATTAAGTGTATATATGATAAAAGATCAATAAATTTAATATGTCATAGGTGTTTTTATTAATTAAAATAGTACTCAATTTATTTTGAGAATTATATTTATTAGTTGTGGAAAAAATTTATTAAGGGAGAAAATATTTCTAGGTAGGAAAAAATTAAACAACATGATGACACATAACAAAGAGCTAAACCACGTGTGGACTCTGCTTTCTAACATACTAGATTTTTATACAATAATCTTAAAAAAGAAGATTATTTGTTTTGTATAAACAGTGAACATTAACATGAATTACAAATTGAAAAGGAAATTGCAATATGCGGTAAAATGGAAGGAAAAGGTAATTGGATAAGAAAAGATATATTAATATAGATATAGATTTTTAATATTATATCGTATTATATAAATATCGAAATTCATACACTGCACGAGAAAATACTCTAGTGTGTGTATATATCGCTATTTTTGTTTTATTGTACTCAATAATCAAGAAGTAAAACAGTAGTTTGTCTTTACATTCAAATGAAATTAGTGATTTCATGCATGCAATTCATGTGGAAGAATTTTACTTCTTTTGCAAGATTCATTCTATCTCGAAGTTGTAGTTGTGAAAAAAAGGTGGAAAGGTCAAATTTTATTGTGTAAGTATGAAATACAATTTAAAATAAAAATACTTAATCTTAATAAATTGCTACCAGTCGGTTCCAAACGCATGTTGATAATTATTCTCTCAATATTTTGAAAACTAACATTTATTTCCTCTGCACAAATAAATTAGTTTGACATTGATTAAAAATATTTTTCAATTGATAAATTTATTCTATTTTTTTATTTAATCGATGATTCTGAGCAATAGAACAAGGTAGGAATAAGATATAACAAATGGGCAGGACAACCAAGATTAATTCAATGACTTTATGTCGGTATACTTTCTTCGTAGGTAGGCCCAGGGGTATCCAATCGATGTAGTTGGCGGAACAAAGAAAATGACGAAAGAGAAAAATTTTAGAGAAAGATCTAAGTACCAAGAGAGAATTTTCACTAAATTAAAAAATAAAATATAAAAACACGTGCAAAGTACGGACTTTTAGAGCACTAGTACTGACAAGTACTTGCTACGCTGCAATTTTCTTCATATTGTTGTAGATGAACTCAAAACAGAAGGAATGATAAAATTGGAGACTCTTATAACATAAACTTATCCTCTATGACATGAAGATGTTGTAGGTAGTAATAAAATTGTATTTATTTCACTTCATGTTGGCTGCAATAGAGACGACGTAACAGACCACTTGAGTTTCTAAGTCCATTTTAGATCATCCAGTTTCCACAAGTCTGTTGAATTGAAAGGGGGCAGGTGAAAACCCAAATAAAAGCCATCTTTTTTTACCACCCAATAAAATATCTTCGCATAGTTGAGCAAGAAGCTATGAAAAACATTAAAATTTGACGATTTGGAACCCCAATGAAAATCACATTTGAATATTTGAGTAAACGAATTAAAATCAGACTGAAATTTCCAAATGGAAATCATCATTTACTTGTAGGGTACATTCTCCAAGAGTAGGTGCTGGCCCGTGGCAACGAACCACCAATGGATGTGAACCCCTAGGGAGTTTACTCACAATATGAACCTCACTGAACTCATCCAAACTCAGTTCATCAGTAGCATTCATTGGTTCAATAACGTTAATAACCGTTAATATCATAAGTAAGGAAAAGAGGGCTTCCGTTACGATAATTAGACTCATTTTAGTTGACTTCTTGAAAATCTAATCTTTGTGTGTAAGTGTGTATGCACAAAAGATTATCTTCCAATGTTTGAACCACAAAGTGTATATATATAGATAGATATATGTGCAAGTGTTTGTGTGTGTGAAACGCGACTGAAATTAATGCCCAGGCAAGGGCCATAAATGGCCATGCACTAAATTCATATTTATTCTGAGTCTAGAGAAATATCAGTGACGGATACTTTAATGGGTCATTTACCTGGATATGAAAATGAAAATCGTTGCCCTTGTAAAGTTTTTAACATTGCACCAGTTAAGATTAAATTAATATTTTCAGTGATAAAAGAAACTTATCATTCAAAATCATCCACATAAAATTTATAATTTTTAATGGGATCAAGAGATAGTTTAAATGTTTGAGACTCTCTCTCCCTAGACATGAGGTTCTAGGTTCAATCCCATGGGAGTCGGGGTTTACAAAAAAAAAAATTACAATTTTTAAACGTTCATTCTTTTAAAGGATAGGTTATATTTAACGGGCGAATGATTAAAAATGGTAAATGCTCACACACATACACACAAACACACACACACACATATATATATATATTTAATTAATTTTAACAAGAGCAGTATTACACCGGACATGGATCTTCTCCTATATTTCTCCTTTTATATATATATATATATAGGAGGTAAGACCTCAACTATGCACACAAACTTTAAAGATAAAATAGTAACCATTAGATTAAATTAATATAAATTACTAGATTAGTTACCAAATAAATCTCAATCATTTTTAGTTATTAGATTAAATTAATACAAATTATTAGATTGGTTACCAAATAAATATCAATCGATGATTAGTGGTGATTGATACACCTTATATAAATAGACTTATCTGCTAATCCACTTCAGAGACCTTGTGAGATTCTTTTTTGGCTTTAGCATCATGTCATGTATCATCCTGTTCGGATCAATTTGGGAGTAATAAACAACAATCAAGATCTAAACCACTAAAGAAGAAAGTCAATTGTTTGCACAATCAAGAAAGATACATACTTTTGGTTCAGATTATATTGTACTAAAATAGTATTGAGTATGAAAATTCTGACACAGAAAACTTTCCTTTTAAGAGAGTTTTGAGAAATCTTAGAATATGTTATTAGCAAGGGTTAAGGTACTTTTAGAATCAAAACAAAGACGATGGTGGGAATTAAGTGACTTTTCCAAAAAAAATATCAAGATAATTTTAGGTATTAAACCATTTGCGTAGGATTGATATAAGAAAAATCTTAACCACTCATATATCTATTCTATATTATATATAAAGCAACAGCCACTGCAATTTTTTTTGGCAAACTGGCGTGTACAAGTTCATTACATGCCATTTGGGTGTGGGACATAGCCTAATTGAATGCTGCATGTATTTTTAATTGTGATAACTATATTAATTATGATTTGTGAATTTTACGTATTAATTATATGTAATTAATATCTATTACAATATCATATAAAATTCAAGAATTCAAGTAATATATAGTTTATTAGCTAAGTAGGAGAAAGACATGATATGTAACCAAAAGTATGATATATTACACCTATGCAATACACAGAAAAATTAATATTTTTATGTTCTTATTTATTGTCGATAGTTAATTGTTATGTTTTTGTAAAATCAAATAATCTTGGAAAAAATAGATTAAATTTGATTACGAAGTATTTTTTTTGTATGAATAGGAGATAAATTAATTTTTCTTTTGCAAGAAAAAAATTATGACATGAAGACAACATGGCATAAAAAAGGAAAAAATATTATATCGCAATATACGTAGATATAATTTAGTTGATAAAAAAAATATAATGTTGAATTACGTACAAATAATTAAATTATAAAATAAAATCATTGTATGGATATGACTTTAATTAGTATAAATTATTTGTCTTTAAAAATATTGCTCAATTAAGACATGACATGAATTAATGAAAATAATTTCAAGGAAAAAATGCATGAGAAGAGGATATGTGGCATTTTTAAATATGGTATGTTTATATAATAGTAGAGTGTTTACCTGTGAGATGCATGGGTCTCGATATTTATATAATGTGATATAAATTAAAATTTACATAATGATCAAAATTAAAAAATATTTTTGACATTATTTCGATATATATATTTATGTAATATGATAATATACGTATGATACAAGGGAGAAATGAGTATTATCTATACTTTCTTCATCTATATACCTTCCTCGAGGTAATCATTAAGGCAAAGATATGACCGATTCAATTTGTTTTCTTGTCGAAGTTTTAGTGCGTGGCTGATGGTGGATGTGTGTGCTTAAAATGCTTTAACTTGAAAAATGCTTCTACTATGTTTTTATATGAATTACTCTTTAATACTACTTTTCTTTTCCTTCTCCGTGTTTCTTATATCTGTTCTCTTCTCCATTTGCCTTTCTTCTTTCCCTTAGTCCTCTGTCTCTCTTCCCTTCTTTATTATTCAGCACTTCGACAGACCTAACATTTATTTAACTGAATTTTTGTTTTATTGTGACTGAAATTTTTTTTTATTTGAGATGTAATTATTACGTTTTTATTTATTATGGGTTTGGTTCAGGGGTTCATGTGTAATGTTTATGTTAGGAGTTGTGTTGTTTTTTTGGATTGACTTTCTAAAGTTTCTAAAATGCTTTTTAACTAGGTATTTACTTGGCTTATGAGTATATTCTTGGTTTATATATCGCCATTACTCATTCACATTTTAAGTTTGAATTTTTTTATTATAGCTATTATAAGGAGATCTAATTTCAATGCTACTTTTCAGGTCATACTAGATCGTTATATTAAAAGTGCTTCACTTTTTCAAAAAATTAACTCATGGGAAAGGCAAGGTCTTAAGGTGCTGTTAGGTGATTGTTGAGCAGATTGCGGGCGCATCAACTGGAGATCATGATGTTTTTTAACTATTTTTTCCAAGAAAGATATTAGAGATTTTCAAGTAATATAGTTTAGATAGATGCATTAATTTGAATAATGAGTTTACATCTCTTATTTATCTATCTCTTTGTGTAAACTAGGGAATAACCCTGCAATGTGAGGGAGAAATAAATATTTTGAAAATTTTTATTTATAGTTGATAGCTAATTATATTTAGTATATATAACAATAAAATATAAATATATTTTGAAAATTTTAAGATTTTTAATATTAATAATATTTTTAATGAGATATTAGTAGTAATTGAATACAACATTTTAATTTAGAAGTGAAATCAAAAAAATGCATTCACATCGATAAAAATGACATATACATTTGGTATTGACCAAAAAAAAATGTAATCTACTTTGTATAATGTATAAACTGGGAATAAATTCATTAAATTAGAAAATTATTTTGATGAAGGAAATTTACCAAAACTTGAATTACCTCCCAAAATTTGGTTTACCAAAATTGTTTGATTTGGTTGATCGAAAATATGTATATGTATTCTATTTTGTATTATAATATATAGATTGACATAAATTTATTATGTTAGAAATTATTTTAATAAAAGAAATTACTTTGATGGAGGAAATTATTAATAATTAGGTGATGAGTTGGATTAGTTAAAGAATTGACACGTGGCATAACTTAAAAGGTACATAGCTTCTCTTATAATATATATAGATTTGAATAATGTGTAAATGAAATTTATTTTAAATCATTTTATTGGTATATGAGATATAAACTAATTTAGTTTATTACATATATTGAAAAATTGGATATATGCAATTGTTCGTCATTTTTATGACAACAATATATTTGTTTGTGTCTAACCGGTGCTTGTTAGACCACGAACAAAAATGGCAAATATTATTATTGCTAAGTCAAGTCACTTTTGCTCAAGAAATGTGGGTCATGGAAATTATTTGTTTTAGTAAAAAATTAAATAAAATCCATTTATAGTAACGATCTTTTTGGTAAATAATTATATCAAATTGATATATCTTGTTTCATCCGTTCACGGGAAGTATTTTTTTATTAAATACTATCTAAATTATATCTAATTTATGCAATATTAATAATATCTTTATTTATTATTATATGTATTTTATTAAATATATTCATTTATTATTTTAAAATTAAAAATTTCAAAATTTAAAAAATTTAAAATTTAGATATAAAAGTAAAAGTTTAAAATTAAAAATTAAAAAAATAAAATTTGGAAATTCAAAAATTAAAACATATAAACTAGAAACTATAAAAAAAAATAAAAATTTTAAAATAAAAATTGAAAATAAAAAACTAATTATTTTAGGTATTGAATTTTCCTAACTTCTAAAATTTTTAAATCTTTAAAATTTTTAAATTGTTAAAGTTTTAATTTTAATTTTAATTTTTAAATTTTTATTTTTTATTTTCTAAATATTATATTTAATTTTTAATTTTTTTAATTTTTCTAATTTTTAATTTTAATTTTTTATTTTCTAATTTTTTTTTCATAAAGTGAAGATACAAAAATTAAGTTATATGCCTAAATAAAGATATTTTAGTGCAAAAGTATAGCAAATACTAACATTTGACATCCATACATGCAAGAAAAAAGAGTGTAATATATACTCTTCGTTATCTAAGACAGAAAAAGTTAAGGTCTAGAATTATGCTTTACTTTTAAAAAATATAGGGAATAATGTGATATATTTTATACTACAAAAAATAGTCACCTATTTATATATTGTCCCATCATATATCAGTTTGCTAGAGTGAATCATAAAAAATATACTTATATATGAAAATTCAACATGAAACATAATTGATTTTAGAACTGTGCAAATGCACAAGATCTATACTAGTGCTATATATAAAGCAACACCCACTGCAATTTCTTCTAGCAAGCTGGCGTATACAAGTTCGTTGCATGCCATTTGGACATAGACATAGAGTAATTGAACGCCATATGTGTTTTTAATTGTGATAACCATATTAACTATGATTTGTGAATATTATGTATTAATTATATCGAGGATTATTCAGCAACACTCAATAAAGATTCCAATTTATTGCATATCACGTCTCTAATATATATAGGTCGATATTTCCTATATATGTGTAATTGGATACTTTATATTACATAATTAATTCATCATCTATCTTCCACTATTTGAAATTATCTAATTTTATTGGCTTTTTTTTAGTATGAGTAAATTGTCCAATTATCTATAGAATTAATATATAGACAGTTAATAAATAAATATTAAAGTTACATTGAACAATTTTATATCGGGATAAATATGATTTAACTAAATTTACTGCCATACATTCCTAAACTTCACTTATTTTTCATTCAATTAAAATGATTCCAAATCATTTTTTATCGGTTACATATCTATTTATATTACCTATAATGCATTCAATTGCTTTTATCTCTGGCAACATAGTGGCTGTTACACGTATTAAAGATTGCAATTTATTGCATATCACAATAGTAATGTCCCTCCTTCTACGTATTTGTATTTACGACATATCAATTCTGCATATTTCTTGTCTTCCTCACTTTATATTCTCTCTGTCGCAAGAGGTTTTCTTTTTCCTTTTCTCAATATCATGTTTTCTTTTTTTTTTTTTTGCCCCCCCCCCCCTCCCAACCTATTGTTCTCCAGGGCTAAAATCTTCATTTTTTTTTTGTAATTGTTAATTTCTTATGGCTTGATGGTGATTGAAAGAATTAATTTCTTATATAAATATTAAGGTAGATTCAACTGATAAAACACGATTATTAAACGCAATTAATGCATTCAAACCTTTTATCCAACCGATACTATATTTAATTGTTTTTATTCATAGACACATATTGGCGGTTGACTGTATTAACGGTGCCTCTTTATATCAAAACTAGAGCTTTTACTATCCATTTTTTTGCACAGATTTATTTTTTAATAATAAATGCTAAATTTAACTAAAATTATACATTTTTAATAGAAAATAACAAATTTAATCATTAATATTTTGTGCTCTGTCCACGTTTATTTTTTGTAGTAAACGTTAAACTTACTTAGGTTTGGAATTCACAAATGAAAATTACTCTAAACTTTAATTATTTAGAAATTAAAATTTTAAATTAAAACTAATAATATGTATCTATAATTTAACCTTTTGGAATTGATAAATTAATATTATTTTAAGAATAAATTCTAGGCAGTTAAATTCCAAAGTTGAAACTAATAATTTATATCCATAATAGATAATAAATGGACCTTTGAGAATTCACAAATGCGTTTTATTTTAAACATGAATTGATTGATCATTTAATTTTTATTTAAAACTAACAATTTATAAATATACATGTAAGAAATAAAAAAATAAATAATAGATAATAAATTATTTTTAAGCTAATAATAAATAACCATTGCCATGTAAGTACTAACATGATATTCTTAATACTCAAAAAACTATTTTTTTAATAGTGGATGCTAAATTTATTTGGGTTTAATCTTTTGGAGTTCAAAAATTAATCTTATTTTAAGAATTAATTGATTGAAAATTAAAATTTTAAATTAATGTTAATATATCCATAATAGATAAGAATTTAATTCTCTCATTTGAATTCTTTACTGATTAATTTTTAATTTTTCATTGGTTATTAGTTGCTGATTGCTGTACATACAACTAATTCGGTTTATTCTCATTTTCGCAAAAATAACTGTTCAGGTGTATCAATACCTACTGTACTGATCTATAGGTATATTTTTCATTCTTGCTTCATCTACATAAGGTAATATTGTCTTTGTTCGTTCTTATATTTTCCTTTTTTTGTTCATGTCCATGCATTTTTCTACTATTATTATTCATCGCTTTTCGTATATCTTAGTGACTTAGTCTTAATCATCGTCTTCTCGCAGAAGGTATGCTCATATTAGTTTTTACCTTTTTCCCTTTATGGGGATTATGTTTTTTCTTTTTTTATATTTTTGTCAGAGCTTTTCTACTCTTCAATTGTTACTATCCATGTTTCAAGAGGAAATCGGGGATCTGAGAGGTGAAATGCATTTAAAATGATTTTGATTATGTTGTTTCATAACTACTTGTGTGAGGGGGGAAGCAAAAGTGCATTTTTGTGTGGTCTATTAGTTTTTTGTTTCTTGGATTCCTAATATGATTTCCCACCTCATACCTTGAATGCAACAATTAAATATGAGATTTGGGACCCTGTAGAATTTGTATTATTTTTCGATTACATTTAGGTTGCAAAATTAGCGGTTAGAGTAACTGGTAAATATCTGAGTAGCAGATAGTGATTTGAGTAACTAATAGTTGTTGTATTTTATTTGTTATCGGATAACTATTTGGTTAGCAGATTAAATAATATGTGTTCGATAATGCAAGATGATATAAAAAGACATTGTTATTATGTTATTATGTTATTATGTTATGATAAATATAATTATTATTATTGAAATGAGATAATTTATTTTATAATTACAAATATGTTTCTTATAATAATATTCTATTACTAATATTAATATTATAGAAATATTTTCTAATTGATCGAAAAATTAATTTATCAAGAAAAATAATAAATGGACAAATAACACTTACATTTGTAGTATATTTGATATAGATAGAATTTTAAATTGATTTTTTATGTTATTTTAAATTTATATTTATGGAAAAAAATGTGAAAGTGTAGAAAGTGATTAATGCAGTGGAAAATTTGGAGAACACAAGAAGAAAGAAGGAAAATCAAGGAGCTCCTTTTCAAGGATAAAATTTGCCTAGAAATCTCACAGATAATAAACCCTAAAATAAGGAATAAATATATTAATGAATCATTTTTGGAAAAGGTCCGCCAACAATAAAACTTTCACCTTTTTATATAACTATTTTAGGAATCTAAAACTAAATAGAATTTGACTGTATCAGTCATTTCCATATAAAAATAGCTAATAAACTAATTCTAATATAATTAGGACTCAATAACAAATAACAATAGGACTCAATAATAGATAATAAATCCAAATCCTGATATAACTAGAATTGGGCTGCATCAGTCTTCCCAGGTACGAAAAGAACTCGTCCTTGAGTTTTTCACCACCATGATCCACTAAATCACCCTGATATGGAACGAAATGTTTAACTTAAAGATATCTCTTCCTTCAACTCATCATGATCGTCATCATGAGTTAGAGTTTCCAGTTGCGCAAAGCACTGGGATAAGGTTTAACTTGTCTTCTCAACTTTTATAATTCTCCATGTATAAGGTTTCAACTCATCTTCTCAACTCTTGTATTTCTCCATGTCATTATTGTTGATCAGGGAGGAAAAACTCCAGATACCAACTAACGCCTCCATCTCGTCTCGTTGTTGTTGATCAGGGGAAAAAACCTTGCTCTGATACCAACTAACGCAATGGAAATTTGGAGAATGTAAACAAGAAAGTAGAAAAATCAAGGAGCTTAATTTTAAGGCTAAAATTTGCCTAGAAATCCCACAGATAATAAACCCTAAAATAGGGAATAAATATATTAATGAATAATTTCTGGAAAAGGTCCTCCAACAATGAAAACTTTCACCCCTATATATAACTATTGTAGGAATCTAAAACTAAATAGAATTTGACTATACCAATCCTTTCCATATGAAAATAGCTAATAAACTAATTCTAATATAATTAGGACTCAATAAAAAATAACAATAGGACTCAATAACAGATAACAAATCCAAATTCTAATATAACTAGAATTGGGTTATGTTAGAGATTTCATAGTAGGTAGAGTTGCAAAGAGATGTTGAAAAGAGGATAAGGTTGTCAAAATGAAAAAATGAGACACTAATCATTACCAAAAACTTTAAAAATATTAATGTTTCAAAAAAACTAATTCAAATACTATTTTAACCAAAAACATTACTTTACCAAGTAACAAAAATCAGAGGAGGTAATGCTTTGACAAGTCAAAACATTAAACACTAGTTAAAACACTGTTACCAAACAGAGCCTCAGTATGTTACTAATTAATTTACGCTATTCATTGTTAATATTAAGATTTCTAATGCGATTCTAAAGAATGATACTATTTTATAGTGATTACGTAATTATTTCATTTTATTTGTAAAATAAGTGATAATTTGGGAGTGGCCAAATTTCAGTTTTTTTTTTTGTGGGGTTAAATTTCAATTATACATGTCAGATATTCTAAAATTGATTAAAAGTAAAGTTATCATGAGATTCTCTCATATGTTCGATACCTATTTAATGTTATGATGGATAATGATATGTCAATATATTTACAAGTGTTGTGACTTTGTATAAGCATCCTTTGAATCCAATATCTTGATCAATGATAGGAATTGACCAATTGCCGCATATGGAGTAATATCCTCCCATGATGAGACTCAAGCATCCTTTCGGAAATTGCAAAATTTGGCATAAGGCAGGGGACGTAGGGGGTTGTCAATAAAATTGACGTTTGAACCAAAAAGCTTATTATTTTCGTGGAGCTATATTTTGCATGACTAGGAGGAAGAAGAGCATGTCCAAGGAAATGATACATGATTTTTTATGTATACTTAACTTACTTATACATTGTTATTGCAACTACAAATAGTATATCAATATATTGTAAAATAAGTTATTTGTATTTCTAAACCTTAAGAATTCATGGTCTTGATTTAGATGTGATTAATTCATACTTTGTTGTTTGCATTTTGACGTTATGTAAGATTAATATATATTTTTTTTAATTTTGACTTTTTCTTTGAATCTTTTGTAATGGATTTTTTTGGGTACAATTTGCAAAGAATTTTTCACGACTACAAATCATGATTTATAACAATGAAGTTTAAACTTACCTAAGTAAATTTTTATAGTATGAATTCTCATTTACTATGGTTGTATGAGTGAAATTCTACACATTAAAATTTATCAATCTATAATTATACGTTGCAATCTGCATAACTTCTAATACTTTTTTCGCTGAACGTGTTGTTGCTATGCCACCAGCTTCAGTTGGACGAGCTGATCATCAGTTGGTTTGGCCGCATACGAAATCTGGAGTGTATAAAGTTAAGTCAGGCTACAAGCGACGTCGCCATTTTCCTAGTGATAGTCTCTGTCGCCTATGTGGTGATTCTGATGAGACTCTAGAGTTTGTCACTACTGTAACTATGCCTGGATGGTACCTTCGCTGGTTCTCTCTGTCAGTGGATTATGGAGGTTATCTCAAATGGAGTTTCTGCGCGATTCATGTAGAAATCTGGTCAATGGTATGGCTGAAAGGATAGTAGCTGATTCTGTTGCTCAAGAAGATAATCGAATTCCTGAAATAACAAAAGCATAACCAAATACTTAAAATTTGGATATCTTAATTTATTGAAAAAAATATGCAAATTTTGAAAAACAAAATAAGGCAATAATAGTTCAGTTATTTGGTTAATAACGGACACTTACTGGTGTTATCCGTAACTAACGTCACACCGAACCGAAAAAATCAATAACACAACTGAAATCCAGAATTGCTCTTTTGGTCTCTATCGTAAAATTGGACCAATGTAGTTTGCGCATTTCCACCACCTTTTCCCTTTGGGCTTTTTGTTAGGTTTGGCGTTAATAGGCCTTCGTGTGTCCAGTGCAATTGTATGGCTTCGGCATCTTCATGCTGGTTTCCTATTTGGGTCTATTGGGTTGAGACACTTGTTTAATTTGAATGTTTGACCTCTGGAAAAGTTTGCTTATCACCTGTAAAGGTAACAAAACAAGTTGAGGCTCGCGAGTCAACCCGTCTAACCCGTCAAAAAAGGGGTTAGGGTTGAGAGTTCAATGACCCACCAGACAAACGGGTCAACCCGACCCAACATGCCAAATAGGAGAGTCGGGTTGTGCCAACACGTGGGTGACCCGCGAACATGTTAAAATGACCTGTTTAACCTACCAATGTGACCTATGAACCCGCCTAATTCACTAAAATGACTCACAAATCCATATAACTCGCCAAAACGACCCGTGAACCCACATAACCGACCAAAAACGACTTGCGAACCAGCCAAAGTGACCCATTTAACCGGTAAAATAACCTCCTAACCCATCAACCCATTAGGGTCGATTTAGGGTTTTAATATCCCTAACATGTTCGAGAAATGAGTAGACCCGACCCGACCATAATAACCTACCATAAACGCGTCCACTTAACCTGCGAGTACCTGTTTACCACCTCTAATCAGTTGAAAAAAAGAAAAGAAAAATAATTTTCAACATCACTTTCCAAATCACTATTGAGTATTTTCACATTGAAATACTTTCCAGAATGGGTCATAGGATCCGTCAGATTACTATACGTCATTCCTCCACCTTTTGTTATATAATAAATCTTTACCATATACTTATTCAATATAAAATTCTTATAAAAGACGGGTAAAAGAGTTGGGGGAAACGTAAAACACTACTAACAAAATTGAATGGGAAAAGGAAAGAAATATTGTAGAGAAATTAACTTTCAATTTTGCCGTAACTAGAAAATAACTCGTGCGATGTACGGGAAAATAAATATTTTTAATATTTTTATTTATTGTTAATAGCTAATTACATTTTTTAATATGGTATAACAATAAAATATTTGTTAAATTTGATTTACCAAAATTTGAATTAGAATGATAATTAAATTTAAGTCAATTCCAAAAATAAAGGCTTTATTAGTAATTTTACTTATGTTCACTAAATTGTTTGATTTGATCTGAAAAAAATTGTCAGGTTTGATCTATCAAAATTTGAATTATCTTACAATATCTAATTTACCAAAATTATTCAAGTTGAATTACCAAAATTTGCAAGATTTGATTTACCAAAATTTTTCACTATAACTCTTGTGAATCATCTGATCATTGAACATTGACCAAATCAATCAATTTGTTATAAACAATTAATTTCACATTTTTGGATCTAAATTGGTTTCAAAGAATTTTTTGGACATAAAATAAGTTTTTATTTGAATATAAATAATATGCTTTGTTGTTTTACAATAAATAATTTATTCATAATTAAATGATGAGTTGGAGGGCTTAAGGAATTAACATGTGGCAAAACTTAGAAAGTATATACCTTTTCTTATAATATATATAGATATATAGTAATCAAGACTAATTTTTCTAACTTTTGTAACATGGATATTGCCATATTGGATACAGAGTTCTTTATTTAACTTTTTCAAACCTTACAAATGAAAAAATATTGTGAAAAACCCTTTGCATAAATAGGACCATGAGCTAAGCAAAGGTCATATATATAGCATCAATTGGTGAGACATAATATCTGATCCTTTGTTATCCAATAGCATATTACAAACCTATATTTATATTTGCATACTAAAGTTCTTATATAATTATTATACTAACAAAATATTCTAGATCTGTGTGTAGATGACATAATATTCACAAGATATTCTTATTCTTATTTTGTCACTAATAATTAGCTCTTGGTCCAACTCATGCAGCAAAATGTCATAACATTTTCATTAGTAAGGTTTGAAAAAATAATGACTTGTGTCTCAAACCCAATAAACAATGTATGACATTCTTTCAATTCCTCCCAACCCTATATATACTTCAGGGGAGATTGGATCTTCCACTATATATAAGAAAAGTAATTTCAATTATTTATACAAGACTAAACTAATCGGAATCCTTTATTTTAAAATCTAAATTCTTTATCAATGTCTTTCTTTCTCCCTTTCTATTTTGAAATAAAGGGTTAGGATTAATTTAGTCTAATGTGAATAATTGAGATTATTTCTCCTATATATAAGAGAAAATCGAAAATAAAAATGGATCCAATTTCCCTATTACTATGAAAGAGGAAAAAGAAAAATGAATGAGGAATCTCATTGTTTGGATCCCTAGTCGTTGCTCTCATCACTAAATTTTATGTCAATTGGCTACTCGTTATACATGTGAAACTTTATCATAATAAAAGCAGGGTTTTTGGTCGTCCAACACAAACAAGAATAAACAAATTAATAATATCCATAAAGCAGAAGAAACAACAAAAACCCAAGAAGCGAACAATTCCTTTATGCAACCAGACAGTATGCGATTTGGTTAAACAAATACATCATGAAAAATTGACAATAGCCGTTTGTTATTGTTCAAAGTTTTAAAGTTTAATCTATGCTCTTTTATTATAAATATTGTTTGATTAATTAGTACGAAGTATATATTAAAATACGCCATTGTTACGATTTAGAGCTTTACAATAAATCCAGTATGGTCCAGCCTAAAGTAGGTTCTTGTCACCGAAAAGAAGAATACATCATAAAGAAATAGAGCAAGATTTTATTAACATCTTGCCTTGTATATACAGTGTTGTCTAATTCAAAGCATAAAGTGTAATTGTCAAGTTTGTCAGAAACTTCAATTGAAGATTTTATTGACATCTTGCCTTTCGGCTCCATTCCTTTTTCCGATTTCACATGTGGAGTGTATATATATATAATATGTAACAACGTGTGAACTCAATTGGCAAAGACGCAAAGTGAAAATGTTGAAACTACGATTAAGTGCTAAAAGGCAAACTTTAGTTTGCCATCGGGCAAATGCTTCTTCGTTCTTAAAAATAAAAAAGAACAAAACTAAAGAAAACAAAACTTGACTTGATTCATTTAGATTATTTCAATATAATATTGAAGAAACTTCCCCACAAATAATAAACTAAATGAAAGTATTACCATAGAAAACTTCTGTGTTTTCAAAGATTCTTTTCTTCCGCCTTCCAGTAAAAGAAGAGAAAATTTGAGCCTTCCAAGGTCTTAGTCTGTGCGCTGAGCCGCCCCCCCCCCCCCCGGCGCTGGCTCCCAACACCAAAAAAAAAAAAAAAGCAGCAATGACTAACTCTATCTAGTGAGATAAAATTTAATTGAATAAATAGCATATTATTCCCTAAACATAGACATAAAATACATATCGGGTCCATAAACTTTCAAAACTAGCTGAGCACTCCCTTATAGTTTTTAAAAATATGCTCAAATGCCCCATTTTGATTATGCTGCTAAAAGAATTGACGGAATTGTAAAATGACTTCCATATCCTTATATAAAAGTAATATTCTACCGAAATTTGATATCCCCAAATCTAATCAACCTTCTTTGGATGTCGAACGGTGGAAGAATTTAATATGCCAAAAGCCATTTTTGAGACAAATCTTGCTGATGACATCTTTGCGAGTAAAAATGAAGCAGCTGGTGCACTTCGATGTCAACAAGGAAATTTGGACCATTCTTAATTAGAAACCAAAATTTTTACATTTCCCACTCCAAACAAACTACTAACAGTGGTAGATTTCATTGCTAAGTTTGCTCGTCTTCATAATTTGCCTTGTAAACAGACCTCCTGACGAGGATGCTAGCAAAGGAATTGGTTGATTTTTGTACTCCTTTCTTTTGTTTTTATGAAATTTTCATTTTTGGAGCTTTTTGACCCCCCAAAAAAAAAATTTATTAACCCCAAGCTTTAAAGAAGATGGGTCCAAGCTTTCATGGCAATTCTTTATCAGAGGCCCAAAATGATAACTGAAACATGCATTTGGTTTGTAACGGAGTGAGAAGTAAAATGGTAGCCTTTGTGTGGCATATTATTGCTGAAAAAATATACTGAAAATCTGGACAAAGGAGTTTGAGCTTTCGTGGCAATTTTTCATCCGAGGTCCAAAATGCAAATTGAAGCATGCCAATTGATTCAAGTTGGAAAGAAGAGCAAGATGATAGTCTTTCTGTCTCTTGTTGTTGTTGAAAAAGGTGTTGATAAAAGCTTAAAGCGGCAGCGCTTTGGCAAGGGTTGAAATTCGCTGTGTGTTTGTAAAACATGAAAGGATGGAAAAGGTGATTTTGGTCAAAAATAATTTTTTAAAGATAAATTGTAGAATTAGTTTTGCAGCAGACCACGTGTTGTCCAATTTTCATCAAATCATACGGAGACCTAGTAGTAGGAGGAGTTATGTGCATTCTTTTAAGAAATATAAGGGATGATAAGCTAGTTTTAAAAGTTTATAAACTAGTTATACACTTATGGTTATGTTCAGGGGTAATGTCCTATTTATTCAATTTAATTTAATGATCGGTATAATTTCAAGTTTCCTCCTCAACATGAAACAAAAAACTTGCTCATCTGTACTCGTCTTTCTGAATGATATATTTGAAATATGAGTTAAAATTGAACAAATTACATAATAATAATAATAATAAAATTGGGAGCGGTTTAAGAAAAAGCCATCCCAACAAGTGTGTTTCCTAGGATTCAAATTTGTGTTTTCCTCCTTACAAGGTAAGACTACTACCATCTTAACTAATAACTTATTAGTAATAATTGAATTACTTTAGCTTTCAACACATAATGTGTATTTAATCATAAAATGTGTCTAACTGCTGACGTCAGCAGGGTTCATATTAATGTAGCCCGGCATGAAAGTGGATTTTTGCCATTCTTATTGTGTAAAAGCATGTGTCATTTGCCTTTATTTGGTCGGTGCTGATAAGTAACTTTTTCTTAGTTTAAGCTTTCGGCTCCTTACAGGTGTTTAGAAAACAAGCAAAACGAAGAAATTTTGATCAGAATGATTGAAATCATTCTATGAGAAAGTTACACGCACGACTAGTTTTAACGCACTTCAGCTCCTTCCTCTTCAAGAATAATGATGATTTCACGCAACATGAATTTCTTTTTCACTCCATTCACTGTCACTACTTCTAAGCCGCCACAACCAAACTCTCTCAACTCAAAACGTATCGCTCCATTCCTTCTTGACTAAAATACCTCCGCTCTTTCCTTTAATTGCTTTATATAATTAGCAGCTTCATCAAGCTCATCTGGTAGCGATGACATCTCCTGAAAAATATATATACATATGTAGATCAATATAATCATTAATTAACATGACTAGACTAGAGGGTAAGGCACTTGTCCCCTTTCTCTTTGTTCTTTTCTTTTTGTGGCAACAAAATTTCGGAGAGAAGAACCTACCCTTCTACCAAAAAAGAAAATTAAACAAAAAGATGGTATTTCTGCATAGGTAATTAGCAATGATCATGAGAACAAAAGAAAGCATTGGCTCTTAGAATATAAAACTGTATTACATGAAAAGATTGTATATTTCAATACTATTTCTCCTACTTCTAATTGATGGAATCTTAACATATACAGTGTCAGATAAGCGCTTTTCACGCACTAATCATGTTTGTTTGCGTGTGACCGGTTTCTCTTCTCATTTGCTCACTTCAATATCGACTCGTATTCAAATCCTGACCATAAAATTTTAAACTAATTCTCCTTGTACCAACTAGATTTCAGGACACCTTAAACTACTTAGCAAAACCTAAACGTTAGCATTGCTACATCAAAAATGTGGAAGGATAGAGGTTTAATTTCAGAAAATTCCAAATGAATAAATGTCTAATTCATATACAAGATATATTCGATGTCAATTCTCAGCAAGCGAACGTATTGTATTATCATCCTGTCAATGGTCTTCCATTATAATCCTGTTTACATGATGAACAAGTAGTCTAGATGCACTGCAAATTGCGAACAGAAGCAGATGAGAAAACCCTTCTTTTGTTTTTTTCCCTTGTACAGGAGATAAGCTTCCAAATGACTCTCTCTCTTTCTTCAGTGTTTATTTTTTTATTTACCTCATCCCGGCCACTCAGGTAAAATGCACAATACTCCATATACTTTGAAACCTGTTGTATGGCCTTTTCCAAAAACATGAGGTCACCTCTTACTTTAACGTTTTCCCCTCAAAGTAACATATTGTTGAAATAAGTTTAAATCTGCAGTCTCCTGTATATTTTCAAAAAAATACTTTTATTTTCAGCGAATAATGCTTAAATTATAATGAAAAGAATGAGAAGATTGTGCCACTTTTGGAAAAGAAGACAGGAGTAATGTGTTCAGTTTAAAAAATGCAAGAAATAATTAGCTAATTAAGCAAACTACATGGAGTGTATATGTAATTAATTAATCTAACCAACCATAGAGACGTAATATTCCATCTTTTAAAAATTACAAAGAATAATGTAATAAGTTTTGAAATATAATAAAGTGTATTTTAACCAACCCCACTTTCAACCTTACACCATAGACTATACGTTCACATACCATAGACTATATGTTCACACAATACGGACACTGTTCATTCACAAATTATACTCTATTTGTTCACAATTATAGTTACACTAATTATTCGCATAATATATATTTTGATTACTCACAATTTATATTCTGTATGTTCACAAAAATATTCTACCCTTCTCACCTTAATTTTTGCTCTTTCTCTTGCTTCATGTCACATTGTCTTTTGAAAGAATTTTCCTCTAAAAACCTATACTTTTTCTCTCTTTAAAATTGGCAGCGGATTTACAGAATAGATAAGCTAAGTAAACATAATCGTTTCTGAAGTATTTCTTTTTTTTTTTTTTTGATAGACCTCCACTCTCATGGAATTAAACTCAAAACCTCACGCGTGAGAGAGATAATCTTAACTACTTGAATTATCTCTTAATTCCTTTTTTTTACTATTTCAAAACTCTGCTTTATATTTCAGTTTCACCCCATACAATAAGTTCTGAAATACTTCACCATTAATTATGTTCCATCAAGAAGTTATAGAGAAGCATTCGAAGTTAGCAAAGACTAGTACCATTAGAATATAATTAAACGACAGGTAGGGGTCTTCTTTGTTTAGTTCCACGCCAATTATTCTTTAATTTTATTATATTAATTATATTTTCTATATAAATAATTAAACTTTTTTTGCTTCTTTAATTTGAAGAGTTTACATTATTAATTCTGCATAGAAGTATTTAAACGACGCACAAAGTCCAAATTACTAGAAATGGGATAAAGTTGACAGATCAAACGGACAAACATAATTTACAATTTATATTTATTGAAGTATGTATATCACATTTATATTCTCATAACTACATAGGTATAGTATATTTTTCTTACAAAGCACTTTAAAGTAACATTATTGCGATAAATATATGAATATAATAATTTTTAACGGACAGCTCTAAAATGTAACCACTTAATAAAATCTCTGGAAAGAAATACCTTCCTTTCTACTAAAAAAGAAAAAAATAACCACTTAATATTGATATACCACTTAAGTATAATACATTTTAGTGCTTTTCCAAACCCTAAGGTTATAGTAATGAAGGAAGAGTGATTAAATAAATACATGGAGGATCAAGTTTAGTCGAATATGACAGAATCCTACATACTTTGACTTCAAATACTTTTTTCTTCCACTCTAATTCATGTATATTACTTCAGCTTTTTCACACATCTTTTTGTATGATGAAGGGGTTTGTCATTCATCTAAATAGTGATAGAAGGTATGGGTCTTATGATCTGCTTTCGGTTTGTAAATTTTTTTTTCTAGTGAATTAATAAAATTTTGGAAGAGAAGTCCAATAGACCACACAATGCCATTCTCTGTCGATGAGTAGCTCAACCGAAAAATAGATGATTATTTAACCATTTAGAGCCTTAATTTACATACTAAAACAATACCATGTCACTACTCAAGTTCTCAAAATTTCACAATTTCTTTTTTTCTTTTTTGTCTAAATATTTGAACTGTAAAAGGGGTTCGAAATGTTTGAAAACCCCAACTTTCTCTCAATCGTCAACTAGGCCTACTATTTAACTATAAGATAAGACATCTACATATTTTTATGACAACTAAACAATTTCTTTCTACTAAAAAAGCATGTACTAAATACAAGTAGCAAGAACAAATTAAAAAGTCAAAAATCCCAAGCAATAACAAAAACCTATAATTTCTCCACAAATTATATGTTGCTCCTAGACAAGGTGGTCCCGCGGAGTTAGGTGCTCCCTTACTTGTTTAAAAAAAAAAAAAACCACTATTACTATCTATCACACGCGTCTCTCTCTCTCTCTCTCTCTCCCCCTCTCCCTCTCTCCTCCTTTCTTTTGCGTCGTTCTTCCTTCTCCTTACTTCTCTTTTTTTCTCTTCTTTTCTTCTTTGCTTTACTAGTGACACTATTCGTCATCTCATGTCAAATAAAGACTACCATAAAATTTGTCTTTATTTACTGATTGTAACGATATGCGCTATGTCCAGGAAAACTCCTATGTGTCAATTCACCATTAAAGCCCGTTGTCTTTTTCCTCATGCCAACGAAGATTCTGACATTATCTCACTGTGCCGCAACTACTTTTTTCCCTTGTTGCGATTCTAACTATACCTCCTACATAGTCTTTAAAGTTCACCTTGACCTTCAAGTATGCATATATGTATATATGTTTGTGTTTATTGTCTCTGTGTGTGAGAGCAGTGAACAAATAGTTGTGGAATAATCAACAAATAATCAATGAACAAATAGTTGTGAGGTAGTGAATAAATAGTTGTAAAGTAATAAATAATAGTCACTGAACAAATAGTTGTGGGATAATGAATAAATAATTTATATATATATATATATATATATATATAGATAAGTTACTGAACAAATAGTTGTAAAGTGGTGAACAAATGCATATGAGTGAGCATAATAATTTTTTTTAGTTTACTGTTGCGTGAACAGTAACACGTACTATTCACATAACAGTAGGTATACAATACTTTGCATGAACACTATGCTAAAGGACCATGACATAAGATCTCTAATTTCTCTTTGAAACTAAGCGCAACTCAAGTATCATTAATTACGGGTAAAAGTCATTTTCCCCCATGCGTTTTAGCTTACATGTCAAATTTTCTCATAAAGTATAAATTTTACCCATATTCCCCCATGTCATCAAACTTTACCAAACAAAATCTTATATTAAAAAGTATTTTATATTTATTTATAAAAGTAAAAAGTAAAATAATTTGGTAAAATAATTCAACAAAAAGAACTACGAATAATTTGCAAATCATATGATTCTTATTTTTAAATTAAAAATAAAAATACTTTATTGGTAAAATTTTTGTTAACAAAAAGCTACTTTTTACTTTACTCTCTAGTTGTTATCTATTTATTTATTAAAGTAAACAAATAGATAACATAACTTAATTTAATCATTCAACAAAAATCTACAATCAAACAAAAAATAAAAATTTAATTTCAAAATATACAAAATAGTCTATTGATAAATTTTTTTTCTTACACAAGAGATTAAAGGAAAAAAATTAGATTTAATTTAAAGTCTATTTTTTTCAATATATATATATATATATATATAATAGGATCCAATTTTTTCTACTTAAACTAATGCATATATTGTAGATGAACTCAACTTTTAGAATATAAAGGTGAAAATGAAAATAGTTGTTTATTATATAAATTTTGTGTTATACATTTAATTAAATAAATATTAAATTTAGATTGAAATCTATCTTTTTTATATAAATATAGATATATGTATAAAATTAAAATAAAATTTAAAAAATAAATATAGTAGCAAAAAAGTAGAATTAATTTGTCTGATAAATAAATAAAAAGATAAAAATGGAAAATTTTCACTAAGTACAAGACATTATTTGACAATACTTGATGTGATGAGGGGAAATAGTTAAAATAAATTAAAACTTCCTGGGAGACTTTGATATTTAAGTAGAAACTCATGAGAGTAAATAGTATTCTCCTAATTAATAAGTCGAAAATTTATACTCTAGACAGTAATTAAGGAGCCACCATGCTTTACACAGGATCTTGTATCATGGTCCCTTGTAAGGTGCTCTTTTCTTAAGTATTGTACTTCTCTTGTGCATGAAAAATACGTGCTACTATTCACGCGCTAGTGTTTACGCACAGTACATATTTGTTCACTATCCCACAACTATTTATTTGGTGACTATTTGTTCATTACTCCATAATTATTTATTTACTACCCTATAGCTATTTGTTTAATACCCAACAACTATTTGTTCACTATTTTCACACACAGACACACAAATACAGACACGTTTATTTGTTCACTTGTTCACATATATTTGTTCACTACTCTCTTATACAAATATACATACATAAATACATCAAATATTTGTTCACTACTCTCTTATACAAATATACATACATAAATACATCAAATATTTGTTCACTACCTAATAACTATTTCTTCATTGACTTTTATATATATACATCAAATATTTGTTCATTACCCTACAACTATTTATTCATCCCATATGTATGCATACTTTAAGGTGATGGTGGCCTTTAATGGCGATTGACCTTGAACGTTCAAACACTACATGGAAGGTACGGTAAGAATCGCAACGAGAAGAGGAAGAGACTGGTAGTTGCAATGTGACGAAATGATATTGGAATCTTCGCCAGCATGAGAAAGAAGACAATGGGCTTTAATGGTGGATCGACGTCTAAAAGGGTTTTTTTAGACATGATGCACATCATTATGATCAGTAAAGAAAGGTGAATATTGTGGTGGTCTTTATCCAGTGTGAGATGACTGGTGGTATCATTGGTGAAGCAAAGAAGAAAAGAAGAAAGGTGAGGAGAAAGAAGAACAAAGAAAGCAAAAGGAGAGAGAGAGCGAGAGAGAGAGAGAGAGAAATGCGTTAAGCGCGTTAGCCGCATTAACTATTTACTTTTTTTTTTTAATACATAAGGAGCATAGTAGTAGCGATACATGATAAGGGGAGAGCAGCGTATAATTTATGTGCTTTACACTATCCACTATTTGCAACACATATGAATGCACACATGTATTAATTAATTCAAGAATTGGATTCTTGAATTGCAATCTTATGGATGATCACCTTCACGGAAAAAGAAAAGATTTGACAATTTGCAATTAAATTAAGCAAAAAGAGATAACAAAATAATTGTTTTTATTGAAGGGAAATTAAATTACAGTGCCTTTAGCAATCTATTATTATTGAGGTGACAATGATGAAGATGATATCCCACAAGGCCATAGACGGATTTTTTTTATTTAGCCTTATTTTTAAAATAAGCTTCAAAACTAGCACTGTTTTGAGTAGTGTTGCAAAACCAGGCCGAACGCAATCCCAAAATTTGACCGAATTCTGGGAACTTGTCAAAACCCAACAGTCAAACTCTGACAGAAACTAAAAAGGTCGTTACTAAGGGAGTCTTGGAATTCATGGACGAATTCCTGAATTTCGCAACGAAATCTTGGATTGCGACTGCATAAGTAGGCGAATTTTGGGGCTTCGTCCTGTGCCTTTTTAAACGCAAAACTAAAACCCCCTCCCCATTGTTCTCCTCTCATCCTCACCCATTTTCCTTTCCACCCAAACCCAAAAAACTCTAAACAAAGACTCAAATCCTTGGACTTTGCCATTATCTTGTAAGTTTTTAAATTTTTTTTTTTGTTTATCTGTATTATTTGTTAATTTTTTTAAGTGATATATGTTGTTTTATATATGTCGTTAATTATGTTTTGATTATCTATATGTTATTTTTTATATATGTTTTGCTTATGTTTATTTTTAGATTATGAATTTGTTGTTTATTTTGAATAACTTTTTATATGTTAGTTTTTGAAAATTTGTGTCAGTGTTATGATTTATGTATTAACAATATTAGGAAGTAAAAATTAGAAAAACAAATAGGAATTTAATATTAGGAATTGAATTTAAGAAAAATTAGGATTATTCAGAATATTAGGAATATTAATAATGTATTTGCACAGTTATTGCACTTTTCCCTCTGATTTTGATGCTGAATTGGCATAAAAGAAATTGGCTCCTAGAGATCCCCTCCCCTATAAACCCAACACCACACGCGATCAGTTTTTTGAAAATCCTGCACTACTTTATGTCCATCATTTTTTGGCATATTCCTTTTCATGAAGAGCCAATAACCCTGCAACTTTGACAAAAATGGAACTCTTTTTCCTTTGGTGCATGGTTCGTAAGAAAAGAGTTAACTTTGGTTATTGGCTTCTTTAGCATTTGCAAACTGTTCTTCATTCTAGTAGGATGCCACTCATTTTGGGATCTTTTATTACTCATATTTCCAATATGCATACTCGCTTTAGGTCACGCTTCACTGCTCTCACTAAAGCATTTGACATTGCATATCTTGATCTACCATGTTTGCAAGCCATGAATCTTGCCCGAAAGGACGGAGATATGTTTATTTTCATTGTGCAGGGAGCTCACCAGGGTGGTGACCCTAGGGGAGGAGGGGGACTCACGAAGCCTCAGCTTCTCACTTGGTAGGCCCGTCCACTTCCACGCC
Organism: Cordia subcordata; assembly: GCA_028554755.1. Lineage (NCBI taxonomy): Eukaryota > Viridiplantae > Streptophyta > Magnoliopsida > Boraginales > Cordiaceae > Cordia > Cordia subcordata. The sequence continues at coordinate 7,874,030 of JAPTOF010000023.1, forward strand.
CCAGACTATAGACGATGCTCGACTTGCTCGTATTGAAAGATCCCTCGCTGATCAATCCACTAGGCTGGCTAAATTGGAGGAGTTCATTTACGCGTGGGCACGATATTTGGGGTACCATGGTCCTAATTCGGACGCTTGACGGCCACGCAACTCCCTTACTTGTGTTTTAGGGAAGTCCTCAGACTTTTTCTTTTTCTTATTTTATTTTTATTTTAGTTTTTTTTGTCCTTATTTCTTCTTTGTCTACTTTCTTTTATTTCCGAGGACTACTTCGTGTTTTTGTTTTTGTCTTTTATTTTGAGTCTTGCTTATGCTTAGATGTGTTTTTAATGTGGTAATTTGAGTCTTTATAAGTATTTGTGTTTTATTTAGTATTGTTTGAGTCCTTCCATGTCTTGTCGTCATGAATGAAAATTAAAAAAAAAACAAAAAAATGAATGAAAAAAATGAAAAAATGACCAAAAAAAGAAATTTTGTGTCAAGTTTTTGTTTCCTTAGTTTTATTTGTCCAAATATTTTTTTTGCTTAATTGTCTACTTTGTAAATTTGGCATCCTTCATGAAAAAAAATCTAATCCCCATGCTCGGAAAACTTGCTTTGGTTGCAACGGTAAGTTAGTACATGCAGTGAATCCATCCCCATTGTTTTTGTCCCTCGATAGATACTTGAGCACGTTGTGCTTGAACCTTGCTTAATCTTAACTTTGGCTAAAAATGTGCATGCGCTAAAATTGGAAGCTACTGCTTAGTTTGAGTTTGAGAGGTACTTGCCTTGATTTAATTTTGTGGTAAAATTGTGAAAAAGTGCGTCTCTAGAAAAGTTATGTCGGGGTTGAGGTCACTCCTACAAAAGTAATAAAAGTGTGAAAAAAACGCAAGAATGAATGAAATCAAAGTAAATGCGCACCTTCTTACTCCGTTAGTCTCCAAAAGAAAGAGAAAAAAAAGGGAGATTCATTAGTAGAGCTTAAAGCCACCTGGAATTGTGACCAACTGAGTAACTGGGGGCATTCATCACAAATGTTTGTCACTGCGTAAAAAGGTTGGATGATATTCTAGGCAATTCATGAAAATTGTGAAAAAAAAGGCAATTGAAATGATCTGGCTTTCCGGAAGCTGGGCGTAGACACAAACTTAGTTTCTTTGAGGAAAAATTGCACATCAAAGCAGTGCTTTGATCTCTCTTCTTTGCATTAGCATAATCATACTAGGGGCTTAAATCTCTTTTGTGTGCTTAAATGGTATAAGGTTCATTTACATAGTGTTTTGGGTGCTAGCAAGGTGACTTGTACATGTAGTGGTTCTTGTTTTGACTTGCTGAAAAATTGGCTAACCTTTGTTTTTCCTTTCGAGTTTCTTTGAGTCGAGATGGAGGAACTTTTGAAGGTTTATATGCCTATGTTTACTTTGATGGATGGTTGAGTTAGTTTGAAGTCCAGTGGGAAATTTTGGTGGAATTATTCTCGAGGGAACTTGTGGCTATATTTTTTTATGAAAGATGTTTATTTGTCGGGATTTTCTTGCCAAGTTAGGCTTCTTTTTTAAAATCTTTGGTCAAGTCAAGTCTTATTGGAAAAAGTGCTGCAGGAATTTGCAAAGTTAGTGAACTCTTTTGACTAAAAACATTGCAAGTTGGTTGAAAGAAGAAGAAAATTTAGTTTGTCAGTTTATAGAAAACTGTTAACTTGCTTATTGTTGCAAATGCTTGAATGGGGTCAGGACTTTTACATTTGTTGAGAGGTTGAGCTTGAATGATTATGTTCCTGTGATTGAATAGAATGATAAAATTGGTAGATGAACTGTGAAGTTAAAGCTTTGATGACATATGTCTTGACTTTATTCTGTACTTTGGATTCTTTGAAGCTAGCTATGTTCACGAAAATACAGAAATTTTAATAGCAGGACTTGCATTATGTTTGGTTGTAAAACTTGGAATCTCTGCATAACTACAGTCTTGGTCATTCTTGCATGTGAATTCCCTGTTCTTAATTGTTTTCATGCTTGAGGGCAAGCATGGTTCAAGTGTGGGGGAATTTGATAAGTTCTAAATAAGTGTTTAATTTATATGTTAGATGCACTTGATTTTGGATAGAATGCTTCTTAATCGATGCTTTTAATGTAATTTTGCATAATTGTGCTTAGGAAAAGGAGATAGATGCATTATGCATGGATATGAAAGCTTTTTGGATGTGTTTGTAGCGGTCAAAATTGACTCCATCACGTGGAAAAATGTCATTAATTTGCTACGCGGGTTTGACCGAGTTGACGAAGATGGAAAATATTTTTTCTGGATTTTTGGAAGGAAATAGATTAAATATTAGAAGACTTTTTATTTTGTTGGAAATTATATTTAAGGCTTTTACCTTATTATTCTTTTTGGGCCGGGTTTCCTTATCCAACAAGGAAAATAAGTTAGGGTTTTTCTTATCTATATATATATATCTTGTATGCACTTAGAATGCAGGATAACAGCAAATTTTATATATATATATATATATATATATATATATATATATATCTTGTATGCACTTAGAAGGCAGACAACAGCAAATTTTCTCTTCATTCTTTGGGCGACATTCATAGACAAGCTGTTCTAATTTTTTTTTCTAGCCGAGGATTAATCAAGATTTCGGTTCATCAAATTCGTGAGATCTAAGTGTTTTTATTCCTTTCATTCTATTTTGATATTTGCGTATTTACTGCTTTAATAATTAATATTGATATGCGATTATTTAATTGCATGACAATAGGTAGCCAGTTAGATTAATTAAATTAATCTAAGTATAGTAGCAATCAGGTTTCCTGTATAATTACGCAATCTAAATAAGCAATTATTGCGAGAGTATTGACTTTTAGAATCAGGTCTTTCTAGATTTTTATTGCTACTGTTAGATAGATCTTATGGGCATCTCCGGGGATTTTTATGTGTAATAGGTAAGGGGATAACGAGAAAAATCATAGGGGATTTAAACCGTTATCAACTCTGTAAAGAAAGATGAGGTTATTAGGCTGAGCCAATAACTATAACTGTTTATCGAAATAGCTAAAAGTATTTTTGCATCTGTGATCGGATTTGTTGACCGAAATTGCGATAGTTCCTCAGGCTAGATTTAATTCTTGTTGATTTTCTGTTTTTCTAGCTTTGCGTTAACTTAGAATTGCGTATTTGAGTCATTTTTATTTTTATTTACGTTTTTATTTTTTGGCTGAATTGCATGCCCACACAGCGCGACCAGTGGTCTGGACAGTTTTATTAATTTTACTTTTTCGCATTTAATTCCCTCTTTTTGATTGCAACTTAGTTGATTAATCTACTTGGTACAATTAGCATAAAATACTCTCCCAATTCCCGTGGATTCGACCCTGTTTTCATCACGTACTCTATTTAATTTTGTGAGGTAAGAATTGGAATATTATTTTTGGTGGTTTCGACACCCATCAGTATTCTTGTTGATATTTTATCACATTTATTTGGATAGCCCTTATAAGATTAATCTTTGTTGGGAACACTATGCATCATGCCAACTCCATTTGTCTCTCGTCTTACATTAGGCAGTTTGATGGCTTGTCCTTGCTAGTGCTGCAGTATTCTATCCTAACAGTGTGGAACGCTACCGGTTTCTCCTCTTCTAGCTCTAGCTCCGGCTCTTTGCCATCATTTGGTCTAGCCTCAATATCCTTGTTTTGGTAGTTTAAACTTGCCATTGAGATAGCATCTTCCTCATCATCCAACTGGACATCCTCTTGTTCTTCATCAGGCTCTGACAAAATAGTATCTGCTCCAACGTAGGCCCTCTCTTGCATGCCGCCACCATGAGAGAGTCCTCATACTTCAAATGTGGAGTATGACTGTGAAGAAAGGGAAAATATTGCAAAGTTCATCGTTATTGTCAAAATATCAAATGCGCATCACCATAATAATTAGGTTTTGCATTCAGATCCGGCAAATCAATAACTTATTGTGGATTATAGACATCATCATTTTGTATTTCTACAATGACATGTGCATAACGCTGGTTCATGTCCATGCAAGCAGTCACATACATGTCTTAAATATATTCGTTGTCCTTAACTGCACTTGGGTAATAATATATTTATTGTGAGTTTGTATCCTATTTTGGGTCACAATAGCATAATTCAACTCTGTCGATGGTGGGACACAAATTGATTGTACGTCGAATTTGAGTAAATTTTTTATCTTGAGTGGTGCATTTAGACTCGTGTAGTCAAGCCGTCAATCTGTTTGCAATTTTTGACCGCAGTAATACAAATAAAGAGTAACATCATTTTCACTTGAATTCATTTTTGATGATCAATTGTTTAGATGGAAAATTTGAAGTTGAAATAGAATTTTAGAGTAAGAGATTTGAGAGATATTTGGCTCGAAAAAGGACTGAGCCAGTGGAGAAAGGGTGTGGGTTTATATAGATAAAAAATGAACTCCCAGAATTCGTCCATGTGAAATATTTTCTATCCCGAAATAACCCAACAATGACTTGCAATGACAATTTGCAGGAAATATATTCGATTCCCTATGATGGGTTATCAGAATACGGTGCAAATTTCAGAATTCATGGCGAATTCCCAGAATTCACTAATGAATTCTGGGAACTCAACTTGACATATTACCCTACCACGTAGTAATTTCATTGCAAAGATTTTTTGAAAAGGTATTGAGAAACCCTAACGAGTTCCAGGAATTTGAATTTCCGAAATTCGTCGACGAATTGTAGGATTGCGTTCGGCCTAGTTTTACAAAACAACTGAAAAAAGTGCTAATTTTGAAGCTTATTTTTTTAAAAAAAGGCTAAATTAAAAAAAATCATAGACAAGTGCGTCACTTCATAACACATTTTTAATTCAACATTTTCGTTCAGTATTTATATTATACTCAAAGGGAAATGGGAAAGATCAATCTGAAATTAAAAGTTAAGGAAACACTTCTGAAATTAAATACATTTGTTGTAGTAACGGGGGATCTGCTACTATTTGTCTGTTGACTGTTGACTGTTGAAAATATAATGGCATGAATTTTATGTAATCAAACTTATTGGAGCTATATATAACTTGAGTGCATTTTGCAATTCTTGTGCTTTGTAACCATATCTAAAAAATGCAAATGGAAGTATAACATTCCATTTCTCTTTCCTTGATTTATATACATACATATAATCAAACGTATAACTACACGCATGTATGTTGTTGTCGCTATAATCATCATCTGGTGCCGGAGTTGGAAATTTTTTATTTTTACCCTACTTTTAAAAAAAATTTGCAAAAATACCCTTGTTTTGAAAAGCATTTTAAAAATACTCGTTTCGATAAGTCACCTACCGACTATTCTCTCACGTGTTAGAGTATCTCTCGAGAAGACGATAAGTGACTTACCGTCTGCCACGCTGTCAGGAGAACGGTAAGTCACTTACCGTTATTCCCCTTTGAACGGTAAGTGTCTTACCATTCGTTTGTGAATTATTCTCCTTGACCAGTAAGTCACTTATCGAATATTTATGGCTTGAACTCCTATTTAATCCCCGCTCTTTCACTCTCGGAACGCCCAACACCAAAGATCCAAATTTCTTATAACCCATATATAATCCGCCTAGTATCTTTAATTTTCAAATCGCCCAAAATCTTTCCAATTATCTTCCACACATACAAACTTTTATACTATTCATCTAATATTTTTGTCAGTAAGAGAAAATGAATACAGTCTTTGTTCTTTTATATTATGGCAGAGAAAAAATTAGTAGCCTGTACGGTATCGAATATAAAACTACGAAGCCTGTTCGTAAGGTCAAAATAACACATGAAATATCATACAATGAATTTATTTATAGTGTCTATGAGAAGCTTAACCTGCGTTATGGCATCGACAGGGTGGAGCTATCGCATCGTTTCCAATTGGGGGTCGTACAGTTACTGTATCCATATTTTAGCGAGGCGGCAATCAGTAACAATGATGATTTGATGGACGTGTTTTGAATAGCGTGTAATGATAATAACATGCATAATGCTCATGTTATTATGGAAGTAAAGGCTGACGACGTGTACGTTCCGCAACGAAGTAGTGATTTCCAGTGTGGTTGCACTGTTCCCGACTTGAATGCCGAACCATCACATTACGTTGTTGGGAGTGACATAGCGGGGCCATCTCATAATGTGAGGGTGGACTTGAACATGGACACATTTCCGTCTGAACTTGACAAAGAAGATGAGGACATGGCCCTGAACGAGAACGATGCCTGGTACAACGATGATGACGTCTTCAATGGTAATGAAAACACCACGAACGTTAATGCGGAATGTGAGGGGCCGTCAGCTGGTGCGGGGGGACCTTCGTGTGCCGTACCGATGCACGGTGTACATGAAACTGCTCAACTTTATACTGTTAGTCAAGAATATTATATGGATAATATGGAGGAGCACAAAATGCAAATATTTTGGGATGAGAAGGAATTAGCCAAAGGAATGATTTTCCCGTCAAAGAAGGACGTGATTTGGGTGGTGCAGATGTACTCGATAAAGGTACAATGTGAATACAAAGTCAAGAGGTCTGAACTAGATTTATGGGTTGTTTGTTGCGAAAATGCTTCCAACCTTAGAAATCCATTTAAGTGGGAATTGCAGGCAATTCAGAAATCCACGCATCGCCAGTTTGAAATAACAAAGTATTGGGGCGTGCATAATTGTTTCGGTGATAAGCGAAGGGCTGACCATAAAAATGTTACCGTTGCACTGGTAGGTTATACAGTTATGCACTTCATAAAACACAATCCTGATTTCAATGTAGGTTTTGTACGCACACACATTATGGACACCTTTCACGTGAACATTTCATACGGAAAAGCATGGCGTGGTCGAAATAAGGCCATTGAAATAGTGTACGGCAATTGGGATGAGTCGTACCAGTTACTTCTACGATTTTTTAGAGCTGTCAGGGCAACTAATCCAGGGACAGTTGTAACATACAAGTTCTTCCAAGTGTCGACGCAAGGAACCAAAATTTTTGATTATGTGTTTTGGGCGTTTGCACCATGCATTACAGCGTGGAAGTATTGTCGTCTAATGTTTTCTCTCAACGGTACTCACCTGTGCGGGCAATATAAGGGCCATCTTCTAACAGCATTGACAGCTGATGTGAATGGTCAGATTTTGGGCCTGTTTGGATTGGATTTTTTTCATGAAAAAGTTATACTAAATTTGCAATAACTATTTGATTTGATTTTCAAAAAAGCTGAAATTCTGAAAAAAAGCTCAAATACAGCTTTTTTCAGAAGCTAGAATTTTCAACTTTTCAAAAAAAACTGTTTTTCAAAAGCTGTCAAAAAAAGCACTTTTAAAAAAAGTCAATTCAAATGAGCCCTTTACCGTTGGCGTTTGCAGTTGTCGATGCAGAGACAACAGAAAGCTGGCCATGGTTCCTTCAACTGGTACGAATGCATTTTTTGCATTACATGAATGAGATTTGTATAGTGTCTGATAGACATGCAGGAATATTTTCTGTCGTGAATCGTATCTCAGCTAATGGGCAATTACAGGTGAAGCATCGGATATGCTTGAGGCACCTCAAAAGTAATGTCATGAAACAGTTCCATAACCAGTATATAAAGGACTTATGTTGGAGAGCTGGTAAGGAAAATTAAGTCCGCAAACATGTAGAAGTGATGCGAAAAATTTTGGAAGTTGACCCAACACTAAGCGGGGCTAGTAAACGGGCATACGACTATCTCACCAATATAGACCGGGAGATGTGGACGCTGTGTGTTGATGGAGGTTCGATGTGGGGTATGATGACTACAAACAACGTGGAGTGTTTCAATGGTGTCCTTGTTGGAGCGAGGTATTTGCTTATTACAGCGTTAGTGTCGCACACTTTTACAAAGTGTGCTAAATACTTCTACAACCGATCTATACATGCGAGACACTTGGCAGGACAAGAATTTGTCATCCCTGTTAGAGTCAGAGAATTGTTTGACAAGTGGGAAGCAAAGTCACACCTTCATAACGTGTTCCATTTTCACTACGAAACTGGTACAGCACAGGTCGGCCGCTTGCCGGAATCATTTACTGACAGACGTCCTGTACAAGTGGTCAGATTTAATGAGAAGACATGTACCTGCAGCAAGTGGACAGCCTACCATTTACCATGTTCACATGCACAGGTAGTTGCACGCTATTTGAATGTAACGTTAGTCAACATGTTCCCGCTTGAATATAAAGTCGAAGCATATACAAATACGTACGCCAACCTATTTCAACCTCTGGGACACGTTGATTATTGGCCAGATGCACCTGCTTGGCAATTGCAACCCAATCCAGCCAGATTGCGGCACAGAAGTAGAGGACCTGCAGGGGGTAGGCGCATCTGTAATGAGATGGGTCACTTGGACCAAGTTGGTAGACGAATGTGTTCAAATTGCGGTCAACCGAGTCACAACGTTGCTAGGTGCCCTCAAAATCAAACTAGCATCACACAATAATAGTTCTGATATTGTTTGATGGGGATGTATCATATTATAATCACTATGTGCAATGTTTAAAGTATTAAATGACTTTAATGTTGAATGTGGGCCGGGATGTAATGTTTAATGTAATGTAAATGGGTTGCTTTAATGTTTGTGTAGTTTTGTCATACACAAAATTATTAAGCTGAAATGTAATGCAAGTAAAACTTGTTTATTAAAGGTAACCAATTCATATACATACATCAAAAAATAAATTACATAAATTAATAAATGACAAAAAAAATTAATTAAAAACCAAAGCTACTGTGTCCCACACCCCGGAGGATGTCCCTTCTTCGCGCGAGGTGGCTGAACTCGTTGGGGCTGCGAGGTAGCCGGGCGCTTCCTAGCTTGCTGTGGCGGTAAATCCTCAGTCGTGGACTGCTGATCCCCACTCTGTTCACCACCGCCCTGACGACCATCCTGATCTACACCCTGCTCATCATGTGATAAGGCAAGATAGTCTTCAACCCGCAATGGGGAGGTGGACAGGTCAGTCGATACTGATGGTGACATGGTCATCTGTGTCGGCTCGTACACAAACGGAGATAACATGGGTGGACGCGAGGGGGCGGCTGGTGTCGATGTAAACGGATGGATACCCTGAATAGATGGAGTATACTGCATGTAAGACGATCTAATCGGCCCCGGCTGGCCCCACTATGGGGTCTGAGACCACTTTGTGAGAGGTGGTGGATATGACTAGTAACCCTAATGGTAGGTCGATAGGGGGTACTGCGGTGGGGTATGTGCCCATGGGTATACCGGGGGCCTGTTGTGTACGTGTCTGGGCAGGCTGCAAATAGTATGACGGGGAGGGCTGGAAAGGCGTATGGGTCCATGGGTACGTCGGAGGCAGCTGAGACCACTGAGTCGGCATCGATGGCTGGGTCGATGTATCTGGTATGTCAAAATACAAGGGCATTGCCACAATGTCGGCGTGCCTAGTCTATTCCAGGGCCCGTTGCATCTGGGACACAATGTGATCCATCTCCGGCTAGAAACGTTCATATGCCAACGTTCCCTGGTTGTATTGCTGTGAGGCGCGCCGCATGTGATGAAATGCACGGCCCTATGTCGAAGCCTACAAAACATATTTAGTGAAAGGGATTGACTTCATATAATACAGCATTGACAAATACATTATGAAGTATGCCAATAACCAATGTGGTACACTTACCATAAAATGTTCGTCTTGTGCTGTCGCCATATATCCCGCACGATGAGTCACCCAAGATGGATTGCCAATTCGAATGATAGAACGGCGTTGGTACCATTGCATGTACTGCTCCAGGTGCACCAGATCTGGCCTATCCTCCACGACACCATTCACTATAACTGCCTGTACATTGCCCCAATGCCCATGCAAAGGCTCCACGTCTGCTGACTTCAACATCTCCCTACCTTTCAAATATAACTATGACACGAACGGTTCAGGGGCGTCTGGGATCGGCTGGCGCATCCCAAACTGGCGCAACACACGATCGACTCGATGCCACTCAACCAATCTACCGCATAGCAGGGGGACCTTCGTCTTCTACCAGTCCGACCCTTCCGTACAGTCATCCGGCAGATCCCCGATAATGTTCTTATACGACTGCCAAATAAACTGCAAAGTAAAAGTGCATAGATACTTTGGGTTAATACTGTTTCGTTAACATTGAAATAAAAAGTTAACATATGGTCTAAATTTGCTATTACAAACAAACCTGGTCCGGCTAGAGCTTGTCAATAACATCGCGGTAAAGTAGTAGACCCCCGTTGGCCATGTCTATAAAGGACTTTTCCATAAGGTACAACGCCCCGCGTGGCGCGTCCGGTAAGTTCCATCTGACCTCGGCAAAGTGCATCCTGCTCTGGATGTCCTGGGGCCTGGACTCAATGAGTGTGGGCCGAAAACACTCGAACCTGTCCCATACCCACCATTGCAGATATATATCACAGTTACGTTAATACAGTTACGAAATCATATGATATTTACAAACAAGGTTTAATTGACTTATGCCAAATACCTGTATCAGGGTGAGCCTGCCACACAGGTATGTCCTATCAGAAAAAACAAAGGCATTCATCCCTCTGTACAGATGTGCAAGCACTGCAGCACCCCAGTTCAATCCTTTCATAGACTCAATGTCTCGTAGCAAAAGCAACCAGTTCATGTTCCTCCAACTACTACTAGCATCGGCAAAGAGATGAGAAACTATGTAGCCAAACATCCATAAACGAGTACGTCGCGTTGCGGATGCACCATCGGGCTCCTGTTGGTAAGTCATCTCATACAACCTCTTAACCTCGGACAGCCTGTTCTTTCCAGTCTTCACCTCAATATGTGATTCACCCACCATAATGCCACAAAGATCAAAGAAAAGCCCAGCCTACTGACCATACACCTATCTCGTGGTATTTAAATACGGGATGAGATCACCAGACACGGGTAACCCCCATAAAATAGCCACATCCTGTAATGTGATAATGGTCTCTCCGACAGGCAAGTGAAATGTGTGTGTCTCTGTTCGCCACCTCTCAATGACGGCTGTCAATAAGGCATGGTCGAGTTCATGCCAACCTGCCTTATAACGCCCATAGAACCTTGCACGCAATAACTCTTCCTGAACTAACGGGTGCTCAGGGGTCTGGAACAAGTACCTGTTGCCTCGCTGGATGCGCAACTCCTTTGACACGGCGTCCCCCATCAAAATCTGCATCTTGTGGTGTGCATAATATACCAAAAGAGATGCATCCTAAGGTCTAAGGCGGACATCAATGTTGTATCCTACGATCAAACAGTTATCATGCGTAAATAATATTAAATTACATAATATCTTAAAATTTCTTATAAAGTTCTTATTTAATTCCATATTAACTTATATTACTTTTCTATTCAAATAAACTATATTCAAATCTTAATAAAACACACCATACTCCTATTAAATTGTAATCAACTATATTAACTTTTTATTCAAATGAACTTTGTTAAATTCCTAAAAATTATAAGAAATTCCTAAGGAAATTTATTGTATTTATTATTTAATAAATTATTTTGCACTTCGTATTAAATTATATTACTTTTCTATTCAAATAAACCATATTCTTGTTCCTAATAAATTGTACAATTTTCCTAATAAATTACAAACAATTATATTAATTTTCTAATCAAATAAACTTTATTAAATTCCCAGTACATTTTAAGAAATTCCTAAGGAAATTTCTTAGGAATTATTTTCTAATAAATTATATTAATTTTATATTAAATTATATTACGTTTCTAACCAAGTAAACAACATTCTCGCTCCTAATAAATTACACCATATTCCTAATAAATTACAATCAATCACACTATATTCCTACTAAATTTGAATAAGTTTTAAATGTCAAATGGGTAATTTTGGTTCTATGAAATTTCTAAAATTCATAACTTTTTCTAAAATATTTCTAAATACTATAAATCTCTAGCAAACGAAAAGGTCATACATTACAAAATTACGTTTAATACGGTTATTCATGTGCATGTCAAAAATATATATACATATGCATGTAAAATAAACAACCACACACACATATATACATACATATATATATATATGCAACTAAAATAAACACATATATATTAAAACAAATATAATTATACATAAATAGTTATAGACATATTAATGTCCCATGTACATATACTATATACATACATACATGCTATATACATTACACATATACATATGATCGCATATTAACAACACGTATATACACGTAAAAATCAATATAAAACAAATAAAAAGGCGAGAATTTAGAAAACTTACAGGCAAAGGCATTTTCTTACGCGTGGGGCCAAACTTTTTTGCAAAAAAAAAAAAGGGCTGGTGGTATTTTTTGGCTCAAAATCACAGCTGCAAGTGCGGGGAGGGGGGGGGGTTCAGCGGTGGGGAAAAATGGGGAGGGGAAGGGGGTATTTAAAGGCAACATAAACGGTAGGTCACCTGCCATTCGGGAGGTGACTTACCGAAAATATTAATTACCCAACGGTTTTTTTTTTAATTTTGTCAAATCCCGGGAAATGCGAGAACGGTAAGTCACCTACTGAAACGGTAGATGACTTACCTAAACGGGTATTTTTTAAATGCTTTTCAAAATAAAGGTATTTTTACGAAATTTTTTTTAAAATAGGGTAAAAATAAAAAATATCCGCCGGAGTTGCGGCCTCGGTTAGACTTCAACCTAACATCCTCTAGCCAGTCCCATCAAAGGTGGCTTAGGGCCAGTTCGGTGGTCTATACTGGAGTGCCAAACTAAGTTTAGTTTTAGAATGTAAAATTTCATTTTGTGCCTACAAGCAACAGAGTTTGGACTGAAGTAAAGATTATCTACTTATCCTTTTGCCGTTTGCAAGATAGAGTTATATGTTTTTTGGTGCGAAATAACCTCATTATTTTTATTGTTAATATTTCTTCAATTAAGTATATAAGTTTTAAAAATAAATAAATATTGAAAATAATAACTAAAAGTAAAAAAATTAAGAATGTTAAATTACTAAATTAATAAAAAAATTAAAGTTAATAAAAATTGAAAAAATAATAAAATAATAATATTAAACATTCAAGTTGATTTTAATAATAAATAAAGTTACAAAAAATAAAAATAAACTTAATTTAATAATTATTAACAATTAATTGACTCATTAGAAATGAATAAAAAGAATTTAAAAGGATAAATAAATTTAAAATAATGATTTTAAAAATGTAATTATAATTTCTTTAGAATTTTTGCAAACAAAATTTAAGCAATTTAGGCCTTGTTAAAAATAATTAACAATTTAAATAACTGCTAATTATTGTATTTTAAATATTAATTTTTTTACCTAGCTAATTTAAAAAGATGTGATCAATAGAAATACCTGCTAGATCAATTAGCAAATAAGTGTAAACACAAGGACAGGACAGAGAAAATAAAGGTAAGACATATTGATATTATAGAGAAAAAAATGCAATGCATAAATATATGATAGATAAAGAAAAAAAAAAAAAGAAGGAAGAACATCGAAATAAGGGTATAAAAAGGGGAAAAAAAGACTAAAACTCTAAATGCTCTATGAAATATTAATAATTATTAACCTTTCACAAAAGTTACTTCAAACAATAAAAATTATATAATTTTTAATGGAAAACAATAACTAGATAACATATTATTTTGACTGGAAACAATGTTTTATCCAACATCAACAACTAGATGAAATAATATTTTGAAACAAAAGCTCTTCTAGACACTGTTTTAACGTGTTGTAGAGAACAGTCTTGGCATTAAATTCTTATAATGGCATTTAAAGCTCTCAAGATATCTTTTGTTTAAATTATTTATATTTTAAAGGAACTGATTTTAACTAATAAAAAAATATATAGACAATCAAAATTCTAATAAATAAATATCTAAATTTTAAATTCCTTATTTCCTAACAATATTTATTATTAATCAAAAGAGACACAACAAAAGAATACCAAGATGCTAGGATATTGAGAAAACTAGTGGATTGGCTAAATAATCCAAGGTCTCGTCATTTAATTTGGCCTAATTGTATAATTTACTTGCTTCATCTACTAATTGAAAGTCCAACATGGGATTGCATTTTTTCTTCGTATGCTACCATCTGTCCCACAATGTTTTACATGTGTTCTTTTATTACATGCGCTGTATTATTTATTAATTATTTAACCTGTTGACACATGAGAAACTCTTTCATCAGTTTAAATTGATATCAGTTTTTGTGATTTTTGAACAAAAATTCATAGGTTAAGAACAAAAATTTATAAGTGAAGAACAAAATTTTTACTTACGAATTTTTGTAATTTTTGAACAAAAATTCATAGGTAAAAAGTTTTGTTCTTCATCTATAAATTTTTTATCTTCACCTACAAATTGTTTGAAAACTATAAATTTTTCAGTCGAACTAATGTCAATTCATATTGATGGAAGACTAATCCTTCTTTTTTTGCTCACTCCTATTTGGTCGTCTTCTTCAACCACGCTTCATCTCTCTCCTGCTTATTTCTTATTTCTTCTGCTCCACTCAATCAAAATTTGCACATTTCATCATGTGCTGCTATTCTGATTTCTTTTGTTTAAAAAATACACTGCCTCAGGCGTTAGGCAGGAATACTTCAGGTTACTTCTTCTATCAACAAAAAGGGTTTTCATTTTCTTCTTAGTTTTTCAAATCCAAACGTTCAAACTTATTCAAATTGTAACAACGGGAGCTACAGGCGGGAAGCTCCAACCAATACTGCCTTTGTTGGTTCCACTCTTTGCTTTAGGCAGAGGCTGTGCGCCTATAGTTTCACAATCCATGGTTTTTGCTTCAATTGCCTATAAATATAACAGGGCTGCTTGGCCCTTTTCACATTTCCATCGCAGCAATCACAGAGCACACGAGCCGCAACAACAATTGCAACAAATAGAGAATAGGTTGGCTTACATTGAGGACCTGATAAGGAATGACCATTTGGGTGCTGGGATTAAGTGAGAACTAATGGTAATTGTTTTTAAGTTTCTGTTTGTGGGAGTTTGCTTGGTTTGACTTTCTTTTTGAAGGGCAGGTATTTTGCCTGTATGGTGTTTGATTTTTGAAGGCTTTTTTTTTGCCTTTTTGATGTTCAATGTTATGACTCAACTATTATATATTTGTTTGATATGGTAATGTTACTTATTTTTCAAACCCAAAAAAAAAAATCAAATTTGACAAATACGTCTGCATATAACTTGTTGAAATTTACGCAACATGGGCAAAACCATGCGCTAGTTTAGACTATTATATTGTAGAGTTTTTCACAGTAGAACTTTAAGTGAAAGTATCGTTAACTAAAAGTCATTAATTATTTGACCTTGTATTTTTAGAAGTTGAACTTTTAATTGTTTTTATTGCATTGGGCTTCAAAAATATGATAGTATTTTTGAGAGAAAATTAAAAATAAAAACGATCTTCATATGAAATAAAAATAGCTTCTCAAACGTAACAATTCTCACATGAAATGAAAATAGCTCTTGAACGTCTTTTTCGAAAAACTCTAATTTGGAGCTGTGAAAAATCACTAAGGTTCAATTATAAAACTTAATTGGTTAATATAAAGAGTGTCTAGGATTGGACTGGACTTGGATGGCTGGGTGACACAAAACAATTTAATATGGAACTCAGATGGCCGTATGACCCAAAACAAGGATGGACTACCTCGATCTGGAGTAAATGTTGCTCGGTTACTTGCAGGATGGACTACTATGCGAATGGCTGTGCACAATGACGAGCTTGACGAGTCAGGTGGACATATGAATAATGCAAATCGCAAAAGCTGGACCATAAGCCTAGTTATGATATCATGTTAAAAATTACTAAAGTTCCATCATAAATATATTAATTGATTAATAAACAAGAGGGTGTAACTTAGTGGTAAAAGCCTTCACTTAGGATGTATAAGTCTCCAGTTTGAGTCATAATAAGCGGTCAGTGGAAACCATTATTGATCCTCTTTAACTAAAGAAAAAGAAAAAAAAAATTAACTGGTTAATATGAGAAGTGCCCCAGTATCTTATATGATATACTTAATTCTTGGAATTTTAATATGTGAAACTTTTATGGAGTAACAGGAGCTTCTAACTTTTTAACATTTTTTTAATATTAATTGGTATATGCTTACTATAAGATACTATATAAAAAAGTATGATTTATGTTGAGTTTCATAATATATTTGTGATAAGATATTTTATTTCTTTATTATAAAAAAATATATAAGGATGGATTGGTTATATCTTATAAAATAAAAAATATGATATATTTTAAATTTTCAAAAAATACATGTGATAAAATATCTTAAATTTTTATAAAATATCATTTTATTTTAATAAGATGAATATCTTAAAATAACTTCATTCCAAACACATTAATAGAACACCAAAATGAATGTGCAGACTAATGGTCTCAAACCGCACTAACATGCTAGCTGCTTATGTATTATTGTAGATAATTTTGATTTTCTTATTTACGAAATCAACTCCTGTAACCTATCACAAGCTCTTGAAGCATCCACACCAATTCCAGAAACTCTCACCTGCATAAAATTATGGGACATTATTAATGATATATCTTAATAGTTTAATTGGCAGTACTTTATGATAATCAAATATATAATAATACATCCATTATATATATGGTTAGAATTCATTTTATATTAATTTTTTTCATCTAAAAGAACCCTTAATATAAAGAGATTGAAGCATCTCTCATGTATATATATATATATATGCTCTCTGAATTTTTTGAAAACTTAAAAAGATTTTGTAATTACCTGAGCATGTAATGTATGGAAAGCCATATCACCAACTGTAGAAGCACTTGAGCTCACAACTTCAGCTCCTTCTTCTTCTAGAATGGTGATGATTTCACGCAACATAAAATTCCTTTTGAGTCCACACACTATTACTACTTCTATGCCGCCACCACCAAACTCTCTGAACGTAAAACGTACCATTCCTTCTTTCCTTCTTTCAATGCCTCCACTCTTTCTTTTTAATTGCTTTATATAATTAGTAGCTTCATCAATCTGATCTGGTAGCGATAACATGTCCTGAAATATATATATATATATATGTATATGTATATATGTATATATGTATATATATATGTATATATGTATATATGTATATATCTATATGTATATATATATATGTGTATATATGTATATACAATAATCAAAGGCAACATAATACTTTCCTCCGAAAATTAAATCTATGAAGTTCTGTCATATGGTATTCTTTCTATATTCTTTTGCATGCCATCGTTCCTATTGTATTATTAAAATAATATAATATATACGCACATAAAGTCTACATGAACACCCTTTTCATGCCATTCCCTCGATTAACTCTATACACACAATATGATGAATACTAAAAAACTTTTAAAATCGTTATCGAAAATTAAATTTTACAAAATATATAAAAAATACTAATTTTGCACAGGTTATACACTAGTTATTTATATATATGTATGTGTGCGTGTGTTTGTGTATTTTATATATATATATATATATATATATATATATATATATAAAATATGGCTTAATATATTCAGGACAAGGTAGTAATAGTTACCATGGGAGGATTAAGTTGATGTGGAGGAATTAGAGAACTAAGCTTCTAGCAGATCAGAGGGCTTTCATATGACTTCTTCTGTTCCTTTCGACAATCTTCCTCTCCAGCTTTTCTGCAGATTTTAAATCATTCTTCATCCTCAAACCAAAGCAAGATCACAAAGAACAAGACGAAGCAAATGAATGAAAATGCATGTACTAGATTGATTTTAACTGTTTTTGAAGACTATTTCCTTTGTCCAATTACACACGTGACGTGGACCGAGGAAATCGTTCCTTCTAGTTTGAATAGTATAGATGTCGTGAAACTTATGTATAGCCACTGCAAGAAAAAAAGGGTTTTGTGACAGAAAAATCAATCACTAAATGATGAAATTCAATCACCAATAAGCAGTTAAAATTTCCAACTAGCTATAGTAAATATTAATCAATTTGCTGTGATTTTTAACTGTAACTTTTAAATAATCATTTAAGATATTGTTTGCAATAAATTTTAACTGTTGCTAGTTATTCATAAAAAATCGTTACAATGGAAAATAAGTGACAAGATTTCAAATAACCATTAAGAAAATATTGTATGAAGTCATTGGCAGCCACCACGCTTGCGACGTCCACTCTTTGCGACAACATATGAATGCATGCATTAATTCTAAATTGGAGTCCCTAAGTGCAATCTCAAAGTCGCCTTCTAGAAATAAGAAATTGATTTGATAATTTGGGACTAATTCAGTAAAAATAAAAGAAAAGAAAAGAATTGCTTGAAATCACATCGTATTTAGGAAATCTGTACTAATTAATATATCGTTTGAAATGAAAAGAATGATGATGTAGAAGATGATGATTTCATAAGATGGTATAGCGTCACTTTGTAACATGTTTTCAATTCAACATTTTGATTCAATATTATATTAGCGAAAAAGGGAAATGAGTGATATGAGAACAATTCAGAATCTGGACAGACGATCTGAAATTAATAAAGTTAATTGGGGCGTCACTTTTGGATTATGTGGATAACAATCTTTATGTCGGTTGAACATAATTATAATATTTCTCATCAGTTTGACAAAGATATTTAAGTGATTTATAAGTTATCATTACAAGATTTTAGGTCAATAATTATATTTTTTTGTTACGCTTAAAGTAAGTGTATAAGTGTAAAATGATAAATTTTTATTTTCGTACGATTTCAAATGATAATTTCATAAGATGGTGTAGACAATTGCGTCACTTTTTAACACGTTTTCAATTCAATATTTTGGTGCAATATTATATTACTGGAAGGGAATTGAGAGATATGATAATTCAGAAACTGGACAGATTATCTAAAATAAAGTTAATTAGGGGGCACTTTTGGATATTTAATAATAATCTTTTTGTTGGTTGAAGAATAATTGTTGATATGGATAAAATATTCTGCCTAATAAAAACGTGCCATGGTCCAGGAGGAATGCCCCCATAGCCATGGCTGAACCCAAGGACCCTTGCTTCGGCCTTACTAAGCAACCAGTTGCCTCGTGGCCACACCACGTGGTAGAGGCCTAGGCTAGCTCTACTACCCAAGCACTCCCTGTACGAAGCATGAAGGGTGTGCGGCGGCTAGTACCTTAAGCGCTGTCATTCATGACTGAAGAAATGAGGCAAGACTTTGGAGCTTTCGTTTAGACATGAGCTGGATAGTCGAAGCTCAAGAGGGACGCTTTGGCCATTCATCAAGGCTTGACAATGGCATTATTATTTCTCTATAAGGGAGGAGACAAATCTGACGAAAGGGGATCAGAGCAATTAAAATAACAAGGAAGAGGTAAGATTCATAAGTGGTGCCTTAACACCTATAAAGACCGACTCACTCCATGAATAAGGGATCTCAACCTATTCTCTCCTCAATCTATATTTCTATTTTGTTAGATTCTAGTTCTTACATCCTTTTGAACATTAACTGATTTGAGCATCGAAGGTGAAACCGGAGGATAGCCCCGTATATTGTCTTTGTAGGATGAAACTACCCATTCCTCCTTCGGAGGGTGAAGCCCAACTAGCGATCTATCGAGGTCAAAGGAACAATCAAGCTCTCCGGAGACAAGGCAAAAGATACCCTATTCCGGTGATAAAGAGTACTTCCAACGCTTTGGAGTTAGTACAGTTTGATAAAATTATTTACCCTTCTTAAAATTAGACACTATATAAAATCACTTGAGTAGAAGGAACAGAAGACAAAAAAATGGAACAGAAGAGTCTTTGGACAAAGTAAAGTACTCACACTTGGGGGTGTTCATTGCGGAATCCTCGCCCCAATCAACATATTTTTTTCCCCAAAATAATATTTGGGGAATGACCTTTGTTCCATTTCCCCTCCCCTCCCCCCCCCCCCCAATTCACCAATGGGGAACACTCTTTGGGGAACTAGGGAATGGGAAAAATGAACAGGGATTGAGGAATCCCCGAATAACATACGTTTCAAACTTGTCACTATAAAAACCAAAAAATACAAGTAAATTATCTAGTAAATCATTAAACCTACCATTATAATTAACTACATAGACTATAGCTTCAAACCACAAAATAAATAAACTACATGGACCATGGTTTCAAATTATAACATAAATAAAGTATATAGACTATAGTCTCATAAGTCATAATCAGTCAACCATAGCATAAATAAAAAGTCCAAAGCATAAACAAAACACATTGTTTTAACAAGTTGCCAATAGTCATTCATCTCCATTCTCCATGACTTCATGAACTTTCGAATCTTAGTCATTGTGTTTGTTGGTTCCAATGCTAACTTTGATAAGTCTAAGAAATAAAAAACCAAATATAATATATAATATGTATTTTATATATATATATATATACATATATATATATAACTAAAGAAAAAATTGTAAGCGCAATATAGGATCGTATACATGAATTTACAATATAAAATTTGAAGACATAATTGATAGCGGAAGTATATACCTGTTTGAGCCATTATTGTTAAATAATTGTTGTTAAAGAAATAACTGTCACCCAGTCTAGGCTTAGATCTTCCTCTCCCTACTCTACTCAATATTAACAAATGCTTATGGGAACAACTGTTAGGTTAAGAGTAAGAGAGGGGACCTAGCCCTGTTTATAATAAATTCTGACAGTCCTACCCATAAAAGGATTTATCAGAATATATGGGCCTACGCATAAAAGAACCGTATAGATTTATGAGGTGGGCTAAAACCAATATAATTACAAAGCCCAACTTGTAAACTAGATATTCAGCCTATTTTATAAAACCAAAAATAATTAACAGTAGCTCACTTTGAAGAGAAAATTTCCAACAGTCTCCCACTTGGGCAACGTTAATTGTTTCATTTATTTTTCAAAAAATTTTTAAGAAAAAAATTTATTAGGCTGAATAGAAAACAGAATGTGGCCACAATTTTTAAAATATTCTAATTCACAAGATTACACCTCGAGCGCATATCTGGACCAATAAGATTGTCAAACATCGAATCATGGCAGTCATAGTGTTCCATATTGACACAAGACTTTCCATAGTTACAAATGTCATCTAACCTTATCGTCATGGACCAAACATACGGCAGTGTAGCAAGAAACTAGCACCAATATGTGATCAAAATGTGCTATTTCTTTGTCAGTCCTCGACATGGTTTCTCCAATATCGGCATTTAAAGCCAGAGAAATTTATTATTCTTATCCTTACAAAATATCATTCAATATGCTAGAGGAAAGAACATATATCCTCACAAAATGACATTCAACAAGCCAGAGGATAAATTATTCTCAACCTCACAAAATGGCGATCAACATGCCAGAGGTAAAAATACATATCTTCAAACAAAATGTGTCCTTATGGTGATATTAGACTCAATAGGGGATCTTATCGTAATGGACACTAAACATAAGATCCTCAACAAAATATAAAAATGAGTAATCACAATATACAATTATGTTGTAAACTATAAAACAACGTGCTATTGTACGAATGCACTAATGTGCAAAGCAAAACATAAAATAATGGGAACATCCAACGGTACATGATGATATAAAGCTCCTACTAGACAATAGCATAAAAAAGATTGTAAAATACTCATATTCCTAAAATGTTTCAAAAAAAAAAAAAATCATAAGTCAAAGACCCTTGGACGAGGAGTCAATTAATACGTCATCACTAGCAATTCGTTCTATATGAATGCCATCATTTTTGACAAAGTCTCTGACTACCAAGAACTTGATTTCTATATGCTTGCAAGCTTTAATTTTCTTATTATTCTTTGAGAATAGAACAACAACTCTATTATCACAATAGATCTAGTAACATAATTTATAATTCTCAAAACTAGATATCATGTTCTTAAAACATATAGCAGGAGATGAGGCATCATAACAAGCCACAAATTGACAAAGTTGAATAGGCATTAAGCTGTTATTTTGCACTCTTCCAAGACATGGCCTCTCCAGCTAACACAAAGATATACTCAAAAGTAGATTTTCAATCATCTAAGCATCCAACATAGTCAGAGTTAGAATATCCAACCAACTTTAGATAATCTACTTTATAACAAACAAGCGTATAATTTTTGGTCTTTTGTAGGTATTTTATTACCTAATTAGCAACAACCTAATAATTCATTCCAGGATTTATTATCAACCAAAACTCTTATCACAAAAGTGATATCAAGTCTAGTGCAAACCAGATCATACAATAGGCTCTCAACAGCACTAGCACAAGGTATATCTTTTATAGAATCTCTCTTTATATCATTTTGAGGATATTGCTTTAATTTGAATTGATCACCTTTTACAATAAATGCACACAAGACTTACAATCCTTTACACCGAAAAAGTTCTAAAAACTCAATTAATGTAAGATTTCATAAAAGATTCAAAAATTCCAAGAAACCTATTTCAACAAAACTTAGTGCCAAGAGCAAAAGAAACATTCTCAAGATCTTTCATATCGAAAGACTTAAGTAAATATTGTTTTGTCTCATGGAGTATACCCAAGTCATATATAACTAGCAAAATATCATCAACATGCAATATTAGGAAGACAAATTTACTCCCACTGATCTTGAAATATATACATGGATCAATTCTATTTTCCTCAAAGTAATAAGAAGTTACTATTTCATCAAACTTCAAATATTCATTACTTTGAGGCCTGATTCAAAACCATAAATGGATTTTCTAAGTCTATGAGCCATGTTATCCTTACCAGTAATAGTAAACCCTTAGACTATTTCATATAAACTTATAGATATATATCACTATTAAGGAAAACTATTTTCACATTCATAGGAGCCATTAATAGCTTAAAGAATATTTTATAGAAACATGTGAAAAAGATTTCATTGTAATCTATGCATTTTCTTTGGGTAAAGCCTTTTGTAACTAATCTCACCTTTCACTTCTCAATCTTCTTTAGGAGATCTCTCTTGGTCTTGAAAACCCATTTGCAACCAATAAAATTATCTCCTTTAAGAAGATCAACAAGTTTCCAAATTCATTTTCATCATAGGTTGTATTTCATCTCTCATAACATTCAAGTAAATGAGATAATTATTATAGATGGAAGGTCTCTTTTCTCTAATAGACCTTTTGAAATATTGTTCATCATTAGTCTCATGAGATTGTGAGCTCTCAACATGTAAATTGTCATTAGCTGTAACATGATCATCTATTATAAGGTACTCACTAATATCTTGTCTCTCAATGTGAGTAAAATACCAGCTTGACTACTTATTAGTAGTGAAATGAGACAATTTCTCTATCATTATCCCTAGCAGTAGGTTGAAGACATACAACATTACCAACATCCAATTATAAGAATTTGGGCATTTGAGATTTGACAATCTTAGAAACACATGTAGGAGAGCAAAATGTATATCATTAAAATGAGCCAAATACCCAATGAAATAACGAATAGTCTTAGGGTCAGTGGTCAGTGGTTTTTTATTTGAAAATCCTTACTTAAGCAAGACAACCCCAAATAGAAAACCGGTCAAACTGGGTTTCTTCCTAACCAAAATTCGAAAAATGAGCCTTAGGGACAAACTTGTTAGGAACATGGTTAAGTATTTAACAAGAAATTTTAATGGCTTCACTGCAAAGGTACTCTAGTAGGTAAGTAACACTTATCATGCTTCTTATCATATTCGTAAAGGTGTATTTTCACCTTTTGATCACACTATTTTACTCAGGGATAGTAGACATAGTATACTAGGCAACAATCCCATAATTCTATAAGTACTTGGTAAACAACCATATATATTGTTCGGAGATCCAAGCCTACCATAGTACTCACATTTTCTGTCAAATCCAACAATTTTGATAACCTGCCCAAGTTGTTTTTCTACCTTTGTCTTAAAAAATTTTAAATTTCTCAATAGCGTCAGATTTCTCTTTAATTAGATAGAGGTATCTATAACGAGAAAAAATCATCAATAAATGTAACAAAATATTTGTTACCACACAATATAACAGAACAAGGTCCAGTAGTATCTATGTTTATCACTTTTTTTAAAAAAAAAAAAACAAAACTACGAGTAGCATATTTGTTTTAACTTTAGTACGCTTACCCTTATACACCCAATATAAGTTTTAAGATCATCAAAAATTCAAAGAAGGTAAAATCTCACTGTTAATGAGTCTTTCAACTCTTTCTCTAGAAATATGACCTAACCTTTTATGTCATAGCAAAAAAAAAAAATTCTTTACTTATACTCCTTTTAGAAGCAAAATTTTTTGTATGAAAAAGTTCACAAGAACTTCATGTGAATAAACACAATTGGTATAAACTATTTGATAAAATATGTTCATCAACAATTTTGGAATTGAAAAAAACAATTGTACTTGGTCATTTCTAAAGTGAAAATCATAACCAATCTTGTCTTAAAAAAAAAGAAATCAAGTTCTGTCTAAAATATGACATCTAGAAAACATTTTCTAAATAAGTTCAAAACTAATTTTTAAATACAGACTAACAGTCCCAATGTAAGACTTTAATTCACTTACCCCTCATCTATTTTCTCTTTCTTTAACCAAAAATTGAACTTGTGCAATGAGCTCTTTTATAACCTTATAAAAATAAGAGTTCTTATCAAACTTACTGATAGCAAACTTGGGACCTCTTATATTGTGATTTTAATCTATGATCCAGTTCTAACCTTTACCACCTTTTTTTAAAACCATGACCTCTGTTAGGAACATAACCCTTAGAATTCGAGGTACTAACGTTATAAGAATAGGGCTTAAGATTGGAAACAAAATATACAACCTTTGGGTTTCTACTCTTAATTTTGTGTTCCTCAGTAACATAATGGGTAATTTTTTTATCATCGATATTCCAAGATTCCTTGGTATTTCTCTCCTATAGCTATTAAGAGTTCTTTTACATTCTTAATTCAAGACAAGCCATTCAATAAATACTCAGTTATGGTCTCTTCATAGTCACTAAGCAAGACAGTTAGATCTCTCCTATTGCAATTATATTACCCTTTATTTATTACCATTTTTATCAACCAAAGTGGCATGTGCATCAAATGTAATGTCAAGTCAGTATTGACTATACTCAAATAAAACCCAATATTTGCTTTCATTTCATGATGGTTTTATCTATTCAAGATATCTAAGTAATGATTGTTCAAAGTAAATGAAACAATCCAAAATGCAATACCAATAAAGATTATGCATACATACTATATTACAAGAGTAAGCATTATAAACAAAAGAGTCCAAGCACATCGTTGTCATATCTGCCTTTGGGCAAATAATTCAACATGTAAATAGGCGCGCTTTTAACATAAAGTAATACATATAAGATCACCTCACTGAAAGAAAAAATAACCATCTTTAGGCAATTGAACTCCTTAACAGCATTGTAATCTTGGTCCATACTTTATGTTTATGCTACCGGGCTAAAGTCATATAATGATTTCCTTTGGGAAAACATTGCCCACTTTACCATGGTAGTTTCCCAAACAAAACGAGAAAAGCCATAGATTTAATTGAGCAAATCACTTTGGTGAATTTGCCTACTTAAATTTATGCTATCAACTCATTGGGAAAAAATTAATGCTTAACTTTAATCACAAAATGCTATGTATGCGATTGACCACACAATATGAAACAATTCAATATAACATGTCTCAGTGATCAATTTAAAATTGCATTCTTCAACAAATTTCACGAGCACATATTAATAATCTAGCAATAGGAGATATATAAAATTTCAAATTGAATAAAGAAAATAAATATTTTCATTAAATTCAGAAGACTAAAGAAAACTTCTAGATCAAATCTTTCTTTATAAAACACAGAAATTGCCACAGAAGAAAACATAAAATTTCAATGTTTAATTAAATTTATTTTCATAACAAAGCTAAAACAATTGTTATTGGTGCCAAAACCAAATATTAACTTGATCCAATGGTAACTCGCTTAGCAATAAAATTCTATTATATTTGCAAAAGCAAATAGATGATGACACTTGCACTTAAAAAGTGTCCTAAGGACTGGTTATAGTAAATCAATTAATGATATATTAATTGATTTAATTCTTTAAAAGGAATAAGACATAAGCAATAATTATAAAATATCCATTGCAAGAATATCTCACCATTAATGACGCATTTTAGGGCATAACAAAATATATTTCAGTTTGTCAATATACAATCAAACTGAGAATTAAAAAAGGAAACTAATAATAATAATAATAATAATAATAATAATAATAATAATAATAATAATAATAATAATAATAATAATAATAATTATTATTATTATTATTATTATTATTATTATTATTATTTTAACAAGCCCCAAATGCGTATGCCATATGTACATATATTTATTTATATAATAATGGCTGAAAAAAAAAACTCAGCCATAATGGTTTTTTTTTTTCCTTCTCAAAAGATATATATATACATACACAAAATTTAACATTTTAAATTAAATTTAATTCCATAGTAGCAAAAGCATTGTTTGGTAAATATAAAATATGCAATGCTATATCTTTGGTAAGAAAAACCTTTAGCCAAACAAGACCTTCCCAACTTAAAAATAAGGGCTCTGTTTGGTTATGCAAATAATCCAAAGACCAAAAAGCTAAATAAACTAAGTTTTGCCAAACGTAACCCTTTCTAGCTTAAAACACAAAGGCCTTGTTTGGTTGCACTTATATATAACAAAAAACCTAAATATCCCAAAAGGACAATTTGCCAAACACATCTCTTACCAATTTAAAATAAGATTCTGTTTGGCTATGCTTATTAATTGTAAAGTTTAATCACCCAAAGTCTTATTTACCAAACATGGCCCTTCCACCTCTAAAACGGGCAAATACAAAGTATGTTTAGAGCCAAAACGAAAACCCATGTTATAAAAAGCCCGAATCTAATTCGACTTTTGTAATCAAATAATCTAATCCTAGTCCTTTTCACCTAGAAATTCAAATTCAACATCAATTTCACCAGAAAAAGTTAAATTCTTTGCTAGATTATACAAATAGTTTTTTTTGTTTATTTATTAAAAATCAAAAAAATCGCAAAAATTTAAAACATGGGACCAAAACATAGGTCTTCAAAAACACAAATCAAATCATGAATATTCCATTTTTTATTTAAAAAAATAGCTATTTTCTTGATGTGAGTGGCTATTGGCTTTCTCTGAATAATTCAATGAAAAAACTCAAAAATTAAAATAGATCATAAATCAAGAACGACCAAGGAGAGTTCTACGAAAGCACTCAATCAATTTTATAAAATAAAATTTAATAATAATATAAAACAATCATCAACAACTTTCATAGTCTATATATGCTCAAACAAGTATTCCAATTTTTCTTAAAAAAAAAATACATGTAAATCCATGTATAAGTGGCTCTTATGTCACATGTAAGCACAATATAGGATCGTATACATGAATTTACAATATAAAATTTGAAGACATAATTGTTAGCGGAAGTACATACCTGTTTGAGCCATTATTGTTAAATAATTATTGTTGAAGAAATAACTGTCACCCAGCCTAGGCTTAGATCTTATCTCCCTGCTCTACTCAATATTAGCAGATGCTTATGGGAACAACTGTTAGGTTAAGAGTAGGAGAGGGGATCTAGCCCTATTTATAATAAATTCTGACAGTCTTACCCATAAAAGGATTTATCAAAATATATGGGCCTACACACAAAAGAACCGTATGGATTTATGAGGTGGGCTAAAACCAATATGATCACAAAGCCCAATTTGTGAACCAGATATTCAGCCTATTTTATAAAACCAAAAATAATTAACGGTAGCACACTTTAAAGAGAAAATTCCAACAAAATAGTTTCGGAGATTCCCCAAATAAACAAAATTATACTGTTTCCCAACCCGATTCCCCGTCCCCAATATCTTTTCCCTGTTTCCTATTTCTCCAAACCTGATTTCTCTAAACCCGAAATTTTGGGTCGATAATCGAGTTTCCCAAACAATGCACAGTCCTACTCACACTGAGGGGCAAATCATTCAACCTTCTTAAAATTAGAAGAAGTAAGAATACTGTTATTAATAGGAAACATACTTGTGGGATAAGGTTTTGCTGAGTCTCGGGCCTTATCTCTATTGGTTCACCTTTAAATATATTTTGTTTTTATAATAATAATATAGACACTATAACTTTATGTACAATCACTTTTAGTTTTCAGGCAAGAATATTGTACAAAATCTCGATGTTTCGATAATTGTGTAACATCTTTTGTAGTATAAAGGGACACTAACAACATTCTTTATAACTTAAAGGGGATATTAATAAATTTAATTTGAAATCACAAGAGATTTATAAAATTTTGTCATAATTTAAGGGAGTAAAATGCATTTTATTCTAAACAAAATTTGGAATTCTTGTATAGTACATCCAGTATGTCATGGTTCATGATTTTACTGCAGTAATTATATAAAAAAAAATTGCATAAAGGGATATTAGCGAGTTTTAAAATATAAAGGAGTGTTATACAATTTTGACAAATTAAAACACAATGAGATAAAGATCTAGGGTGTCTGACTTTACTTATTAGCATGCTTGACTTGTTTATAAGTAGAAAAAGAAAACTTACATATTTGTTAAAATTTGCTTATAAACAAGTTTTATCTGCTTGTAAGCAAGAAAAGAAAAGCAACCACCCCTTACCTTTTTTTAACCTACTTATAAGCTAGTTTGATCAAACAAAAGGATAACACCACCCTTAAGAAAAAAAGAAAAAGAAAAAGATAGTAAGTTAGCAACACTCTCCTACTTCAGTAGAAGGTCTTTTTAGTTATTTTAACAAATACTACTATTTATAAGCACATATTTACTGAACATGTGAGCAATTGATAAGCATTTTTTATCAAAACATTTCTCTAGTCCTTTGCCATTTGCTTATAAGTATAAAAAAAACTGCTTATAAGTTAGGAACTTTAGAATTTATTGGGCCTTAAATCACTTGAGAATTTATTGATTTTTTTTAATTATTTTAGAATGAACTTTAGAATTTGTAAATCAAAGCTTTTACTAAGTTAGGAATTCATGCGGCGGGGTTGCAGGAGTGGGGATGGGTTCAGCATAAGGGGGCTAGTCAGTGAGTGGTGGTTTCAGCTAATGGGATGGGGTAGGATGGGTTCAAACACGGTGGAGGAAGAAAGAGGAAGGGAGGAGGGGTTGGTTAATGGTGGAGGGTGAGTTTAGGTGGGATTTGCTGTTTTCTTTCCCTTTTTTATTTTTTAAATTTTTTGTTATTTTTCACGGATAAATTTGTTTTTTAAGAATTTAAATAAGGATATTTTAGTAATTGCATAATTTTTACTAACAAAAGTTTAGATTCGTTAAGTTTGATTGAAGTCAAATGTTAATAAGTGGCTAAAAATAAACATGAGGTTTAATTACTGTTATCATAGATAAAACTAAGGTTAGTAAATGAATTAAACCTATTTAAAAATTGAACCAATGTAGTTTGTGTGTTTCTAGGCTTATTTACTAAAATAATATTAAAAAGATAAAATCTTCCCAAAATATTATCGTTTTGATTTGAGTTCCCAAAATATAGTTTTCGCATCTTGGGATAACAGAAAATAAATTCTGCTTTCTCAAAAAGCAGAAATGTCATATTCCAAAATATGTACGACAGGCAAGATGAAATGAGAAAAGTAAATTATGCTTTTTAGAAAAACAAAAATTTCAAAAGCAACAATTTCAATTTCCGCTTTCTAAGAAAACAAAAATCTGAAAAGCAAAATTTTTCCATACTTCGTGAAATTCTTTGAATAGGTGAGATTCGTTAAGAAGGTCATATTCGTGGTTCGACATTATAAAACCCTTACAAAAGTTTATTAACACAATTAACAAACTTTCTTTTTAAAATAAAATTAAACAAATACTGTATCATAATGGTATTCAAAAAAATCACTAAATGATCAAGATAAAATTTTCCCATGGTATTTTAGTTGACATTTTTGCATTTTAGTTGTTTTTCCCTCTAAAAACTTCAAGATTTTAGGTTGTTCATTTGGATAGTTATCGAGTTTTGCTAGTTTGGGACGTTGCAAGTTTAAATTTTTTATTTATTCTTAAACTAGATTTTGGTTGAGTTTCAAAATTGGGATGAAATTTGAAAACCGGTTTCGAAAATACTTCATGGGACAAGTACAAGTCTTGTTGTTATTCCTAGCTATGATGAGTAGCAAAAAAAATTAATCATGCCAATATATGTAATTAAATTTTTTAACAATTTCATTATAATAACATATTTAAATACATATGTACAATAATTTTAAAAACTTACAAATTGAAAAAATTCAAAACGTCATAACAATATTGTCATAACAGTATATTTGAATAAATATATACAAAAAAGTTTTAAAAAAAGCTTGCAACTTAAGAGAAAAAAATGAATAAGGTTAAATTTTGAAAATAAACTGAAATTCTGTGAGATAGGTGGAGATAAAATTTGAGGAGAGTGGGGAATAAGAAGAGGGCAACAGAAGGGATTTATAAAACAAAATTTTAGACCTCGTTCTAGATTATTAATGAGACGTATTTAAGCGAGTTTTAAATGGTTCAGTTGACTCTAGATATTTTATACCATTTCTCCCATTGCCATCCATAAATTGATAGCAGACAATTTAAATAGACATATTTTGGTTACAACTTAGCTTTATATTTTTCAACTCTACCATGCAAATGTGATGCTCCCTACATGAAAATTTTAAACTTTATAATTTAGTGATTCTTTCAACAGCATTATGATACATTATTTGTTTAATTTTATGTTAAAAATTTATTAATTGTGTTAATAAACTTTTGTAAGGCTTTTCTAATAGGGAGCTACAAATACGATCCGTTGTCAACAAATCTCGCTTGATAAAAGAATTTCACAGTATCTAGAAAAAGATTCACTTTTAAAATTTCTGCTTTTTGAGAAAGCAGAAATTAAATTGTCCCTTTTGAAATTTTCGCTTTCCAAAAAAGTGGAATTTTCTTTTGCCATTTCACTTGCACTCCCTTGATTGTCGTGGATATTTTGGAATATCACATTTCTGCTTTTTTGAAAAAGTGGAGTTCATTTTCTGTTATCAAAAAATGCAAAAATTATATTTTAGAAACTCACTTCTAAATAGTAATATTTTGGAAAGATTTCATTTTCCTAATATTATTTTGGTAAATAAACCGTATTTCTACCACTTCTTCCTTTGGGCTTGTGCTAGGCTTACTAGTCCCAACGCTGATAGGCCTTTATGTGTCTAGCCCACTTGTATGACTTGGGTCTCTGCATGCTGGTTCCCTAGGGTTGAGACACTCGTTTAGTGTACCTTTCAGCTTTGGAAAAGTTTGCCTATCACCCCAAAAAAGAAACCTGGTATCCGTTGTTTTCAAGAAAACGTTTTTTGTTGACGAAGGAAAAGAAAACAATTTTTCGCCCTACCCCGTACGGACTCTTTAATTTAAAAATAAGAAATTAAAATAAAAAGATTAAAAATGAAAGAAGAATCTCACTCTTGGGATCCCTTTTCCTTGCTCTCACCACTAAATTTTGTAGCAATTGGTTACTCGTTATACATGTGAAACTTTATCATGATGAAAGCATATGTTTTTGGTCGTCCAACACAAATAGAATAAACAAATTAATAATATCCAAAAGGGAGAAGAAACAACAAAGATGCAAAAACCGAAGAATTCCATTGTGCAACTAGATAATTAGTATACAATTTGGTTAAACAAATACAACATAAAAAATCGACGATAGTTGGTTGTTATTATTAAAAGTTTCAAGTTCTAATTTATGCGTTCTTATTATAAATAATATCTAATTTTGAACTAGTATGAAATACATACATCGTTATAGAAATTTAGAGCATGACGATAAGTCCAATATGCATGGTCGTAGGGTAGGTTCATTTCACTGGAAAGAAGAATACATCATAAAAGTAATGGAGCAAGATGAGTTTTGCGTTATACAGTGTTGTCTGATTCTCTTTTCACAGGAGACAGTGTAATTGTCAATTTTGTTAAAAACTTCAATTGAAGATTTTATTAACATCTTGCCTTTCGGCTCCATTTCTCATTCCCATTTCACATTTGGATTTAGCGATAAATGGTATATATAATATGCAACCACGTGTGAACTCAATCGAAAGTTGAGTTATGATTAAGTGCTAAAAGGTAAACTTTAGTTTGTCTTCAAGCGAGCAAATACTTCTCTCTTCTTAAAAAAAGAAAAAAAGAAATATCCAAAGAACAAAGGGGTTGGATATTATGCATTCTAAATATTATGTACCCACCTAACATTATGCATCCCACAATAGTGAGTTCACAACTTTTTATTATAAATTCACGATTTTTATACTATGTCTTTACAAATTTTAATTATTTACAATTTACATGTTGTATGTTTATAATTTAATATTTATGTTCAAAATTTTTAATTGTTCACAATTTAGTTATCCATTACTTTTATATTATATATTTAAAAGTTTTATATCATATATTAACAAAGATAAATTATATATTTACGATTCTTTAAGATATGTTCATAACCTGTAAAGCATATGTTCATAACTTATGAATGATGTGTTCACAATCTGTAAATGATTTCGGAACTTGTAGTGAGAGCTATTATCGACATCCAATTAATGATTAGATTGTTGTGTTGTATTCATCAACTTGAAAAGAATGAACTTGTTAAATTTCACGTTGATCGGTTTCATTTTGAGATTTATTGGGTGGTACACCATACATCTTTTAATATACCATATTTTGGATATATGGTATAATTTGTGAAGAATGGAGAATGAAAAACAAAACAAAACAAAATGTGACTTGTTTGATAAAATTTGTGACTTGCAATATTCAAGAAACTTATCGTCAAACAATAAACTAAACGAAAGTATGACCGTAGAAAACTTTTATATTCTCAAGACTAAATTCTTTTCTTCCGCCTTCCGGTAAAAAAAGAAAAAAAAAAAGAGCCTGCCTACTACTTTCCTTGGTCTTGGTCTCTGTTTGATTTAGCAATGACTTTGCCCAAAGAAAAAAAAAAGTAGCAATGACTAACTCCATCTAGTAAGATAAAATTTAATTTAATGATCTGAAACCAAAAAACTTGCTCATCTGTACTCTTCTTTCTGAATGATATTTCAAATGTGAGTTAAAATTGAACAAATTACATTATAATAATAATTGAATTATTTTAGCTTTCAAACGTATCATGTAGATTTAAACGTCATTCTTAGTGCCTCAGGGGCATAGGTGAGTTGGTAAGTGGCCAGGTGATTAGGGTGGAAACACTTCAACAATGCGGGTTCGAACCCGTGTGGTGGCAGTTCTCTGCTGAAATATTGTGGGGGCTGCTGCTGGGTTCGTGACCCGTTGGTCCTCTCCCTGGCAGGACTGCCACTCATGCACATCCCTGATTTACAACCCACCAGGTCATGGGGCCTCTGGCACAGGTGGGAAAGGGGTTTGACTTCGGACTAATCCTTAAAAAAAAAAAAAAAAATGTCATTCTTTAGTGGATAAATGTGTGGCTAACTACTGACGTCAGCAGGGTTCATATTAATGTTGCGGCATGAAAGTGGATTTTATCATTCTCATTGTGTAAAAGCATGAGTGATTTGCCTTCTTTTGGTCGGTGCTGATAAGTAATTTTTTTTTTTTTTAATTCAATGGAAGTCAGAAACCGATTGTATGCAACTAACCTAAATTAATCCTAAAATCACCCACACTAATAGACATAATATACCACTTGACTACTAACTAACTTTCTTTAGTATCAGTGTCTTTTGAATGGAATGAGAAGAACCTATTTTGGTTGTGGAAAAAAAATATAAAACATAAAATATAGAGAAAAAATATGGTAGTGTAAAAGATGGTTGAGCAACCGCCAAAGGTGACTCTAGAAAAAAAAAAAGACTCGTAAAAGCTACATTGTGAATTCCTAATATTTCATGAATATAATAGGAAAGCCTATTTATAGGCATGGTATCTTGGTAAGCAAGACTAGAAGCTAGACTAATAAGATAATTATAATTCTAAGGAAACTAATTTGACTAATTACCTAATTTAGACTATTACTTAATTTAATACCATAAAATAAGAAAATACATTACTAACTAAAATATTCTTCAACACTGGTCAAGCGGCTTACTTTTTAAGCTTTCGGCTCACTATATAGGTGTTTGGAAACTAGCTAGCAAACCGAAGAAATTGATCAGAATGATTGAGATGTACTTATTCGTTTCATTCTATGACAAAGTTGCTTTATAGAGAAATATGATAGAGATAAAAAAAAAAAAGGAAAAACATAAACTTAAGTATCCTGGAGAACAAAATGTTTAACATAAGGATAGGACACTGGAATAATGAAAGCAAAATACTAAAATGCTACACGCAAAGTAAATAATATAGTAATGTCTACAAACACTACTTAAAAAACATAAAAATTAATAAAAAGATATTATTTTATCAAATAACAATAATTAGACAAATAATATTTTAATCAAGTCAGAACAATAAAAGTAAATATAAATACATATATTAAAAATATATATTTATATGTATGTATGACTATATAATTTGAATCCATTTGAAAGTTTGAAGTGACTTTTAAAGGAAGAATTTAGGAAAAGAGCTTTGCCTTTCAGTGTTATATATATATATTTAGAACAATGTACAGATGATAGTATTTATAATACATAAAGTAATCAGAAAAATCCTTTACTGCACGTAGGAACGGAACTACATATGCTTTAGGGGGCCCTGGCCCCCCTCCCCCGGGGCTACTCAATTTTTTTTTTTTTTGTTATGAGATAAATTTGTGTACAAATTTTGAAGAAAGCACAAAACTAACGTTGGGGAAAGCACAAAACATGCACAACAAATTAATTTACGAATTAGTAATGATGTTTTATTTTTAGAAATTAGAAAATCAAACATACGGAATTTGAGCCATAAATAAGCATATAATTGATTTGATAATTATTTGTTTAGAATGAAAAATTAATTTAATAAATGGTAATTTAATTTATTTTTGTAAATTGATCTCTTTATCATTAACCTTTCATATTTATCTTCTTCATTTTTGGTTTTTGCAATTTTAGTTTTTTTTTTTTGACGGAAGGAGAGGTGTTTCTTTATGAGATTGTATTGATTGAAAACAAATTCACAAAAAAGAAAGGCTCATTGATTGTACCTTCCATCTATCCTAAGACGAAGCTTTTGCAATTTTAGTTGAACAATCATCAACTCCCTCTGATAACACGTAATATCTCTTCTCATTCTTTATCTACATATATATATATATATATATATATATATATTTTGAATTGGAGAACAAAGTAAGAACTTTTTTTCTTTATAATGTTGATGGTGTATTAGATACTATTTAGTCTCTACTCTCTTCAATTTTACTCGAGTAATAGTTTAGTTGCTGTTCTTAATACTTTTTTGTCTTTTATTTATATTTTATTAAGATTTTTTCTCTCTATACTTTATATTTGACCTCCTCTAATATCTCATTTTGGGTCCGTCCCAGAGTGCATGGCTATTAGTTTTTGATCGAGTCATCATTGAGTGAGTAGCAGCAGGTGGCGTCGAACTAGATACAGCACGTAAGCGTTCAAAGTTTGGTTCTGTAGCGGAATGATCCGGGACAGTGGTATGGGTTTCAAGCCACGCGTTTGGAGCATGAGAAGAAGAAGAAGAAGAGCACGTGGATATAGAGTGGTCTGAAGGAGTCAAGGATGTTGATGAGTGCTCATGTGGGGACGTAATATTGGGAGATGAGGAGATGTTGGTCAGCTGGACAGAAGGGTGTGTATCAGCTAAGATAGTATTTTGAGGAGAGGATAAGTGGTGGGGGGACAGCTGGTGTTGAGGAGGAGATAAGGCTACATGAGGGGGTTTGGGTTGGGGGGGGGGGGCGGGGGGCGGAGAAGACCACACGGGGCACGGCGTCGTGATGATGTGGAGAAGGATTAGCATAAGAATTAGAGGTAGAGTTACCTGGTGAAAAAAGAGGAGTGACCCATTAGACGAAGAGTGAGACTTTGATTGAGACTCCAACAAAGAGGAAAAGGTAGAACGAAACGGAAAAACACCCTCATTAAAAACAACATGACGTGAGATGTAAACTTTTTGAATAAAACCTATAACTTTTGTGACAATCGCTGTAACCTACAAAAATACAGGACAGAGATTTAGGACTCAACTTGTCGCCATGTGATAGATGAAAAAAAAAAGAAAAAGGATCGAAACAGGTGACTGATGTCAAGAACCTCTGGGTACCATAAAGGATGAATTTAGGAAAAGGGCTTTTGTCTTTCAGTGATTTTATTTATATTTAGAACAATGTACAGATGATGGTATTTATAATACATAAGAGATATACACAGACATGCACGAGACAATTAAAGTAAATCGGGTACAACAAAGATAAATCTGAAGACAATGGTAATATATATCACTCTGTCAACTTTCACTCAAAGAATTTTTTCCCCGCTTTCGAATCCAACAAGCAGACTCTTCTAGTGAATATTTTTTTTTTACTCCTTCCCTGGTAAGGAAATCAACTCCTGTAATCTCTCGCAAACTCTTGAGGTATCCATACCAATTCTTGAAATTCTTACCTGTATAAAATCATGGAACATTCTTAATAATCTTATTGGTTTAATCTAAAGGGTGAGTATTAATAAAATAGATAAATATATCAATATTTTCTTTACAAATTTATAATTTAATGAGTTGGTAGCCCTAACATGGTATGGTGCCTAAACCCCAAAAAGATCTAGGTTCAAAATTCATGTCTACCTTCAGTTAAAAGACAAAAAATATTAAAGCAATTCATGTGCAAGGCTTAAAAACAAACTCTACCCATGTAAAAACCAATTGGTCAATGGGAGAAGTAACTTAAAATCTTATTAAATAATCTTGCATTTTCTGAATTTTTCATATCGGAGGAATAACACTCTAACACTCTCCAATTGTTGCAAAAAGGGTCACGCATGAACAAACATCATACACAAATATAACTAACTCATAAACTGGGCTCTGATACCATGTAAAGAATCCTGAAATTTCATTCTAAAAATTAATTAATCAATGAGAGGAGTAGCCTAAGAAGTTATTAAGTGGTCTTACATTTTTTCAATTTTTCATGCAGAAGGAATAATACTTTAACACTCTAACAATTATTACCTGAGCATGTAAAGTATGGAAAACCTTATCACCAACTGTAGAAACACTTGCACTCACAACTTCAGCTCCTTCTTCTTCTAGAATAGTGATGATTTCATGCAACATGAATTTCTTGTTCAGCCCACTCACTATGATTACTGCTAAGCCGCCACAACCAAACTCTCTCAACTCAAAACGTATTGTTGCTTCTTTCGTCCTTGACTTCAATGCCTCCACTCTTTCTTTTAATTGTGTTATATAATTAGCAGCTTCATCAAGTTGATCTGGCAGCGATAACATCTCCTGAAAAAAGAAATCATCAAAAATAAAGATGGTGTTTCTGCATAGGTAATTACAGGTCATCAGAATAAAATAAAGCATTAATCGGCTCTTGGAATATAAAATTAAGCTGTATTACATGAAAACATTATAGATTTCAATGCTATTTCTACTAATACATTTTGACGGATTCTTAATGTAGTATGAGATAGATAAGTGCTTTCCACGCACTAATCTTGCTTGTTTGTGCGTGACCTGTTTCTCTTCTCATGTACTCACTTCAATATCGACTCTTGTATTCAAATCCTGCTTTTCTAAATGAAGTTATATGTAAAACTATATTCTCTCACATGAAAAAATTGTAAACTCTATGATTACCAAAATATTTAATTAAATTAGTTCTCCGTATACCAACTAGTTTTCACAAACCTTATAATACCCTAAATGTTAGCATATATTGCTACATCAAAAGTGTGCGAGGATAGAGGTTTAATTTCAGAAAAATGCCAAATGAATAAGTATATATTTAATATATATGGAAGATATATTCGGTATCTAAGTCTCAGCAAGTGAAAGTGTTGTACTGTCAGCCTTTAACCTTTTTCACATTTAAAAAAAAAAAGAATTTTACTTGAATTGCTATTTCTTTGCATGACTGATGATATTAATACTTGAAAAAGTCTATGCAACTTAGAGCACACAAATAAATAAATTTCAACTAGAAAAAAAAATATCTTTTGATAGACTAATAAAAGAATTTTAATGAAATAAAATAACTTATAAGTATATAATAATTTTCTAAATCATACTACATGTAAAATAGAGATCAGTTGAGTTTACGGGCCGCCTCACGTGTATCACACACTAATTTCTTACATGAATGAGGGTGTCTGATTTATTGGCGGCGCAGGCAACGGTCTTTCATTAACTTCCTGTTTACACCATGGTCAAGTACTCTTGATTTACTGCACATTGTATGTAACCTCCAAATGACTTTCTTTTCTCCACTCTTGTCTTTTCTCATCTCACTTAAATTTTTATTCTTTTCTTCTCACCTCACCTCACTCAAGCAAAATCCATTATGCCTCTTCTGGTTTAATTTATCTAATTAGTTAATTACCTAGTTACGTTTTAAAACTTAATATATTATTCCTCTTGTGTTTTCAAAAAGATGATAGACAACCTTCTACCTAAATGTCTTCCATTCAAATTAACTTATTGTGCATTTTTTCACATGTATAGGTGTTAACATTTGCAATCTGTTTTATATTTTTATGAAATACCTTTATTTTTAGCAAATAAAGGCCTTTACTCTTATATCATGTATTGTCCACAACCTAATCACCAAAAGACTTGGCCGTTTGAAAGAATTTTCCTTTAGAAACCCATAGATTTTCTCTCAATAAAATTGACAATGGAATTTATGGAATAGATACGGTAAGTAAACATACATCGTTCTCTGAAGAATTTCAAAAATTCTGCTTTATATATCAATTTTCACCTGCCATACAATAAGTTCTGACATATGATCTTCACCATTATTTATGTTACATCAAGAAGTTATTCAAGAAGCATTTGACGTTATTCAGCAAAGACAGTTAGGGATCTTCTTTGTCAGCTCCACCAATTAGTCTTTAATTTCATTATAGTAATTAGGATTTCTCTATATAAATAATTAAAATGTTTGCTTATTTTGAAAAATTTACAATATTAATTCTGCATAAAAGTATCTAAACGATGCACAAAGTCCAAATTACTAGAAAAGGGATAAAATTGACAGATCAAATGGACAAACATATATACTTTACGATTTATATTTACTGGAGTTTGCATATCAGATTTATGTTATCGTAACTACATAGGTATAATATTATTCTTACAAAGCACTTTAAAATAAAATTATTGCGATAAATAAGTAACTAGAAGAATTTTTTTAACGGAGAAATTCGCCCTAAAACATAATCACTTAATAAAATTTCTGGGGAGAAGTACCATGCTTTTTACAAAAAAGAAAAGAAAAAAAAAGCGAGAAAAACATAACCACTTAATATCGATGTACTATTGTAGTGCATTACTGCTTTCCAAACCCCCTAAGAGTATAGTAATAACGGAAGACT
Organism: Cordia subcordata; assembly: GCA_028554755.1. Taxonomy (NCBI): domain Eukaryota; kingdom Viridiplantae; phylum Streptophyta; class Magnoliopsida; order Boraginales; family Cordiaceae; genus Cordia; species Cordia subcordata. The sequence continues at coordinate 7,913,737 of JAPTOF010000023.1, forward strand.
AGTTATTAATACATGAAGGATCAAGTTAAATCGAATATAGAGAACACTACATACTAAGTCATGTATATAACTTGAAAAACCCTACATACTTTAACTTAAAATACTCTCTTTTTTCACTATAATTCACGTATATAACTTCAGCATTTTCACATATTTTTATAAGATGAAGGGATTTGTCCAGTTGTCTTCTAAATAGTGGTACTAAGATATGGGTCTTATTACTTGATTTCAGTTTGTCTTTTAATTTCTATAAATTGATAAAATTTCCGTAATGAGAGCACGACCGGAAATAGATGATTATTTCACCATTTAGAGTGTTAATTTACCTAATAAAACATTAGCAATCTCTACTCAAGATCTCAAATCACATTTCTTTTTTTTTTTTCTAAATATTTGAACTGTAAAAGGGGTTCTAAATGTTTGAAAACCCCAATTTTCTTCCAATCTTCTTTAACTATTAGACATCCATTTTCTTTTTATAACAAGGACATAATTTCATTCAATTGAAAAAAAACCTATTACATACAAGCTAGTAGCCGGGCCTGAGGGGTAACTAAAGTAGTTGTGACTACTTCCCAGGAGCGAGGTCCTCGATTGAAATCCCGTGGGAGTAGAAGTTTAATAATTAAAAAAAAAAAAGAAATACAAGCTAGTAGCCGGAACAAATTAAAGAGTCAAATTACAAAAACCCCAAGTTATACACAAAAATCCCTGTTGTCATAAAGCAGATTTTTAACAGTATATGGCCTTCAATGTTTAATATCATTTCAAACTATTCTAGATATATAATAATACCTTTGGTGGATTAAGTTGCTGTTGAGGAATAAGAGAAGTAAGCTCGTAGCAGAGAGATTTCATATGAATTCTTCGGTTCCTTTCGATGGTTTTTCTCTCCAGCTTTTCTGCAGATCTTTTACTATTCTTTTTCATCCTCAACATGGGTATGTGATTGTGAATGGGTGTATTATGATCTCCCAACAAAGCAAGATCACAGAGAACAAGAAAAATTAACGAAGAAGCAAAAGAATGACTTGAATATTGAAGATGTATTAGGTTTACGGTACATGTCATATCATATATATAAATACATATGAAACTTTTCACTGTTTGTGAAGACTTGACCAAAAGCAAATTAATGCAATTAGACACGAGATATGAACGGAGAAATTCGTCCTGGAGTGGATGATGGGCATCAACTTTTGTATACAAAGTGAGGTCCACAATCCCTCAAATGAAATATGTGTATCCTAGGAGAGACTACTAC